>CM054136.1:66673714-66711214 GCA_028751875.1 Rapana venosa | reverse complement strand
CATAGGCAAAATCTGACCATTGGTGAACCTCGGAGCTCTAGCCGAGGAACGAAAAAAAAGACTCCGTTTTCAAGAAACTCAGTGGTCAGTGAGGTTACAGCAGGAATGCTGTTGTCTGCCGAAGCTGCAGCAGGCGATGCTGCACGTTAAAGATCCCGTCATTCATGTCAGGGTTCAGCGTGATGCAGAAACGTAAACATACCTAGCATGCATCCTGCGCCTGGAGAGAAGTGGGTTTCTTTGAATTCAGGAGACAGGGCCTGGACAATTCTGTGTAGTGCCCCATCAACTCTTCAGGGAGTTAGGGAAGAAAAGAGAATGGAATAGAAGAGAAGAGAACGGAAGAGAAAAGAAAAGAAAAGAGAAGAAACAAGACAAGACAAACACGTGCATCACAGCGATGGACAACAACCACTTAGGCCTCTTCCTCTCTCAACGCCCCAGCCATCCGTAGACAGTTAATCCCGTGGCCTGCAGTAGAGACCCCTACAAGGAAAGGAGGGGGGAGGTGAAGTAACAGCCCACAACCAGTTCAGGCTGACATACTTACCCTGTGGAGGGAGGGATGAGGGTGGGGAAGGGGGAAGAGGCAAGTCAAGGATGTTGAGGTCACCACACAAAGCGAAGGACAAATGACTTGTACAGACACACATCTGTCAAGGTGACAAAGACAACCCCAGGCAAAGCATGACAGAGAGAGAGGTTTGGCTGTCCAAGCTAGCAGGCCAGTATTACCACTGTGTGAGGTTCATGGTTAGATGCCTTTGAAAGCTGGGCTTTTCCCTCCATCCACTAGATTATCAGAGGTTGTATGCGTGGAGGAAGTCTTTGGTATAGCCTAAGACGATCAACCGATTTGCGTGAGCAACGCGTAGTTAACACTCATGAAAACCCCACCACAGGAAGAAAGTTTATAGCAGCATAATGAGATTGTCAGTCCTTATAATTTTATAGAGTTACAAATAAAAATATCAAATACACACACACACACACACACACGCGCGCGCGCGCGCGCGCGCGCGCATGCACGCACACACACACTCAGTCCTTTGCCGTCTGTTAGCTTCCTTACCGCAATATGCATGCGGGGGGTCAACACTGTAGGAATACAAGCATTCCTCATTTGATGATTATTTCCAACTTTCTCGTGACTACCTGGTATTGCTCCATGTCCTCAATCCCCAAAACAAGTGCACAGTGCATTTTGTCATACTTTAACAAAAAATCTGTGAAAATCACCAAAAGTTTTTCCACTCGCACTCTATAAAAGATACTACATGATCCCCAAATTAATACAGCTGTGTACCCTAACGAGTACTTATGCCGCTACTTCTTGTGAGTTAAGAAGATAACTCCAAATATGATATTTAGATTAAAGCCCTTCCAATCCTAAAATTGGCTTCTTTCATCCTATGTTGTTTGAAAACTGTTTTCCAAATGTCTTCAACTGCAATGACTTCAGAAGGCAGTGGTGACACTGTTAAGCAGTTGAAGAGGACAGTGGTGAAGAGAAAACCCTGCTTTCAGGGGGAAAGCTTATTTGATGGAGGGCGTGGAAGAGTCAAAGCCGGCTGAAATCTGAAACCTAAGAAGATTAACAATCAAGTCTGATCTGATCATTGCCAAAATGAACATAACAGCACCTAGACGTTGTCCATCAACTGTGGGGTGTAGCCTCCCATAGCAGCCTTCCATCCCTCCCTCTGTCTGACTTTCTGTCTCTCTCTCTCTCTCTCTCTCTCTCTCTCTCTCTCTCTCTTTCTCTTGGTTTGTTTGTTTTTAAAGTTGTTTCCCTTTGTTTTTACTGTGCGAGTGTATGAGTATTGGGTTTATTATTGAGATGTATCCCTACGGCGGGACTCGATGTAAAAAAAATCACATAGTGCTTATTCATTATCCTCGAAATAAAAGAATTTGTCATGTCATTGTCTCTCAGTTCAGTACATCTATTTGCTTTGCAGCAATTTTTAGGAGAAGATAGACGAACACCAAATGATTTTGTCTACAGCAAAACAAATAGATATCCTCTTACAATTAGATCTGCTGTAAGATGTATTAGGTATTTGTTTACAATTTTGAACATGGGAGAGCACAGACTACCTTTAAAATCTTGAAGGATGGATTTTGATGTAGATGCTAGGGGAAAGAAAAACTGGGCCACACAAATAGGCATTTGCTTGTTCAAATAGGGCTTTGGATATGTCTGGATGAATCAAGGTGTTGGGAATGTAACAGAGTTTATTGCTGCTTTTAGACAAAGATTGATTGATTGGCAAAGATGGAATGATCATAATCATAATGATAGGTACAAAATTTACCGACAATGTATAAGCTTACATGACAGGAAACTTATCTAAAATTTGAAATGGATATGCAATTTAAAAAGAATAATGGCTAAATTCAGACTGGGTGTGTCAGATACAAATGTTCATAAACTTAGATACAGAATGCATAGTGAATCTGATACAGCATGCCCTTTATGTAAAGAAGCAGCAGAAGATGAAGTACATTTTGTCTTAAGTTGACCCACCTTTTAAGACCTGATATTCCAGCAAGACATACCAACCAGCCTAATGCATTTAGACACTGTTTGATTCTAGAATGTAGTAATCCTAATAATCATCATTAGAAATTTAGCTTTAGATTATAATAAAGCCTTTATAATAATAATAACAATAATAAAAAAAAAATAATAAATGGAATTTATATAGCGCTGTATCTTGCACAGACAAATCAAAGGCTTGCACTTAACTCATTCTTACAGTCATGCAACCAATAGCAAGTAATAGTTCTAACAAGTACAAATGTACACACACACACACACACACACACACACACACACACACACACACACACACACACACACACACACACACACAGAGGTTATACACTTTGGCAGGGTGGTTGGATTTTGGGGAGATATTAAGAGATATTATGCTGTCGTAAGATTGTAAGATTCTCCCCACCCCCCACCCCCTGTGGCTGTGTTTGCATGTGTTTGTCTCAGCTGTACTTCACTGTGTATCCCTATCATTATTCAGTGTATTGATCAGCGACCCCCTTCATGTAGGGGCCAATGGCTTTTTATGAATACATTCTTTCAGAGTTCACAGTACTCTCTCTTAGTGCGCGTGTGTGCGCACGCGTGTGTGCGTGCGTGTGTGTGTGTGCGCGCGCGCGCGTGCGTGCGTGCGTGTGTGTGTAGTAGTCTTTAGTTTTAACGTCTTTCTACTTTAAGTGATACCAGTGCGTATGTATGTATGTATGTATGTATGTATGAATGTATGTATGTATGCATGTATGTATGTATGTATGTATGTATGTATGTATGTATGTATGAATGTATGTATGTATGTATGTATGTATGTATGTATGTATGTATGTATGAATGTATGTATGTATGTATGTATGCATGCATCTGGTACGTGTGTGTATGTGCATGTGTGTGTGAGTGTGTGTGTGTGTGTGTGTGTGTGTGTGTGCTGACATTGACAGTTTTGCTTTCATGGCCCTAGGCCCATTTCTGTATCACGTCATAGCCAAGTGTGGGGCATTCATGGCGTCTGTGTGAACTGACTGAAGGATACACAGCTGACACTGTACTGGTCATTGCTCCAGACCTCTCTCTACACAAAGAGTTAGTTACTTACTTACTCATGGCCAGAACAGCTGAGGGGGAAACACAGAAGAGGAGGAAGGGGTCAGGGATCTCATAGTGATACATACACACAGTCATAGTGATACATACACACAGTCATAGTGATACATACACACAGTCATAGTGATACATACACACAGTCATAGTGATACATACACACAGTCATAGCGATACATACACACAGTCATAGTGATACATACACACAGTCATAGTGATACATACGCTCAGTCATAGTGATACATACACACAGTCATAGTGATACATACACACAGTCATAGTGATACAGTCATAGTGATACATACACACAGTCATAGTGATACATACACACAGTCATAGTGATACATACATACAGTCATAGTGATACATACACACAGTCATAGTGATACATACACACAGTCATAGTGATACATACACACAGTCATAATGATACATACACACAGTCATAGCGATACATACACACAGTCATAGTGATACATTCACACAGTCATAGTGATACATACACACAGTCATAGTGATACATACACACAGTCATAGCGATACATTCACACAGTCATAGTGATACATACACACAGTCATAGTGATACATACACACAGTCATAATGATACATACACACAGTCATAGCGATACATACACACAGTCATAGTGATACATTCACACAGTCATAGTGATACATACACACAGTCATAGTGATACATACACACAGTCATAGTGATACATACACACAGTCATAGTGATACATTCACACAGTCATAGTGATACATACACACAGTCATAGTGATACAGTCATAGTGATACATACACACAGTCATAGTGATACATACACACAGTCATAGTGACACATAGACACAGTCATAGTGACACAGTCATAGTGACACAGTCATAGTGACACAGTCATAGTGATACATACACACATCAGCTTTTCTGCTCTGAGTAGTGAGAGAGTGAACGGAGGAAGCCACGGTCTCTTTGTAAGTCTAAGTTGTGATCACAGCATCTGTTCGGTATCCTGACGTTCTGCTCTTGCAGCATATGTGTTCCTCCATCCATCCCTGAGGGCTAGAGCATGCTGCAAAATGCATGCTGGGAACACTTTAAAAAGAAAGTACAAGGTACCAGTTATTCCTGGAGTGATGATGTAACCCATGTATTATCTTTTGATAAGATCAAATGTCATAATTTACATGAATATAGAAATGTTGTATCTCTTATCTACAGGTTTAAACTCAATGCTTTTAGAACTAAATTTTCAAAAAAAGCAACATGTATCTGTGGCAAAAATCTTACCAATGATCATATTCAGTCCGTAGCTTACAGCAAATTCTAAAAGACATTCCATCAATGAAACAAATTGTATTGTTATTAAGTCAGACTCCTATTTTCAGACTTTTTAAATGTAAGGATAGCTTTTTTTTTTTTTTTTTTTAACTTTTTTAATTTTCGTTTTGCATTTACAAAGAATTACAGACAAAATGTTTCTTTAAAAAGTAAATAAATAAATAAACTTAAAGAAAGTACAAATACAATTCTTTTTCATAAACAAGTAATACCAACTGGTTTTCAAGTGCTTAATCAACCAAAAAACACACACACACACATATACAAACACACATACACACACACACGCGCGCGCGTTTTTCATGCTATCGTGAGAAAAACAGCTATCATAGCTATAGCTATCATGCTATCGTGAGAAAAACAATTTGTACGCCTCTGTCAATTCTGTAAATCTATACCATTGCACTCTTTCATTCATGAGGAAGATCACAATGTGCCAGTGTCAGTGTAATTACCTAGTTTATGACAGCATGGCCTTGGAGAGTAAAAACAATACATGCACAATTCCATCTTTTCTGCTATCCCATGGCTGCTTTTCAGCAAAAGCACATGGCCAGACACATGTCTCACTTATATAAATATAATCTGTTTAGTCAAGCAATGGTCTATAGTTACTCCATTCAAAAGTGAACTTACTCAGGTTGTTTGCAATTGTTGCGTTATATTTTTCAATTTGAAACCTGTATTTCAACTGTTTAAGAAAAACTGTCCATACTGGTAAATGATTTTCAATTCTGCATCTGTAAATATACCATTTGGCAAGAAGGATAATGAAATCGAAAATAGCATCAGTTTTCATGCATTCATCCACTCCAAAAGTACAATCTTACGTGAAATTTTCACATTCGATGCGTATTCACAATGGTCATTGATAGTTTTTTTCTAAATTTGTCCAAATAGTTCTTGCTTGGTTGCAGCCCCAAAAAGAATGTTCGATTGAATCTTTTGTGCTAGTGCACAGGGGACAACTTGTTGTATTTGTTACACCCATTGCGCACAGAACAACATTAGTAACGACAATTCTGTGCACAATTTTTATCTGTAACCATTGTAATTTGATGTCTTTAATCTTGTGCAATTTTTTAAATACCATTTTCCAGTTGATTTCTTCATTAGGTTTCTGTGTCCATTTTTTACAGCATTTGGGTTCTGTCTTGTTTGACATCAATTTTTCATAGTACAGTTTTGAGCCCTTCTGCACACTATCTATTGCCTGTATTGCTTTCGTTGTGTCTGTACAACAATTTACATTGTCACCTATTTTGACTCCTGCCTTTTTTGCAAAGTGTTTGATTGATGAGATTAGCCCATTGAAAGTTACAAAGTCAATACAATTATCAGATGCTTTAGAAAAAATTTCATAATTAAAAAACTCACCATTTTTAAATGACAAGATGTTTTATTAGATATATCCCCTTTTCTGCTAAAATATTCTTATCAACAACTTTATTTCCTATAGTAATGTTTTCATTATACAAAATAGGTTCTGCAAGAAATTCATTTTCATTTTGCGGAGTGATGCAAGTACAGAAAAATTTATAAGCTTTAAAAACATGGGTCCAAAAAGGATTAGCCTTCACGTGCTTGTGCATTATTGATGGACCATAACAGTCTAGAGTCTTAAGAAATGGGTATTGTATTTCTGCAATACTGGTCCACTTGTGATTAGATTTTCTAACTTTTCTTACCCATGAAAGCTTCAAAGCATATATATAATTTCGTATATCAGGTATATTTAGTCCACCTTGTTTGATGGTCTGCACTGCCGTCTGTCTTCCTATCTTGTCTTGCTTATTGTTCCAAACAAATTGAAAACAAAGTTTCTGTAACTGTTTCAAAAAATGATCTGGTGGGTCTGGTAGTAATATCCACAGATGTATAAGCTTTGAAAGAATAAGAGACTTTAGTACAGCTACTCTACCTAATGGAGTAATAGTTCTTTGTGACCATATTTTGAAAAGCAGTTTAACCTCTGAAAATTTATTATTGTAATTTATCATTTCACAGTCTTTTAGTGTCTGGGTAAACCAGACACCTAATATCTTAAATCTGGAGGGGTTCCAAATCATTTTCAAATGGGGGCAAAATATTTTGCTGGAATTTTTCTTACTTCCTAACCATATGATCTGGGTTTTTTCCTTATTCATGTGTAGTCCTGAAACTCTACCGAATTGTTCGATTATATGTATGGAATGTTCAAACGAGGTCTCATCTCCCGCATTTAAGAGCTGTGTGTCATCAGCATATTGAGAAATTTTGTGCTCTTCTTTTCCAATATTGATTCCTTTTATTACTTTGTCCTCCTTTGTAAGGATAGCTTCTGGTTGTATGAATTGCAAAGTTACTATATTAGCTGACGTTTTTTTTTCTTTTCAGATTCTTGTTTATGCTATTTTCATAATAGATGTTTATTGCGATTGATAAGTTATCTCTCAACAACACACAACACACCAACACACACACACAACACACACACACACACACACACACACACACACACACACACACACACACACACACACACACACACACACACACACACAACACACACACACACCACACACACACACACAACACACACACACACACAACACACACACACCACACACACACACTCCCCGTCTGATATCACTATTTAGTGGAAGGACGTTAAACTGGAGAACTACTACTGGCGTTCTGTTTGTTTCTTCTTCGTTGTCGTGGAACACTCGCTCAGACAGAAACCATCGTTGCCTGTCATAACTGCAAAAATGCCTTGCGCTACTTGCTGTTAAGCTTACGTCTGACAAAGTCAGGCCCAGCACATCCGACTTCGGCGTGGGAGAGAATTGTCGGTCTGCTTGAAACGTCCTCCTGACTCCTCTCAGTGTTTAGCTCTTCTCTTGAATATTTTATGATGAGGTATGTTAAATGAGAGGTGATTGAATTGACGTGGTGTTTGGACTTTGCCACGGACAAAAGGGGCTTATTCCTTTTGCTAACATCACTATCCTGATGACTACAGAGTACCAGTATTTTTACATACTAGCAGTAGCAGCGACAACTCCACTTGTTTATATATGTAAATGAGTTACAACTCACATGTAATTCAATTAAACCCGCTGCGAATTTTAAATTTTGAAGTAATGAGCCCCAAACAACGGTTCATAGGAGTCATCCCATATTGTCCATTCACGGTCATGTGCCAAGGGTTCGTTTTCCACAGACTTGACTGACGCAGAAGTTGATTCTTTTCTTTTGAACAAACAGTCCGTTTTTCTCCATACAGAAGCTTACACGACCTCTTGGCTACAAACATACTCTGATCACAGCATGCCGAATTTTAAAAACAGCCAACTTCTTTTTAACTTAGAAGTGTAGTACTCCTGCAAACTCTTGTAGAATAAGCAAAGGAGTGGCAGAAGCATCCACAGTTCCTCGTAACCTTTCTGACTTTGCAAAAACTACTCGATTTCAAGAAACTCCTTAAAGTTTTAGAAAAAAAAATCAAGGAAAGGGCGATTTTCCTTGTGGCGTATTATCATAAATCGATCGTCGTCTGTTTACCCAGGCAAACTTTTCACCTTGTCCTGGGAGATTCCTTACTTGAAGCACGAAAGTTTCACCAGCACACGTCTGCCTACCCAACCTTCGGAGTGCATTTTCGCGCTGTATGGCCGCTCGTACCTCGAACCATCAGGGGAGCCATGCTCCATCTTTGAGAAGCTTCTTCAAAGACAAGTTTTGGAAGGAAAGCGGGCGGATGGTTAATGGGTGCAGAACTAGAGGGGCAAAGGCCCAGGAGACAGGACAGGAGGAGAGGAAAACCTCCTCAACGCCCTGCCTGATAGCCCGGGTTACACAGGACAGGAGGAGAGGAAAACCTCCTCAACGCCCTGCCTGATAGCCCGGGTTACACAGGACAGAGAGAAGGAGGGAAGCTGCTGTACTATGTCCCTGTCTGCTGTGCTGTGTCCGTGTATATTATTGTAATGTGTCCCTGTCTGCTGTAATGTGTCCCTGTCTGCTGTAATGTGTCCCTGTGCTGTAATGTACCCCTCTCTGCAGTGTTGTGTCCCTGTCTGCTGCATTGTGTCTGTTGTAATGTGTCCCTGTGCTGTGTCCCTATCTGCTGTAATGTGTCCCTGTCTGTTGCAATGTGTCCCTATCTACTGTAATGTGTCCCTGTTTGCTGCAAAGTGTCCCTGTCTGCTGTAATAATGTGTCCATGTGCTGTATTCCTGTCTGCTGTAATGTGTCCCTGTCTGCTGTAATAATGTGTCCCTGTCTTCTGTATTGTGTCCTTGCCTGCTGTAATGTGTCCCTGTCTTCTGTAATAATGTGTCCCTGTCTTCTGTAATAATGTGTCGCTGTCTGCTGTAATAATGTGTCCCTGTCTGCTGTAATAATGTGTCCCTGCCTGCTGTAATGTGTCCCTGTCTGCTGTAATGTGTCCCTGTCTTCAATTTAACGTCTGTTCACTCTAAGTGATATTAGACGAGAATGTGTCCCTGTCTGCTGTAATGTGTCCCTGTCTGCAGTAATGTTCCCCTGTCTGCTGTAATGTGTCCCTGTCTGCAGTAATGTGTCCATGTCTGCTGTAATGTGTCCATGTCTGCTGTAATGTGTCCCTGTCTGCTGTAATGTGTCCCTGTCTGCAGTAATGTTCCCCTGTCTGCTGTAATGTGTCCCTGGCTGCAGTAATGTTTCCCTTTCTGCTGTAATGTGTCCCTGTCCGAAGTAATGTTCCACTGTCTGCTGTAATGTGTCGCTGTGCGTGTCCCTGTCTGCAGTAATGTGTCCCTGTCTGCTGTAATAATGTGTCCCTGCTGCTGTAATGTGTCCCTGTCTGCAGTGATGTGTCCCTGTCTGCAGTAATGTGTCCCTGTCTGCTGTAATGTGTCCCTGTCTGCTGTAATGTGTCCCTGTCTACTGTAATGTGTCCCTGTCTGCAGTAATGTGTCCCTGTCTGCAGTAATGTGTCCCTGTCCGCAGTGATGTGTCCCTGTATGCTGTAATGTGCCCCTGTCTGCTGTAATGTGTCCCTGTCTGCAGTAATGTTCCACTGTATGCTGTAATGTGTCCCTGTGCGTGTCCCTGTCTGCTGTAATGTGTCCCTGCCTGCTGTAATAATGTGTCCCTGTCTGCAGTAATGTGTCCCTGTCTGCTGTAATGTGTCCCTGTCTGCTGTAATGTGTCCCTGTCTACTGTAATGTGTCCTGTCTGCAGTAATGTGTCCCTGTCTGCAGTAATGTGTCCCTGTATGCTGTAATGTGCCCCTGTCTGCTGTAATGTGTCCATGTCTGCAGTAATGTTCCACTGTATGCTGTAATGTGTCCCTGTGCGTGTCCCTGTCTGCTGTAATGTGTCCCTGCCTGCTGTAATAATGTGTCCCTGTCTGCAGTAATGTGTCCCTGTCTGTTGTAATGTTCCACTGTATGCTGTAATGTGTCCCTGTGCGTGTCCCTGTCTGCTGTAATGTGTCCCTGCCTGCTGTAATAATGTGTCCCTGTCTGCAGTAATGTGTCCCTGTCTGTTGTAATGTGTCCCTGTCTGCTGTAATGTGTCCCTGTCTACTGTAATGTGTCCCTGCCTGCTGTAATAATGTGTCTCTGTCTGCAGTAATGTGTCCCTGTCTGCTGTAATGTGTCTCCGTCTGCTGTAATGTGCCCCTGTCTGCTGTAATAATGTGTCCCTGTCTGCAGTAATGTTCCCCTGTCTGCTGTAATGTGTCCCTGTCTGCTGTAATGTGTCCCTGTCTGCTGTAATGTGTCCCTGTCTGCTGTAATGTGTCCCTGTCTTCAATTTAACGTCTGTTCACTCTAAGTGATATTAGACGAGAATGTGTCCCTGTCTGCTGTAATGTGTCCCTGTCCGCAGTAATGTTCCCCTGTCTGCTGTAATGTGTCCCTGTCTGCAGTAATGTTCCCCTGTCTGCAGTAATGTTCCCCTGTCTGCTGTAATGTGTCCCTGTCTGCTGTAATGTGCCCCTGTCTGCAGTAATGTATCCCTGTCTGCTGTAATGTGTCCCTGCCTGCTGTAATGTGTCCTTGACTGCTGTAATGTGTCCCTGTCTGCTGTAATGTGTCCCTGTCTGCAGTACGGTGTCCCTGTCTGCAGTAATGTGTCCCTGTCTGCAGTACGGTGTCCCTGTCTGCTGTAATGTGTCCCTGTCTGCTGTAATGTGTCCCTGTCTGCTGTAATGTGTCCCTGTCTGCAGTAATGTGTCCCTGTCTGCTGTAATAATGTGTCCCTGTCTGCAGTGATGTGTCCCTGTCTGCAGTGATGTGTCCCTGTCTGCTGTAATGTGTCCCTGTCTGCAGTAATGTGTCCCTGTCTGCTGTAATAATGTGTCCCTGTCTGCAGTGATGTGTCCCTGTCTGCAGTGATGTGTCCCTGTCTGCTGTAATGTGCCCCTGTCTGCAGTGATGTGTCCCTGTCTGCAGTAATGTGTCCCTGTCTGCTGTAATGTGTCCCTGTCTGCTGTAATGTGTTCCTGTCTGCAGTATTGTGTCCCTGCCTGCAGTAATGTGTCCCTGTCTGCAGTAATGTGTCCCTGTCTGCAGTAATGTGTCCCTGTCTGCTGTAATGTGTTCCTGTCTGCAGTATTGTGTCCCTGCCTGCAGTAATGTGTCCCTGTCTGCAGTAATGTGTCCCTGTCTGCTGTAATGTGTCCCTGTCTTCTGTAATGTGTCCCTGTCTGCTGTAATGTGTCCCTGTCTGCTGTAATGTGTCCCTGTCTGCAGTGATGTGTCCCTGTCTGCAGTAATGTGTCCCTGTCTGCTGTAATGTGTCCCTGTCTGCTGTAATGTGTCCCTATCTGCTGTAATGTGTCCCTGTCTGCAGTAATGTGTCCCTGTCTGCTGTAATGTGTCCCTGTCTGCTGTAATGTGTCCCTGTCTGCAGTAATGTGTCCCTGTCTGCAGTAATGTGTCCCTGTCTGCAGTAATGTGTCCCTGTCTGCAGTAATGTGTCCCTGTCTGCAGTAATGTGTCCCTGTCTGCAGTAATGTGTCCCTCTCTGCATTACGGTGTCCCTGTCTGCTGAAATGTGTCCCCGTCTGCTGTGCTGTGCTGTGCTGTGCTGTGCTGTAGGCCACTGTGGTGTAGGTCAGTCAGGAAAGCTCAAAGCACCCCCCCCCCCCTCTCAGCAGCCAGCCTCCAGGCCTGTCAGCCAGCCAGAGAGAGAGGCAGACAGGTTAGGTCACAGTGCAATGACAAAAGGTGGATAACATCATTTTCCCCTTCTCCTTTGGAAGATATGGTATGCCTCACACCCCCCCTCCCCCCCTAGCTCTAGGTGGATCGGTGGTCTAGAGGTAACGCGCCTGTCTAGAAAGCGAAAAGTCCGGGTTCGTATCCCGTCTGGGCCCGAAACTTTTCCCCCATCCATTAGACCATGAGTGGTGGTCTGGGCGCTAGTCTTTCGGATGAGACGATAAACCGAGGTCCCGTGTGTTACAGAAAATTATGCGGCACGAAAAGAACGGGCAACGAGAAGTTGTCCTGGCAAAATTCTTAGAAAAAAGCCACTCTGATAGGGAAAGAAATACAGTTGCAGACAAAAAAAAAAAAAAAAAAAAAAAAAAGGTGGCGGCTGCTCTTGTGGCGACGTGCTTCTCCCCGGGGAGAGCAGCCCGAATTTCACGCAGAGAAATCTCGTGACTTAAAGTGGTATAAATAAATAAATAAATAAATAAATAAATAACGAAAATGGGAGCAACGGAGAAGTTTATTCGTCAAATAATCTAACACGATGTTTGTGTTTATGTGTGTGTGTGTGTGTGTGTGTGTGTGTGTGTTTATTTTTTATATTTTATTTTATTCTTTGATATCAAGGATAATGGAATAAGCACTTATGTGATTTTTTACGTCCAGTCCCCGTGTGTATGCGGTTTTGTAAATTCTGCAATCTTTTCCTCTTTTCTGTGTGTGTGTGTTTGTGTTTTGTGTGTGGGTGGTGGGTGTGGTTTGTGTGTGTGTGGGTGTGTGACCCCGGTTGAAGGGTGTTTTTGTTTTTGTGTGTTTTTGGGGTGTTCGCGTTTTGTGTGTGTTTGTACATCCCCGGGGCGGCATAGGGCAAAAATATGGTGGGTGTATGTGCGTGGGGTGTTTTATATGTGTTGGGGAGTAGATAGATAGATAGACAGAGACAGGACCCCGCGAAAAATTTAAAGAATACCCCTTTGGGCTGACTAAATTTCCTTTGCCCCAGACCCAGTTTTTTGGGTTCTTGGGGTCAGGTTTCATTTAACTCCTTTTTTGTCCCACCCCCCCTTTGGCGTTTAAGCCAGCTCATTTAAACTTTAAAAGGAAAATTGCTTAAGGGAGATGGGGTTCGGCCCGGCCAAAAGCCCCTCTACTCTTTTTCCCCAAAGGGCCCTTTAAACCCTGGATCCCCCCCCTTGGAAGGGAAAAGGTCTCCGTGTTGCCCGCTGAGGGGACCGTTACAGATGTTTCTGGGGTTTGGGAAAGGCTCCCTTTTGCCCATTCCTGTTTTGGGTTTCTTAAAAAAAAACAAAATTTTTTCATATGACAAGAGGATTTTAAATTTTTTAAAGTTGACTTGTCGGGCTTTTTTGGGAGGGTCCGTAAATTTCCCTTCACTAACCTCCCCCGCCCTTTCAAAAAAAAAATTCCAATTTTTTCCCTGTTTCTGGCCCTGTTTTGGGGGCTTTACATTCCGGGATTTCCCTTTCTAAATTTATAGACTTTAAAACCTTGACTTTTTCATTTTTAAATAAATCATCAAGTCTTGTTCGAAGTAAATGACGTTTTGGGGGTTTTTCCAAAGGCCCTTTCCCACATTTGCCCCCTGAAATAAAAAGAAGCCCCCCCAGGCTTTGGGGCACAAAGGTGGGCTTGGGCTCTTGTGGCGAAGCACAACCGCGGGAAAAAAAACCAAGAGGAAAAAAAAATTTTTTTAAACGAAAAAAATATCTCCGTGACTCAAAGTAAAAATGAAATGAAACCCCAGAATAAAACCCTTTTGGGCCCCCAGAAAATGTTTTTTTTTCCTTTTCGTGTCCCCTAAAGGGGTTGTTTCCCATTTTTTCCCTAGCGCCCAGGACGAACCCATGAAGATGCTGTGTGTAAAACACAACGGGATATTACAGCCCCTGGGGGAAATAAGGAAATCTTCCTAAAGTTTTTCGCCAAAACTGTACTCCCCAGGTTGAGGTAAATGCGTGGAAAAAAAGGGTTTTTTTTAAAATTTTTTCCCCTTTTAAATGTGTTTTTGGGTTCTTTAAAGGGAAAAGGGGAAAAAGTGTCCCATAACCAATTTGGTCGTAAGGGGGGCGAGGGCATCATCCCCTGGGGACCAGTATTTTTTGGGAGGGGGGGCGCCCCATCCCCCCTTTTTCCCCCCCAGCATTCCCCCCCCCTGCCCCTAAAGAGGGAGGAAAGGTATCCATTTACAGCGGGTTTTAAAAGGGGTTAAACTGTGCTGAAGCCAAGGCGCCCCAAAGGGTTTCACCTATCCAACGGGTTTAACCCAGCCCCGATGCTGCTCCCCCTTGGGGGGGGGGGAAAGGCGGAGTGCCCCGGCCCCGGACCCTATCCTTCATATTTCGATAAAATTTTTTTTTTTGGCTTTGGCATTGCTTTTTTTTTTTCCCCAAAGGGCCCCATTTCACGATGGAAATAAACTGTTTTTGCTTATTACTTTTTTTTGAAAATTTAGCGTCTTTCCCCCAAATATTAAACCTTTTTTTTGGGTTTTTTTGGGCCATTTAAAATGTGCTTTCTTATAAAAAACGATTCCCTTTTAAAGTGGGAATGGGGGCTCCCCAATTTAAGGGGTAAACCACAATAAAGCCCCCTTAGGGAAAAGTCTTCCGTTGGTGGGGCCTCGGGGCTTACCCGGGGGGAACAAAAATAAAAAATGTTTTTTTAAAAAATCATCACCCCCTGGGAGAGTCTTTATTTTGGGTTTTTTTCCCTTGTGACTTCTTTTAAAAGTTTCCCCCGGAAAATAGAATTCAGAAAAAATTTTTCTGTAAGAATTTTTTCCCCAATTTGGGGAAAGGGAATTTTAGTTATTTGAAAGGGGCAAGGCTTTTTTCCCTTTTGGGAGCTGTTGTCCCTTGGAGTTTTGACTTGTAGAAAAAACCTCGTTTTTTTTTGTAATTAAAAAAAAAGTTTTCTTTTTATTTGATTTGCCTTGTTGGGGTTTTTTTTTAATTTCCCAAGGACGGGGCGCGTACATAATTTTTGGGGGTTTTTAATTTTTGGGCGTGTGGATAAGGGAAAAGCGCGGGGCATGGGGTGGGGGAGCTAAGTTTAACGCAAAAGCGCTGTGTGTGTGGTGTGTGTGGGGTGTGTGGAGAAAGGGAGAGAGAAAAGAGGGAGTGTGTGTAAAGAGAAAAAAGCGAGAAGAGAGACAGAGGCGAGAGTGTGTGGGGTTTTTCCGGGGGAAGGTGTTTTGTTTGAGTGTGGGGCGTGCGTTGCGGTGTGTTTTGTGGGGTGTGTGTGTGAGTGTGTGGTGCTTGTGTATGTGTGTGGGGGGCCGTGCCGCGTGTGTGTGTTGTGTGTGTCGCCGCGCGGGGTTTTTATGTGTTTCTGTTTTTTTTTTTTTTTTTTTTTTTTACCCCTCACTCTCTCCTATCCTCTGTCTCTGTCTCTGTCCCCTTCCCTCTCCTCTCTCTCTTCTCCTCTCTCTCCCCTCCTCTCTTCCTATCCTGACTCCCCCGTTAGTGAAAGGTCTTTTTTTTTTTTGGGGTTAATTAAAAGGGGCGGGGGTTGGGTGTTTTTGTACCCATTTTTTTGGGAAAAACCCAGATGTTCGACGTGATGAGTGGGTATCATAAATCTTTTTTCCCTTTCCCAGTGTGGGCCAAACTTTTGTTGTTCTGTACGCCGTGCCCCTCCCCACTCCAGGGTTGAAACCCGCCCTGTAGCTAGCTCGTGTTACCATCAGGAAAACCCCCCACTTCACTCTGCCCCTCAGCTCCCCTTTCTTTTTCTCTCTCCTCTCCCCCCTCTTTTTCTCTCTCCTCTCCCACCCCCCTCCCCCTCCCCTTCACCCCCTCCCTTCCACCCCCCCCTTTCCCCCCCCTCCCCCCCCCCCATCCCTCCCTTTTCCCTCTCTCCTTTTCCTCTCCTCTCTCTTCAGCCTCTTTTTACCTTTTCTTCCTTGAATGTTT
The DNA here is from genome assembly GCA_028751875.1 of Rapana venosa. Lineage (NCBI taxonomy): Eukaryota > Metazoa > Mollusca > Gastropoda > Neogastropoda > Muricidae > Rapana > Rapana venosa. The sequence continues at coordinate 66,695,095 of CM054136.1, read as the reverse complement.
TGTCTATCTTTCCTGAAATCCCTTTTCGGGGGAACCCCCGTGTGAAATTTTTGGGGTTTTTTGAAGGCAGGGCGTTTTGATTTGTTTGTTTTTTTTTAAAGGGTTCCCGCACCAAAAAAATTTTTTTTTTTAAATTGGGATGTATTTTTTCCCAAAACAAAAAAATTTTTTTTAAAATTGGGATGTATATATCAAAAAGGTCATTTAGTCCCGAGAAGTTCTCTGTTACTGCTACGGTTCCATGTAAACCCCGTTAAACCCCAAACCCGTCCCCATGTGGGGGAGGAAAAACCCCCAAAAGAAAAAAAAAGCCAAACCCTATGGAGGGGCTTGGAGAGGAGAAATTTGGGGCCCCCCAAGGAATATCCTAAGGCCCCCCAGAAAAAACCCTGAGAGACAAATTTCAAAGCCCAAAAAGATAAACCCAAAAACGGTCGAGGGCCCGGGTTCCCCAAAGGCCGCGCTTTTTCCTTTATCAACCAAACCCGGGTGGAAGTGACAATTTAAACTACTTTGGGGGGTTTTTAAAAAATTACTTAAAGCCCCTTTGAGAAACCGATCACCATTGGAACATGGAACCTTTCCCCTTTCACTCTACCCGTGCGGAAAAATCAAAGAAACCCAGAGTATGAGCTTAGCCCTTTAAATTAAAATGGGGGCATTTTTTTTGGACTAAAGGGGAAGTGGGAATTGGGGAGGGGGATTTTGGGGGGACTATGACTGAAGAAAAGGGAAAAAAGATTGGGACCCGTGGTCAAAAGAAAACCTCCCCCCAACATGGAGTGGCATTTATTTTTCAGAAAGGGAAAGGAAAAAATGGGGGTGCATTAAACAGTTACAAAACCCGGGTTTTCCACAGGAAATTTTCAGCATCCCGGGGGTGGCCAAAGCCCAAGAACAAACCCATCATAAAATCAATGCCCAACTCTGACCCCTGCAAAATGAAGAAGTAGAAGAATTTTAAAAGAAGATCTTGAAGAGACCATTATGAAGATACCCAAGGAAAAAACTTTTATCCTTTTCAAATTTAAGGGGATTTTTAAAAGCCCAAAATGGTCCTGACTTTTTACAAAACCTTTTTGGGCCCGGAAAAAAAGGGCAAATTTTGGGAAATGGGAGACCAAAAGACAGGGGACTACGTCTGCTGGGGGTTTGCCTGCACCCACAGACCCTTTCCAAATTTCCCAATCCCTCTAAACCCCAAAAGCAGCAAAGGGGGACAAACCCGGCAAAGCGCCAAAAAAGGCAAGACCATAACCCCAAAAAGAAAAAAAAAATTTTTTTTATCTTAACACCACGGCCCCTTCCAAAAACCCCGCCTAACAGGCCAGAACCGAACCCCCCCTGGAGCTTACATAGGCAGCGACCACGACCCTTTTGCTGCTGGATTCAAAATGAGGGTGAAGAAAAATAAAAAAGCCTGCCCAAAACCCGTACAAATTTGACTGGACAAACTGAAAGATCCGATGTCGGGGAGATCTTTTCCCAAACTAAGTTGGCGGGGCATTTTTTTCCCAAAAACCCCCCCCCAAAAACCCCCAAAACCCCCCCCCACCCCAAACCCCAACCGGGCAAAACCCTCTGGGAAAAAAAGCCCCAAAGGGCACCCAAAGACTCACCCCAACAAAAGAGCCGGCCCGTTCCCAAGAAAAAAACCGGGGGAAAATTCTTGTAAAAAAATTTTAACCCCCAAAGAATGGACTACCCAAAGAAATCGGCAAATTCAACGTTAAAAAGGAAAAGCACCCGAAGAAAAACCAACCCAAAAACCCCCCCAAAAAATACGGGAGAGGCAACTCCGGAAACCTCCCCAAGAAAAGGGCCCGGAGAAAGGGGGTCCAGTAATTTTTAAAATTATAAATTCCCCCCAAAAAAAGCATAAAAGGAGGGCCAACATTAAAAAGGCCCTTAAACCAACCCCGAAGGGGGAAAAAAACCCTCCATTTTAAACCCATGTATTTAAAAGCCCCCCGGAAAAACCCTCAAAAAGCTGCTTGGGATTGGGGAAAAAGTTTTTCCCCGTTGTATTTGTCCGAAAGAATTTATACAAAAACCAAACCAAACCGAATGCCCATATAATTGCCCCGAAGGGAAAAAACCCAAGCCAAAAAAAAAACAAAACCCAAAAACCCCCGGAGAAGATCCATCTAAAGGGGAAGAATAAAAACAAAGGCAAAAGAAAAACCTTTGGGAGATATCAAAACCCGGGGCAGGGGGAGAAACATTAACCCCCCAGAAACTGCCCCATTGGCGGAAAAAAATTTTTTAAAACAGAAGCCCTTTTAAAAATTTCGACCAAAAAGGGCCAAAAAAAAAATGGCACAAACCTTCATCCTCCCCGAAGGGTGGATTAAAAGGCCATGCCAAAAAAATTCAAACACCCATACCCCCCCCGCAAAAACATGCAAGGGCCCTTTTGAAAAAAACAAACCCGGCGAAAAAACCACTTAAAATTTTAAATTTGGGTTTGGCAAAGGGGCCTGAAAACCCCGTTTTTAACTGCCCCCTTTTGGGAAAAACCCTTTAAAACCCTCAGACCCAATTACCACCCAACCTTCCCTTCCGACCCCCCCAAAAGGTTTTCCGGGCTTAAGATTAATGGCCAAAAGGCCCCCTTTTGGCAGGCCCAAAAATGGGGGGGGCTTGAAAAAAAAGGACTTGTGCAAACCAACCCCCTGCAAAAATTTTCAAAAAACCCCCGCAAGGGAAAATTTTGCCCCTTTTAAATCCCAGGCAACAATTAAAAAACCCCAAAAACGGGGTCCGACAAAATCGTTAAACTAAACCTTTTTAAATCTTTCCTTTAAAAAAAAAAGTGGGCCCTGAGACTTTCCCAATTTACCAAAGGACCCCAACAAAAAAAAAAAAAAAAAAAAATTTTTAAAAAAAAAAAAATAGAAATTTTAAAAAAAAAAAAAAAAAAAAAAAAAAAAAAAAAAAAAAAAAAATAAAATTTTAAAAAAAAAAAAAAAAAAAAAATTTAAAAAAAAAAAAATTAAAAAATAAAAAAAAAATAAAAAAAAAGAAAAAAAAAAAAAAAAAATAAAAAAAAAAAAATTTTTTTCCCATGCCCCCCCTTCCCCCAAAAACTTTTTTTCCAAAAAAAAAATTCCCCCAAACCCTCTAAAATTTTTAAAAAAGAATGGGCCCTTTTGGGGGGGCCCCCTAACAATCCCCCCGGAAGGAAATTTTAAAAAAACCTTCTTGTTTCCCCAATCTTAAAACCCTTTTAATTTCTTAAAGGGCCATGAAAAATTAGTTCGCAAACAAAAATCAAAAAAAACCAAAAAAATTTCTTCCCTCCAAAATTTTTCTTTTTCCTGGGGGTTTCCCGGTTTTCCTGGCCTAAAAAACGCGGTTTCCCCCTAGCCCCAAAACCCACCCTAGTAAAAACCCAAAAAAACACGGGGGCCTTCTTGGGGGAAAAACAAAAAAAAGGGAAAAATCCCCAAAAACTTTCCCCCTCTACCTCGACCTTTAAAACAAAACAAAACCTTTTTATTTTTTCTAAATTTAAAAAACCCCAAATCCCAATTCTTTTCCCTTTTTTCCTTTTGTTCCTTTTCAAAAAAAACGGTTTTCCCCTTTACTGGGTTTTTTTACAAAGGAAAAAACCCCTTTTTCCCCTTGGGTTTAAAATATTTACATACCTTACTGACCGAAAAACCCGACAGTTTCAGAAAAAAAAGTAATCAATACCTGCCAAACTGGAATACGGAGAAAACAGGGGTCAGTTCTTTGGCTCTGTTTTTTTTCACTCTTTCCCCTCCCCACTGTCACAAAAAATAAACCGGCATCAAAAAAAACCATGTATTTTTCCAGATGACCCCCTTTAAATTTTTAAAACAGTTGGGGTTTCTCCTGAAAATTTTGCCCCTTTTCCCCCTGACAAATATGGCCCCTGCTTTTAAGATAACCAAAAATGGTGAACAGAACAAACCACAGTAAAAATGCAGAAAAAACCGGAAACCATTTTTGTAGGGACCCAAAAAACCCAAAAAACTCTTCCAAATTCAACAGCTTCCAAAAAACTCGGCAATACATCATTCCTCTATCCCCCCCTGTGAAGGGATCTAGGTGTCCCTTTTTGACCCAAATCACCCCCTATGAAAAAATTCACACCCCGACCTGGGCAATCGTGTACTATCAAAATTTCGGTGTATTTGTGCTAAAAAAAAAATACCTGTCCAAAAAAATTTCAACAGCCCAAAATTGGGCCACTTTCTATTCTTTCCACGTCTGGACTAAATTTCAATTCTTTTTGGTTTGGGCTTTCCAGACAACTAAACCAAACCCCCTTCAACGTACCCAAAATCCGCCCGCTTTGAATAGTCCTTAAAAAAGAAAAAATAACTGAGCACATTTCCCCCCCTCTTGCAAACCTCCACTGGTGCCTGTGCCCCAGAGAGTAAAATTTTTAAGATCGTACCCCCTGTTACAAAAGTTTTTCCACAAAAAAAGCAGCCTCCTACCTCTGGTTTAATTTTAACCGGAAAAACCCCCTTCACGTTCCCCCCCTTTCCCCTCTACGCAGATACCTGGTGCCCCGAATAACCCCCGATTCCCAAAAATCCATGGTTTTGGCCCCCCGCCTTTCTCTATTGCGGGTCCATCGACCCGGAAAAGAAACCCCTCTCCCCTTTTGCCAGTAAAACCCAGTTTTTTGGGAAATTTTTTTAAAACCAGCCCCAGACATATTTAAATTTTAAAACCCAAGATTTTTCCCCCCCCCCCCCTGTTTCATATCAAGGGGTTAATTTCCCCCCTTCACTAACCCCTTTCCCCATCAACCCCGCTAAAGGTTTTTACGGGGCCTGTGTGGGTGGGGTGGGTGCTTTTTTAAAAAAAATTTTTCTATTGAAATTTTAAATTTTATTTGGGTTTTGTCGGGAGGCACCCGTTTGTAAAAAATCTGTTTTTTTAAAAAATTTTTGATTAATTTTTTTCATTGATTGCCCTGACTGTGTAAGAAATTAGGGTTTAAAAGCAAAGCGCCCTTTTATTTTTCTTTTGGGGAAAATATGCCCTTATAAGTTCCAAATTTTTTTTTTATTAAATTTTTTTTTATTTTATTATTATTTTTAAGGACAACTTTAGAGTGGCCAGGAATGAAATTGGGTCCCGGGACAAATGGGGCAGAGCCGAGGAAAAAAGGGTGGAGGAGGCTTACCCCCGGCATTGGGTTTTTGTGTTCCTCCACGACCGCCAAGGGCAGGGACTGTGATGATGATGATTATAACAAATATATAAAATTAAAACACAACGGTACCCCACGTACACACACGCAACACGCCAAGCAAACCCCACAACACCAAAAACACAAACACCCCCCCACACACAAAAAACAACCCCACACACACAAAAACACCACAACCCACACACAAAAGGACAAAACACACAAAACAAACACACACACAAACACACCCCACCACCACACACACAAAACACCCACACCCCACCACACACACACACACAAAGTAATAACACACACACCCCCAAACCCCACAACATTGTGGGGGGCGGGGAAACATGGAAAAATAATTTTACAAAACCCCCCTCCCCATGGGGGTTTATGTTAAAAAAACACATAATGGCCCCATTTCCCTTTTTCCCCGATTTTTTAAAAAAAATTAAAAAAAGAAAATTAAAATAAAAATAAAAACCCCCACACCGTTAATATCACCCTTGGGGGTGAAAAAAGAAAATAAATACACCAACCCCCCACAAAACCCCCAAAACCAAAACACACACCACACACAAAACAAACACCAAACCCCAACCCCCCCACCCCCAACACACCGTCCCCAAAATATTGGTGAACAGTGTTTAAAACAAGGGAAACCCCAAAAACCCAAACAAAACAAAAAAGGGAGAGGAAGGGGGGAGGGGGAGAGGAAAAAGGGGAAAAGAGAGAAGGGGAAAAGGGGAGAGAGGGAGAGGAGAGGGTAATGACCCTAAGTCCCCAGGTTTTTAGTCCTTACCTTAACCTTTTAAATTTTTGTGTGCCAGGAGGCCACAAGGCTTTAACATCATTCCCCCATGGTTCCTTTTTGGGCCCGGGATCTGTGGGTCGTGCCCCGGGTTTCCCCGTGCTCCAGCCTGCGCCGTTCCCCTCTCCCTTTTTCCAAAGTCGTCATTTTTGTTTTTTGGGCGTCCCTTTTTTCCTTCCCCTTTGGTGTCCAGTGTAGTCCATGAAAAACAATTTTTTTACCAAGGGGAAAATTTTTGTGTTTTTAAACCGTAATTTTCAACCCTTTTGGGGCCTGTCGGGCCCCTGAGCAAAAACCTTCTGGGGCAGTGGGGGATGTCGGAAAAAAGTACCCCAATTTACCCCGGGTGTACAAGTTTGTTTTCCTTTTTACTAAACCAAGCCTTCCCCGACACATTAAGGTTTTAAACTAGCGCCCCTTTTTAAATAATTCAATTTTTTTTTCCCCTTTTTTTTTATTTGGGGAAAATTTTTGAACAAAAAGAGAAAATGAAGAGCGGGTCCCCAAAAAAAAGAAATTTTCAATTAAATCCATCAGAGGTAGTAGCCCAACCCTGGCGGCAATTTCCCCCCGCAACCATAAAAAATTGACGAAATTTAATATTGGCCCTCGAAAAAGTTGGGGGACTTTCCCTGAGTAATCATTAAGGGTAAAAGTCGGGTGGGGTTTTTCCCCCTTTCCCAAACAAAACCTGGATGTGATGAAGGTTAAATTGGGAAAGGGTGTGTGCAGCTGTTTTGGGGGAATGAAAAACCCCAAAAAAAGTCAGTCCCAAACCCCGACAGTGAAAGTGGGAAAAACAGGCTCCGTCAAAAAAAAAGAAACAACAACACTGGAAAGGCCAAAGAAAACCCCAGTAAGGAAGGGCTGAAACCACGAACAAAAGTTTTGCTTTTTTTTTTTTTTTCTTGTTTTTTTAAAAAAAAAAATTTTTTTTTTTATTCTTTTTATTTTGGATAATGGAATTTGCCCCCTTGCTTTTTTTTAAAAATTTAAAAAATTAAAATCCCTGTGTGTTTTGCGGGTTTTTTCCAAAATTTTTTCATCCCAATTTTTTCCCCGGCACAAAATGGCCCCGACCTTCCAAAATGGGAAAGGGTTTTTAATTTTTTTTTCGTGGCGCCCAAGAATTTGCGTGTGGGTTTTTCACACGGGACCTCTGGTTTTGGAAAAAAATCATCCGAAGGGCAAATTTTGGGGGGAGTTGGGGTCGGGGAATGAAAAATTTCCCCCCGAGGAAAAATCCTCAATGAAACGAGGGTTTTTAAACCCCCGGGGCCCGCAGAAACACGAGTGCATCGCTTAACCCCAGGCATGCTGTTTCCCCCCTGCCTCAGCAAGTAAGAGGCCAAAGTTGGCTGACACAGACGATCAGTTTTTGACCCCCTTGGGCCATGAACTGTTGGGCCCGTGATGGAGGAGGGGGCAACCCTCAGACACTGAAAGTAGCGCCAAAACTAAATGTACTGGATATAAACCCGGGAGGAGTTGAAGCAGTGTACTGATGTTGATCTTCCCATAAAAAAAGCCCGAAAGCAAAGCACAGAAAGGGAAGGAACTCCAAAAAAAAAAAAAGGAAAAAAATTAAAAAAGCCCCTCCAACCCCGGAACACCCCGTCTAATTTACCCGGGAATTTAAAAACTGTTTGTGAGGAAATTTTTTGGGCATTCCCCCAAAACGTTTTGGGTTTTTGGGGTCCCTTTTTGGTTTTACGGGGAAGGCACAGGAAAATGTTGGACCTGCCAAGACTGTCCTACAGGGAACAGTACAAAGGGGGGAGACGAAAAGGCAGACAGGGGGAAAAAAAATGGGATGACAATAAAGGTTTTACTTGTTAGTGGAAAAAGACTTTTTTTCCCAAAGATGAAAAATGGGAGGAGTTTGGGGGAAACTGGCTTCAAAAATTTTTTTAGTGGTTTCCCCCAAAGGTCTAACCCGGGTACGGGATAGAAAGAAGGGAAAATGAAAGGTAGAAGGGGGGGAAAGGGAAAAGTGTTTTTTTCCTTTCTTTAGACATTCACTTTTTTTAAGTCATCAAAGTAATGGTTAAAAAAAGCCTGTAAAAAACTCTTTTGGGGTGTCGGGGGAATTTTAAAACACCCCCCCGCCCCATCCCTTCCCCAAAAAAAAAGGGGAAACCCAAAATTTTCCCTTTCCCTTTATTCTTTATTGAAAACAATCAAAACAGATAAGCATACAAACGTGGAAAGAATCGTAAGTATTCAAAAAAACTTTTTTAACGACCGCTGTTTTGCAATGAGTATATTTTAAATTTTTGGGGGGTGAAAAGGGAGTAAGTTTTTTTCTGGTGAAATTTTGGGGAGGCCCGCCTTTAAAAATCCCCCAAGATCACATAGCCCCAGTGGGGGGGCAGACCAAAGGTCGGGAAAAAAAAAACGACACTTACCTGTGACCGAGGGGGTTTTAGGGGAAAAACATGACTGTCAAATTTTTTGGAATAGAGATTTTTACTTCACGAATCTAAAAATAAAAACCCCCCCCGCCCCCAAAAAAGGGGGTGTTGGGTTTAGTTGGGGTCACAAAACCAAAAAAAAACATTTAAAAAAAAAAACAGTTTTAAAAAAACATTGCTTTTAAAAAAAAAAGTGGGGAGTGGGGAAGTGGCTACAAAATTCCCTTTATTGGGGCCCCCCCCCGGCCCACGGGGCCTTTTGGGCTGGGAAGGTTAAGGGAAAAAATGGGGTTTCCCCTTTTTCCCCAGCTTACCCCTCTCTCACACATCCCCCCCTTCCCCCCAGTGGACTAGAAACAACCCGGGGGGGGAATTTTCGCACCCAAAACCCCCCTTCTTGCCCCAGCCAATTTTTGTTTAGGGTTTTTTATTTTTTTTGGCCAAAAAACCTTCAAGAAAGGGTTCCCAAAGGCCTTTTTTGGTCAACAAAATCAATTTTAGCTCTCCCTCTCTCTCTCTCCCCCCCCCTCCTCTCCTCTTCTTCTTTCCCCCCCCTCCCCCCCTCCCCTCTATCCCCCCTTTTCTCTTTTCTCTCTCTTTTCGACCCCCCCCCTCTCTCTCTCTCTCAAAGATTGTTGTGTCAAGGTGTAACTGAACTTTTTTTTAATCCACGTGTTTACAAAATTTAATATTCTCACTGTCTTCCTGACTTACTTTCTGATTTGTATCAGCAGCAACAACACTGGTGCAATTAATTGTTTATCAACGTCCATCCTTTTCCCAGACATAGCTCCTGTGATCATGATCTACCCAAAGAACAAAAATCTGTTGTCGTTGCTCAGATTCCATCACATGTTGCAGGATAGCAGTGTGTTGGTTCTCCTACCTCCTCCCAAACTGCGTGTATTGCAGCTTCAGGCTGATGTGTATGCTAAAACTATTCTAAAGCCAGAGTTCTCTGTCTGTCTGTCTGTCTGTCTGTCTGTCTGTCTCTCTGTCAGCTGATAGAGAAGTAAAAGAAGCCAACAAACAGTCTATGAGCAGCAGTAGTGTACCCCCCCTCCTCCTCCACCCCCCCCCACCCCCCAAAGCGGCAGAGGAGATCGATGTCTTTGCTAAAAGAAGGTGATTGATCCCCTCATCCTTCCCTTCACTTTCACTGACCCCCATTTTCACTGACCCCTCTCCCCCTCACCAGTGATGCTACTGCTACTGCTTCTGCTGCTGCAGTGCATGTGTGGAGACATACCCACATCCTTATTGCATGCAATGTGCAGTAGTGTAGTGTGTGCAGACATACCCACGTACTTATTGCATGCAATGTGCAGTAGTGTAGTGTGTGCAGACATACCCACATCCTTATTGCATGCAATGTGCAGTAGTGTAGTGTGTGCAGACATACCCACGTCCTTATTGCATGCAATGTGCAGTAGTGTAGTGTGTGGAGACATACCCACGTCCTTATTGCATGCAATGTGCAGTAGTGTAGTGTGTGCAGACATACCCACGTCCTTATTGCATGCATTAGTGTAGTGTGTGCAGACATACCCACATCCTTATTGCATGCAGTAGTGTAGTGTGTGGAGACATACCCACATCCTTATTGCATGCAGTAGTGTAGTGTGTGCAGACATACCCACATCCTTATTGCATGCATTAGTGTAGTGTGTGCAGACATACCCACGTCCTTATTGCATGCATTAGTGTAGTGTGTGCAGACATACCCACATCCTTATTGCATGCAGTAGTGTAGTGTGTGGAGACATACCCACATCCTTATTGCATGCAGTAGTGTAGTGTGTGCAGACATACCCACGTCCTTATTGCATGCATTAGTGTAGTGTGTGCAGACATACCCACATCCTTATTGCATGCAATGTGCAGTAGTGTAGTGTGTGCAGACATACCCACATTCTTATTGCATGCATTAGTGTAGTGTGTGGAGACATACCCACGTCCTTATTGCATGCATTAGTGTAGTGTGTGCAGACATACCCACATCCTTATTGCATGCATTAGTGTAGTGTGTGCAGACATACCCACATCCTTATTGCATGCAGTAGTGTAGTGTGTGCAGACATACCCACATCCTTATTGCATGCAGTAGTGTAGTGTGTGCAGACATACCCACATCCTTATTGCATGCAGTAGTGTAGTGTGTGCAGACATACCCACGTCCTTATTGCATGCATTAGTGTAGTGTGTGCAGACATACCCACGTCCTTATTGCATGCATTAGTGTAGTGTGTGCAGACATACCCACATCCTTATTGCATGCAGTAGTGTAGTGTGTGGAGACATACCCACATCCTTATTGCATGCAGTAGTGTAGTGTGTGCAGACATACCCACATCCTTATTGCATGCAGTAGTGTAGTGTGTGCAGACATACCCACGTCCTTTTTGCATGCAGTAGTGTAGTGTGTGGAGACATACCCACGTCCTTATTGCATGCAATGTGCAGTAGTGTAGTGTGTGCAGACATACCCACGTCCTTATTGCATGCAATGTGCAGTAGTGTAGTGTGTGGAGACATACCCACGTCCTTATTGCATGCAATGTGCAGTAGTGTAGTGTGTGCAGACATACCCACGTCCTTTTTGCATGCAATGTGCAGTAGTGTAGTGTGTGCAGACATACCCACATCCTTATTGCATGCAATGTGCAGTAGTGTAGTGTGTGCAGACATACCCACGACCTTATTGCATGCAATGTGCAGTAGTGTAGTGTGTGGAGTAATGCTCACGTCCTTATTGCATGCAATGTGCATTGCAGTGTGTGCAGACATACCCACATCCTTATTGCATGCAGTAGTGTAGTGTGTGCAGACATACCCACATCCTTATTGCATGCAGTAGTGTAGTGTGTGCAGACATACCCACATCCTTATTGCATGCAGTAGTGTAGTGTGTGCAGACATACCCACATCCTTATTGCATGCAGTATGTAGTGTGTGCAGACATACCCAGTCCATATTGCAGTTAGTGTAGTGTGTGCAGACATACCCACGTCCTTATTGCATGCATTAGTGTAGTGTGTGCAGACATAAACCACATCATATTGCATGCAGTATGTATGTGGAACATCACCACATCATTGCAGCAGTAGTGTAAGTGTGTGCAGACACTACCCACATCCATATTGCATGCATTAGTGTAGTGTGTGCAGACATATCCCACGTCCTTTTTGCATGCAGTAGTGTAAGGTTGGACGACATACCACGTCCTATGCATGCAATGTGCAGTAGTGAGAGTGCAGACATTCCACGTCCCTTTTTGCATGCAATGTGCAGTAGTGAAGTGGAAAAACATACCCACGTCCTCTAATGCATGCAATGTCAGTAGTGTAATGATGCACACATACCACGTCCTTTTGCATGACCAATGTGCAGTACTTAAGTGTGTGCAACATAACCCACATCCTTATTGCATCAAGTGCAGTAGGTAGTGTGCAACATACACACAGACCTTATTGCATGCAATGTGCAGTATGTAAGTGTGGACGTAAATGCTCACGTCCTATTGCATCAATGACATTGCAGTGTGTGCAGACATACCCCACATCCCTATTGCATGCCATGTCGTGTAGTGGTGTGCAGACTATACCACATCCTTATTGGCTGCAATTTGTGCGCACGCACTGTAGAACATACAGATCGAAAACACAATCACATATAACACCTGTGCGGTTGCCACCTGCGACACGCACGCAAACGCAACACACACACCTCATATACAAATACAACTTTTACACAATTACGCACCCAACATCCCACACAAAAACCCATAAAAAATTCCAAAAAAAAATCAAACATCAAAAACCTAAAAAAAATAAAAAATTCAAAATTAAGGGGACAAGCCCCCCAAAAAACCATCAAAAAAACCATTCAAACAAACCCACACATCATATTTTTTAAAAAATATACACCCCAATACGAAAAGGGCCACCAGGGGGAACCAACCAAACCCCAAAAAACAAAAAAGGGCCACAAAAACACACACCAACCACACACACACACACCACAACAAAAAACCCACACAAAACAACCACCAACACAACAAAAAAAACCACACAACACACACAAAAAACCACACACACCCCAAAAACAAAAACACACACACAAACGCGGCCCCAAAATTCCTTACAATTTTCAACCTCCCCCCCTTTTTTTCCCTTCCCTTCCGTTTCCCTCCTGTAAAAGAACCCAAAATAAAGCAAAAAAAAAAACAACAACCCCCAAAAACACCCCCCCTTTTTTTTCCCCCCCCTGCCCCCCCCCCACCAACCTTCCCCCCCCTTCTTCGTGCTCAAATGTCGATCCCGTTTTCCCCGGTCCTTTTCCCCCTCAGTCTGTCTTCTGCCTTCTCTTCTTCGTCTTCTTCTCCCCTATTTTCCCTTTTCCCCCCCTTTCCCCTCCCCCTCCCCCCTTCCCTTTCTTCTCTTCTTTTCCCTTTCCCCCCCCCCCCTCCCCTTCTCCCCCCCCCCATCTTCTCTCCGCCCCTTTTCCCTTTTCCTTCTCTCCCCTTCTCCTCCCTCTCTCCCCCTTTCTTTCTTTTCTCCCCTTCCCTATCCCTCTCTTTTTTTTTTCTTCTCTCTCTTCTCCCTTCTCCCTCCCCCCTTCCCTCCCTTTTCCCCTTTCTCCTCCTCCTCCCTTCCTTTCCTTTCACCTCTCTCTCCCCCCCTCTCTCTTCCCCCCTCCTCTTTTCTACTCTTCTCTCTCCCCCTCCCTCTCTCTCTCTCCCTCCCTCCCCCCCTCCCCCTTTCCCCTTTCTCTCTTTTCGGCTTTTCCCTAAAACTTTTTTTTTTCTCCTTCTTTTTCCTTTTTCCCTTTTTTCAAAAAAAATGGGTTTCGTCAAAACCCACTCATTCTTACCCCCTCTTTTTTTTTTTGGTTCCTCTTCTCCCCTCTTTTCCCCTATTTTCTTTTTCTTCCAAAAATTAATTAAAGGAAAACTTTTTTTTGCTAACAGATTTTCTCAAAATTTGGTTTGGCTTAAAAATTTTGGATTCAGCAAAAATTTTAAAAAGAAAGGTTTTTTCAATTTTGGTGGAGATCAATGGAAAATTTCCAAAAGATTTTATCTCAAAACCATATCTGTAAAGGAAATAAAATTAAAAAACGTGTACGATACTTTTTTCAAAATTTTTTTTTTTTCTTTGACCCTAGATTATTTTTAAAAAAAATGAAAGGGGAAAAAAAACTGAAAAACCCGGGGCTTTTAAAAAAAGGAAACTTTTGAAAAAGGGACTAGGGAAGGAAACGCGGTTTTTTTATTTACCTTTAAATTCATAATTTCTTTTTGTCTAAAGAAAAAAATTTGAATTTCCCCTGCATGATCAAAATACCCCAAACCCCTTGGCAATAAACTTTCTTAAAAAATTTTTGGGGTTAAAAAGCATCAACCACCATTTTAAAAACTTTCCGTGTACATTTTGAAAAGGAAAATAGCTGCCTTAGGAACACAAAAAATGGGTTTAAACTTTTTTTCAAAAAATTTTTTCCAAAGAGCTCAAAATGAAAATTTTTCAAACACTTTTGTTTTTTCCAATCCCCTTAAAACTGTTTCCAGACCACAAAGAATGCGAATTTTAAAACCCGGGGCCAGCTTCTCCCAGCTCAAAAATTTTTGATGTAAGGGGAAAACAAAGGGGTTTTTTTCCCCCTCCTCCAAAAATTCCGGGCACCACCGAAAAACCCCCGGCCCCTTAAAAACCCCGACCCAGCCCCCCCCGTTATAAACTTTAAAAAACAGTGAAAGGGGTCAACCCATTTTTTTTCCCCACCAAAATTTCCAAATAGACCCCCCTTTTTAAATGGGGCCCTTTCCCCAAAAACAAAAAAAAAATAAAAAGGCCTTGATCCCTTTAAAACAAAATTCGTAAACTAAGTTTTTTCATAAAAAAAAACAAAAAAAAAAATTTGGGCTTTAACCCTCAAAAGGAATTCGGAAAAAAAAAACTAAAAAATAACGAAAACCCCAAAAAATCAAAAATTTAAAAAGGAAACCATCAAAAAAACAAGGGAATTTAAAAAACTAAAAAAAAGAAACGCATAATAGCCTTTTCAAAAAACAATCAAACCCCCTGTTTTTCCCAAGAAAAAAAAAAAACACTTCAATAAAAACCTGTTCCCCCAGAAAATTTCCCCCTTTTTGAATAAAAACTTGAATCAACCCCCAACACTTCCAAAAGAAAAATTTTGTTCCCCCCGGGATCGCTTATTTTTCCCCCCCCCATGTAACCCCACTGTCCCAGGCCCGGGCCAACCCCTTTCCAGGTCGACAGGGGGCCGGGGGGCGGGAAAACCCAATAAGCCCGTGCACCAACCCAGAAGGGGGCCGAAGACCCAAAAAAGGGAAATAAATAATACCAAGGAACCACTTTTTCCCCAAAAGAAAGCCCCCCAACCTCTCCCCCTTTGGGCCCTCTTGCATCCCCCCAAAAGGGCCCGGAGAGGGGTTAAAATTTACCCCGATGCCCAGTGAACAGTCTGATCGCCGTGTCACCACTCCGTGGATTGGGGGCCCAGGGGGGTAAACACTCCCTGGGGCCTGTCTTAAAAGCAAGGCCTGCCCCCTGAAAAAAATTTTTCCCAAGCCTTTTGCAACTTTTTTCCCCACCCAGGGTGGGAAAATTTTTAAAACAAAGCCATTTTCCTTTAAAAAAAAATCTTTCTCTTTTAATCTAATTCATTTTTTTTCAATTATGCCCTTTTCCCCCAAAAAAACCGGGGCCCCCCTTTTAGTTTTTGTATAAAAGTTTTCCCCCCCCAAACAAGGGCAACAAAACTACCTTAACCTAACAGGCTTTTCACGTAGGCCTAACTATCTCAGTAACACACGGCAGGAAGGTATAACGTGATGGGGACCAGACCAGGCCGTCACCACCGACCTTTCCAGTCATACAGTTACCAGGGCAAAAGAGATGGGAAAATTTTTTCCCACCCCAAAAATGACCCCCTATGACCAATAGTAATGACCAAAATTTCTGAAAAAACCCAAAAAACCGGGGCATGCCACCTCCAACTCCCCTCCACTTCCCTTCCTCCCCGAGGGAATTAATCCACTACAGCCATCTTCCCACAACATTTTTTTTTCTGAAAACTTGGAAACAACAGCAAAGCCCTTTGGTCCCTCCCCCAAACCCAAAAATACATAAAAAGGAAAAACCATGGAGATGTCCTTTAAATTTAAAAAATATAATTCTTTACCTGAAGACCGTAAGACACTCCCGTAAAACCCTTTCTCCCCCCCCCACCCTTTTCCAGTCAGAATCGCCCCATAAAAAGCCAAAACTCTAGCAAAAACCCAAAGTTTTCCCCTCTACCTGAAACGAAGTACTTTAATTCGTAGCGTGTCAATTAGAAAAATGGTTCCGGGTTTCATTTGTTAAAATTTTTTTCCCTAATGAATTTAAAGATATACACCTAAACCCCTTTTATGTAAAAAAAATTATACCACCCCGGAAGGAAAAAAAATTTAAACCCAAAAAAAAGGGGATAAAAATGTGAGCCTAAAAGGGTTTTGTTAAAAAAAAAAAAGGCTGGGGAAAAAAGGGAGGGGGGGTGGGGGGGGGGGGGGGGGGGGGGGGGGGGGGGGGGGGGGGGGGGGGGGGGGGGGGGGGGGGGGGGGGGGGGGGGGGGGGGGGGGGGGGGGGGGGGGGGGGGGGGGGGGGTGGGGGGGGTGGGGGGGGGGGGGGGGGGGGGTTGGGGGGTGGGTAAAGTTTTTTCTTTGGGGTTTGTGGTGGTTTGGGGTTTGTGGGGTTGTTTTTGGGGTTTTCTTAAAAACGTCCCTTTTTTTTAAGGGGGGAAATTTTCCGGGTTAATTGCTTTTTTTATTAAATCCCGTTTTCTGAAGAAGGGTATTTTTGATTTTTTTTTTTTATAAATTTTTTTTTATGAAATTTCTTTTTTTTTTTTTTATTAAAAATTTTTTTATTAAAAAAAAAATTTTTTCTTTTTATTTTATAATTTTTTTTGGGGTATTTTAAAAACTTGATTTTTTTGGGTTTTTAATCTTTTTAAAAATATTTTAAAATTTGGGGGTTTTTTTTCGCAAAAAAGGCCTAAAAATTTATTATTTTTATTTTAATAAAACCCTGCCTAAAAGAAGGGAGATTTTTTTTTTTAAAAACAAAAATAACAATTCGTTTTCAAATAGAAAAAACCCAAAATTTTTTCCAATTCTGTTCCGGTTCAGTTTTTCCGTACCAAAATAAAGGGAAAACTTTCGTTTTTTGCAGTTTTCAAAATAGAAGAAAACATGAGGGGGGGGGGTAATTTTTTTTTGGGAATAAAATTAAAGTAAAAATGAAAAATCTTTTGGTTAAAAACAGAAACCCAGTGAAAAATAATTCAGAAACAGCCAAAATAGTGGATTTTAAAAAAAGCATTTTGTTTGGTGCTTAAAAAAAACCTTGGGACAAAATTACCTGAAAATCAGGGTAATTTAAAAGTAATTAAATTATTTTGAAGGAACAGTAACGTCACCCTTAAAAACCATGTGTATGTCACGTAAAAACTAAACACAAAGAATATTTGTCCCGTACTAGCTGCAGGACCACTACCCTGATGTGTAACGTGGAAAAGAAAGAGTTAAGTTTCCAAGAGCAGCACAAAAAGATTACTTACAGATGTTTAAAAAAAGTTTAATAAGGACCTTTTCTTTCAGACTTAGCTAACCTTTATCACAAGGTTTACAATAACTGTCCTGAAAAGGGAAACAGAAGTCGGGGTAAAACATTTTTACTAGAAACAGACAAACATGCCCCCTTTAATAACTCAAAGAGTGAACACCACATCAACCCCATGGTTAACAAAGAATTGAAAAAAAATAAATCTTCGTAACTACTTTAAGTCAACAAATGACAGCAAAGTTAAAGAACAAAAAAATAAGGGAACTACTGAAGCGTAAAGCAAAATTAAAAAATTACAAGATTAGTAACCAAAAAAAAAAGGGCAAAGGGCTCGGAAAGTAATCAAAAAATTAACCAACAAGACTATTTTTGAAGACAGAAAATATAAATGATTAACCCAAAAACAATCAAACATTACTTTGTAAATGCACTGATAATTTTTTATTAAATAATAACTGGGAAAAAAAATGACTTAAAATGTTTAAAAAAATATTGCTCTGCAAAAAAAATACTGTAAAGTGAAAATTCCTTTTTTTATCAGTACCAAAGTTAATGCGGCTCTTTTGTCTCTAAAAATTTTAAAAACAAAAAATTTGGGGGAAAAATTTAAAGGAATAAACTCAAACTTGCATCCCCTGTTATAGCAGATACACTGACTTTATTTAAAACTTGCAAAAACAAAAACATGTTTTCCCTTTTGTTTCAAGCAAGCAAGGGGAATTTCCCAAATTTTAAAAAAAAGGGGACCGTACAAACCCACCAATTATAGGCCTTATCATTTGTCTGTTTTGTCAAACCATTCGAAAAACATTTAGACACATTTTTAAAAACCATCTGAACAAAAAAATTGATACATCCAAAGCAATCACTTTTAAGAAAAACCCCTCTTGCCTACAGCACAAACCCCAAAGATTGATAAATGGGTTCTAAATATAAATAACAATGAAATCACTGGCACTGTTTTTCATTGACTTTTCAAGGGGATTTGATGTCATTAACCATAAATCTTCTTTAAAAAAAATTAATGGTATATGGTTTTTTAATTCCACAGTCCAACTAATTTTCCTCCTTTTTTTTCAAAAGAAAACAATTTTGTGTTAACTTTTTTGTTTCAGATTTCCCAAAACTATTAAAAAATAGTACCCAAGGATCCGACAGGTCCCCTGTTATTCAATTTTATATAAATGATTTTCCAATCATCTAGCAAAACGGGAATATTTGAGATGACAGTTCCAGCATTTTAACAATGTTTGCCTTTGTAAATTAACAACACCTCCAAAATAGTTTGACAAATTATTCGTTGGACACAACTCAATCAAAGGGCCCAAATACAAAAAAACAAAATGCAAATTTAAAAAACTATAAAAAAACGACAAAAGTATTAAAACATTTGTTTTCTATTTCATTGCCGGACAAAGTGGAAAAAGTCAAATTTATCGTGTACGGGGGATCATTATTGACAAATAACCTGTCATGGACAACCACATTTCCAATTTTGCAAACGAACTCTCAAAGAGGTTCCAGTTTTTCAAAAAATTAAACACTTTTTTAAAAATTTTATGCCCGAAACGTTTTTTTTAAGCACACTTCAGTCATTATGGCTTTGCCCCTACTTTTGGGATTCTGCAAATGCAAAATGCTCTAAAACCTTTTTTAGGGTACACAAGCGAGCCAAAATTTTTCTTCTTAAGTCAAGTTTATTTACCATAAATGTTTTAAAAACATTGGTTTTTAAAACCCTTAAAGCGAGATGCGCTACAACAAGGGCCTTTTTATGCATAAGGAATTAATGGACGGCACCCACTTTCCCTTTCAGATTTGTTTCCATAAAAGACAACAGGCACATTTTAAAATACAGTGCCCTCTCCCAGAGTTATATCTTTAAAACAATTTTATCTACGTGGTGGTTCCCTTTTGGAACACTTCCATCACCTTAAAGAATTTCTACCTAACTCCTTTAGAACTCTTTGAAAAAACACCTTTTTGATTAATGATGTTATATGACAAAAATTGCAAATGAAAAAGTAACGTAATTGTAAAGTTTTAACGGCAGTTTTTTAAAAACTTTCTTTACAATTGCACATATACCTGTGGTTGGTGTGTGTTGTGTTGTGTGTTGTGTGTGTGTGGGGTGTTGTGGTGTGTGTTGTTTGTGTGAGTGTTGTGCGTGTAGTTTTGTGTGTTGTGTGTGTTTGGGAAGCAGGCAAACGCGAGCAGCACGGGGGCAAATGGTAAAATGTTTAGAGTATGTTTGAGTATGATATGATTATGACATATGTATTTAAATTTAAATTTTTTGTATTTCCTTTGGGGTCGCGCAAAAGTTTCCTCGGTGTTTTCGGGCTGCTCTTCCCCGGGAGAGCACTCGCCACGGAGCAACGCGCCATTTATTATTTTTCATATAAGCAGTGAGTGTTGCACCAAGTGGGGTGTCGGAAATTTTGGGGTACTGATGGGGGAACGTATTTCCCGTATGTGGTGCGAGCTTTATGTTCCATGGAGAAAAATGAAGAGTGGATGCAAGCAGAGCTCTCCTCTCTCTCTCCTTCTCTCTCTCTCTCTCCTCCCTTTTCTTCTCTTTTTATAATTTTTTGTCTAGATTTTTCCCCCCCCCCCCCCCCCCCTTTAAATTGGTTGGATTTGGATTTTTGGTGGAAATTGTAGATTTTATTTTTGATGAATATTCTTCAAAATTGGTTTTTTGGGGAACTGTGAGTGGTATTTTAAAGGGGGGTTTTTTTTTTTTTTCCCCCCCCAAGGGCGTGGAAAGCAGGATTCACGAAGAATTTTTATTTTCCATGTCCATAAAAAAATAATATGATGTCCTTTTGCCTTCCTTGATTTCTTCCATCCATTTTCTCTCTCTCAACCCCCCGCCTGTCAAACTATTTGCTGTCTGTCTGTCTTTTGTTTTCTGCCGCCTGCTGTCTATCTACCTATCTACTACTACACAATTTTCCTATCTGTCCCCCTCTTCTCGTTACTCCTTCTCTGTCATCTCTGTCCCCTGTGTCAGTCGCTCTCCCAATTCCCCTGTCTCGTTTCTCCCCCTTCGTCTGCCTGTCTGTCTGTCGTCCTTTCTCTCACTCCCCTCTCCTTCTCTCCCTTCTCTCCTCATCTCTCTCTCCCCTCTCTCCCTCTCCTTCTCTTCTCCTCTCCTCTCTTTCTTTGCATTCCTTTTCTCTATTTTCCATTTACATTATTGAAAAAAACTTTTTTTGAACTTCATATTTTGTCTTTTATTATGATGTGTAGATATTATGTGTGTGTGTTATGTACTATAATATAGGGGTGTTATGTAAAATAAATAAAATTATATATGTGTATGTTTATATATGTTAATATATGTGTGTATGTTATGTGTGCAATATGTTGGTTTTGTTTGTGTATGTATATGGTGTGTATGTAATTATGTGTAGTGTGGAGTATAGTGTGTGATGTAATGTATGATGTATATGAGGGTGTTTTGTGTATTATTGTATGTGTATATATATATGAAATGTAATTTTGTTGTGTGTATGTATATTAAATTTTAAAATAAATTTTTATATATATATATATAAATATATATATATAATATATATATAATATATATTGTGTGTGGTATGTATATATGTATATATATAGTATATAAAATAAAAATATATATATAATTGTGTTGTGGTGGGGGGGGCATTAGAAATTAATTAGCAAGCCTATCCATTTGGCTTTCCTGTTATGTTTTCTTAAAAAAAATTTGTTTTTTATGATGAAATTAGATTTGGGGGAATTTGCATGGAAAGTCCACATCAAAGTATTGTTTTTTTTTTTCTTTAATCATTCTTATGCTATGTATCACATTAATTACTTTCGATTTTTTTTTTTTTTTAGAGGGCGGTTAAAAAAAGCAAATTTTTATCTTTTCTATAACCCTCTAAAAATAAAAATTTTTTCATTTTTCATTGTTCATTTTTCTCCCCCTCCTCTTTCTCTCTTCCTCTCCCTCCCTCTCTCTCTCTCCCTCTCCCTCCCCCCCTCTCTCCTTCCTTTCTCCTCTCTCTCCCTTCCCCCCCTCCTTCTCTCTCTTCCTTCCCCTCTCTTCTCTCCCCTCTCTCTCCTTCTCTCTCTCCTCTCTCCTTCTCTCCCCCTCCTCCCTTCCCCCCCTCCTTCCTCTCTTCCTTTTCTCTCTCTCTCTCCTCTTCCTCTCTCCCTCCTCTCTTTCTCTCTGTCCTCTCTCTCCCTCTCCCTCCCCCCTCTCCCTCCCCTCTCTCTCTCTCTCTCTCCTCTCTCTCTCTCTCTTTTCCCCTTTTCCCTCCCTCCTTCTCTCCTTTTTTCTCTCTCCTTTTCTCTCCTCCTCTCCCTCCT
>CM054136.1:66663714-66671214 GCA_028751875.1 Rapana venosa | reverse complement strand
ATAGACAGCAACTATTGTCTGTCATATGAACAAAAAATACGTTGTGCCTCCGTTTAGCGCCTGACAAGTCAGGCCCAGCGTATCCGAATTCAGCTTAAGAGAGAATAGTTATCTTTTAAGTCTTTCTGAGGGGAAAAAAGGCAGGAGATTGTATCAAGAAGGCAGAAAGTAGACAAGAAGGAGGTGACAGAAAGAAAAGGACTAAGGCAGAAACAAAGGGAGTGATAGAAAGGAGGAAATTTCTAGTACAGAATTTCCAGAATGTGGGGATGCTATTCATACTGACAGGCCTCTAGCATCCCCACGAGGGAGAGCTGCCTGGTGCCTTACACAGGCAAGAGACAAGGACGCCCCACCCCTACCCCCACCCCACCCCCACCCCCACTGTTGCAGCAGGTCTAGAAAGCGAAGCAAGTCATGGGGATGATGCCACAGCACAGAGCTAAACGCCAGACACGCTGAGCACATCACCAATCAATAGGTGCCCCGAGCTTTTAAAAATACATCAATTTGTCCGTAGGGAGATGTGCTTGCCAAAACCTCCTTTGGAAGGGCTAGGTAACAAGATCCAGTGTTAGTGCTACAACCATGCCCCAAGGAACTGCTTAAGGAAAGGGACAGAGCAGTAGACATAAAATAGTGGAAGGACAACATTGCAAAGTAGAAAAAAACACGAAGACTCAGGTTATCTATCACGGAACGAACATAGCTGGAGGCAGCTAGTACAGAGAACGCTTAAATGCAGTGCCTGATAATTTCCAAGAAGAAGAAGAAGAAAATACTTCCTTGAGTATTGAAGATTATGATTGACCGAGTTTTCGGTCTATAAATACAAAAACTGTATCTAAGCTCAGTAAAGTTTCAGTGACAATTTTCAGTCTGCTATACACATTCTCAAAAAACCCACTATTCTACAAAACCATTATACATGTACTTTTCCCATAGGGATGCAGGGGTTTTGTCAGTATGAAAAGCATTCCCACCTTCTGGAAATGTGCTAGGAATTTCCTCTTCTGTGTGTGTGTGTGTTTCTGCCTTGTTCCTCCTTCTTGTCTATTTTCTGCCTTCTTGGTCCATTCTCCTGCCTTTTTTTACAGAAAGACTTAAAAGAACAATTTTCTCCCACGCCAAAGTCCGATGCACTGGGCCTGACTTGTCAGACGCTGAACTGCAGCGCAACGCATTTTCGTTCTTGCTGTCTAAGAGATCGACGATGAAGAAGAAGAGGATGTACATGTACAATTGACAAGGGGTCTTGTTGATGACTTGATCAAAGGATTTATTAATACCCACAGCGAACATGTTTTGAAAATGCTTATGCTTTATCAGGTGTTACTCTGGGTTTCAGTGACACTTTTCGTTATCATTCATCAAGACAAAATCTGTTATCAGCTGTTAAGGTAAAGGTAACCTATAGCCATAACCTATGTGGTCGTAGGGGAGTGAGGCGTCAGAGACCTCAGCTTCTCTAGGAGCCAGCATATTGAGGGCAGCGCCCAACTCCTCTCCCTCGCTGCTTTACCTTCTCTAACCCTTAAGAGGCAGGTACCCATTTACAGCTGGGTGAACTGGGGGACTGTACTGAAGCCAAATCGCGCAAAAGTTCACCCATCCAATTGGTATCCACGCTCGATATTAGCTGTTACAGTGACAGCATTGGTCGTGCAGTAAAGAAGAAAAACGGAAGATGATAGCGTTGAATGACAGAGCTCTCTGTCTGTTGTATCTTGATGCACTGGACATGGCGCCGCGCTTATCTCTTCTAGCGAAAATTGAGCTGCGCTGCCTGCTTTCTCTTCCATCCCCCCCCCTCCCCCCCCCCCCAACTGGCAAAGAGGTGATGGGTTTGGGTCACACCATCCTCTGCTGCTTTCTGCCGGTAGGCAGGAGATGTGATCCGCCATCCTTCATTAGCCTGAAGAGGGGAAGTAAATCTTGTAAAGCGGAACTGTTTTCTCAGTAGTTCGATCAGATCTCTCTCTCTCTCTCTCTCTGCCTCTGTCTCTCTCTCTCTGTCTCCCCTATGTCTGTCTCTGTCTCTCTCTCTGTCTCTATGTCTGTCTCTGTCTCTCTCTCTGTCTCTGTCTCTCTCTGTCTCTGTCTCTCTCTGTGTCTCTCTCTTCTTTGGGAAATCACTCTTGATAATGCCGACATTCTCTACGTTTTTCTTTTGTGTACTGTTTTGTTTTGTTTGAAGTTTCTTTTGCCAAAATGAACACCCCGGTGTATACAGGCCGCTGGCCTTACAATTAAAATCCTGAGTTCCTGAGTTCTCTCTCTCTCTCTCTCTCTCTCTCTCTCTCTCTCTCTCTCTCTCTCTCTCCTCTCTCTCTCTCTCTCTCTCTCTCTCATGCGGTCATACGCAGCCACACATGATTGTGGTTAGGGTTGCAGAACTTACAGCAGATCGTTGATTGTGTTTAAGACGCCATCTGCCCCGTCAAATCAGCAGCGAGGAAGCCATTTGCACAGACAGCTGCAGGCAGTAGCTATGCTTTGTTTTGTCTACAGCCTCGTCTGGTCAGCTCTGCTGGCCCTCCTCCCTTGTCTTGGGATACTTCAGCTTAGAGGTCAGCTCTCGTCTGTACATGTATACATTTCTGTTTAGATCAGAAGACCATGATTCAATTTTGAGCTGGCAGACCAAACAAACTAGCTGATTCTCAAAAAGATGCCACCACTAAACTCATCTTGTGATTTGTAATGTAAGTTTAACTACACGTATCCTATTTTTCTTATTTTTGTGTGCTGGCGGCCTCTTACTAGGTCGTCGTCGTCGTCGTCGTCGTCGTCGTCATCATCATCATCATCCCCACACTAACAATAATGACAATAACAATGATAACGATGATAATACTAACATGATAATGATGACGATGACGATGATGACGACATTAAACAGTACTAAACGCTTTTCTTCCTCTTTTTTCTGTAGTCCAGACTCTGTCCTTCTGTTTAAATGAGGCATTCTGATCCATGACCTTCCAAGAACAAAGTGTGAGTGTTTTAGAGCTATTCTCTCTCTGTCTGTATATGCCACAATCCACTGTCACTTCACTTCACGTGGGATCTGTGTAAAAGCTAATCTATTAACCAGGTTTAAACAGTTCCATTTCTTTTACGTGAGTGTGTGTGTACACGTACGGGCGTGTGTGTGTGAGTGTGTGTATGTGTGCGCGCGCGCTTGCGCACGCGTACGTGCAGAACTGCTTTGTAATGCGGTGTGGTCAGTCTTGGTCAGTCATGGAGGTGGTCTGTCTGATGCACTGCTCTTCAACCCTCCACAGCTGCCATGCAGGCAGACTGCTGACAGAACAGGTCTGCAATGACAGCTAAGTCTGCAAGTTGGTGGAGACACTGACACAGTGTAGACATCATCATGGCCCACTGACACAGTGTAGACATCATCATCATGGCCCATTGACACAGTGTAGACATCATCATCATGGCCCATTGACACAGTGTAGACACCATCATCAATGTCCATTGACACAGTGTAGACATCGTCATCATGGCCTATTGACACAGTGTAGACATCACCATCATGGCCCATAGACACAGTGTAGACATCATCATCATGGCCCATTGACACAGTGTAGACATCACCATCATGGCCCATAGACACAGTGTAGACATCATCATCACCCATTGACACAGTGTAGACATCACCATCATGGCCCATAGACACAGTGTAGACATCAACATCATCACCTATTGACACAGTGTAGACATCATCATCATCACCTATTGACACAGTGTAGACATCATCATCATCACCTATTGACACAGTGTAGACATCATCATGGCCCATAGACACAGTGTAGACATCATCATGGCCCATAGACACAGTGTAGACATCATCATGGCCATTGACACAGTGTAGACATCATCATGGCCCATTGACACAGTGTACATATCATCATGGCCCATTGACACAGTGTAGACATCATCATCATCACCTATTGACACAGTGTAGACATCATCATGGCCATTGACACAGTGTAGACATCGTCATCATGGCCTATTGACACAGTGTAGACATCGTCATCATGGCCCATTGACACAGTGTACATATCATCATGGCCCATTGACACAGTGTAGACATCATCATCATCACCTATTGACACAGTGTAGACATCATCATCATGGCCCATTGACACAGTGTAGACATCGTCATCATGGACATTGACACAGTGTAGACATCGTCATCATGGCCTATTGACACAGTGTAGACATCGTCATCATGGCCCATTGACACAGTGTAGACATCGTCATCATGGCCCATTGACACAGTATAGACATCATCATCATCCATTGACAAAGTGTAGACACCATCATCATGGCCCATTGACACAATGTAGACATCATCATCATGGCCTATTGACACAGTGTAGACACCATCACCATGGCCCATTGACACAGTGTAGACATCATCATGGCCCATTGACACAGTGTAGACATCATCATGGCCTATTGAAACAGTGTAGACACCATCATCATGGCCCATTGACACAGTGTAGACATCATCATCATGGCCCATTGACACAGTGTAGACATCATCATAGCCATTGACACAGTGTAGACATCATCATGGCCCATTGACACAGTGTAGACATCATCATTATGGACCATTGACACAGTGTAGACATCATCATTATGGACCATTGACACAGTGTAGACATCATTGGTCGTCACTAACAGGACCTACATAGCTGTCAGCTTTTGTTCTATCGATTGTCGGATACATAACCAGCGCTATTCAGTCTGCCACTTCACCTTCACCTATCCCGTAGTCCCATGGACGGTGGGGGCACCAATGAAGATTTTGCAACCAGCTTCCTCCACTCCCCGCGGTCCTCTGCTCTCCGTAGGAAATCGTTCCACTCAAGGCCAGTCCACTCTCTGATGTTGTCTTCCCATCGTGTTCTCTGTCTGCCTCTTCCTCTCCCTCCTTGTACTGTTCCCTGTAGGAACTGGCACTTGGCTGGGCCTAACACTTACTGGGCTAGACATGGCAGCCTAGTCACTGGACACAGCAAGGCCAGACCTGCCAGAGACAATTGACGCTGTACCCCTCCCTCCTTCTGCCCTGTCCTCAGCAGGTCATGGCTGTACGTCACACCACACCACGCCACGTCACACCACACCACACCACAACACACCACGTCACACCACACCATGTCACACCACACCACGTCACACCACACCACACCATGTCACACCACACCACACCACAACACACCACGTCACACCACACCACACCATGTCACACCACACCCAAACACCACAACACACCACGTCCACACCACACCATGTCACACCACACCACGCCACGTCACACCACACCACACCACACACACCACGTCACACCACACCATGTCACACCACACCACACCACGTCACAACCACACCACACCGCGTCACACCACACCACACCACACCACACCACGTCACACCACACCACACCACGTCACACCACACCACGTCCACACCACACCACACCGCACCACGTCACACCACACCACACCACACCACACCACGTCACACCACACCCACACCACGTCACACCACACCACACCACACCACACCACACCACGTCACACCACACCCACAACCACACAACATCATACCACACCAAGCCACACCACACCACACCAACACCCCACCACGCCACACCACACCAAGCCACACCACACCACGTCACACCACACCACACCACACCACACACACCACACCACACCACACCACGCTACACCACACCACCCCACACCACACCACTCCACACCACGCTACACACAACACCCCACACCACACCACAACCACGCCACACCACACCACGCCACACCACGCCACGCCACACCACCACACCACACCACACCACACCATTCCACACCACACTACACCACGTCACACCACACCACGTCACACCACACCACGTCACACCACCACACACACCACAAACGTCACACCACACCACACCGCACCACGTCACACCACACCACACCACGTCACACCACACCACACCACGTCACACCACACCACACCACAACCACACCACGTCACACCACACACACCACACCACGACACACCACACCACACCACACACACCACGTCACACCACACCACACCACACCACGTCCAACACCACACCACACCACACCACACCACACCACCACCCACACATCATATCAGTTCCATTTCTTGGCCCCACCATTCAGGCAGCGCAGGGGGCATAACCCACCCATCCCGCCTTCTATTGAAAAGGGGAAGGAAATCTGATTTACTGGCAGTGGGTAAGCTGTACTGAAAGGGAAATTGTCCCTGGGTTTTTATTTCTCTCTTCTGCAGCTATGCTGCATTCAAATCATGCGGGTTTTGGGGAAAGGGGAAGGGGGGTGGAGGCAGAACTTGAAATGGAGTTTTCTGTTGTGTGTTCAGCGAGCTGTCTGTGGATAGTGTAACAGGACAGAGGAGGAGGAAGGTGGCCTTAGGTCTGTGGTGCCAGGTCTTCCTGGCTGTCAGAGCTGTGTCTGTGTGGAGTCTAGGTGTCTGTTGTAAGTCTTGATAGTCCTGTATACATTTCCGCATGCGGTCTGAGTATTTTGTGTGTGTGTGAATCTTGACTGTCTTGGGTTATCATCTGAGGTTCGCTTCACTACTACCTTCACAAACTGTTTTGTCTGATCATCTTCTCTCTCTGTCAGGATGTCTGTACATCTGTCTGTTCGTTGGTCTGTCTGTTTGCGAACAATACTTTTTATTCTTTCTTGCCCTCCTCTCTCTTCTTCATCTCTTTATCTTTTTCTTTTTTTCTTCTCTCTCTCTCTTTATTTCTTCTTCTTTTTCTTTCTTTCTTCCTTCCTTCCTTGTTTCTTTCATTTGTCTTTTCTGTCTTTCGTTTTTCTGTGTGTGTTTTTTGCGTCCACCTCTGTCTGTCTGTCTGTCTGTCTGTCTGTTTCTCTGTGAAGAAATGTGACCAGACATGTCATCCCAAGTCAATGTCATTTTCAAACACTGACATGCAGTTTTGAAACATTACTAAAACTATGTACTGAACAAATCAATTGGCTTTTTTCTTCTATCTAAACAAACCCTCTTTCTTCTTTGAGAGAAGTGTGTTCATTGACCTGGTCAGATACCATGTAATCAGCCTGATGAACAAAAAAAAGAGCTATAGGGAAATGGTCTGATTCACATCTGTCTGCTACATACATATAAAAAAATGGCATCAAACGATATTTTTTCAGCACAATACTTTTGAGCAAAGCAATACTTTTGTCTTGGTTGGCCACACATGCTACCTCCACTTCTCTATCCCCAGCAGTTCTCCTGTTCACAAGAAACACATCATATTCCCTGCATAGTTCAATCAGCTTTTGACCAAACGATTCATAGCAGTATCTTTAGATTTGCCTACTGTTTGTGAAACATCAGTCAATGAATCCTCTAGTTCTTGCAGTTGTTGGGCATATCTGTTTTCATCCGTGCTGTCCATTTCAG
>CM054136.1:66628714-66653714 GCA_028751875.1 Rapana venosa | reverse complement strand
TCATGCATACACACACAGAGA
This sequence comes from Rapana venosa, assembly GCA_028751875.1. Lineage (NCBI taxonomy): Eukaryota > Metazoa > Mollusca > Gastropoda > Neogastropoda > Muricidae > Rapana > Rapana venosa. The sequence continues at coordinate 66,653,693 of CM054136.1, read as the reverse complement.
CACACAGACATATTACATACATACAAACATACATACACATGCACACACACATACACACATACCTACAAACGTACGTACGTACATACATACATGGATACATACAAACATACATGCATACAAACATACATACATACAAACATACATACATACATACATACAAACAAACATACACACACAGGGGCGGAATAGCCTAGTGGTTAGAGCGTTGCGCTCGTGATCTGACGGCCCGGGTTCGAGCCACCTCCAAGACGCCAATTCAAGGGATTTTTCCCCCTGGAGTTAACACCAGTGCTGACTCCACTCCCCCCGAACTCCTTCAGATGAGACCGTAAATGAGGTCCAGTGTGCGAACGCCTGCAGAATATTGTGTACACACGACAAAACCCCGATCTGCCTTTCGGAAGAGTAGGCCATTCGTGCCGGTAAGAACGGATGACCAAATAAAAACCAAACTACATGAAAAGAAAAAGGCTTACACACTGGTGTCGTGTTTATACAATCCTCAACGAAGTCGGAATGTGGCTACCTTAATGGTGGTTAAAAAAAAAGAAAAACGATCGCATACGTAAACATCTTGCCGTTAGTGATCCCGGGAGCTCTGGCCGAGAAGCGGGTAAAAAACAGATACACACCCACACTCGCACATTAACATATGCGCGTGCACACACTCGCACACATGCAACCCCCGCCCCCCCCCCCCCCCCCCCCCCCACAACAATTAACACACGCGCGTGCACACACTCGCACACATGCACACACACACGCACATTAACACATGCACGTGCACACACTCGCATACGCAGACGCAACACTACATCACACCACACCACACCACACCACACCACACTACACCACACTCCAGTCCCAGATAAAGAGCGAACACACAGAAGTGAAAGGTTGAGTTGTAAGGGAGTGATGGTAGTTTTTAGGCCAGCTTTCAGCCTGACCTGCAGTCAGAGATTAGTCCGTTAACCTGAAGGATAGATCAAGGTCTCACGTACACAGGGAGGGTATCTTATCTCACTGATCTCTCCACAAAAGACAGTGTGGCGTTGGTAAAGACATTGAAATTTTTTAAAAATCTTTCATCAGTCGTGATGGTGGTGGTGTTGGTGATGGTGTTGGTGGTGTGTGTGTGTGTGTGTGTGTGTGTGTGTGTGTGTGTGTGTGTGTGTGTGTGTGTGTGTTTGTTTCAATTATTTTTTTATTTCCATGATAATGGAATAAGCCCTCGTGTGCTTTTTTACATCCAGTCCCCGTGTGTATGCAGTTTTGTCAATTTTGTCATCCATTCCCACCGGCACACAATGGCCTACTCTTCCGAAAAGCGTATGTGTGTGTGCATGTGTGTGCGTGCGTGCGTGAGTGCGTGCGTGTGTGTGTGTGTGTGTGTGTGAAATTCAAAGTCAAAGTCAAAGTTAAAATGATTTTCTTAGGGTAAAAGATTGTTTACACAACTTTTTTTTAAAATCCTGCGATCACTAAAAAAGAAATTGACCTATAAAAGCATTCAAGAGACAGTGCTAAGGAACGCAGTAAATAAGAAAACATTGTGTGTGTGTGTGTGTGTGTGTGTGTGTGTGTGTGTGTGTGTGTGTGTAATTTACAAGTCCTTAACTTATGCCTCTAACGATGCAATTGTGACGGGATGTGCTATGCTGTTAACAATCACACCACTTGGGGAGCAAGGTTTCTGTTGTTAGGACTATTGCTGTTACTGGTCTTCCAGTTCGAGCCAGATATATTTGGTTCAAACAAAGTTTCATGGATTAAAAATAATAATATGGCAGCAACACACAAAACGTCATTGCATCGAGCATAGAGTAAGAAACTGCTGTGGAAAAATATGCACTAAAATGATCGTTAGCTGCAAAACTATGGATCTGATGGCAGCATTTTCAGTTAGGTATCTTCCGCATTTAGGTCGAGAAAATGTACAAAAGACAAAACTGGCATTAGTAACTTGGGATTAAAAACAAGCAATATCCTTTATATAACACACACACACACACACACACACACACACACACACACAACACACACACACACACACACACACACACACACACACACACACACCACCACACACACACACACACACACACACGCACGCACACACGACACACACGCACACACACACACCACAAAACCCTATGGCAATGGTAAAATGACAGAATCGTATTTGAACCGAACGCATTTTCAAAGCATCCCAGTAAACAAATTTGGCCAATCCAGAGTTTAGGGACACATTCTCTGATTAACATCCTGTTGGCATTCTCTAATGACAGCTCTTGAGATAGTTGTTAGCTGGGACCACAACTCTGCTTCAGTCTGATCTGACCTTCGCCTCTTTGCTTGGGATCACTTCAGAGATCTCTCTATGGTACCTTACAGCCACAGATCATCATCTATCTCATCATCTGTATTTATTTACTCATTTATTTACTTAGTTCATCTTTTATTTCGAGGATAATGAAATAAGCACTCATGAGCTTTTTTTTTTTTTTTTTTTTTTTTTTTTGGCTGCCTCATCTTCTGTGACGTCCCCCGTCCTGTTGTTCCCACGCCGCTCATTCCAATCTCCCCGCCACAACCATACCCAGATTTGTTATGTTTCATCTTCAGAGTCGGAGGTCCACAGGGAGCCAATCACCATTAGGCCGCCGTGGGGCCACCAGCCAGAGGGGCCCTGCACTGCTGCTGGGTCACTTTGGCGGTGTTCAGTGGTGCCTGTTCTGAGCTAACATACGCAGGACACCACCTACTAAGCCCCCTACTAACGACAGTATTAGCTCAGTCGCGGAGCCAGACTGAGTGAGTTGCCCACCCGAGGTGGCAACCACCACAACGTCCCTCCAACGACCGTCCCCGGCGAACCTCCAACCCCAAAGGCTTTGACACAAACTCACCACAGGCACAGAAGGGTATGGGCAAACCGAATCTGAGGTCACCATGAGACCAGAGAAACTGGGACCACAGAATCAGAGGCAATTTTTTTAATTGCATGATGATCAATGACAATGAGGATGACGTAATTATGCTGCTGTGGAAGTGCATATGCTTTGAGACTACTTGACAGGGTTGTACTCTACGCTTACTATCATAATATATCCCGGCGTCAACCGGGCCAGAGAGATACAGACACCTGCAGTGTTGGTCAGGTAATTTGAGCAACACTCTCAAACTCGCATCCGTTAAGTGGATGAAGCTCGACTGTGTGGTCCCAGTCTTCCCACTGAGCCCACAGCACACTCACTCTGGGTAGGAGCCGGCCGGAGTCCGAAAAATCCCTATGACTCTTATGGGAATCGAACCCGCGACCTTCCAGTCCGTAACCCAAGGCGCTAACCACTGCGCCATGGCGGCTGGTCCATGAGCTTTTTCTAGTACACCCAGTCCCCGTGTGTTTGCAGTTTTGTCATTTTTGTCATCCGTTCCCACCGGCACACAATGGCCTACTCTTCTGAAAAGCGGAACGGGTTTTAACGTTTGCGCAAGATGTTCTGCGTGCGTTCGTGTGTGAACGTGGGACACAGGACCTCGGTTTATAGTCTCATTCACACTCCAGAGGAAAAGAATCGTCTTGAACGAGATTTGAACCCGGGTCAGCAAGATCACGAGCGCAATGCGCATCACTGTAACCTAGCCACCAGGCTATGCCGTCCCCGTCACTGTAGCGGCCTGAGTTGTATTCACGTCACAAGAACTGTGACCGCTGAGAGAAAAGGGGACCTACAAATGCCATAGGGTCTTGCTCATTCCGCGGGATTTCTCCAGTCTGAGGACGAGTCTGCTGCCTGCTGTCCACGTCTCCTTGCTTTACCTCATGCATGACTGAGGGAGTGTCTCAGTTAACTTGTTGGCCACATTCTGCTTCGACATTTGGGAGGTCCTTTTTCTCTCAGTGGTCAGAGCACTCGCTCTCCCTAAGCTAAGGTTAAGCAGTGTTGAGCCTTCTGGATGGGTGACCGTTCGTGCGCCTCCGCTTCAGTACAGTCCCCCAGTCCACCCAGCTGTAAATGGGTACCTTCCCTCTTTAAGATCAGGGAAGGTAAAGCTGCGATGGGGAGGAGATGGGCGCCGCACTTCAATATGCTGGGCCCCTAGAGAAGCTGCACTGAGGTCTCTGACACCAAGCTCCCCAACGACCACATAGGTTATTGGAATACTACTTACCCTTGTCTCCTTTCGCCAATATTCGGCCAGCCCCAGGCCTAGATTATTTGGTTTGTTTTGTCTCTCCGTGGTAGTGGAGGTGGTGGCTGGTAGACATTTGCTTGTTGATGTTGGCGGTCTGATATTATCAGCCTCTGGGGTGGGATCAATGTGGATAAGTTACAATAATTATACCTTGTTATTCTCCCAGAGCATGAACATGTTATCTTGATGGTACGGTAAGCATAATGCTTCCCCAAGAAAAAGACAACGAAAACGAGAGAGAGAGGAGAGAGAGAGAGAGAGAGAGAGAGAGAGAGAGAGAGAGAGAGAGAGAGAGAGAGGAATGAACAATGAAGTGATCTGCTTAATGAGCCTATGTCTGAGAGAGAGAGAGAGAGAGAGAGAGAGAGAGAGAGGAGAGAGAGAGAGAGAGAGAGAGAGAGAGAGAGAGAGAGAGAGAGAAGAAGAGAGAGAGAGAGAGAGAGCATAAACTAAGAAAGAAGCATTCACAGAAATCCAGCAGGATTAAGGAAAAGGAATTATGTGTCACACTCAATGGCTGGAAAATGGACGTTCTTCATGAAAGGAAATGTCGGCCACATTGGAGAAGCCAATGTCGCGTTAAAACTATTAAACTATTATACCAAGGAATGGTCATGAGCATAACTTGTCAAAATCCAATGTGTGGTTTTAGTGCTAGAGTCCCCTAGCAGGCCCAAGGTGTCATTGATGTCGTTGTCATCATCACATACCCTGTCCATAATAATGACCTTTGAAAACAGTCATAAGGAGGGGAAAAGCCAGTGTCTCTACCGAGCACACATACGCGTGCGTGCATGCGCGCGCATGTGTGTGTGTGTGTGTGTGTGTGTGTTTGTGTGTGGTTTGTGTTGTGTGTGTGTGTGTGTGTGTGTGTGTGTGTGTGTGTGGCTGTGTGTGTGTGTGTGTGTGTGGTTGTGGTTGTGTGTGCGTGCGTGCGTGTTTGTGTGTTTATTTGTGTTGCTTGTGTGTGTGTGTGTGTGTGTGTGTGTGTGTGTGTGTGTGAGTGTGTTTGTGTGTGTGTGTGTGTACCATCGCCTTTACTGATAGATTTTTAGATGTGTGTGTGTGTGCGCGCGTGCGCACGCGTGCGTGCACGAGCGTGCGTGTGTACTTATTTCACAGTTCTACGGGTTAAACTTGCTAACTATTATTCTCCAATTAAATCCCTGTTATGGATGATAACTGAAATCAACCGAAAGGTTATACAGCCATTTGCCTCGGAGATTTCGCCACTAAAATTAGAATAGAAATCTGGAAATAAAACCGGCACAGGGAAACAGTACGGCCATCATCAGGGGTAAAGAGTCTTTTGTAGTAAGACACTTCTTAAAAAATAGTAGGGGGATTAATAAGGAGATTAAAAAATAGAAAGAAAGAAAAGAGAGGGAGGGTAGGAGGGAGGGTAAAGAGTAGCATTTTCAGTTACAACGCCACTCCTCATTAATGCTTTGGTGTCTTCGGAAGAGCTTCTCCACAGCCCAGGCACTTGCCCACAACCGCCGCAAATGGAGCCAACTGGTGCAACGTTCGTCACTGCAGTGCCCCTACCACCCTGAAGGGGGTTACGGGAGCAGATGAGATGAGATGAGTCTTCGGAAAATGGAGATGGAAAATCAACACCTTGTTGTGTTTCTTTGTAAAAAGGGAAGGAAACACTCTGTAGAACGTACAGTACTTCACAACATGTTTTCTTTAAGTCTGAAATGTCCTCCTCAGAAGTTTTAGTGACAGCATACCTGACTGACCATGTCACTCGACTTGACGTGACGTAATTTGACTTGAGTTGACTTGACTTGACTTGACTTGATGTGACTTGATGTCACTTGACTTGAGGTGACTCGACTTAATTGAAATTGAGTTGATTTGACTTCACTACATTTGACTTGAGTTGACTTGACGTGACGTGACGTGACTTGACTTGACTTGACGTGACTTGACTTTATGTAACGTGACTTGACTAGACTTGACGTGACGTGATTTGACTAGTCTTGACTTGACATGGCTTCTTCTTTAACAACCCGAGAAGAGGGGACAGTGTACTGAAAACTCACAGGCAGTGTGACTGGGGCAGGACACATGTTGCATTCTGGGCATGTTCAGATCATCCCTACCACTGACTACACCTTGCCGACTCTGCTATACTGGAAATACAGAGGCTGGAGTTGTAACGTCTGCGGCAGTTGTTACGCATGCTTTCACACATGGAATGTCACTTTATTGTAGTCTCAGCCGAAAGATAGAAAATAAAGTGGGATTCAATGTTAACTGAACCGCCCCCCCCCCCCCCCCAACAAAAAACACCCCCCCCAACAACCCCCCCCCCCCCACCAACAAAAAAAAAGCCAAACCCAAAAACAAATAAACAAAAACCCCAAAGAATAACAAGAAAAATCAAGACCAAACCAAGCCAAAAACAACAGCAAACACACAGATAAAAAAACAACAACCCACCACCACAACAACAGAAAGAAAATAACGAAACAGACAACAAAATAACCTACGCAGACAAAAGCTTGCAAACGGAAAGCTCACCAGGGAATGGAACTCCTGTGCACAGACTACATAACAGTCCGGTCTGAACACGAGCCACACGCTCAAACGCTGGGCCGATCAGCGTCAAGTATTGGGCAGTCTGGCTCCGCGACTGACCTGCCTATTACTGTCTCAGCAGGGGGCTTATTAGGTGGTGCTCTCCGTATATTAGTTCAAAACAGGCACCGCTAAAGTGACCCAGCAGCAGTGCAGGGCCTCTCTGGCTGGTGGCCCAGCGGCGGCCTGACATTGATGAGCTCCCTGTGGACTCCTGACCCTGTGGATGTAGCGTGATGGATCTGGGTATGGCTGGGGCGGAGAGATCGACATGAGCGGCGTGAGAACAGCAGGATATGAGTCTCACAGAAAAGAGAGCAAAAACAAACCAACAACAACAAAAAACAAACAAACCCCAAACAAAGCAAAAACAGACAAAACCATACGCACCAGAATATACATTTAAAAACACACACACACACACTTACTTACACACACACCACACCACACACACACACACACACATACACACCACACCACACACACCACACACACATCACACCACACCACACCACACAACCACCACACACACACACACACACACACACACACACACACACACACACACACACAACACACCACACACACACACACATACACACACACACACACACACACCACACCACACCACACCACACCACACCACACTACACCCACACACACACACACACCCACCACACACACACACACCCACGCCCACGCCCGCCCGCCCGCCCGCCCATCACCACCACCACCACCACACATATGGGGGCTACATGGTTTCCAGCCCAGTGTGACCTGTATTTTTCACAGCTAACAACCCAGTCACTGTCTGTACCACAGCCCCCCAAAATTACATGGTGAAACTAAAAAGATAGATTATTTGTGTGTGTGAGTGTGTGTGTGTGGAGTAGGGGGTGGGGGGTGAGAGAGAAAGAGAGAGAGAGAGAGAGAGAGAGAGAGAGAGAGAGAGAGAGAGAGAGAGAGAGAGAGAGAAGAGAGAGAGAGTATCATATTTCGTAATCTAGCAACTTAAAAGTGGATCCCTTCTGTACATCAGGGGTGGTTGCTGCCAGGACCATACCATACAGATAAGTGACAGCTGGGTGTCCCCATGGCTTCCCCTCCTCAGCCCTGTCCGTGCATCGCCACTGAGTGTGGAAAGAATCCTCTTACCACGGGCATGACAACCACTCCCCACAAGCTAGTAGGGAGAGGGCTTGTCATTTCATTTCTACAGTAAGTCTTCACATAATGCAGAGAGACACAGAGACAGACAGACAGAGAGAGAGAGAGAGAGAACAATGAACAATATTTATTGCTATTTAGCAATCAAGCCATATAGCGCTGCGGCGCGGTAACAAACGATATCGAACGCGACGCGATTACAGTGACATGGAAACCATGTCAGTAATGGTATGTACATCTAGATCTGATACATTATTGTCCGTGTCTCAGTTTTCAAAACAGCCTTTCCTCTTCCAGTCTGCAGCCAGCGAAGTCAGCCCATGTAAAACCGGATCAGGTCCCGAAGAAGATGTAATTCCCGTTCAGCACGTGCCACTGTCTCTGCGTGTTGTGTGTTAGGACGCTGCTTCCCTTTACGAAGTCTGGCAAGCCTGACACGTTCTTCTGGCAACATGTTTCTGTCTTCTTGCTTGATATACCAGAACACACACTTAGATTCCTCGCCAGTATCTCCATTACAAGAATATTCTAGGGCGATGTCATCCGATTCACACATCAGAATAGTTTGATTGCCTGAATCTTGAACTACAACCTTTCGAAACTGTGTGTTTCTTTTGCTGTCTCGTAATCGACGTTGCACACGTTTGTCTGTCAGAGTGGACACATACTCTTTCACAATACCAGTATAAAAACCCTCAACTGTGCAGTCAACTGTCTGTTCTTCGTCCACATCAGACAACTCAGGAGACACACCGATCTTGCTGTCTGTTGCTGGTTCACACGGCAAATCAAGTGAATCTAGTGTGGCTGGGACATTCACTGCACTGTCAACACACAGCTCTGTGTACACGCTGGCTTGTTTTGATTCGGCATCCACTCTGTCACGATGCAGGGAGTCACTGTCAGACAACACCGGCTCTTCCAAAACACTGTCCTTGTCACACTGACGACTTGCCTGTCTTTCTTTATGTTGTTTACTTCTTTGGACGTCACGACGGATTTGGGAAGGGCACTTCTTGCGAAAATACTGAACTCGCGAATTACGGTTCAGCACTGGGTCCGCCATTTAATAATAATAATAATAATAATAATGTATGGAATTTATATAGCGCTGAATCTTGTAAAGCAACAAATCAAAGCGCTCAGATTTTATTTCATACCGCTTTAAGTCACGGCAGATTTCTCTCCGTGAAATTTGGGCTGCTCTCCCCGGGGAGAGCGGGAGAACGCGTTGCCACTTTAGCGCTGCGCCACCCTTTCACCCTTTTTTTTTTTTTTTTTTCTGCAGCTGTATTTGTTTCCCTATCAGAGTGGCTTTTTTCTAAGAATTTTGCCAGGGACAACTCTCTTGTTGCCGTGGGTTTTTTTACGTGCGTTAAATAATTACGTGTAACACACGGGACCTCGGTTTATCGTCTCATCCGAAAGACTAGCGCCCAGACCACCACTCATGGTCTAATGGATGGGGGAAAAATTTCCGGTCCAAACGGGGTACGAACCGCCGCACACTTCAGACCCGGACTTTTCGCTTTCTAGACAGGCGCGTTACCTCTAGACCACCTCTAGACCACCGATCCATTTCTGTTGATACTGTGTCAGCTGGCTTCAGTCGCAAGACGAAGACAACGCTGCCGCTCTCCCCCGCGACTTTCCAGCTCGATAGGACGTTGTCGATCAGCAGGGCGTTTAAGGTTGTTACTACAGTTGCTGGAAGGCCAGTAACTGACATTTTGAAGCTTAAATGCAAAAATTTGCAGCAGCTTACTAACAGCACGCCCGTTCAGTTCTCGTCCCGTCACCGGCACAGAGAGAGAGAGCGAGAGAGAGAGAGAGAGAGAGAGAGAGAGAGAGAGAGAGAGAGAGAGAGAGAGAGAGAGACAGACAGACAGAGAGGGAGAGACAGACAGACAGACAGACAGAGACAGACAGACAGACAGACAGACAGAGAGAGAGAGAGAGAGAGAGAGAATGGGGGCACTGCTCTTGTTTGTGTCAAGTGACGCGCTCACCCCGGGGTAAGCAGAGTTGTCCCTGGAAAAGCTCTGTAAAATATCATCCCTGGAAAAGCTCTATAAAAATATCATCCCTGGAAAAGCTCTATAAAAATATCATCCCTGGAAAAGCTCTATAAAAATATCATCCCTGGAAAAGCTCTGTAAAAAATATCATTCCTGGAAAAGCTCTATAACAATATCATCCCTGGAAAAGCTCTGTAAAATATCATCCCTGGAAAAGCTTTGTAAAAATATCATCCCTGGAAAAGCTCTGTAAAATATCATCCCTGGAAAAGCTCTGTAAGAATATCATCCCTGGAAAAGCTCTGTAAAAATATCATCCATGGAAAAGCTCTGTAACAATATCATCCCTGGAAAAGCTCTGTAACAATATCATCCCTGGAAAAGCTCTGTAACAATATCATTCTCATACGGAAGCAAACAGGTACACTGACTGAATAACAACAACAAAATGAGTGGCTCCCTTCTTTCCGTGACAGGCTTTTGTTTTTTCCCTTGGAAAATAGATATCAGACAGAACAGACACAGAAACAATCCATCAGACGAAAACAGACCACATAGACAAGAAAACAGTTAAACAGACACACATACCACGTACCACACGTACAGATATATACATACAAACAGATCAACCATGTGATGTAGACCTTTTTTTAAATATAAATTTGCAGGATGCCACACTGGTGTAGATGTTTGCTGCACAAGGAGAGAACAGTGGCGTCCCTGAACCAATGAAAGGGAGGAAGGGGGGGGGGGGGGGGGGGGCCTCGTGTGTGTGCGTGTGTCTGCGTGTGTGTGTGCGCGCGTGCTCGTGTGTGTGTGTGTGTGTGTGTGTGTGTGTGCATGTGTGGTCGCGCACGTGCATTCACGCACACATACATCTATGGGTATGAGCAATCCCCCATCTCTTCTGCATGTACTTGTTCATGGACACACTTCACTTTGCCCTCAGGTGTATGTATGTGGTCATCCAGTGGTCCTGGGCAGGTCAGGTTGGTCAGGGGCGGGCCGGCCAGTCAGCCATAGTAGGGCTGGCAGAGGAGACAACACACAGCGCAAACACAGGGCGCCACCCCCTCCCTATTTGCCTGCACAGCAGCCCAGCCCCTGTCTCTGCCGCTGACATTAGCGCCTGCAAACAAAGGCCTCTGTGTTTAAACACTTCTGCCATCCCTTCACCCCCAAAATAGTTAATGAACAACACAAGGACACACATAGCACGCACGCGAGGCAGCAGAAGCACGCGCGCAAGCGTGGGCAGGCAGGCATGCATAATGCGCGCCAACGCACGGCCACACACACACACACACACACACGAGCGCACGCGCACACACACACACACACACATTCATACATACACATGTGCCAATCCCTTACAGGACACTACTATTATTTGCATATGCAAATATGACCTGCACTGGTGTGTGCTTCATACAAACAAAAAAAGGCTGGTACACACGTGCTATAAAGTGGCACACACAGTGCTATAAAGTGGCACACACACGTTCTTTAAAGTGGCACACACGTGCTATAAAGTGGCACACACAGTGCTATAAAGTGGCACACACACGTTCTATAAAGTGGCACACACACGTGCTATAAAGTGGCACACACACATTCTATAAAGTGGCACACACATTCCATAAAGTGGCTCACACGTTCTATAAAGTGGCTCACACGTTCTAGAAAGTGGCTCACACGTTCTAGAAAGTGGCTCACACGTTCTAGAAAGTGGCACACACACACGTTCTAGAAAGTGGCACACACACACGTTCTAGAAAGTGGCACAGTCGTGGGAAGAGAAACCCAAGTCCAGTGTCTGGAGTTAACATCAGTGCCGACTCCATTCCCCCAACAAGTCCTTCGGATGAGACTATATTATTTATATAAACAGAGGCCCCGTATGCGAACCCACGTAGAACATCTTCCGCACACGTTCAAACCCGTTCCACTTTTCCGAAGAGTAGGTCATTGCGAGCCGGTGTGAACAGATGACAAAACTGACAAAACTGCATACACACGGGGATTAATGAAAAAGTACAAAGTACGAATCATTTGGTCACCCCATTGTCCTCCATATTATCTTGCATGTGCGTAGTAAAGTGCCGTGTTTATCAAACTTTTCTATTATCATGTATATAGATTTGTCCTCTAAAACTATAAAACTATGATGCATTCCCTGATCATGTCCATGTTTTTGTACGCATGTGAAACATGGACCATATACAGCAGACATTGCAAGAAATGATACAGGCAATGGAGATGAAGTGCTTTCACAAACTCCTTGGTATCTCATACAGAGATCACATCACTAATGGGGGAGTGAAAAACAATTAAAAACGCCATCGGCCATATGAAGAGCTCCTGATTTCAGTGAAAAGACGCAAACTGAATTGGTACGGGCACGTCACACGAACATCTGGACTGGCCAAGACTGTCCTACAGGGAACAGTACAAGGAGGGAGACTGAAGTAGCAGACAGAGAAAACGATGGGAGGACAACATCAGAGTGGATTGGCTTTGAGTGGAACGATTTGCTACGGAAAGCAGAGGACCGTGTGGAGTGGAGGAAGCTGGTTGGAAAATCTTCATTGGTGCCCCCACGGGCAATGGGACTAGAGGATAGGTGACGGTGAGGGAAACTATAAAACAGTCGGTAGAGAGAACGAGACAATGGACAAATAACAGGTAACAAAGGAATGGTTAAGCTAACAACTTTTTTTTTTAATTTGCTTTTTCTTCCAGGTCTTCAGCCCCAGGAGAAAAAACCAAAACCCCTGGAGGGATGGCGAGGGAGGAAAAGGGAGGGAGAGAGTGAGAGAGGGAGGGAGGGAGAGGGAGAGAGAGGGGAAGGAAGAAACCGCAGAAACAGACATGACTGCTCTGCTCTATGTGACACGAGCGCATAAAGAAAGGGACGGCAGACAGCTCTGTCATCTAAACAATGAACACTTATCGCATACTGCATCTTCCTGGCAGCTAGGGGCGATAAATAAATTGCAGTGTGTGCATGTGTGTGTCTGTGTGTGTGTGTGTGTGAACAAACCAGTATTTCAGTTACGTCTTATTTCATTTAAGCCTCTGGCAGTAGAAGTAAGATGAGTGGCTGTCTCCAACTTTGTGTTACCGTGGGGGTTTTGTGGTCACATGAATACTGGTGAAAACAAACAGATGTTGAACTGATTCCCATACAGCCTGCAATACCATCATCCCTATTTTAGCTACTTGAAGAATAATTTACTTTATCGAGGAGTAACTCTGCTATGAAGAAGCCAGTTGAAAGAACTATGTAAATCGAAACAGGGAAAAGCACATTGTACGAATTTTAAATGAGTTAGATGCTGCAGGTTATGAAAACGGCTCTAGAGCCTTCTGATAAAGACGAAGCTCCTGACCTTACACAGACCTGGTCCCTCCAGTCTGATGTCACCCATCCTTGATAGAGTATTTCAAGGGTTTCTTAAACACAGACGAATGAATGGATGACTGTGGCTTTAGTGTAGAGTCTGAGAATATTTTAAATAATCATGAACTCCAAAAATGCAATGACTGTTTCAACAGTTAGATAATGAAATTTTACACCATGAAATTCGGAATGCTTTGCATGCAATGAAAAAAAAAGGAAAAGCACTGGAAACAGATGGTCTACCTTCTGATTTCTTTGTTTCATACTGAAGTTGTCCCCCTCAAATTCCGGTGCCCCTGTTCAACAAAGTGTTTGACAGTGGGGAATACCTTCTAAGCTAACGAAAGCTGTGATATTCCTGCCACATAAAGGGCAACACAGGAATAGTAGATACTTACAGGGGAATGTCACTATTAAGTATAAAACTATAAAATATAAATTAGCAAGTTATACACAATGTTATAAATAACAAACTGAAGACTTTCTGTGGATCCAGTAAAAGCTCAAGCAGGTTTTCGCAAAGGAAACAGCACCACAGCTGGCATTTGTTTTCATTACAGTCCATGGTTCACGAGTATCTTGTGAAACAGGGTAGTGGATGTTGTACACTGTTCGTTGATTTCTCTGAAGCATCTGACAGTGTAAAAAGACAAAAGCTTTTATATATCATTACGAAGAAGAAAGAAATACATGGAGAAATGTTTAAAACCCCTGAGGGATGGTACAGAAATGTCAAGGCTGTGGTGAAAGTCATGATCAAGGTAACATATTACTTTGTATGCCAGGTGTAAGACAAGGATGTTTCCTAAGCTTCCGGTTGTTTACCATGCTTTTGTCAGAGTTAACAGTCCGAGTTGATGGCATGTGGTGCTAGAGGTGTTGATGCAAATGGAGATCCTTGCAGAATCCTTTTGTGCATGTATGTGGACAATAGTGCTTTACTCTCTGCATCCATAGTACAACTTCAAAAGAAAACGGAATAGAAACATACAGTAAAGAAATGGGGCTAAGAACAGAAAAATGCAAAGCAGTTCTTTTGAAAAATGGTGTGTTTCTTAAACCAAGTGAAAAGTGGGTGTTATGGGAGCAAACCTATAATAATAATAATAATAATAATAATGCATATTCAGAACGCCTAATATAATGAAGACAAAAGCCCTACCGTTTACAGCAGCATAAATGTACACACACGCACGCACGCACGCACGCACCCACGCACGCACACACACACACACACAGACACACACACAGACACACACACAGACACACACAAGACACACACACAAACACACACACACGACACACACACAGACACACACACAGACACACACAGACACACACACACACACACAGACACACACAAACAGACACACACACACAGACACACACACAGACACAAACACACACACAGACACACACAGACACACACACACAGACACACACACAGACACACACAGACAACACACAGACACACACACAGACACACAGCACACACGACACACACACACAGAACACACACACAGACACACACACACACAGACACACACACAGACACACAGACGACACACACAGACACACACACACACAGACACACACACACACACACCAGACACACACAGACCAGACACACACACAGCACACACAACACACACACAACACACACACAACAACACACAGACAGACACACAGACACACAGCACAGACCACACAGCACACACAGCACCACAGACACACGACACAGACCACACAACACACACACAACAACACACACACACAGACACACACACGAGAACACACACACAGACACACAGTACAAACCACGACATCACGACACACACGACACAACACAGACACACACAACGACACCACAGCAGCAACACACACCACAGCACGCACACACACAGACAACACACACACAGACACACACATAGACACACACACAGACACACACACAGACACACACAGACAGACACACACAGACAGACAACACACACAGACACACACAGACACACACACACAGACACACACACACAGACACACACACAGACACACACACACAGACAGACACACAGACAGACACACAAACAGACACACAAACAGACAGACAGACAGACAGACAGACAACACAGACACAGACACAGACACACACACACACACACACACACACACACCACACACACACACAACACACACACACACACACACTGGGGAACGCAAATCGAGAGGCCAGATGTACAACCACGGATTTTCAACTTTTAGGTCGGAAACAAGGTTTTCATGTGACTTTTCCCACATGTCTGTACACAGAGTTAATTTCTGTGACAGCCTAGGCAGAGCATTCCATGCACACCACAGCTGCCATGTAACGCAAAAAACGCCTGCTGGCCGTAGCGTTTAGTGTTGATACTTCACGGCCCAGGAAACAATGGATTGTTGTCAGCGAATGGAAGCTGTAGCCGTGAACAAGGTCAGAGAGGTGAGGTGAGAAGAGGGGTTAAAACAAGCACTTGAGGGAAGGCTGCCTCAGCTCAAATCTACAAGAGCAGGGACATTGTCACCAGGACAATCCACCTGTCAACCCCTTTTCTCTCAGCAACCAGCCACACACGCTGGATACACAGCAGCCATGCACCACCCCCCCCCCCTCCCGAATCTGATCTGATCGACAGATCAGTCAATCGATATGCGCACAATACAGGTCCAACCTCGCTACCCACCCCACACCCCCCCTTTCCCACCTGTCAGTCAGGCCTATGTCCCCAAAGCTGACATATTGGACAGCGGAACAGTAGCGAGAGCAGCAGCCAGCACACCTGTCCTGTTCTCACCCCCTACATCTCTCTCTGTGACAGGCGGCGACAGACAGAGCCAGCGGCAACAGTTGACCACACAGCAGTGTGTGTCCACCAGTCCTCACCCATCCACGGCCAGGACGACCTTCAGCACAGCAGCAGCACAGCAGCAGCACAGGACAGCAGCAGCACAGACGCAGCACCAGACAGCAGCAGCACAGGCAGCAGCAGCACAGACAGCAGCACACAGACAGCACGCACAGACAGCAGCAAGACAGACAGCAGCACAGCAGCAGACAGACAGCACAGGCACAGCAGCAGCACCAGACAGCAGCAGCACAGCAGCACAGCAAGCAGCAGCACACAGACAGCAGCAGCAGCAGACAGCAGCACAGACAGCAGCAGCAGCACACAGACAGCAGCACGCAACAGACAAGCAGCACAGACAGCAGCGAAGCAGCAAAAACAGAGCAGACAGCAGCACAGACAGCAGCAGACAGCACGCAGACAGACGCACCAACAGCACAAGACAGCACACAGACAGCAGCAGCACAGGCAGCAGCAGCACAGACAGCAGCAGCACAGGCAGCAGCAGCACAGACAGCAGCACAGGCAGCAGCAGCACAGGCAGCAGCAGCACAGACAGCAGCAGCACAGACAGCAGCACAGGCAGCAGCAGCACAGGCAGCAGCAGCACAGACAGCAGCACAGACAGCAGCAGCACAGGCAGCAGCAGCACAGACAGCAGCACAGGCAGCAGCAGCACAGACAGCAGCACAGACAGCAGGCTTTGAAACAGGATCTGGATGAGGCCCAGTGATGGAGCAAATGTATGGGGTTGGGCGACAAGGGGAGGTCTCCGTATTGGAGTGACTGGGGCTGGGGGGGGGGGGGGGTGGTTAATAGATTGGATGATTGATTGGTTTTGTGGCAAATTGGTTGCTTGTCTGCTTGATTCATCGCTCGATTGCTTGCTTGGTTGAATGATTCATTGCTTGATTGCTTGCCTGGTTGCTTGCTTGCTTGCCTGATCGATTCATTGCTTGATTGCTTGCATGAATGATTCATTGATTGATTGATTGCCTGATTGATTCATTGATTCATTGTTTGCCTGATTGATTCATTGATTGCCTGATCGATTCATTGATTCCTTGCTTGCCTGACCGATTCATTGCTTGATTGCTTGCATGAATGATTCATTGATTGATTGTTTGCCTGATTGATTCATTGATTGATTGCCTGATCGATTCATTGATTCCTTGCTTGCCTGATTGATTCATTGCTTAATTGCTTGCCTGGTTGGTTAACTCGTTGCTTGATTTTCTGATTGACTCATTGATCGATTGCCTGATTGATTGATTGATTGCCTGGTTACTTGCCTGTTTGATTTATTTATTGCCCGATCACTTGCCTGCCTGATTCATTGTTTGCCTGATTGATTCATCGATTGATCCATTGATGAACGGATGGATAAATGGATGAATTGACTGAAGAACTGCTTACTTTAAAGTAACTGTGTGGGCACGGAATGGAGTCATGCCAGGTTTGCTAACCTAATAGAGCAAAAGAGAGGTGACTCTCTCACACCAAAACCACGCAAAAAGCTAATAAGTTTAAGTAAATCAATCTCTGGGGACGGGATAGCTCAGTGGTCGGAGCACTCGCTTTCCCCCAGCCAAGTTAAGCAGCGTCGAGCGTGGTTACCAGTTGGATGGGTGACCGTTTGCGCGCCTTGGCTTCAGTACAGTTCCCCCAGTTCACCCAGCTGTAAATGGGTACCTGCCCTCTTTAGGGTCAGGGAAGGTAAAGCAGCGAGGGAGAGGAGATGGGCGCCGCCCTCAATATGCTGGCCCTAGAGAAGTGAGGTCTCTGACGCCTCGCTCCCCTACGACCTTATAGGTTATGGGACTCCTTTACCTTTTTTAAATCAATCTCTGGATACCTGTCAGGTCGCCTGCAGGTTATCTTAGAGGCGCAGGAGTACCAAAATATCAATACTATGTTTTCAGAAAGGGAGGCGAGGCCCCACGCTGTTCAGATACTTCCATTTCTATAAACACACAGCAGCGGAGGAGTGAAAGAAACTATGTACACACAAATCAGTGCGACATCAAAGGGTAGACAACTCCTGTGATCTCCAGCATGCCACGTAGAATAAAGGAAAAGACAGGAACTGTGCACGTTTGTGGCCGTAATATAACTTGTTATGGGACACTTTTACCTTTTTACCATATAGGCAGCTATACTCTGACTTCAGATGATCTTTTTTTCTTCAATAGAGTATATGTTTTTTATGCTAAAAGCTTGTCATTGCTGACCATAATTTCAACATAATATGTCAAAACATAACGTCACGTTAATGCAGATATTGGCACCTGGCTTACATCAATAACTGGCACAGCTTTTGGCCTGGGCGGGAAAAAGGAAATAAAAACGAACAACACTGACATAATGACATGTTGTTGTTGTTGTCTTCAATTTAACGTCTGTTCACTCTGAGTGATATGAGACGAACATAATGACATAATGAGCAAGATATGCCACTTTATTTTGCTGAATAATAGACGTAAAGGCATTGACATATTGATCAAGACGTGTCACATTATTTAGTTGTTTTTTTAATATGCATAAAGGCACTGAGATAATAATAATAATAATAATAAATGGAATTTATATAGCGCTATATCTTGCAGAGACAAATCAAAGCGCTTGCACTCAACTCATTCTTACACAGTCATAAAACCAGTGACAAGCAATAGTTCCATCAAGTCCAAATGTGCCACACACGCGCACACCACACACACACAACACACACACACACACACACACACACAACACACTCACACAAACACACACACACACACACACACACCACAGGTCACACACCCTGGCAGGGCAATAGAATCTTGGTTGTTGAAGCAGGGAAAAAACTATGAGATGAGTCAGGAGAGGAAAATCTTAGGTTTGAAATAAATATGTCTTGGAGACTGGATTTAAAAGTGTCATAAGAAGGCTTTGGCGGAGAGAGAGAGGGAGATCATTTCCACATTAATGGACCAGAAATAGAGAAAGAGCGACGGGCCGATGGTGGATTGGTTGAATCTAGGTATTCGTAAGGACAAGGTATCTGCAGCAGAGCGGACGGAGAACGAGAAGGAGTGTACAAGTGAAGACATTCACAGAGGTAGGCGGGTGCTGTTTTGTGGAGACATTTGTTAACAGAGGGTACTGATCTTATAGTTTACTCTCTCTGTGGCACAGGCAGCCAGTGGAGAGATTGCAAGAGAGGGGTAATATGCTCAGATTTTTTATTTCTGAGGATTAGACGAGCTGCAGAGTTTTGTATACGTTGAAGGATTGATAGATGATGTGGTAGACCAGCCAACAGAGAGTTGCAATAGTCCAGACGTGAAAGAATGAGAGACGCAACAAGTTTGGATGTTTGCATCTGTGGACAGGTACTTTCGAATTGCACTAATACGCCGTAATTGATAGTAGCAGGACTGGCAGGTCTGAGTGATGTATTTTTGCCATAGAGAGTGTGTTGTCATAATGACCCCTAGATACTTCACAGCAGTGGATAAAGGGACTGATGCATTGCCAAGTTGTATGAGCTGTTGTGATGGAAGAGAGTATTGGTTGTTTGGTCCCTACAAGCATGGTTTCTTGTTTTATCTGCATTTAGCTGTAATTTGTTCTGTATCATCCAATTTTGGATATCTTGAAAGCAGTGGGCCATATTTGTAAAGAGAGAAGGCAGATTTTCAGGAGTGTCGCTGCTTAGAATCTGAGAGTCATCTGCATAAAAATGATGGTTGATCTGATGGCAGTTAATTATATGTGACAGTGGAGCAGTGTAGAGGGTGAAAAGAACAGGGCCCAGAACAGATCCCTGTGGAACTGCACATTCCAATCTTGCAGGTACTGACTGAATCTTGTTTACTGTGACTGTCTGGAATCGGTCAGTAAGTGTATGAACTAAACCAGGTAAGGGCTGTACAGTAACACCAAATGTTTTTTGAGACGGGATGAGAAGAATAGAGTGGTCAATAGTGTCAAAGGCATGCAGATAAGTCGAGTTTAGAGTAAGAAGAGAGATTTTCCCTGAGTCAGAAGCGAGTAGAAGTGTGTTTAAGGTATGGGCAAGGGTAGTTTCAGTGCTATGGTTGACGCGATAGGCAGACTGAAACGCAGGAAGGAGACTGTTGGAGAGAAGGTGGTTGTGAGCTGTTTTAGAACTACTTTTTCAAGGATTCTTTAGAGAATTAAACGGTAGGTTGGAAACAGGTCTATAGTTCTTCAGAATGTTGGGGTCAAGGTCATGCTTTTGAGTAGAGGTGTGACTATGGCTGTTTTTAGAGCTGAAGGAACATTTCCAGAGACAAGAGATAAGTTTACTATATTCGTAATAGTGGAATAAGTTGTGGCAGGCACTGTGCAAAAAGAGAAGCAGGTATGGGTCAAGATCACATGATTTTATAGTCATTCCTTTCAGAATTAGTTCGATTTCTTTCTCTGCTTGCGGGATGAAAGGAAAAGGAGAGGAGTGCCAGAGAATTGGGGATCAGAAGTTGCAGGGCTGGAAAGGAGTCTGATCCAAACTGGAGCGAATGTTGCGGACTTTGTCAGAGAAGAAAGCAGAAAATATAGAAGGAAGCTCAGAGTGGTTGTGAATAGAAGGCAGAGGACTAGCCTTCTCAGATTCAAGAAACGTTGGATGTGAGGGAAAAGAGAGATTTCATAGACGTGGCATCAAGAACTTGAGAAGAGTGGCACTTTGTTTTTTGCTGAACGAATTAAAAGGGTTTTAACTTTGTTGATTTGTTTACGAAGAAGCTGTTTGTTTATTTCGGTTTTTGTTTTTCGCCATTGCCGCTCTAGTTGCCGGCGTTTGCGTTTTGCGACCAGGATGTCACGGTTGTACCATGGTGCACATGGCCTATCAGGCAGGAGATGGTCAGTAGGAGGAGCATGCTCATCAAGGAGTTGGCTGAGGACGGTATTGTAGTGCTTAGAAGGGTCAGAATGGTCAGGGGTCTGTGATAGGCGTTCAACAGCTTGGGAAAGGAAAGTTTGAATATCAATGGCCTTGAGGTTGCGACGGGTAATGCACTTTTTGTTTCTGATAGGCTTTGCAATGTTGAGAAAGAAAAGAATGGCAGAATGATCGGAAAGCAGTTCGTCAGTGACAGATACAGACTGAGATGTGACTAGACCTTGTGAAATGTCGGTAATAAGCCAGTCTAAAATGTGGCCTGATCTGTGTGTTGGTTCGTTTACTAGCTGGGAAAGAGATGTGATTTGACAAGGAAAGAGAAAGACGCTTGACATCAGGGGATGACTGGTTGTCGAAGTGATAGTTAAAGTCCCCAAGAATGATAAGTTTTTTTGGAGAGAGGCTGTAATGGTCAAGGAGTGACTGAAAACTCTTGGTGGAAAACTGAAGATGTCAAATTGTTTCTACGGTTGGGAGGCGGACGGTAAAGGCAACAGAAAGTAACAAGTGGCCATGGTAAGGTGAGGTTGACTTCACAGACTTCGAAAGATTCGGGTGAAAACGGAAGGGATGTGACAGATGACAGAGCTGGATGCAGAGTGTCTTTGTAGATGATGGCAATGCCACCTCCACGGGAGAGTCGGGGGAAAGAAAGAGTTTTGAAGCCAGGTGGAGTCAGCTGTTTTATCTTTGGTTTCGTGGCCTAGTGGTTTTAAGCCAATGTTTCTGTAAGAAAGTTAGATCTAGGTTGTGTTCAGAAATAAAATCAGAAATAAAGTCAGCTTTTGCCATCAGGGCAGACAGATTGGCGTTTAGTAGACACATATGGAGAAGGTTTGAGGGAGGCAGAGAGGTTGGAGAAGACGGTGGTGAGTGTACTATGACTAGCTGAGGAACAGGATGAGGTGATGATAGAGATGTGTACAGTGGTAAGGGCAGATAGTTTGGATTGTGAGTCAGGTGTGGAAGAAGGTGAAAGAACTGGAGCAGTCGGGGATTTAGAGTCTCATGCAGATCATGACACACGTTAGGGATAGAACCCATGGAGTCAGAGTCACACACACAAATGTTGAAACAGTGGAGGACCAGAAAGCGAGGCAGTGTTGTGGCTGGTAACAGTTGTTGCGGTTAGTGACGTCAAGAAGTGAGGGGGGAGGCAGATGTCGGGGAATCACGCTGCAGTCGATGACGTATGCCCGCACGTGTTCCTCTTCTGGTTTTGCGGCGGTGAATTCCAAGATTTACAATGTGCTCGCGGAGTCGATTTTGCATATGGTGGAAACCACGTGAGGACAAAGCTTTCAAGTCTGTTGCAGTTAGAGTCATTGCAGTGGAGTAAGGAACACAGAGCAGTGGTGGAGGGGGTGGTTTTGGATCGTAAATCACGTGAAAATTTTACGCTGCGGCGGGTTGGGTTTAATGAAGGGTTGCAAAACAACCCAAATCGGTAAACAAATATCATCAATGAAATTTTTTGAAAAAAAATTTAAAAATGAAGAAAATTATTTGAAATATATCCAAAAATGTCAAAAAAAAGCAAAAAAAAACTGTTCTACCGCGATTCCGGGGTTGTAAAAAACAGTAAAAAAAATTTCTGGAAGAACGTGGGAAAAAAACACAAACACACTCAAAACACAGAGACACGCCCTGCAGCCGCAGGCGAAAAGGTGAAAGAGAGATAACAAAACAAGATATCCTTTTTTTTTCTGAATATGCTTTAAAGACACGAGATAATAAACGAGTATAAGTATTGTTTGAATATAAACTTCTTTTCTTCTTTTCGTGTGTTGAACGCTCGACCATTTGTTATTTCATAGGGAAAATTGCGTTGCGTTGCCGTTTAAGCATCCCAGTTGGGAAAAGGGAAGAAAAAGTTTAAGCCCCTTAAAAAAAAGGCGGAAAAGGAAAAAAGGCAGAAATGACGAAAAGGGGAGGTGACGAGGAGGAAAGAATGAGGCAGAAAAAAAAAAGGGATAGAAAAGGGGAATTCTAGAACAAAAATTTTCCCCAGAAATGGGGGATCTTTTATATGACGGGTCCCGCACCCCCCAGGGGGAATTAATATCATAAGTTACACAGTGAAGCAAAATACTTGGTAAGGGCTTTACGAAGATCAGGGTCAGCCTGACCATTTTCTTCTTCTTTTTTTCTTTCCACGAACCTCAGCAGCAACAATTTGTTGTGGTTATAGGGCGAAAATTATTGGTTTCGCTGCCGTTAAGGCCCCTGTCAAGTGGGGCGACACTGAAACCATCAGTGCAAAAAAGCAGCGCAGCGCTAGCAAGCAGCAGGGCGAAAGAAGAAAAAAAAAGCTGCACTGGGGGGGAAAATACTCAGTGGTCAGAGCACCGTTTCCCCCCAGCCAATTTTAAGCGCTTTCGAGGTGGTTACCATTTTTTTGGGTGCCCGTTGCGGCCTTGGCTCAGTACATTTCCCCCCATTTTCACCCAGTTGTAATGGTACCTGCCTCTTTAGGGTCGGGAAGGTAAAGCAGCGAGGGAGAGGAGAGGGGGCCCGCCTCAATATTTTTGGGCCCCCAAGAAAGTGGGGTTTTGACGCCTCGTCCCCTCGATTACGGATGGGAACCCTTTTCCCTTTCCCTTTTTACCCCTTTTTTCAGGAATGGCCAGGTTTGCAGAAATACATTTCCCCAGTCAAATCGCCTCCCCTTCCTCCCTTCTTTCCCTTAAATATTTATTTTTTTTATTCCCTACCACTTCAAATCACGAGATTTCTCGCGGAATTCGGGTCTCTCTCCCCGGGGAAAGGGGGCCCCTTTCCCAAGAGCAGCGCCCCCCCCCCCCCCTTTTTTTTGTTTGTTTGTTTGTTTGTCTGCAACTGTATTTGTTTCCCTATCAGAGTGGCTTTTTTTCTAAGAATTTTGCCCGGGGACAACTCTCTTGTTGCCGTGGGTTCGATCTTTTACGTGCCAACCAACAACAGTAACAACAACAAAGACTATGAAACTATCAACTGAAAGTGTCGTGTGAGGTGACATGTCCTCAAGATGAACAGGCTGGTACAGAATGTGCTTTCACTTGAACATTGTTTATGGGCCTCTAGACACCATTAACACCTTCCCTGCTACAGCTGTTCTCCCCGTCTTGTCCCCCCCTAACCTATCCTTTTCCTGGGCGCCAGCTGCTGCTGCTGCTGCTGCTGGTGTCAGGCACACGACACTGGCTCTGTGCATCGATTGCTTGAAGTGACGTGCCCCTGCACTGTGTGTGTGTGTGTGTGTGTGTGTGTTGTGTGTGTGTGTGTGTGTGTGTGTGTGTGTGTGTGGTGTGTGTGTGTATGGAGGAAAACGATACTTCTTCTGAAATGATAGGTTAGGGGGGACAAGACGGAGTGTGTGTGGTGTGTGTGTGTGTGTGTGTGTGTTGTGTGTGTGTTGTGTGTATGTATGTGTGTGTATGTGTGTGGTGTGTATGTGTCTGTGTGTATGTGTGTGTGTATGTGTGTGTATGTGTGTGTGTATGTGTGTGTATGTATGTGGTGTGTATGTGTGTGGTGTGTATGTGTATATGTGTATGTGTGTATGTGTGTATGTGTGTATGTGTGTGATGTGGTGTTTGTGTTGTGTGTGGTGTTGTGTGGTGTGGTGTGGGTGTGTGTGTGTGGTTGTGGTGTGTGTGTGTGTTGTGTGTGTGTTTTGTGTTTTGTGTGTGTGTGTGTTGTGTGTGTGTGTGTGTGTGGTGTGTGTGTATGTGTGTGTTATGTGTGTGTGCGTATGTATGTTTATGTGTGTGTATGTGTGTGGTGTGTTGTGTGGTGTGTTGTGGTGTGACGTGTATGTGTGTGTATGTGTGTG
>CM054136.1:66599764-66623214 GCA_028751875.1 Rapana venosa | reverse complement strand
TGCTGAAAAAAGTTTAGTTTTGTTTCTACCCTTTGCCAAGTGACTTCTCTCTGTTTACTGCTTTGCAAGTACGGCAGGAGTAGTTGAACATTTGGAAACGGTCCCAAAGTAACCCGTAGAATGTGCACAACTGTATTACAAGTAGATTAGTTTGTCTCATTTTGGATAGTCCCCGTTCAAATTAGTCATGTTTTGGCAGTTGCCAACACAACTAGGTCATGTTTTGTTTTCACCTTGTATTGCTATGTTTTGGGTTTGACCCCATTCTTGGGCTGGAGGCCCGCACGCATGCACACACACACACACACGCACACACCAACACACTCACACACACACACACACACACACACACACAACAAAACCTACGTACACAAACACACCGCACGCACGCACACAAACACATACTACACAAACACACACGCACCCACGCACACAAACACACACGCACGCACGCATACAAACACACCCACACACACACACACACACACACACACACACACACACACCCCAGAACATCTTGCGCACACGTTAAATTCTGTTCCGCTTCGGAAGAGAAGGCCATTGTGTGCGGGGGGAACTTTTGACATAATTTACACAAACCCAAAAACCCCGCATACACACAGGGACTCGATTTTTTACTTAAAGCACATAAAGTGCTTTTTTCATTATCCTCAATATACAAGAATTTTACCCCAAAAATTTAAAACACGGCCAGAAGGCGAGGTAAGGTAAGGTAAGGCGAGGTAAGGTAAGGTAAGGTAAGGTGAGGTGAGGTGAGGGAAGGAAGGTAAGTAAGTGAGGTAAAAGGGAAGGTGAGGTAAGAGAGGTAACGTGAGGTAAGGTAAGTGAGGGAAGGTAAGAATAAGAGAGTGGAAGGTGGTGAGTAAGGCGAGGTAAGGTGAAGGGGTAAGGTGAGGTAAGTGGGTAAGGTGAGGTAAGGTAGGTAAGGTTAGGTAAGGTGAGGTAAGGTAAGGTGATGTAAGGTGAGGTAAGGTGAGGTAAGATGGGGTAAGGTGAGGTAAGATGAGGTAAGGTAGGTAAGATGAGGTTTAAGGGGGGTAACGTGAGGTAAGATGAGGTAAGGGGAGGTAAGGTAAGGTGAGGTGGGTAAGGTGAGGTAAGATGAGGTAAGGTAAGATGAGGTAAGGGGAGGTAAGGGAGGTAAGATGAGGTAAGTGAGGTGAGGTAAGGTGAGGGTAAGGTAATGTGAGGTAAGGTAAGGTAGGTAAGGTGGAGGTGAGGTGAGGTAAGGTGAGGTAAGGTAAGGTAAGGTGAGGTAAGATGAGGTAAGGTGGGAGGTAAGGTGAGGTAAGGTAAGGTAGGTAAGGTGAGGTAAGGTAAGGTGAGGTAGATGAGGTAAGGTGAGGTTTAAAGGGAAGGTGAGGTAAGGTAAGGTGAGGGAGGAGGGGAGGTTAAGGTAGGTAGGTAGGGAAGGTAAGGTGAGGTTTGGGTTTAGGTTAAGGTAAGTGGTAGGGTGAGGTAAGTGAGGTAAAAGGGAAGGTGAGGTTAAAAGGGGAGGTAAGGTAAGGTGAGGTAAGGTAAGGGGAGGTAAGATAAAGTGAGGTAAAGCAAGAAACATTTTGTAATAGTGAAAAGATTTTTTTTTGCAATGATTTCTGACATAGTACACGATTTGTTAATAATTGTCCTGCTTATGTAAAATTTTATCATTGGTATTATATTAACTAAAAGCTTTTTGGCCTTGTGGATGATATTTTCCTAATTTTCTCTCTCTCTCTCTCTCTCTTTTCTCCCCTCTCTCTCTCTCTCTCTCTTCTCTCTCTGAGGGTTTTTTATTCCAACTATTTTTGTTTGTTTTTATGTGTGTTTATTCTACAAATTTGATATGCTTCTTTGTGTTGTTTTTTTTTTTTTCTTTACATTAGCAAAGATTGTAATGATGAAAATGTTGTTGTCGTTGGTTTACATTTTTCAGCTCAGCAGCCGTTGTCTTCATGTTAATCTTCATTGTTTAATTGAGCACACCATAAGCTACAAGCTTGTTGTTGCTTTTGATTCCAAATGCTGTTTGTTTTCAATGCTTATACTCATTTCTGAATAAAAACTATTTAAACCATGAGGTAAGGTGAGGTAAGGTAAGGTGAGGTAAGGTGAGGTAAGGTAAGGGGAGGTAAGGTAAGGGGAGGTAAGATGAGGTAAAAGGGGAGGAGGGAAGGTGAGGTGAGGTGAGGTAAGGCGAGGTAAGGTAAGGTAATGCGAGGTAGGGGGAGATAAGGTAAGGTGAGGTGAGGTAAAGGGGAGTAAGGTAAGGTAATGCGAGGTAGGGTGAGATAAGGTAAGGTGAGGTAAGGTAAGGTAAGGTGAGGGAAGGTGAGGTAAGGTTTAAAGGGAAGGCGAGGTAAGGTAGGTAAGGTGAGGTGAGGTAAGGTAAGGCGAGGTGGGAAGGTAAGGTAAGGTAAGGTGAGGCAAGGTAAGGTAAGGTGAGGTAAGGTAAAGGTAAGGTAAGGCGAGGTAAGGTAAGGTAAGGTAAGGTAAAGGGAAGGGGTAAGGTAAGTGGGAAGGTGAAGGTAAGGTAAGGGAACGTGAAATAACGTGAGGTAAGGTTTAAAGGTTAAGGCGGGTAAGGGGAGGTAAGGGAAAGGGGAATGTGAGGTAATGTGAGGTAATGTGAGGTAAGGTTGGTGGAAGGTAAGGGAGGTAAGTAAGGCGAGGTAAGATGAGGTTAAGGTGAGGTAAGGTAAGGTGAGGTAAGGTAAGGTGAGGTAAGGTGAGGTAAGGTTTAAGATGAGGTAAGGTGAGGTAAGGTGGGAAGGTAAGGTGAGGTAAGGTAAGGTGAGGTAAGGGTAAGGTGAGGTGAGGTAGGTAAAAAGGGTAAGGTGAGGTTAAGGTGAGGTAAGGTAAGATGAGGTAAGGGGAGGTAAGGTAAGGTGAGGTAAGTAGGTGAGGTAAGGTAAGGTGAGGTAAGGTAAATGTGAGGTGGTAAGGGGAGGTAAGGGGAATGGTTAGGTAAGGTGAGGTAAGGTAAGGTTTAGGGGAAGGTAAAGGGGAGTAAAGGGAACGGGAGGTGAGGTAAGGTAAGGTAAGGTAGGTAAGGGGAGGTAAGGGAAGGTGAGGTAAGGTAAGGTGAGGAAGGTAAGGTAAGATGAGGTAAAGGGGAGGTAAGGTAAGGTGAGGTAAGGTAAGGTGAGGTAAGGTGAGGTAATGCAGTCAGTGCAGTGCAGTGTGGTGTCAGGGCTCTGCAGCCACTAATTGAATCCGGCCATCAGCCTGCTTGTGCAACTGACACCTAGACAATCCCCGCTGCGACAACCCGCTGCTTCTGGTGTCTTGCTCTTCTTTTTCCTTTTTACCCCCCCCCCCCCCCCCCCCCACCACCCCCCCCCCCCACCCCCCCCCCCCCCCCCACCCCCCTTCCCTCTCTGTCTTCCTTTCCCCCCACCCCCCTTCTGTCTTTCTTCTTGCTGTGTCTGTCTTGCTTGTTTTGTTGTCTTCTGTCTTTTTCCCCACACACCAAACACACAACAAAAATAATATATATATATATATATATTTTATTTATTATATATATATATATATTATATATATTGTGTGTGTGTTGTGTGTGTGTGTGTGTGTGTGTGTGTGTGTGTGTGTTGTGTGTGTTTTGTGTGTGGGGTGTGTGTGTTTGTGTGGGTTGTGTGTGTAGGGGGTCGCGCGCGCGCGCCGCGTGGTGTTGTAAATTTACTTTGTTAAAATTTTTGCCCTTTGGTTTCATTATTTTGGTATTTATTTATTTGTTTGGTTTTTTTAGATATAAAAGCTCTATAGATTCTACACACTCCTCATTTTTATATAAAACCCCCCCTCCCTAAACAAAAAAGAAGAAAATGGGGAGGAGGAGGAGGAGGAAGGAAGAAGAAAGAAAGGAGGAGGAAGAAAAAAAGAAAAGAAGAAGAAGAAAAAAGAAGAAAAAAAAAGAAGAAAGAAGAAGAAAAGGGGAGGGGGAAAAGGAGGCCCCAGCAGCAGCAGCAGCGGGAAGAAAAGAAAAGAAAAGAAAAGAAGTGGCGGGGGCAGTGGGGAAAAGGGTGTCCCCCCGGGGAGGAAGTGCCCGGGGAGCGGATTATACATCTTTTAGTCAACACAGCTTCGTCCCCAAGCCCACAAACACGCGTGCGGTGTGGGGGTTTTGTTTAGTTTGTGTCTGTGTCGTGGTTATCTGTCGGGCTATATGTCTGAGTCTGGTGTGAGAGAGAGTAAAGAGGTACACGTGTGTGTGTGGGTGTGTGTGTTTTTTGTGGGTGTGTGGTGTGGTTGTGTGTGTTTTGTGTTTCCCCCCCCCCCTTGTGTTTTTGTTTGTGTCTGTGTGTGAAACTGTCTGTTATATGTCTTGAGTCTGTGGGGGGAAAAGAGAAAAAAGGGGAGGAAGAGGGGGAAAAAAGAGAGGGGGGGGGGGGTACGCGGTTTGGTGTGTGGGAGGGGGGGGGGGGTTGTCCTTTGTGTTTGTCTGTCTGAGTCCGAGAGAGGAGGAGAAAGAGAATCTTGTGCAATGTGTCAAAGTCAAAGTCAAAGTCAAAATTTTTTTATTTTCAGTGGTAATTGAATAAGAGTGCATTTGCTTTTTTTCTCAAGCCATCTATCTAAAGAAAAGAGTTTAAAAAAAAGATAATATATATGCAGAAAAAGAATAAAAAAAATAATAAAAAAAGATAAACCAAAAAACAAAAAAAAAAAAAAAAAAATAAAATCATACATAAATTAAAAAAAAAAAAACCAAAAAATTTGAGAAAAATTTAAAAAACCCAATCTTCCCCCCCCCCCAAAACTTTTTCCTCTTCCCCCCAAAACCCCCCCCCCCCCCAAAAAAAAACCCCCCCCCCCCCCCCCCCCCCCCCCCCCCCCCCCCCCCCCCCCAACACACACACACATCACAACATACCAAAAAAACCTTTCAACATACAAAAAAACTGAATAAACAAAAAAAAAAACGATAAACCAACAAAAACCCCAAAAAGCAAAAAAACAAACACAAACATACATACACAACAACAACAGCGACAATAACTAACATAAGACAAGAAACAGCCAAAAACAAATTGAACAATATAGAACTAACAAAAGACGAAAAAAAAGAGTCCAAAAACCCCCCTCCAAGAAAACACCCCCTAAAACCCAAAGTGTGTGTGTGTTGTGTGTGTGTGTGGGGGTGTGTGTGTGTGTGTCGTGTTTTTTGTGGGTTTTTGTGTGTGGTGGTTGTGTGTGTGGTGTTGTTGGTGTGTGTGAGTGGAGTGAGTGAGTGATGAGAGAGGCGAGAGGCGCATATTATTATTACTCTTTTAAATTTTTTTTCTTTTATTTCGAAGTTAGTGGAAATTAAACACTCGTTGTGCTTTTTTCATCCGTCCTCGTGTGTGTGCATTTTTTGTCATTTTGTCATCCGTTCCTACCGGCACAAAATGGCCTACTTTTCCAAAAAGCGGAAACCCGGGTTTTTAAAACGGTGTGCGCAAGATGTTCTGCGTTACGTTCGCAGACGGGACCTCGGTTTACAGTTTTTATCCGAAGGACTTTTGGGGGAGAGTGGAGTCGGCAATGATGTTATCTCCAGAGGAAAAAATCCTCTTGAAAGAGATTCGAAACCCGGGTCAGCAGTTTCACGAATACAGCACCTCTAACCACCAGGCTATCCCCCTGTGTGTGTGTGTGTGTGTGTTGTGTGTTTTGTGTGTGTGTGTGTGTGTGTGTGTGTGTGTGTGTGTGTGTGTGTGTGTGTGCGTGCGTGCGTGCGTACGGAGAGAGAGAGAGAGAGGAGACAGGGAGAGAGAGAGAGAATGTGTGTGTAATATTAATAGAGAATGTCTGTGACACAACTATCCTACTACTATTAGCCTCCACGCACACACGCCGCACGCACGCACGCACGCACCACACACACACACACCACACACACACACACACACACACCACACACACACCAGAGTCAAACACAGTCAACAGGAAACAGACAGACATCAGTGCAGTTCATGTGTGTACACAGTCGCTAAACTTTGGAAAAATATGTTAACTTCACTATTTTTAACTTCACCATGTTAACTTCACCATGTTAACTTCACATGTTAACTTCACCATGTTACTTCTATCAGATAAATATTGTAAAAGCAGGCATGAACCACCACACACACCCCACACACACACACACACCACACCCCACACACACACACACACAGGTGAGGAGGAAAAGGAGGGAGGCAGACACGCACAGAACAGGCAAACAGGGAGGTTTGAATTCCAGGTCATCGGGGTTTTTTGTTTTGTTGTTTTGTGTGTTGGTCCCCAAACGGAGCTGTGGCGGATCGCCTTACTCTGAAACCATTCAAAAATATGACCGGGGGGAACCGAGACCACACGGGACAGGGCGACCTTTGCATGAGGGAAATAACACACGCAGAGTCACGGAATGTTGAAGGAGCCCTGTGACTGTACGGACCACACGACCAAAAAGGGGCCGGGGGTCTGCTCCGTAAAAGTGATCTTGCTGTCTTTTCATGCCGTCATGTCCCCGGCATGTCATCGGTGTTTTTTGATAAAACATGAAGGTTGATCCGCGGGTGCTTTATTACTTTTTTAAAATCTTTTGCTGATTAAAAAAGTTGTTAAACAAGAAAACATACAAAAAGAGGGATGGACGGACCACTATACGAGGGACTGACTGACTGATTTACGAGTGATATGCACTAAATTTACGAGTAAAGTGATGACTGAGTTTTACATGAGTGATGACTGACTGATTACAGAGTGAATGAGTGTCTGACTGTTTTCAGAGTGACGGGTGATTTAGGGGAGTGCCGACTGTTTACAGAGTACCGATTTGATTTACAAGTAACTGTTTTACAGGGTTGCCTATTTACAAGTGTCTGACTGATTTTTTCTTGGCAACCCACTACGACTTTTTTTAAGAACGATTATATATATATATTTTTATTTATATAATAAAAATTATATATATATAGAGAGGGGAAAAGAGAGAGGAGAGAGAAGGGGGAAAGAGAGAGGAGAGAGAGAGAGAGAGAGAGAAAAAAAAAAAGAAAGAGAGAGAGAGAGCGAGGAGCAGAAAATAGGCCAAGCGGGGGAAACACATACTTAAAGAGCAGATGTTAAATGACAACCCATCACCATGACAAAAAATTAAGTGCGTCTTCCCACATGGAATTTCTTCTTCGTCTTTCCCGCGAACGCTCAGACAGAAACTATGTGCCTGTCATTGAGCAAAAAAAAAGCTTTGGCTGCCGTTAAGCGCTGACAAGTCGGGCCCCCGCACATCCGACTTGGGCAAGGGAGGAATTTTATTTTTGAAGTCTTTCGGGGGGGGGGGGGGGGGGGGGAGGGGGGAAATGGACCAAGAAGGCAGAAAATAGACAAGAAGGTGGTGATGAGCTGAGAAGAAAAGGAACAGGCACATGGATACACATGGCTATAAGCAAGCATCCCATGACTTGTCATGAATAGGAATTCCACTGGGAGGGCAGTCAGTCAGTCTCCTACAGCGCAGTCATGACCAGGACATGGTGGCTGCAATTTCTCTTCAGAACAGTCATGCTAGGAAGTGAGCTGCTTTCATAGTTTGAAAGAAAATTGAATGGTTTACAGAAATATTGCAACCATTTTCTTCTGACTATTTTCATTATATTGGGGTGGGCTTTTTTAAACAAGTCTTTCAAAGCATGTCACAATTATCTGTTGGGCGAGTTTTAGTTACAACCTACCTCACCTTTTTCAAAACAGGTACTGCTCTTCTGCATCTGTCTCCACAATCTGCATCAGTTATACTGTCTGCCTGCATATGACGTAGTCACGCTAGTTTTCTCCATTTCATCATAATTATCAGCACAACACGCAACCTAAGGCAAAGCTTACATACCTACTTTGCCGCATACTTTTTTTTCCTCTATTAAAACGCTTGTTTTGTAACATTCAATCGTGTAGTATCTATTTTAGATGTCGTCCTGTTGTAGTCCGCATCACATCACAGCCTAAGATCAGCTATCAAAAAAGAATGTGAAGGCGATTAAACATGTTTCTTTCCCAAACACCCTGACCCTTGTGGCCTCGTCAGCCCTCCTCCTATTTCTGCTGATCTGTGACGGACCTTTCTCCTGTAAACCCCAGCATTGTCTTCAGTGACAGGGAGATTGTTTACATTTATACAGCTCTTAGCCCTCAGTCTCAGCTCGGGCAACAGTTGAACTAGATCTCTACTTCCAATTTGAAAAGGGGATACTAGATTTCGATCGCTTTTGCGTTCAGCTGCAGTTCTGAAGTCCACAGCACACCCAACACCACATGCTGGCTTTGAACAATGACATTAACTGCCCAAACCCCTTACTACTGTTTCCCAAACAACGCAAGTTACTTGCGTGCGTGCGTGCGTTCGTCGTGGTGCGTGCGTGCGGCGTGGTGTGGTGGGGTGTGTGTGTGTTTGTTGTGTGTGTGTGTGTGTAGTGTGTGTGTGTGGGGTGTGTGAAGGAAGGTGGAGTGAGGGAGAGAGTACGTGTGCTGTCTCCCTTGAAAGAGAGACAGAGACGAGAGACAGAGAGAAAGATAACAAGGTCTAGGACAGAGCAGAGGCAGAAAGTCAAGAAAAGGAGGGAAAGGACAGTGAGGAAAAGGGAGGGGGGTTAACAGAGGGTGAGAGAAGGCAGACGAACTGATAGGCAGACCCGACAAGCTTTGACAGAGACAGGGCCCGACAGACAGACAGACAGACAGACAGACAACCACAAAACGGAAGAAACGTGAGTTGATGGGAAAGAGAGAGCAAAGAGGACAGACAGGGAAGCACTTGAGTGACCTCTGTCTGCCCAAAACCACTGCCTTTCCCAAACGGCTAACAGCCCCCCCCCCCCCCCCCCACCCCTTCCATTCTCTCTCTCTCCTCTCTCTCTCTCTCTCTCTCTCTCCTCTCTCTCTTTCTTTCTTTCTTTCTCACACACACGCACTCGACCACACACACATACCCCCCTGCGCACACTCGCCACACACAAAACAAACATCCCTGCGCACGTGCAACTACACACACACACTAACAACACACTACTACAAACACATTACAAACACACACCAACACATAGAACACACTACGCGCGCGCGCATACACACAAAACACACTACACACACATACACACATGCGCGCGCACACACACACATACACACTACACACACATACACACACGCGCGCGCGCGCACCAAACACACATAAATACGCATACACACAAACACACTTTCTCTCTCTCACATATACACACACTACTCTCTCTCTCTCTCTCTCTCTCTCTCTCTCTCTCTCTCGCGCGCGCGCGCACACACACACACACACACAACACAACACACACATACACAAACACACTACACACACACATACATACACACACACACACACACACACGCGCGCGCGCGCGCGCGCGCGGACGTACACCAGACGGCTCACACTCACAGGGACAGACAGACAGACAAGAGTGCAGAGGTGGGAGCTAGCTGTGATGGACTAATCGAAGGCAGAGGAATATGTGAGGCGGAGGAGAGACCTTGTAGCCACTGACCAGCCTTAAGCCTCCCTCCCTCCCTCCCCCCTCCCATGGTCTGCACACTACTGCCACTATTAAAATACTATTTTCTTTCTCTTCCTTCCTTTCTTTTCCTACACTTATGTCTCCCCAGCTTAAAGGAGAAAAAAAATGATAGTGCTCACCATCTCCTTGTTTTCTCTGGGGAGTTATTAACATTTTGAGTTACAGTTGTTGTTTTCTCTTGTGTGTGCTGTTTACTATGCATGCAGCCTCTCTTTGTCTCTCTCTGTATGTCTGTCTGTCTCTCTCACTCTCTGTCTCTCTTTCTGTCTCTGTCGCCTCTGTCTCTAACTCTCTGTCTCTCTTTCTGTCTCTGTGTCTGTCTGTTGTACTCTGTCACTCTCTTTCTTTTCTTCTTCTCTTCTCTCTCTCTCTCTCTCTCTCTCTCTCTCTCTCTGTCCCCTGTCTCTCTGTCGCTCTCTGTGTCTGTTTGTCTGTCTGCATGCCTGTATGTCTGCCCCTTTTCCCCTCTTCTCTCTCTCTCTCTCTCTCTTCTCTTTCCCCTGGGCTGGTTGTAAAAAAATTAAAAAACCCATGTGTGCTTATTCAATATCCTCGAATGATTGATAATACGATTTGATCTCTCTCTCGTCTCTCTCTCTCTCTCTCTCTCTCTCTCTCTCTCTCTCTCTCTCTCTCTCTCTCTCTCTCTCTCTCTCTCTCTCTCTCTCTCTCGTCTCTCTCTCTCTTCTTCTCCTCTCTCTCTCTCTCTCTCTCTCTCTCTCTCTCTCTCTCTCTTCTCTCTGTGTCTATTTGTCTGTCTGCTGCCTGCTGTATGCTGTCTCCCTTCTCTCTCTCTCTCTCTCTCCTTTCTCTCTCTCTTCTCTTTTCTGGGGACTGGATGTAAAAAAACAAAAAAGCCCATGTGTGCTTATTCAATATCCTCGAAATGAATTTGATTAAATGATTTGATCTCTCTCTCTCTCTTTCTTTCTTTCTCTCTCTCTCTCCCTCCCTCCCTCTGCACAACAGCACTCCGGGAGATCACCGAGGTCGGGATCTAGCTGAATAATGGAAGGAGAAGAGCAGCGATATGAGATGCTGAAAGACCTTGTGGCTGACTGAACAGTGAGTGAGTGGGCTGGCTAACGTTTCGTATCATGCACTGCAGAGAATATCTTCTTCTTGCTGGTTTTTGCCTTAAACTTCTTGTCGTTGTTGTTTGTTGTTTTGTTGTTATTTTGACATTGTTTCGTTTTTGTTGTCTTTGTTACCGTTTTTTATTGGGTTAAAAAAAAAAACCCGGTAATCCCAAAAAAAACCGATATTTTTCCAAGTATTATTAAATTTTTTTGTGATTTTTTTTTGTGTGTAGTTCCTATGCAGCATCTTCTCTTCTCTCTTCTCTCTCTCTCCTCTCTCTTCTCTCTCTCTCTTTTTCTTCTTTCTTTCTTTCTTTCTTTTTTTTCTTTCTGTCATACTTCAGAGTTCTCTCTATCATCAGAGTTCTCTGTCCCTCCTCTCTCTCTCCGTCCCTCCCTCCCCTCCCTCTCTCTTCACTTCTTTCTCTGTTCATATTGAGTTTCTCTCTTCAGAGTTCTCTGTCCCCCTCTCTTTCCCTCCCCCCTCCCTCCCCTTCCCTCTTCCCCCTCTCTCTCTTCTCTCTCTCTCTCTCTCTCTCTCTCTCTCTTCTTACTGCATTTCATTGTGCTGTGCTTTAAGCGCATATTGCTGTCACGCTTTGTACTGTCTTGTGTTGTTCTGTAGTGCATTGTACACAGTTGTACTGTACTATTTTGTACCGTATTGTATTGTGTTCTTTGGACAGCACTGCCTTGTACCTTGATGTTTTGAATCGTATTGCATCGTGAAGCACTGTAGCGCAATGTAACTAACTGTATTGTAGTCGTTCTGTCATGCTTTGCACTCACTGTATTTGCAGGAGTACGGCATTGCATTCTGTACCACTTGCAGTCACGGCAGATTTCTCTGCATGAAACTCCGGGCTCCTCTTCCCACGCAGAGTGCATTGCCACAAGTACAGCGCCACCTATTTTACATTCGATCAGCATACATACATGACACATGCACCATCGTTTCCCCAAGAGATTGAATTCTCCCCAAGCTTTTGTCAGGGATAGCGTTGCCGTGGATTCTTTTACGTGCGCAGATTACAACTGTCCACAGTTTTGAGCGGGACAACGCTGCTATGGGTTCTTTTACGCGAGCAAAACGCACTTTGCTTGTACACTGGAGGTCAGTTTGTGAAGTGTGACCCAGAAGACTGGCAGCCAGAGTCATGGTCTGATGGATGGGGGGGGGGGGGGGGGGGGGGGGGGGGGGGGGTGGGGGGATAAATTGTCTGTTTCACGTGAGGCACCCTTTACACTCTCATCCTTTGGACAGTCGTGACCGCTGTTTACCATTCATGACAAACAGCGCACTGCTCTGTGTGGGGTGGTGTGGTGTGTGTGTGTGTGGGGTGTGGTGTGTGTGTGTGTGTGTGTTGTGTGTGTGTGGTGTGCGGTTGCGTGTGGTTGGTGTGTGGGTGTGGTGTGGGTGTGGGTGGGTTGGTGGGTGGGTGTTTTAAGTATGTGTGTGTGTATGTGTGTGTGAGAGAGAGAGAGAGGAAGAGTGTGGTGGGGTGGTGTTTTGTGTGTGTGTTTTGGGGTGTGTTGTGTGGTGTGTGTGTGGTGTGTGGGTGTGGGTGGGTTGGTGGGTGGGTGTGTAAGTATGTGTGTGTGTATTGTGTGTGAGAGAGAGAGAGAGAGGAAGAGGTGTGTGTGTGTGTGTGTGTGGTGTGTGTGTGTGTGTGTGTGGTGTGGGTGTGTGTGTGGTGTGTTGTGTGTTGGTCTGCGTGTGTGAGATATTGGGTGAATGAGTGAGTGGAGATAGAGAGACAAGTTGTTGTGTGTGTGTGTGTTGTGTGTGTGTGGTGGGGTGTGTGTGTGTGTGTGTTGTCGCGTGTGTTGGTGTATGTGTGTGAGTGTTGTGTATGTGTGTGAGTGTTGGTGTGTGTGTGTTGGTTGTGTGTGTGTATCTGTGTGTGATATTGGGTGAATGAGTGAGTGGTATGTGCACTTGTATATGTATGTATGTATTTATGCATGTATTGATTGTATGTATGTATGTACGTATGTATGAGTGTGTGAGAGAGATTTTGGGTGAGTAAGCGAGCGAGCGAGCGAGTGAGTGAGCGAGTGCGTGAGTTGTTTTTTTAAATTATTCTTTTATGTCGAGGAAAATGGATCCAGTCCCCGTGTGTATGCAGTTTTGTAAATTCTGTCATCTGTTCCCACCAGCACACAATGGCCTACTCTTATGAAAAGCAAGTGAGTGAGTGAGAGTGTTTGCGCTTGAGTGTGTGTTTGTGTGTGCGTGCGTGCATATGTTCGTGCGCGCGCGCGCGCTCGCGCGAGGGCATATGCACGACTGCCTTGAGACAGAGATGAAGACGACAGATGGACAAAACACCCAGACCCCTCCTAGCGGGGCAGACGTGACCGTGTAATGTAGAACCGTGTGATGGATGGCTCCCTTCACACGCACACACACACATACACACACACTACATACACACATACACACACACTACACAGTCACACTCTCACACATACACACACATATATACACACACTACACACACATATACACACAAGTACACATGTCTCACACACTACACAGTCACACTCACACACATATACACACAAGTACACACACAGTCACACACACTACACACTCTCACACACACACACACTACACACACACTACACACACATATTATTATAATATATATATAATAAATAATAATAGCAATAAATGGAATTTATATAGCGCTATATCTTGCAAAAAACAAATCAAAGTGCTTGCATTCATCCTACTCATTCACATGCAGCTTTTCAAATTCAAATGTATACACACAAGCTCGCAAGCACACACACACACACAACACACACACACACACACACACACATACATAAAGGTTGTACACTCGGCAGGGTGATGGGGTTTGGGCTGTTGAGGTCAGGACAAAAATGGAATGGAACAAGAGGGGAGAATCTTAGGTTTGAAATGAATGTGTCTTGAGACCGGTGTTTTATTTTACACAAGTACACACACAGTCACACACACTACACACTCTCAACACACCACACTACACACACATATAAACACAAGTACACACACACAGTCACACACACACACACTACACACAGATATAAACACTTTACACACACACAACACACAGAGTTACACACACAGTCACACACACAGTTACACAGATGACAAAATTGACAAAAACCACATTACACACGGCGACTAGATGTAAATTAAAAAAAGCATACAAGTGCTTATTCCATTATCCTCGATATAAAAAATATAATAATAATAATAATAATAATAATAAACACACACACACACACACGCACGCTCGCAGCACGTGGCAGGACTATGCCATGGCCGTGATGTGCTCTACAACAATGGACGGATGCACTTTTCCCACTGGCTGCACAAGTTACACAACATTTCCTCTCCATGGCTGTCAATCACAACTCCGCCAATGATGGTTCTTATGTCTCTGTCTGTTCTGTGTGTTTGTCTGTCTCTCACTGTCTGTCTGTCGGTGTGTCTGTCTGTCTCTCACTCCCCCCCCCCCTCACTGTTGTCTGTCTCCCCCCCCCCCCCCCCCCCCCCCCCTGTCTCCTCATCTATCTATCAATCTATCTATCTATTGGTCTATCTATTATTGGTCTATCTATCTATCGGTCTATCTATCTATATGTCTATTTGTCTGTCCGTCTCTCTATCTGATTTTCTGTCTGTATGTCTGTCTCTCTCTCTCTCTCTCTCTCTCTCTCTCTCTCTCTCTCTCTCTCTCTCTCTCTCTCTTTCTCTCTATCTGTGCATACACCCCCACACCAACACACACACACACACAACACTGACACAATCTTTGCATCAAGGTTCTTCTTCACAGAGACATGCCAACGCGCTCCAAGCTTCCAAACAACAATCAAAATACATAATTACCTCCCCTTAAAAAAAAGTGTGACTAATTAATGAGCTCTATTCTTTTCATTTTCCTGACAAAACAAGCGTAAATACCCGTAGGCAGAAAACAAACAAACCCCACCCCACCCCAACTTTAAAAAAGAAAAAGCATGTGTAATATATACAATAGCTTTAGATTTTTGTTCTACAAAAAGATCGTTTCATCACGGTCAGACGAGATATTGATCTGCCGGCATGCCCATCAGCAGCCAGTGTATGATCCAACAAGGACATGCTCAGCCATAGAAACAGTGAAGTGTCCATGACGGAAGTGTGTACTGTACGGCGCCATGTTGTCCCTTCAGGCCAACCAACCATTGTAAACTCCCGGACAGAAAAGCCAAACAAGTTCTGCAACTCCCAAACCAAAACAAGCGCTACAACTTGAGGCAAACCTGTCTAGCAGCACCACTTTGTTAGCGCATCCTCTCTGCTTCTGTTGTTTCAGAGAAACCTCCCACCATTGGTATCAGCGCCCGCTTGTACCTCTAGGAGTACGTCCAGTCATTGGCTGAAGTTAGATTGGTTGGATGGATGGATGGATGGATGGAGGCCTATGCATGCATGTATGTATGTATGTATGTATATATGAAGGCCTATGCATGTATGTATGTAGGTAGGTATGTATGTGTGTATGTATGTCTGTGTGTGTGTATGTATGTATGTATGTATGTATGTACGAATGTATGTATGCATGTATGTGCATGCATGTGTACATGTATGTATCATGTATGTGTACGAGTTTGGGGTTTTGTTGTTTTTGGGAGGAAAGGGGGGGGGGGGGGGGTTGAGAGGAGGAGAGAGAATCTCTATTCTCCAGGAGAGGGTAAAAGAGAGGGGTAAGGACAGAGAGTAAGAGTGGAGAGAGAACAGAGAGAGAGAGACGTGGGGACAGAGAAAAGGGAGAGAGAGAGAGAGAGAGATAGAAGAGAGAGAGAGAGAGAGGGAGAAAGAGAACTCGAACTCGAACTCGAATATTTTAATGAGGGTAATTGAGATAAGCCAGAGGCTTCTTTACACCAAGGCCCTCAAGGGAAAAAGTGAAACAAACATGAAATAAACCAATTGATCAATAAACAAGATAATGTCAAAAAGCAAAGAAATGAATCATTCAAATAGCACTTCAATTATTGACTGAAGCCCTGAAATAAATGAAAGACCACAGAATAAACCATCGAAAAAAACAGACAAAACCAATTGAACACTGACAAACTCCTCTCCTTGACACACCCCTTCCCTAAAACAGAAACCCCCTCCCCCAAAAAATCAAACACCAAACACCCCACAACACACAACACGCACGCACGCACGCACGCACGCGCGCATGCACGCACGCACGCCCCACATGCCACACACACACACAAAACACACACAAAACGCCTACATATGCACGGACACGCAACTACAGTGCGAGCTTGCCCCAAATCATACAAATCGTCCAGGATACAAATCCATACACATGTACATTACCTCACATATTATAACAGCCTTATG
The DNA here is from genome assembly GCA_028751875.1 of Rapana venosa. Lineage (NCBI taxonomy): Eukaryota > Metazoa > Mollusca > Gastropoda > Neogastropoda > Muricidae > Rapana > Rapana venosa. The sequence goes on along the minus strand of CM054136.1, from coordinate 66,607,171 downwards.
CATAATCATCAAAATACCATAACCACACATTACACCGTCAAAACCAAACAAGAACATTTATTTGAAGCACGAGAAAAAAACAACAACCCACAGAGCATCAAGACAACCCTCCCCCCCCCCCCCCACACAACACGTCACCACACACACACACCACACACACACCACACCACACACACACACCCCCATACACACACACATTCACACACACATACACAATTTGCGCGCGCTTGCACGCATACACACTCACACACACAGAGTTCAACAAGCACGCTCACCCAATGCATATTACAGAAAATTTAAACAAGTGGTTTTGGTACGTTTTTTTGAAAGATGATAGCTGCTTTTCTTTTATACTGACGGGGGATTTCGTTCCAAAAATTGCTACCAGAATTAAAACTAGGGATGACATAAACAGATCGGTTCTTGGATGAGGAGTAACACATGCTTTTGTTACGAACAGTTTTAACGGGAACCGCTGACAAAGTAATGAGGGGCTAGTTTATTCATAATCTTATACATAAATACACCTTTAAATAAAGAGACAATGTAAACTAAAAGGAAGAATGTTCAACCTTTGTAGCTATTAGTTTCTAAGGAAGTAGTTCTAAGCAGAATTAACTTGAGAGAACGTTTATATACCTCTCAAGTTGTCGTAAACAGTTTTTACTTCCCAAAATTTCCAGCATGTAGTTTGCATAATCAAGATCATTTTATATAAGCGTAGAAGAATAGTTTTCGAGTATGCTGAATCAAGGAAATGTTTTATTCGATTAAATTGGAATAGCTTCTTAGATATTTTTTTGAAATACTAAAAACATGATCAGACCATGACAATTTTATTATCAATATGTAGCCAAAGTAGTTTATATGAGCTGACTTCTTCTAATACTTTATCGTAAATCTTTATTCCATTTAGTTTGGTTTTAAAGTTTTGGCGCTTTTGTCTTGTTGCAACAACCATAAATTTTGATTTCAGTGGATGGAGAGCCAGTGATTGCACTCTGTCCATGCTGCTAATTGTTTAAGTCCTTTTGAAAAATTTTACCTACAGAGTTTACATCATGATCCGCTGTATGTATGGTAGTGTCGTCGGCAAAGAGTTCACAAGTAGAAGAAACATGGAGAGGAAGATCATTGATAAATTGAAAAGAGGATGGGCCCTAGAAACAGAACCTTGAGGAATTCCATACTTCACTGGCAAAAGGGACGACATAAATGAATCTGATAAACAGCTTGTCTTCTTTTATCAAGAAAAGAGGTAATTAGTTTTTAGTGAGTCTGCGCATAAACCATACATAGCCAGTTTCTTTACTAGGAGGTTGTGATCATACAGTCAAATCCCTTGGCAAAGTCTACAAAAATTGCTCCATTAAGATATATTATTAATTTTTAAATGCCATTGCTCTATGATGTTGCTGAGTGCATTTATGACATGAATGATTTTCTCTAAAGCCACTTGTTTAGGATGAAATAAGTTATGTTTAGTAATGTGACAGAAGATGTTGTTTTAAGTGCTTTTCTAAAGGTTTAGATAAGATAATAAAAATCGAAATAGGTCGATAGTTGGAAGGGTCATTTGGATCTCCAGATTTAAGAACAGGTATAACTTTGGCATCTTTAAACATTTGGGGGATAGCAACTTTTTTCAATACAGAGATTATAATATATGTAAGATGTTCAGAGATTACTTGCGCAGAAATCTTAAAAATTTTGCTGTCTAAATTATCTAAACCACGGAGCTTGTTTGTTTTTAATGAACAAAATCCTTATGCACTTCATGCACACCAATATATTTGAAGGACAGTTTAGACTTTATTGACTCTGAGTTACAAAATTCCTTTAAAAGATGTAAGTCATTAAAATTCTGAGCGGTCAATGTTTACAATTTTTTCTGCAATAGAACAAAAGTGTTTATTGATCTTTCTGCAGATAGAACCCAAATACCTGATGAAGCACATGATGAAGATGATTTACCGGCTAACTAATTAATTGCTTTCCAGAGAGACTTTGTGTCCTTCTTAGATGATATTAACTCACAAAAAATATTTCTTTTTTGCAATTCGTTTCAGGGAATGCACTTTATTTCGCTGCTCCTTAAATTTTTCATCTCTTCCTGTTGTTTTTAAAGTAAATGATCTCGGAGGTTTATGGCTTCAGTGATTTCATTAGTTAACCAGGGTGGGTTTATCTCTAGCTTTTACACGTTTGATTCTAAGAGGAGCATGACTATCAAAGATTGAGGAAAAATACTACACCAAATTTCAAGTGCTTGTCTGGGTCAGTAAACTGATAAACGTAAGAGAATTTTAGCTTTACATAAGTCGGACAAAAAATGTTCTGCATTAAAACGTTCTATAGCTGCGAAAAGAAATGTATTTGTGTTTGCATCTGGGTATTTCGCCCCTTTTTTTGACCATGTAAAACATACAGGATAGTGATCGCTTAGGCCAAGACAGGTACAGACATTTCAACAATGTTAGATGGAGTGGTTGTGTATATATGGTCAATCAGTTTTTTCAGAACGTGGATTTTTCCTTGTGGGAGTGTTTACTAGTTGCGACAGGTTATACACCTGAAGATTTTTTTCCATTTATCATTAGGCTTAAGCAAATCAATTTTGAAATCACCAAGTAAAATTATTTCAGTTGAGTAGTTACAAACGTCATCCATCATTTGTTCAAATTATCAAACCAGCTAATGCGTTCTTTCTGGGTTTCGATACTAAAATCCTACTAGTATGGTTTGGCTCCTTTCAGGCATACTTCTAGCCATATACATTCAATGCCATAGTTATCAAATAATGTTATCTGTTTTAAAATTAATGACCGATGTATATAAGTTATTAATTCCTGTTTCTAATTTGGTTTTGGCATCTCGTCTGATAGAATTATAGCTCGGAACTGAAATTATATCATCTGCCACATTATGTGACAACCTTGATTGGGAGAAGCCAAAAATATGAAAGGAACTATTTACATTTGACAAAATGGAGGGCAAATCTGAAATTTATTTAGCAGATGAAAAAACATTAAAAAGCCTACTTTGAATCCTTTTTTTCTAGTTAGCCAACCATCGAAATTGGACAGATTTGTTCATAATGTATAGAATTAGTCAAAACAATGAAATATTCATTCTATATAACAATCTTATTCTGAACTTGCACAATCTTAACAAACCAACGATACGAAGTTGCAAATGGAGACTAATTATTAATGCAAAATAAAACTGCACAACACTGAGGCCTACACCACCAACAAGCACAAAAAAAAAGAGCAAAAAGTCAAAAATTTGAGAATGAAAATACCAATACAATGCAAAGTTAAATAAGCAAAAAAAGGCGAAAGCAAGAAAAAACCTTGAAGTGAATGCAAATCAAGCCACAGACCTAGAGTCAGTCCAAAATATTTTTCAATGTCCAGGCTATCAAGTCTCTAAAGGGAAATACTCTTGCCTGACCTTATGATTTTCAAACAGAATTAAGTCCCCTGTCCGAGCACCAGCGTGGCCCAAATCATTCACTTCATGACAGCTACAACTCTGACATATCATGGGAAAACCGCAAAATCCCAAAACACAGAAAAACAAAAATTACAGGAGTCTGTTAAGTCAGAAAAAACACATTTCACGGGTATTTTCCAAGTTTTAATTTTATCAGCATGCGCAAAGTAATAGTTTCAACTTTATCATCAAAATACAAAATATTATTCATGTTCATTTTGTACATACAAACCACAGGCTACGTTTATATTCACATGCAATTTCACAATCTTATTTATGCCATCATTTGGGATGCTACATTCATAAGATGTTGAGCATATTGGCCAGCAGGATTGGGTGAGAGCCAGCTGCGAGTGTCAGCACTACCATGAGGGTAAAAACCTGGGGCTACAGGGTGGTATGGGAGATTTGCCTGTTTAAGGGCAAAGTCTCTACCAGGAAAACCGTAAGGGGGATAAGGGTAAGGCAGCTGAAATCTCGGGTAGGAAGTGTTAGGGGTCATGTAATTTGGATAGGCTGTAATAGGGGGTAGTTGAGGGGCATAACGAAGGTGCATGTCCCTGTCAACCTGTGTCTGGGAGCTTACAGCACCTGCAGACCGTCCCCCGTACCTTCCTCCAAACATTCCGTGGTCTGGACACAGGAGATGGATTCCTGAAAACAGTGGTCCATCCTATCCCCAACCAGAGAACGGCTGTTCCGGGAGGGCAAAGAGGGGAAATCTTGTACAGATGACATGGGTGGAACATTTAGATTTCTGGAGGCACCCGTCACTCTGGGTTCACCCCCAAGCCAATGCTGAGCTGTACGTTTTACGTCTCTTGTGTTGGAAACAACACGACGATTACGGGGCGCACCAGCTTGCTCTCCAAGAGAGTTCTCATTATTGCTGGCGCAAACGTTCGTGATGTGGCTGGGGAAGTATCTGTTTAAAACTGACTGCAAGACGAGCTGTACCTTTTACACTGGGGTGAATTACATCATTGTACAGAGCCTGACGTGGGGCACCATTTGGGGTGATAAAGGTTCTATCATGATCTAGCATATCAATGTGCATGCTAGTACAGGCTTCATGAAGATTTCTATTTGATGGAGCAATACAGTTATTAAGTTGGTGCCTTCCACGAGCTGGAAGCACAGAGCTAAAAGTGATACAGGCTGTAGGAAAGCACTCCTTACATAAAGAGATTGCTTTCTTCCAAGTCTGGGTCCGCTAGAGCAGTCATTCACCCCCACATGCACAATGACTGTGCTGACTTGGGCTTGTGGCGCTGTATCAGTGAGCCACTGAATAAGACGGGACAGTTAAGCCTCTAATGCAGACTTTAAATAGAGAATTAGCTTGTGTTTCCAATCGTCTTGGATTAAGATATTTAATGATGGAATCACCAATGATTATGGAGGAAGTTTCTGCAGGAATTGTTACATTCCTCAACACCTGTTCTGGGTTATCTACCTTTTCTGTGGGCAGTCGTTTACTGTCAAGACTAGTTACTTTCCTGGCTTTTGGAACAATAGACTCTGTGTTTGAAAATCTAGGAGTTTGACTGCTATGTTCCTGTCTTGGTCCCAAAATTGCAAGTACCCAAAACTGTTTTCTACAGGTATACTGGCTACATCAACATGAGTGCTTGGGTTTTGAGGTGGGGGGTTATCTTTAGCAGACCTCCCAGTGTTGCTTTCATGTCCAGACTGATCAAGCGAGTTGTCCAGTATTGCTCCTGGAACAAAATGGCAAAAGGTGGCAAAGGATCATCAGATGCCTGTTCTCTGTAGCTGTACCAAAACATGATTTTGTCAGCGGCTGGCAGGTCACATGTGTGTATACACTTTTATTTGGGTGTGCTTTTTGTTTTAACTGCCTTAATTCGGAGTGCACTGTCCCTAGAGATGTTTTTAGGGAGTGATTTTCCTTAATGAGACTGCCGATTTTTGCATCACATTTAGCCAGCTACACTGTACATTGTCAATGGCGGAAAGAACGATTTTAAACTTGCGGTCAATATGATGTTTTAGTTCCTTTTTGATGGAGCATTTGCAGTCTTCCAGACTAGAGGAAAAATCAACATCTTGGTTAGTTAATCTGGTAAAAATGAAGTCAAGTGTTTTTTCAATAGTCCCGCAGTTTTTTAGTCAGTGTTTTTTTACATGTTGTGACGGGCACAACGTTCGTCGTCGTAACCCTCTGGAGTGCTTCCCTGTTTAGGTGTCTGCTTCACACTGTGCCCTGTGTGGTGTATTGGCACAGGGAGAAGACGTGATGCTAGGGCTGAGGGTTGGTTCAACATGTTTGTTGTTTTCATGACCAACTTCATGGTTATCAGTGGGGGTAAGTTGGCTTACTTTTTGTTGGTGAAAGGGGGCACAAGAGAAGTGTCTAGCAGTAGTCAGGAGGACATTATCATGTAGAGACTCCTCTGCTGTAGTAGAAGGTGGAGGAGGAGAAGTAACTGCTGTGAGATCATTTAAGGTGCAGACAGTGGGAAAAATGCTACCGTCATCAGTCAGAAAGGTTAGAGGAATGTGAGTAGTGTGTGTTGTAGTGTGTGGAATCATCATTTTCACAACACTCCATCACAGTATCTTTTAGTTCTTCACATTCATATTTGGCCCAGTTTGTACAGGCCACTCCCTGACACAGTAGAGTTCCTGTTCCTTGACGAGTGAAGTACAGAGATAGAGTCACACATTTTACATCATTGTGAAACACACGAAGCAAACCCACTTAGACAGGTGGGTAGGTGTCGTTCCCTTTATCCACAGTGGGGGAGACAGAGGATTATCTTTTTCTGTCATAGTCAGTTTTTCTATTACAGTACAATCATTGTCAACAGCAGCGTAACGATAAAATAGACAGTTTTTTCCATGATATCAGTTCCTTTTCATCACATGAAAACTTTTTTTGGAGACAGTCCAGGTAGGCTGCAGTTTGCCTGTTTTTATTTGAGGGATCACACATCACACTTTTCTAAGTAAACACCTTTCTTTTGACAGGTTGCGGTATAAAGTCTAATTCATGGCCAGTCAGCTCGGACAAAGGGACAGGCAAGGGAGCTTTAAAAGCCAGCCATGACACACATGTACCCAGCGTTTACTGCCTTAGCAACGTCAACACAACACGAACACGATTGGGACAGGGAGTTAAGTCATGCTCCACCACACATGTACAATGTGTATGCAGGCTGTCAAAATTTCCCGCACACTGGTCACATCAACACACTAAGGCACGTGCAAAATGAACGTTTTCAAAGCTACACGAAAGCAGGTCCAGTGAACAAGTATCACTGCCACAGATTTCTTCAATGTCTCCTATAAATAATTATATATTAATTAGGAGTCCCCTACCTGGTTTTATGAGCTAATCTGTTTAACAGCATTGCATTCCTTCACATTCACTGATACACATGCACAATCTTGAAAGGATAGGTGGACCCAACACAGCAAACAAAAACCGTCATTTGCACAGCTGCTACAAACAGCCCTGTCCCTGAGAAATTGAGAAGAGAAAGAGAGGGAGGGGAGAGAGAGAGAGAGCGAGAGAGAGAGAGAGGAGAGAGAGAGAGGGAGAGAGAGAGAGAGCGAGAGAGAGAGAGGGGGAGGGAGAGAGAGGGAAAGAGAATGAATGACAGTGACAAAAGTGTATTGTGGTCAGCTAAGCTTTCGAGCCAATTCTCAAAGGGCTAATAGGAAAGGGACTGGGCACAAACACATAGTTTATGAACTAAGAAGAAACAGCAGTTCACAACAGCCCAAAACTATCCTCATGCCTGGATTCCACAACACCATGGTTTAGAGAAACAGGGAAGGAGGGAGGGAGACAGACAGACAGACAGACAGACATAGAGGCAGAGACAGAGAGAGAGACAGACAGACAGAGACACAGAGACGGAGACAGAGAGAGAGCAAGAG
>CM054136.1:66574764-66594764 GCA_028751875.1 Rapana venosa | reverse complement strand
AGGCTACAAACACAGACACCCCCACACATGCACACAACGCATCCATGCATGAACCGAACATCACGCACCCATGCACACACACACACACACACACACACAACACACACACACACACACACAAGATATTTGATGGGAAAAAAGCAAACGAACCGCTTATTCAATGAACCATCTGGAAATAAAAGTTTGACTTGGGACTTCACACACACACAAATCACTAAATGTGAATAGACGTTAAACTGAAGATCACCCACACACACACACACACACACACACACACACACACACACACGCCCCGGCGCGGCGCGCGCGCGCGCGCGCGCGTGCATGCATAAACTTACCCACAACAAATTCTTAATTATCGACAGTTGTTAGGTTCGTGAAGAAGAAAAGAGGACAGAGACAGACAGACAGACAGAGACACAGAGAGAGAGACTCTTTCAGACTTTGAAGAATGGAACTGAATCAGATAGATATGGGGATAATGAAAGATCAGTCCTGAGGATAGGTGCTGTAATAGTATTCATGGCAAAATTTCACACTCCGCTGATTTTAGTTTGTCAACTGGAATGTGCGGGAATCGTGTATTGGAGGAGAAGGAACAATGGTAAGAGTTGGCGAATACAAGTGAAACAGAACCACTAAACACTAAAACAGACGAGAGACAGACAGACAGACAGAGAGAGACAGAGACACAAAGAGTCAGAGACAGAGAGAGAGAGAAAGGGAGGGGGAGAGGGAGAGAGAGAGAGGGAGAGAGACAGAGACAGTGACAGAGAGAAAAGGAGAGAGAGAGATGACTGACATTTAAAGATAGGAAGAAGTGCTTTCTTCTTCGTCGTCGTCGAACGCTCAGACAGCAACTATTGTTGTCTGTTATAATTATGAGCAAAATGCGCCACGCTGCTGTTAAGGCCTGACAAGTCAGGCTCAGCGCATCCGACTTCGGTACAAGAGAGAATTGTTACAAAGAAACAAAGAGAGTCATAGAAAAGAGGGAATTTCTAGCACACAATTTCCGGAATGTGGGGATGCTATTTTTACTGATATCCCCACGGGGGAAGAGGCGCTTGAGAGTAAGTTATTTGGATGAAGTCAAGGAGACGTGAGACCGCATTCAGCTCAGCGGAGCAGCAGCAGCAGCAGCAGATCCAGCAGCAGCAGCAGATCCAGCAGCAGCAGCAGATCCAGCAGCAGCAGCAGATCCAGCACAGCAAGCGGCGCTGCTCTGGCCTCCAGCCCGTGTAGCTTGTGCAGAGAAAGCTGCTTAGAAAGCTCACAAAGAAGGGAGAACTGTCTGACAGGCAGGACAGACAAGAAATAATACAGGCACAGACTTCACTCCTGAAGACGGCTTGGGGACAACATGAAAAATGTCTTCTTCAAAATGTTAGTTAGCAAGTCGAGACAGACAAGAAAAATGAATGGTTAAAATGTCAGGAGGTGCTCAACGATGATTCCGACAGTTCTAAGATTTCAAACTCTAGTACAGACAAGATGTTGGAAGTGTTCGAATCAGATGAGACAGGGACAGGTTGTTATTTTCAACCAGCCTGGGGATGAACAGACTAATTATTCAGTTCTGCCAGAGTTTTCAGTTGAGCTAGTTACTGTGATGTCTCTCAAGACAGGACACTGGAAACCACGCTAGAAGGGCTGCTGTAATTTCACCACACAGGCAGACGCGACAGCCGATTGTCGTTACAGAAACTGGGGGTGAAACAGGGTGGTGTCTACCGACGGCTGAAAAAGACAAGATAGTGATACACAGCACACGGAGGAGGAGGGCCAACACTCGGCCATTAACTCTGAAAGCAAACACTGCTGGCCAGGCGACACCGAGGCCTGCCCACACAGCCAGTGTACTCACTATCTATCACTAGCACTATCAGTGACACAGAAGCAGAACCATGCATGATTTCAGCTCAAACTGATCTTCCCAAACGAGTTCCACAGACGTCACAAAAGAATGGAAGGTCAGGTATCTATCTGAGAGTCTTACAGTTAAAAGTTCAGTAGGGGCTTCTCTCTCCAGCGTTGCTCTATAATTATATTCTCCGATAGTACTGGTATTGTTCTATTTTTTCTACATGGGTGGCTTAAAAACAATAACAAAAAGGCAGCCTTCCCCCCCCCCCCCCCCCCCCCCCACCCCCAAAAAAAACACCACCAAAAAGAAACCCCAAACAAATTAAACAACAACAAATAACAAAACCCCGGTGAATAACGGCCAGGATTGCAGGCAGGATTGACGGGAGACCTTGTGCAGAAACACAAACTCGGACACACGACCAAATAACTGGAGAAAAGCCGTGAACAGATTTTCGCTGCAGTGCCTTTAATTCCTCCTCTGAAGTCGAGGGAAAGGAAAGGGAAGGATTTGACAGCTGGGATAAAATTCGATTCTCAACTTGGAGCTTGGAAAGGAGCTATTTGAGTCAGGTCTGTGGTTGGTTGGTTTTTTTGCTTGCTTGCTTTCTTTCTGATTCTGCAGGTCCGTTTTTCGAGTGGGCACTTCTACAGATACAGGGGGAAATGTCAGAGATTAGAGCATTTCTGGTGACAGGAGAAATGCTGGGTACATTTTCATCAAAATACTGATACACAGAGAAGCTGGGAGAGGATCGACAACACTTGAAACTCTTTAGCACAGTCTGAATAAGGCTTTCTGGGTGGGTTTTTTAAACAAACACAAACACTCAGAACGCTGAATGTGGGCTTGAGGTTTGGCAATCTATTTATCCGCACTATGGCTGCAGACTGTTTTAACACGGTACACTTCATGTTCAGTCAGCTTTCCACACACACACACACACACACACACACACACACACACACACACACACACACACACACAAAATCCTATTCCTATTGAAAACATGCTGAATATGCATGACCTTAGTAATTGTGAAAATTGTGTTGATTCACAACTTGGTGATGCTATCACTGAGAGTGAAGTTTATACAGCCTTGAAAAAACTGAAGAGTGGTAAGGCTTCTGGTCCTGATGGTTTGATGTCAGATTTTTTCCAGCATGCCACTGACATCCATGTCAGATTTTTACTGCCTCTGTTCAACACAGTGTTTTCATCAGGAACATACCCAGAAAGCTGGACACATGCTGTGATTTTTCCTCTGCATAAAAAGGTAGCACTGCACAGGTTGATAATTATAGAGGTATCTCATTGTTGAATATATTTGGTAAACTGTATAGTACAATTCTGAATGAAAGACCGACAAAGTTCTGTGAAAGTGCACACTTAATTCCTGAGGCACAGGCTGGTTTTCGCAAAGGTTACAGCACTATTGATCCCATTTTTACACTTCAGTCTCTAGCACAAAAGTATCTAACAAAGAAAGGTGGTAGATTTTACACCCTTTTTATAGATTTTTCCAAAGCATTTGACATTGTTGACAGAATAAAACTTTTATTTCTGCTGCTGCAAAAAGGAATCCATGATAAAATGTTCATGACGCTGCAAAGCATGTACAAAAGTGTGAAGGCAGCTGTGAGAGTCGGGGCTCACATTACTGAATATTTTGATTGCGTTTTTGGTGTCAGACAAGGTTGTATGTTGAGTCCCCTATTATTTTCGATTTTATTTCTGAACTAGAATCAGATCTCACTGGATCAGATACTCAAGGCATTTATGTATTTTCTTAACCACTCGGCATACTCTTACTTATGTATGCAGATGATATTGCTTTAGTTTCAGATTCAGTTGTAGACTTGCAGAAAAAGATCAATTGTTTGGAAAATTATTGTAAGAAATGGGGACTTTCTGTAAATATGGACAAAACTAAAGTAGTCGTTTTTAAAAATGGTGGATTTATTAAGAAGTCTGAAAAATGGTGTTATTTAGAAAAGCAGATACAAGTAGAATCTAGTTATAATTATCTGGGTGTGGTTTTTGGCTCAACATTGAACTGGTCAAAATGTATTGAAAATCTCTCTGGAAAAGCATTGAAGGCTGTTGCTGGTATCAAAAGATTGTACTTCAGGTTAAAGAATCTTCCAGCATCTACATTTTTAGTATTTTTGATACAAAAGTGAAACCAATCCTCCTCTATGGTTCTGAAATTTGGGGTTTTCAGCAATATAATGATATTGAAAAAATACAGGTAAAAATTTGCAAAATGGTCCTGGGGGTCGGCAGAGATGTTAAAAATAATATTTGCCTCGGTGATTGTGGTAGATACCCCGTTTTTGTTGACACTGTTACCAGAGTAATCAAATATTGGCTAAAAATTTTGGATATGCCTGATCATAGATATCCCAGACAATGTTACAATATGTTGTGTAGACAGGATGAAGCAGAGAGAACAAATTGGGTAACACATGTTAGAAAGATTCTATGCACCCACGGATTTGGTTATGTTTGGAAAATGCAGAATTGTGGTAATTCTTCATCATTCATGAAAGAATTCCAAAGACGAATACAGGATGTGTACCAACAAAAATGGCATGATTCTTTATCAGCATACCCTGACTACTTAGATTATTACCCGATTATTTGTAGAGCAAATTATGTATGTGAAGTAGAATCTTTAGAATATCGTAGAGCTATATGTTTACTGAGGCCAAGCAGATTACCTTTAAATGGAATTTCACGTTATGGCAAACCGATTACTGATCCATTCTGCTCTCAGTGTGATGGCGAACAAATTGAAGATGTTTGTCACTTTTTACTTCTGTGCCCAAAATATGCTGTATTGCGAAGAAGGTGTATTCCTTTGTATTATTACAGATTTTCATCGAATCTGAAAGTGCAGCTTCTTTGTATGAACACTAAACCTAGTTTGATGTTTAAAGTTGGATTATTTCTTACTAAATGTTTAGATATCAGAAGTAAGGATATTCACCCTACATGAAAGTATATGACTAACTGTTGTTCCTATGGGCCATATGGCCTGCAAAAACTGATTTAAAATTATTGTTATTGTTACACAAAATGCTAAATATTCTTCCGACATTTGACACCCCAATAACCCCCCTCCCCTTCCCTGTGCCGCCTCTTGATTCAACAGCCCCCACTTTTACTCTACCTGCCTCTTCCAGCGCAACATCTGCATCATCCCACCCTCCCAACTGCAAACAAAATCCCAACATGCTTTCGTTACAACAGACTGTGACAGCTGGCCGCGCGGCATGGATTACAGACCTCAGCCGACACTCCACCCAAGTGCCTGTATTGACCAGGTGTCGGCAGATTGCAGTATATGTAGTTAGCCAGGTAACACTGCCATACACCCCCTTCACTTGTAAGTTATTTGGCGGTGGGGGTGGAGGGTGTTGAGCGAGAGTGTGGGAGGGTCGTTGGGTATGTGAGTGAACACACACTTTAGTTTTGAGTAGGGGATGGGGATGGGGAGGGATTCTATTGACTGTGTGGTGGAGTAGAGATGTTGGCTGTGTGCGTTTCGATGAGTTTGACTGATTGGTCTTGTCTCCTTATTGTCATTGTTGTTTCTGTTTTCCTGAGCAGCAGAAGTTGTCCTATATTTTACCTGTCGTTCTAACGCTGTCTATTGCTGTCAGACTATCGTGCATGGTTAACAGCTTGCCCTCCGTACTGACTTAGCCAGGCTTTGCGCTCTGGAGTATGAACACCTAGAGCACAACTCCATCATCTTCCGAGGCTGAGGGCTGCCATTCCATCCTTGTCTTACCATCTGGCCCATCTACGCTCTAGTAGACAGACATCTTAGCGCTATCGGCCTCGTTAAGTCTTTAGGCTTCAAGCAGTCTCAAAAGCACATGCACTTCCATAGCAGCATCATTGCGCCATCCTCATTATCATTGGTCATCATGCAATAAAAACGCTATTTTATATATATCTATATATATCTCTATATGTATATATATATATATATATATATATACACATATAGAGATATATAGAGATATGTGTGTGTGTGTGTGTTTTGTGTTGTGTTGTGTTTCTACATACTTCACATTCTATTGAATAAACTGTCCCCATCTCGTGGCTGAATACTGACGGATATTTAGTTCATTCTCTTAATCTGATTACATTTCTGTCTGTCTGTTTTTATGTCTAGTGTATGTCCATGTCTGTCTGCCTCTGATTGATTTTGTGTCTGTCTCAGCCTCCTACTCTCTTTCTCTTTCTCTCTCTCTCTGTCTCTCTCTCTCTCTCTCTCTCTCTCTCTCTCTCTCTCTCTCATATATGATTGATTAAAGAACAACAGCTTCAAAACTGCTTTGGAATTCAATGAACTGGAGGCGAACTGAATATATGTTATTTGTAGCATATGCAACTGAGGTATGAAAAATGGATGACGATAGCGAACAAAAAGAATGGGCATGTACATTGCACAATACCATTCTGAGTGTCTGTCTCTCACTGGCCTAGAGCACAACAGTGAATTTTAAAAAAAGTAAAAATACCCACTTCATGTCAGAAAAATCGATATACACGTGAAACGTTGGTTGAAATGTGATCGATTTCTTTTTAAAGAGTATGCCGGTAGGCATGCATAAATTGCTTTTCCTGTGACGGTTTAGGTCATCTCAATTTCTCAGCCACACCCACCAGAACAAATCCCAAAACAAAATGCAAATTGTAACGTACGCTATGTCAAAACACATGAATATGCATTGATTTGGGTAGCTGAACAGATTAATTTTGTTGTTGTCATAGCAATGACGGGTGTATCCGCTCAGTGGTCGGAGACTCGCTTTCCCCCAGCCAAGTTAAGCAGCATTGAGCGTGGTTACCAGTTGGATGGGTGACCGTTTGTGCGCCTTGGCTTCAGCACAGTCCCCCAGTTCACCCAGCTGTAAATGGGTACCTGCCTCTTTAGGATCGGGGATGGTAAAGCAGCGAGGGAGAGGAGATGGGCGCCGCCCTCAATATGCCGGCCCCCAGAGAAGTTGAGGTCTCTGAGGCCTCGCTCCCCTACGACCACATAGGTTATGGGACACCTTTACCTTTAATAGTAATGATACAAGCGCTTTCAGCCCAGTCAGCAACTTGAGCATATCACAGCTTTCACCCCCTCGAAACCAACCAAGTCAGACACAACAACCAATCCACTCCAGACAATGTGTATCCACCCTTCCCAATGAACATGTCACGAGTACACGACATTCTCTTTACACCAGAGCTGTTTGCTGCGCACAAACACTTGCCTCGATCGTCACATGGAGCACCTCAGGCCTTGCTCAATTTACTTTCCCTAGATAACAAAAAAACAGCTTTAAGAAGATAACGACACTCAACAGCCAGTGACGGATAAAATGAAGTAGGTAACTCACACTGCAGAAGCCCTATGTTACACCTCTGTGTGTGTGTGTGTGTGTGAACAACACACGGTGACAGGCACACTGAAGCAAGTCATACAACACGCTCCCCGACTGTGGAGAAAGAAGGGGTGGGGGTGATCAAGTTTGCTTGCTAATCGGCAGGGAAAACAAGACAAAACAAACACGAAGAAAAGAAAAAGCAGAAACAGAGAGAGTGACAGAAGAGAGGACATTTCTATCCCACAATTTCCAAACGACGAAACAGGTCTACAGACACTATCAAAAGAGTGCCATGCCTGGTATCCAAACAAGGGAGGCTACTCTCTGGCCACGCTCAACTCGCATTCAGTATTTAGCGAGTGATTCATAAAGACGGTTTAGAGAGTGATTCATAAAGATGGTTTAGAGAGTGATTCATAAAGACGGTTTAGAGAGTGATTCATAAAGATGGTTTAGACAGTGATTCATAAAGATGGTTTATCAAGTTTTAAATCCTTCGGTAAAAACTATACGCTGGGGGTCGCAAAAAAAAAAGTGCCACAGGCAATGCTTTGTTAAAAATTCTGACTAAAAAATTTGCGGCTCTGGAAATGTACATGCAGCAGTTGCTGTTGTTATTTGATGATGATGATGATGATGATGATGGTGATGATGATGATGATGATGGTGATGATGATGATGATGATCCAGATCAAGATAAAGACTTGTGAAGGAAGGTGGCAGGACGGTTAAGACGTTTGCCTGCCAACAAGTAAACCGTGAGGTTCTGGGTTCGATTCCCAGCCTCGCCCTTTCTTCCCAGTTTGACAAAAAAATCGAACTGAATGTCAAAGTCCTTCGGATGAAACCGAGGCCCCGTGTGTGAACGCATGCAGAACATCTTGCGCACACGTTAAATCCTGTTCCGCTATTCGAAAGAGTAGGCCATTGTGTGCCGGTGGGAACAGATGACAAAATTTTTAAAACCGCATACACACGCATAAAAAAATTTTTAAATTTTTTTACAAAATTAAAAAATTCATCTGAGCGCTTTGATTTGTTGCTTTACAAGATTTAGCGCTATAAAATCCATACATTATTATTATTATTATTATTATTATTATTATTATAAACGGCTCATCTTTCCAGAGGACGGGCGTTTTCCTCTTTCTCTGCACAGCCACCAGCAACACTGGCATGGCAAGGTCGGGGCCACACTGCACTGTGTCTGTGCCAGTCAATGATGTGCACGTCCGCGTGTCTACAGGTACCTGTCTGCACCGTGCTCTCACTGACAATTCAGGCTTGAATGATTACATTACATACATGTGTGCTCCTTGATCGAAGGACTTCAAAGGTTGTATTCTCTCTCTCTCTCTCTCTCTCTCTCTCTCTCTCTCTCTCTCTCTCTACTCTCTCTCTCTCTCTCCCTCCCTCCCTCCTTCCCTCTCTCCCTCCTCTCTCTCTCTCTCTTCCCCCTTTTCTCCTCTCCCTCTCTCTCTCCCTCTCCCTCCCTCCCTCTATCTCTCTGTCTGGCCTGGTGGTTAGAGCTCTGCCCAATGAGCTCGCGCTCTCTTGAAGGCCCGGGTTCGAGCCACCACCGAGACGCCCGTTCAAAGGAATTTTCCCCTGGAGTAAACATCAACACCCACTTCACTTCCCCGAAATTTCTTTCCATCCATTAGACCATGAGTGGTGGTCTGGGCGCTAGTCTTTCGGATGAGACGATAAACCGAGGTCCTGTGTGTTACACAAAATTTTCAGCGCACGTAAAAGAACCCACGGCTACAAGAGAGTTGTCCCTGGCAAAATTCTTAGAAAGAAAACCACTCTGATAGGGAAACAAATACAGTTGCAGACCAAAAAAAAAAAAAAAGGATGGCGCTGCTCTTGTGGCGACGCGCTCTTCCCGGGGAGAGCAGCCCGAATTTCACGCAGAGAAAGCTCGTGACTTAAAGTGGTATAAAATAAAATAAAATAAAATAAAATAAATAAAATAAAAAACTTCCCCGAAAGTCCTTTGGGTGAGACTATAAACCGAAGTCCCGTGTGTGAACGTGCGCAGAGCATCTTGCGCACACGTTAACACCTGCTCTACATTTCGGAAGAGCAAGACATTGAATGTGTGCCGGTCGGAGCAGATGACAACATTTACAAAACTGCATGCACACGGGGACTTGACGTAAAAAACCTACATGAGTGCTTAATCCATTATCATCGAAATTAAACTCTCTCTCTTTCACGGAGGAGAGGGGCTGAAAACCATGTTTACCCTATGTAGACAAAATGAAATGATCTCCTGCAAAACGGATCATTAAAAATGCCATACACATTCTCAGCAGCAATTTCAAGAGGGCACTGGGGAATTCGAAGGGAAAAACACTGTAAAGAATAAGATATGTCGGGGGGGGGGGGGGGGGGGGGGGGGGGGGGGAGCTGACACGTCATCTACAAACAAAAGCAAAAAACAAAAAACAAAAAAGCCACCACACCCACACGACACCACCCTACCCCCACCACCCCCAAAGTTAGGGTTAATGTGTATCTAATTACAGATGCAAGAAAGTTCACAGTTGGCAAGTGATGGTAATTGGCTCGCACGCACGTTCTGTTTTGGCTTCCCTTCGTTTTTCCCCATATCAATCAATAAAACGTCTATGTTTTCCAGGCCTGACACGACAGTCAGAAGAGCCAGACCGGTTCTGACAGGTCTGAAAGACCAGCTGTCTGACTGCACGAGTACACCGGGTGTTACTCGAGACTCGTGACCAAGACAATGAGAGCTAAGGATGTCACGATCACGCGTGACACGTTCTGCAAACTGGCTGAAGTGTATTGGACAGGTATTGCTACACTGTTTACAAATAAGTTCCACCTGTTGCAGCTCAAATAGATCACACCGCTTCTAAATTAACTATCCAGGCGTAAAAGTTATCGTGATTCATTTGATCAACAAGGCATGACATATTGGATTAGACAGAAGTAATGAGGTTTGTATTATAGATTACAGTTAGTTGTACAATTTCCAACAAGTGAAAGAGCAACCCAAGCCTTACGGAACAATCCATTTTTCTCGAAGTGTCTTTGGGTTTTTTTCTCCCTTCATAAATACTTAGCTTTTGTTCTTGATGTTTTGTTGATGGTGGTGGTGGTGGTGGTGGTGTAGGTGGGGTTTTGTGGTTTCTTTTTCTTCGTCTCGTTTTCTGTGTGAGCATGGTTGCAGCATGGAGGAGGCCTTGAGTGTTCTCAATTGCTTGATCTATAAATGGTGTTTGGAAATCCCTATCTTGTTGCTACGCTGACCTACTTATGCTCATTAGCTGCCAAATTAAATGAGTCAGTATTGTTTCGAGCATGCCATAAGCTATTTGCTTGTTAAGTACTGCTCTCAATTTGTGTATGTATAATATTCGTGTTTTCTGAATAAACATCTATTTAAACCAACTCTTGCAGCTCTGATAAGAAAATTTTAATGCACTATTATATGTTACATATGTATGCTGTACTTTGTTGTTGTTGTTGCGTGTTGCAAGTATCCTAGGCAGTTTCGGTGCAATTAATTTTGTTCAAATGAATTGATTTTTTATATTTTTAAAATTTGGTGCTGACAAATAAAAGTTATTCTAAAGAATTTGCCCAGGTTTGTTTGTTTTTGTTTTGTTTAATCTATAATAGAGCATTTTGCGTGCCATGTTAAGATTTAACGTCAGTAGCTCTTGTGTCCATAATTTCTCTGTGAACCTACATCAATTAATCTTGTCAAGGGCTTTCTCTCTCTCTTCATGACAGGCACACGTCTTTTATACGGTCATAAATCAGCAGGACCCCTCTCTCTCTTCTCTCTCTCTCTCTCTCTCTTGCTCACTCGAGGATGGTCGCTAATGGCTTTAATGCGATTACTTTTATGGCGAGCGTCCCACACACACACGCGCGCCCCGCGCGCGCAGACACACACACACACACGCGCGCGCGGGGCGCGCACACCCCACACACACACACACACCACAAACACAGCTTTTTGTGCGTGTGTGTGATTTTTTTTTTTTTTTTTTTTGGGGGGGGGGGGGGGGGGGGGGGTGACGCAGGATGAAAAAACAAACTTGTAATTTTTACTCTTTTACCCTCAATAAAGGATCATTTGACTTGACTGGCTGGACTTGACTCGCATCCCACACACACTCACAAAACACACACACACACACACAAAACCAAAACCCCCGAGACACATACTCACACACACACGGACAGAAAACACGTACTGACTGCAAATGAACAGACATGCATATGTAGCAGACAATTTGAAGGAAAAACCTTAATGCAGTGAGTGTAACAGGAAGATCCATTGGGCCTGTACCTCACTCCCTAAATACCAGATTTGTATTTTTGCCAGATCTACAAGAATATACACATGCCAGATCTGTGCCGAAGCAAAATTTGGGTCTGAACAAGTACTGGAGGAAATCGATAGACAGGCAGACCTGACAAATGACGCAAATGTAGAAATGACGTCTGAATCTGAATCTGAATCTCACACACACACACACACTCACTCTCATAGACGCACACACACACTCACACACACAAACTACACCACACACACACTCACTCTCATAGACGCACACACTCACTTAAACACACTATACACACACACACAACACACAGACACCATCACACACACACACACGCACATACACGCACAGTGCATCAAAACCATTATACAATAAACACAACGACATGTTATCTGATCATCCCACAACAGACAAACTCTCCTTTAGACAAGAGCGTTGCTGGAACCACACTGATCAACACTGCAGGTGTCTCAGTGTGTATCCCTCAGGCCTGATACTGTCTATTTAATATAATACATCAGGATAACGCTAGACAGCCTACATCAAAAGCCACATCAAGGACTCCCATACCTGATATGAAGTGATAGACTACCAGTTGCCCATTGTTATTATCTCATCCACTGATCACCATGCAGTAAAAACAAGAACAACAAACAAACAAACAAACAAACATGCAGCCGTCATGTTCATGTTGATTTTCACTGTTTAACTGAGCACACCATAAGCTACAAGCTTCTTGTTGCTACGATTCCAAAATGCTGTTTGTTTCCAACGTTTGTACTCATTTCTGAACAAAATCTGACAAACAAACAAAACAAAACAAAACTAAAGTATCCAGGGGCCCCTGTTGCCCCGTTATCACAATGACCGTGGGTCAGTTCCCCCTCCCCCACCCACCCCCCATTTCCATACCTGTGGTCAGTTGATACACCATCTTTTGGATTCGGGAGATTGATGGTCAACTACCTGAGAGAGAGATAGGGAAGGGGGGGAAGAGGGAGGGAGGGAGAGAGAGAGAGAGACAGACAGACAGACAGAGAGAAAGATGGAGAGAGACAGACAGACAGAGAGATAGAGAGAGACATAGCAAGACAGAGCGAGAAAGAGAGCGAGAGAGAGAGAAACAGCGACAGACAGACAAGAGAAACAGAGCAAGACAGAGCGGGAGTGAGAGAGAGAGAGGAGAGAGAGAGAGAAACAGACACATACAGAGAGACAGAGCAAGACAGAGCGAGAAAGTGAGCGAGAGAGAGAGAGGGGGGGAGGGGGGGGGCATCTGTCTGGGCATGGCATCACACGCCATCTGGCTCCGTGACTAAACCATCATTTTTCTACACTGGGGACCTGGTAGATGGTGTCTTGTGTGATTGATCAGAACAGGTAGCATAGGACAGGTATAGCCAGTGTCTTGTGTGATTGATCAGAACAGGTAGCATAGGACAGTTATAACCATAGTGTCTCGTGTGATTGATCAGAACAGGTAGCATAGGACAGTTGCAACCATAGTGTCTTGTGTGATTGATCAGAACAGGTAGCATAGGACAGCTATAACTATAGTATCTTGTGTGATTGATCAGAACAGGTAGCATAGGACAGTTATAACCATAGTGTCTTGTGTGATTGATCAGAACAGGTAGCATAGGATAGTTGTAACCAAAGTGTCTTGTCTGTTTGATCAGAACAGGTAGCATAGGACAATTATAACCATTGTGTCTTGTGTGATTGATCAGAATAGGTAGCATAGGACAGTTATAACCATAGTGTCTTGTGTGATTGATCTGAACAGGTAGCATAGGACAATTATAACCATAGTGTCTTGTGTGATAGATGAGAACAGGTAGCATAGGACAGTTGTAACCATAGTGTCTTGTGTGATTGATCTGAACAGGTAGCATAGGACAGTTATAACCAAAGTGTCTTGTCAGGCATCAAAGGACAAAGTGTCTTGTGTGTTTGCTCAGAACAGGCATCAAAGGCCGTCACCAGAGTGTCTTGTCAGGCATCAAAGGACAGCTATAACCAAAGTGTCCCAGCAGCAATGCGGGGCCTTTTCTTGTGTGTGGCCTGAAGGACGCGGAACTCTGATTGATACGTCCTATGGCCTACTAGCTCTGAGGACATGACAGGTCCAACCTCTAGTAGTGAGTGAGTCAGAATGAGAGGTGTGGGAGCTCCTAGCAGCAGCAGCAGCAGCATTGACGCGTCACAAAGCCGCTAAATAAGAAAGAAGAAGACAAAGAAAATGTAGACTCAAGGGTTTTCTTTTCGAGGTTGAATAACAGATATTAGTTTTTTGTCAAGAAGCGTTCATCAGTCATGCAGCAGTAGGGCTCAAGGGGTGTGTGAGGTAATCAATGAGGTCACTTTGATCTGCCCGTCCCCCCAGACCTCTGCCTGTCTGTCTGCCTGCCTGTCTGCCTGCCTGCCTGCCTGCCTGCCTGCCTGCTGCCTGCCTGCCTGCCTGCCGCCTGGGGGTGATGAGTGCTGCATTGTTTGCACTGTCATCCTATTGCCCACCACAGAGAGAGAGGAGGGGGGGGGGGGGGAGAGGAGGAGAGAGACAGACAGCGGGGAGACAGAGACAGAGACAGGACAGCGAACAGAGACAGAAGAGAGAGACGACTTAGAAAAAGAGACATAAGAGAGAGCGAGGCGCTTAGAAAGAACAGACAGACAGACAGAGAGAGACGACTTTAGAAGAGAAGACAGAGAAGAGACGACTAGAGAGACAGAGAGGCGCTTTAGAGAGAAGAGACAGACAGACAGACAGAGAGAGGAGGCGATTTAGAGAAAGAGACAGACAGACAGAGAGAGAGAGAGAGAAAGAGGCGATTTAGAGAAAGAGAGCAGACAGAGACAGAGAGAGGGGCGATTTAGAGAAGAGAAGACAGACAGAGACAGGATGAAGGCGCGATTTAGAGAAGAGAGACAGAGACAGAGAGAGAGGGCGATTTAGAGAAGAGGAGACAGGAGGGATCGAGAGAGAGAGAGATGAGAGGGGTGTTGAGGTTTTGTTGTTGGGTGTTGCTGTTGTTGTTTTTGCTGTTGTTTTTTGGATGGTTTGTAGTTGTTGTTGTTGTTGTTTTGGGGGGTGGATTCGGGGTCTCTTGTTCAGTTTAGAGATGGTTAGAATTCTGGAACCAGGACCGGACCACTGCAGCGGATGACGATTTCACATCATCCAGTGAATGATCAGTGGACTTTACGGGTGAATAACCTGGTCATGTTTGAGCTGTCCTGTTGATTTACCCCTCGCCACCAAGGCAAAAAGAACAGGCCATGGTAATTCATGCGTTTTCTGTGTTTGCTGAATCATATCTCTCAAGTGGCTGTGTTTGTTTGAACGCTTGTTTGCTTGTTTGTTTGATTGCTGTTTGTTTGAGATCTGAATTTTCGTTGTAACCCAATGCCTTTTCCCCAGACGAATATCGATCAGTGTTTTTTTCGCTGTTCCAACACACAAACATGGTCGCTGTCCACTGGGCTGCTTTGTCCTCCATGTTCAACCATCAATCATTTTCTGACCTTTTCACTTTCAGGAACTTCTTCACATAGCAATTTGCTATAGCAGCATCTCTCCACTCTTTTGCAAAATCAAGTAAGGGGGACGGAATAACCTGGTGGTTAGAGTGACGCGCTCGTAATCTGCTCACCCAGGTTCGAATCTCGTTCAAGAGGATTTTTTCCTTTGGAGTTAACATCAGGGCTGACTCCACTCCCCCCAAAAGTCCTTCAGATGAGACTATAAACCGAGGTCCCGTGTGCGAACGCACGCAGAATAACTTGTGCACTCGTTAAAACCCCGTTCTGCTTTTCAGAAGAGTAGGCCATAGTGTGCCGGTGGGAACGGGTGACAAAATTTACAAAACTGCATATGGATGTAAAAAAGTACGAGTGCTTATTCCATTGTATTCGAAATAAAAGAATAAATAAAATGAATAAAAATGTAGGTGTAGTCCTAAGCCAAATGTTCATAATTATGCAACATACATACATGACAAGTGATCTGGGTTGATTCCACTAGGATGCTTTGAAAGACAGCATTGAAAGACAGCACACGAGACCTTCCCTTGTCAACAGACCTGTACAATGCTTTTGTCCCTAACACGAGATCTTCCCTTATAGACAGACCTGTACAATGCTTCTGTCCCTACCACAGGACCTTCCCTTATAGACAGACCTGTACAATGCTTCTGTCCCTAACACGAGATCTTCCCTTATAGACAGACCTGTACAATGCTTCTGTCCCTAACAGGGACCTTCCCTTTCTCAACAGACCTGTACAATGCTTCTGTCCCTAACACGAGATCTTCCCTTATAGACAGACCTGTACAATGCTTCTGTCCCTAACAGGGACCTTCCCTTTCTCAACAGACCTGTACAATGCTTCTGTCCCTAACACGAGATCTTCCCTTATAGACAGACCTGTACAATGCTTCTGTCCCTAACAGGGACCTTCCCTTTCTCAACAGACCTGTACAATGCTTTTGTCCCCAACACGAGATCTTCCCTTATAGACAGACCTGTACAATGCTTCTGTCCCTAACAGGGACCTTCCCTTTCTCAACAGACCTGTACAATGTTTCTGTCCCTAACATGAGACCTTCCCTTCCTGATAGACCTGTACAATGCTTCTGTCCCTAACACGGAATCTTCACTTATAGATAAACCTGTACAATGCTTATGTTCCTAACATGAGACCTTCCTTTGTAAACAGACCTGTACAATGCTTCTGTCCCTAACTTGTGACCTTCAGTTGTTAATAGACCTGTACACCATTTTCTGACCCTGACCTCCGTCATAAACATGTCAGTCTCTGACACCTGCTCCGACCCATGTATGACATGTATCAGAAATCAAACAGGCTAGGGTGTATCACTGCTCTGACAAGTGCTTCTGCCACATGAGGCTGTCTTAAAAGAAGAGGAATATCCAGGGACTTGTCATGCTGCCAATGCATGTTTCAGGAGGCTGGGAAGAAGGCAACATAACACCGCAGCAGCAAGAAAGAGTTCACGGTCTGGACTATCTCAGCTGTGCCTTCCCAGGGGAACCTCACCAGCGCATTCTAACCCATTTCTTCAGCTGAACAGGAACACAGTTATTTTTCTCATGCTGAAGAAATCCCACGAATCATACACTCTATTACGTTAGCTTCTCTTATTTTTTGTGTTGTTACTGATGTCCTATTGTTGTTCTTACTGTTTTGTTTTCTTGTTGGGTTTTTTTGTTGCTGTTGTTTGTTTGTTCATAGGGTTCTGCTTGTTGTGACAGATATGAAAAGGTTTGTTGTTGCTCGCTTTACACTGCATAGCTTGAAGTATAGAATGGTTATACTGTCATGATTAGTTACAGTCAAACTTTGATTCGGAGTGACTAAAAAACAAACAAATGTAGTCCACTTAAAAAACCACCTTGCTTGCCTAGTCTCAGTAGTTAATTTGGTTGACAGATTGGGCTTGCTTTTCGTTTGGGTTTTGTAGTTTTTATTGTGTTTTGTTTTCTTCTTTACTTGGGGAAGAAGAGGGTGGCGGGTTGGATAAAGGCTTTACTGCTGTTTTCAGACTTCACTACGAAGAGTCACTCTAAGTACTTCTCTTCTGGTAAGAATCGCTGTACCAGACCATACTGTCACAGGTTCTTAACGCTAGCCTACAGGCCTCAGACACACAGGCTTTGTTAATTCGTGGATCGGTGGTCTAGAAGTAACGCGCCTGTCTAGAAAGCGAAAAGTCCGGTCGGAAGTGTGCGGTGGTTCGAATCCCGTTTGGGCCCGAAACTTTTCCCCCATCCATTACACCATGAGTGGTGGTCTGGGCGCTAGTCTTTTGGATGAGACGATAAACCGAGGTCCCGTGTGCTACACAACATTATTCAGCGCACGGCAACAAGAGTTGTCCCTGGCAAAATTCTTAGAAAAAAGCCACTCTGATAGGGAAATAAATATAGTTGCAGACAACAACAAAAATAAGGTGGCGCTGCTCTTGTGGCGACGCGCTCTCCTCGGGGAGAGCAGCCCGAATTTCACGCAGAGAAATCTCGTGACTTAAAGTGGTATCAATGAAAATAAATGAAATGAAAATGAAATTCTGAAGATTTGCCTGCAGCTTTGAAACTGCTCTACTATACTGACCACAATATCTTCACAGCAAGGCTGAATTTGTCCTCTGCCATCTCATTAATTACAGGACCTTTTAGCTCTGGGGCAAACAACTCCACAGTTACGGGATAGTTTATTGAATAATAGCTGAGAAATTGCGTTGGGAGTATTAACATACTATTACATTATAATTATATTATATATAATTTATATATAATATATAATTATATATATTATATAAAAAGAGAGAGAGAGAGAGGAGAGAGAGAGAGATAGATAGATAGATAGATAGATAGATAGATACATAGATAGATAGATAGATAGATAAACAGTACCAAAACTGCCAACCAATGATACATTATGGTGTTGCCCGTGTCCCTGTGCCTGTAACCATTTAAGCAAAACCCCTTAGGGTATTTCCCCCAATTTCAGTAGGTCAGAGAGAGCTACTTGATAATGGTAGTTGGTTTGATACACTCCCTACATTGGATAATTCCGCTAGGACTCTTTTTTTAATACTATAATCAAAGAACAATAAGCGTTCCCAATGTTGATTTACAGTGCCTATTAGTATTACTCTCTAGATGAAGCACAAATCTCTAACGGAGTCGTAGACTGGGTGCGTGCAAATACAAGGAAAATAAATGACAAAACTGAGCTAACTTGTGCTGAATTACAATCCACACTTCGAAGATGGTTCTTTCAATGAGGTCTGCAGTCATCACCAACTGTGACATTCCTCACATCATCAACTGTGACATTCCTCACATCATCAACTGTGACATTTCTCACATCATCAACTGTGACTATTCCTCACATCATCAACTGTGACATTCCTCACATCATCAACTGTGACATTCCTCACATCATCAACTGTGACATTCCTCACATCATCAACTGTGACATTCCTCACATCATCAATGTGGGCATTCCTCACATTCATCAACTGTGAATTCACATCACTTAATTCCATCATCAACTGTGACATTCCTCACATCATCAACTGCGACATTCCTCACATCATCAACTGTGACATTCCTCACATCATCAACTGTGACATTCCTCACATCATCAACTGTGACATTCCTCACATCATCAACTGTGACATTCCTCACATCATCAACTGTGACATTCCTCACATCATCAACTGTGACATTCCTCACATCATCAACTGTGACATTCCTCACATCATCAACTGTGACATTTCTCACATCATCAACTGTGACATTTCCCTTTTATCAAGTGACTTCTCACTCATCAACTGTGGGCATTTCACTCATCATTCATTTCAATGAGCTTTCCAATCTTAACCATTCCTCAGTTCTTTCAATGACCTCTGCAGTCATCACCATTCCTCAGTTCTTTCAATGACCTCTGCAGTCATCACCATTCCTCAGTTCTTTCAATGAACTCTGCAACATCACCAACTGCGACATTCCTCCCTCTTGTTCTTAAAAAAAAAAAGGGAGGTTTTGTTTGTTGCTTCAATGCTTGGATTTCTCTATTCTTTCTTTTGTTTTGTTTTTAGAGATTAGCCACTGACATTGGAAATTGAAACAAACCATAGATCTACATAAGGCTCTTTATCACCACCTCAAAAAAGCTAGCAAAATGTTCTTCAAAAGTTATCTTAAAAAGAAGCAAATAGCTTGAATATCCTTCATCCTTCCAAGACTGGACTATAACTGAGTAACTCGCCTGTACTGTGGCCTGAACTTTTTTTTTTTAATTTTGTTTCCAACTCCAACGTGAACTGAAGACTGGACAGGACTACATGTATAACTCGTAGCTGTACAGACAAAAGCGGGACAAAATGACCGTTCTCTAAACATACTACATACACCAACTCCCCGTTAAAAATAGACGTGGTGTTGCGTGGTGTGGCGTTGGTGTGGTGTGGTGTGGTGTGGTGTGGCGTGGTGTGGTGTGGTGTGGTGTGGTGTGGCGTGGCGTGATGTGGTGTGGTGTGGTGTGGTGTGGCGTGGCGTGGCGTGGTGTGGAGTGGTGTAGAGAAGTGAAGTGCAGTGTATCGTATCGTATCGTAGTGTAGTGTAGTGTAGTGTGGTGTGTGTGTGTGTGGTGTGGTGTGGTGTGGTGTGGTGTGGTGTGGTGTGGTGTGGTGTGGTGTGGTGTGGTGTGGTGTGGTGTGGTGTGGTGTAGTGTAGTGTAGTGTAGTGTAGTGCAATGCAGTGCAGTGTAGTGTAGCACAGTGTAACGCGGTGTAGTGTAGTGGAGTCACTTTCACACGCATTTTTGCCTTCCCAGATCCGTTCCATGTGTAGGTAGTGTAGTGTAGTGTAGCGTAGTGT
>CM054136.1:66552264-66567264 GCA_028751875.1 Rapana venosa | reverse complement strand
CTAAAGCCCAAATATCAATAATCGTCATGGTATGGATTCCACATTCAGAGAGAAGACACAGAGAGAGAGGGAGAGAGAGAGAGAGACAGAGAGAGACAGAGAGAGACAGACAGACAGACAGACAGAGAACGATAACAATAACGAAATGTTATTTTCTGAACGTGATATAGAATAAGAACAAGACTTTGACAGAGAGAGACAGAGACAGAGAGAGACAGAGACAGACAGAAAGACAGAGAGACAAAGAGATCTGATTCAAACTCAGTTTTTGTTCCTCAAAGGCCATGGCCCCAAGATGACCGGGGTGAACAAGATAAAGGACAGGCTGGCTGACAGACAGACAGACTGACAGGCTGACAGAGAGACACACAGACATACAGACAGAAAACAGACAAGCTGATATACGGGCTTACAGACAGGCTGGCTGGCTGACAGGCTTACGGACAGACACACAGGCAGACAGAAAACAGACAAACTGACAGACAGGCTGGCTGACAGACAGACTGACAGACAGGCTGACAGACAGACAGGCGGACAGACAGACAGGCAGACTGACAGAGAAACGGGCTGACAGAGAGACAGGCTGACAGAGAGACAGGCTGACAGAGAGACAGACTGACAGGCTGACAGAGAGACAGAATGACAGAGAGACAGACTGACAGGATGACAGAGACAAGCTGACATAGATACAGACTGACAGACAGACAGGCTGACAGACAGACACACAGACAGAAGACAGACAAGCTGACAGGCTTACAGTTACAGGCAGGCTGACAGATAGGCCGACAGACAGCCAGACAGACAGACAGACAGGCAGACGGGCAGACAGGCTGACAGACATAAACAGGCTGACAGACAGACAGGCTGACAGACAAACAGTCTGACAGAGAGACAGACGGACAGACAGACACTGAGACAGCTTTTGAAATTGATACTTCTTCTTTACAGATCAGCCTGTTCTTTCTCAGGAGTGTGAGAGCAAGAGCGAAAGACAGACAGACAGAGATACAGACAGAAACAGAGACACAGACACAGACACAGACAGAAAGACAGCAAAGTAAATAAGTACATACATGTAGTAAATGACCAAATGGGGCTTTTTTCATCAAACCCTTACTATAAATTTACACACACACGCTCGCGCGGGGGGGAGGGAGGGGGGAGGGGGGGCGGGAGATACGCAATAGTATTCAAAGTAGTCACTACAAAGTTCGCCCATTAAAACATGTGTTTGAGAAAGAGCAGACGGGGGAACAGAATGAAAATGGCTGATGGGGCATTTTGGGGGAGTGGGGGGGGGGGGGGGGGGGGGGGCGAGAGGTGGGAGGAGATATTGTAATGTGATATATATGTCTTCAGAAATTATATGTCTTTGTTTCTCAAAACTGTATTGCTTTTCAGCCGGCTTCGTTCTTTTTCTTTACTTTTTTCTTTCTGTCACACGTCCTTTCTTTCTCACCTAAAATCTTTTGAAGTTTGTGAAGTCAACCTCAGCTTACCTGGCCACTCTGTTATTTTCTGCTGCCTTTACCGTCCACCTCCTGGCCCTAAAAACAATCTGACAGCTTCCCTTTTTCATCAACAATTCCAGTCACTCTTCCACCACTATAGCCTCTCTTCCACTAAGCTTATTGTTCTTGGGGAGTTTAAATTCCATTATATTATGTATTATTTATGATATATTTAATTATAATAATCTATAGACATATATAATATATATATAGATAGATATGTGTGTGTGTCACTACGTGTGTGTCACTACGTGTGTGTCACTGTGTGTGTCACTGTGTGTGTGTAGTTACATTTGGTATGTGTTAATCACGGTTGACTGCGTGTAAATGATTTGAATGTATGAGCTTTGATTTCTTCTTGCTCAACAGGAGTCAGTGTTGTAATGTATTCATACATAATTGTTATCAGTAGATAATAAAATATTTTAAAAAAAATTAAAAACCCAACCCACAACCAAATGCATGGCTGATCTAAAACACCATCAGGAAATACAATCGGACTTCTGCACACGTCCACCGCCTGTTTCTTCCTATGTAGGACGACACAGGGACAGATAGGCGCATGACATAACATGCTCATATACGCACGCACGCAGCACGTGCGCGCACACGCTCTCTCTCTCTCTCTCTCTCTCTCTCTCTCTCTCTCTCTCTCTCTCTCTCACACACACACACACACACACACACACACACAGAGGAGGTTAAGGACACGTGGTGCGTGCTTCGCTTCCTTCCATTCATGAGCATACATGTATAATTATGTGTGTAGGTAGGTAACTGTCAGTATGTGGGCGCGCAACCGGATCCACCTCTACTTCGTTCCTGTTTCTGTCAGATCATACTAATCATAGGACTTCACACTGGATGTTTGAGTTTTGGTTAAGGATGTAGAGTGGTTGATGACCTTTTTATATTATATACATGCTAGAGAGAGAGACAGAGAGAGAGAGAGAGAGGAGAGAGAGAGAGAGAGAGAGGAGAGAGAGAGAGAGAGAGAGAGAGAGAGGGGGGGCGGGCGGGCGGGGCGGACGGACGGACGGACGGACGACAGACAGACAGACAGACAGACAGACAGACAGACAGGCAGGCAGGCAGGCAGGCAGGCAGGCAGAGACGAATTACGAAATTTTATTAAGGCCAACAGCCCCGTAGAATAGGGGTGGAAAAAAGTCAGTATCTTGACAACCAAGCATCATGAAGTGAGAAGAAAAAGGTACTTCCAACCGAGAGAGAGAGGAGAGAGAGAGAGAGAGAGAGAGAGGAGAGAGAGAGAGAGGAGAGAGAGAGAAGAAAGGAGGTTTATTCAGTATAGGCCAGAGCCCCCTCTGAATGGGGGTAGGCCTACAGATAAACATCACACAAGTAACACAAAAACATTTTCGCCACAAAATAAATAAAAAGATTTTACAATCATCTCTTCCTATTCACTATAAAGAAACTGTAGAGGGAACGAGTATTAATCATTCCTAACACTCTCAGAACGTCATCCGAAAACTTTATACAGACAGAGACAGGCAGAGAGAGTTAGAGGCAGACAGACAGACAGACAGACAGAGACAAAGACTGCCAGGTAGACTGAAAAACCCTGAGACAGTCATTAAGAATGATTTTTTTTTTAAATAACAAAAGACCAGACAACTGTGGACATGGCGAGTGAAGAGGCACGACCATAGGGGCAGATCATACATGTATACAACCGAGGAAGAAGAGCAGAGAATCGAAGACAGTCCTCAATAAAGTCCAGAGACAGAGATCAGACTGGGAAAAAAACAAACAGACATAGAGACAGGACGCGACAGGACCTAACAGACAAACCACCACAAACAGGAAACTTAAAACTTTCTGACAAAACAAAAAAGAACTAAACGGGGCAAAAAGAAGAAAAGCACTGGACTATGAAGAAAACGTTCTTACCTCAATCTATCCTTCAGCACTGTGGCTGCCACGCTGTCCACTCACTCACACACTCACTCACTATCTTAGTTAGCCCTCTCGAGGCCTACTAGACTACAGCCAGGTTGGCCGTCCTGCCTGGCAGTAAGTTCCACAACACACTCCCTCACTCACAAACAACACGGCGGCGGCGGCACACACCACACACACACAACACACACGGCTACTTCCACTGATTGGGGCTAGGCTGTGTGTCGAAAGAACACTGACTGCAGTCGTCAGCAGGTCAGTGGAGATAATGGATCTGGGGCTGGGCTATGCATAGGCAGGCAGGCAGGGCAGGCCTACTACTACTACCAGCAAAAAGCACCACACACCAACAACGTGGCCACCACCCCCTATTAGGCCTAGTAGTGTTTTGGAAGCCACTACTTAACTGCTACTGGGCCTATGTAGTGGCAAAAAGTGGGCAAAAGTTCCCTGTTTTTATTTAACGAACATGGGACATAGTCTTATAGGCCTAGTTATACTTTTTTTTTTGTAGTAGACATAAACTACCTGTTTTGAATCTCTGTGTGTGTTCAATCTGTGTGTGTGTGTGTGTGTGTGTGTGTGTGTTGAGTCTCTGTGTGTCTGAATCATGTGTGTGTGTGTGTTTTTTGAATTTTAATGGCTGTGTTGAATCTGTGTGTGTGCATTTTGAGTCTGAGAGAGAGAGAGGGACAAGAGTGCGAATGACAGTTTTGAATCTGCGAGCATGTGTGTGTCCGCGTGCGCACGTGTAGGTGTGAACACGCTTTGAGTCACGCACGCTCGGGTATGTGTATGCGAGTGAATGCACAGTTATCTCCATTTTTTAAAGAACTTTCCAAAACGGAAGAGTAAACTCGAAGAGCAGTAACCTAATTTTGCAAGCGACACAGAACCACCTTACCTTTTTCTCTTTTGTTCCTTTTCCACAGCCCAGTGTGTAGTAAACGGCCTTGTACCGTGTGTGTGGTAGGTAGGCTCCAGGAAGCCGTATTTCACCACACACAACAATGCCCACAACTTGAATGAACACTTTTTCCCTGAAAGATACGTCGTGGGAAAGAAGAAGAAGACAGTAAGTTTGACACTTGCCAAACACTGACTACTTCATAGGCCTAATACAAAAATCCTCACCAGTACACACATGAACCACTTTACTCACACACAATCACTCTCTCACTCCCACTGGGTTATCTGAGATAGACTGTGGCTGTGTTATGGGCGTTACAATGCAAGCAAGCCCCACTCCGACATGTAACTAACTAGAAGTACAGGTTTCGCTTCACAGTGCTGTTACGCCTAGGCTAGCGCTGTCAGTAGACTGTGCCGCCTATAGGCCTTACTATGCTACAATACTGAGGAGAGAGAGGGAGAGAGGGGGTCAAGTCCACTATAACCACGCTAGTTTGCTTCTTGGTTTCGCTTGGGTCGTCTATTGACCTGAAGTGAGTGTGGTGCCGTTTGCTGTAATGGTGAGAGCAGAAGGGTGGGGAGGAAGGGGAGGGGAGCGCAGAGGTGATGGGGTTTTTGGGGGGGAGGGTATAGGGGTCGGAGGGAGGAGGGGAGACTAGAGTTCTCCTTCAGTTCTGAAAAAGGAGGTATGAACAGTAGTCACACACTGACTTGCAAGGTATAATAATTATTGCGTTCTTTACGTGTGTGTGTGTGTGTGTGTGTGAGAGGTTTCGTTTGCTGCTTTGTTGGTGGGGTCCCTTTTTTCTGAGAGGGGGAGGAGGGAGTGGGGGAGGGGGCAGCGGGGGAGGAAGGCTTTGGTCGAGTCTTTTTGTGGGTTGTTTTTGTTCGTATAATAAAGTGATTTTCTTTTTCAAAATAATGTTTCTGATGGTGTGCTTGCATTTCGTTTTGCTTGCGTGTATATGTTTACACATTTGAATTTGTAAAAATCTATTAATTGTAACAGGCTGCATGTGAAAGAGTTCACGTACCTCGGGAGCACTGTTAGGCATGACGGCGGAGCAGGCAGCGACATCAAGAACCGGATTAGCAAAGCAAGAAATGCTTACAGAAATCTGAACAATGTGTGGAAATCTTCCCAGTACAGCACCAGGACCAAACTAAGCCTATACCAGAGCTGTGTACTTTCCACCCTTTTGTATGTCTCGGAGTGCTGGAGGATGACTGA
The DNA here is from genome assembly GCA_028751875.1 of Rapana venosa. Classification (NCBI taxonomy): domain Eukaryota; kingdom Metazoa; phylum Mollusca; class Gastropoda; order Neogastropoda; family Muricidae; genus Rapana; species Rapana venosa. The sequence goes on along the minus strand of CM054136.1, from coordinate 66,561,687 downwards.
GAGTGACCTCGACAAACTATCCACATTCCACATGAAGAATCTCTGAAGAATCTTGAGCACCTTCTGGCCTGAGACCATCTCCAACCAATAACTTTTTGCCCGTTGCAACCAGGAAAGCATGGACGCCATCATCATGCATAGGCGATGGGGATGGATAGGGCATATCTGCCGTCGGGAACAGGGAAACATCGCCCGAACAGCCCTCCACTGGACACCAGAGGGAAAACGCAAACGAGGACGATCCAAGAACACTTGGCGTCGGACTGTCGAAACAGAGCTGAAGACCTTCCAACATACCTGGGGAACCATTCGGAAGCTGGCCCAGGACAGACAGGAGTGGAGAACATTTCTTGCTGCCCTACGTGCCAATAAGGCACAAAGGCATTGATGATGATGATGCATGTGAAAGACTAGGATGAATGAAAGCGCTTTGATTGTTTTTTTGCAAGATAAATAAGATATGATATAGATATTCGCTGCATAAATTCTATGTATATTATTATCATTGACATGTGTCAATTTGACTGGCTGATGTCACTCAGATTATAAAGTTCGGTCGTATGCGCGCGCGCACAGAGAGAGAGAGAGAGAGGGGGGGGGGGGATGTATATTAAAAGGCTGAAGACAGATCAGCCCACCGGTCAAGACTAGTATCGGCCATCACGTCCTGCGTGTCTGTCCCCCAACGACCGTCTTGGGTCAAGGGATGTTGATGCTGCTGCTGCTACACACACATAGATAGACAGACAGACAGACAGACAGACAGACAGATAGATAGATAGATCGCTAGATAGATAGATAGATAGATAGATAGATAGATAGATAGATAGATAGATAGATAGATAGATAGATAGATAGATAGATAGATAGATAGATAGGTAGGTAGGTAGATAGATAGATAGATAGATTTCGATGAAGCTTCAAGAAGGGAAAGAAAATTTGTTGATCCTGCTGCAGCTGCTATATTATAACTGTGGAACTCTAAACTTCTCTCCCTCTCTCTCTCTTATTATGTGTGTGTGTGTGTGTGTGTGTGTCTGTGTGTGTGTGTGTGTGTGTGTCTGTGTGTAAGTACGTATATATGTATATGAGCATGTTTGTATAATGTTATATATAAGTCCGGCAATGCACACACGCGCGTGCGCGCAAGGCAACGACACGTACGAACACACACACACACACACACACACACACATGGTGCGGTGACACACAGGCCTGTATGTATACATACTCCGCTAACAAGGGCGAGAGAGCCTTTAGTTAGGCTTTAGCCTTTAGTTAAAAGGCGCGTAAGTCCACAGCCCTCAAGTGGGATCAGGTGTGAGTGAGCTCAGTGCCAATAGCCACAGGTTTCCCCACCCTGAACAAGACTGACTGACCACTGCCCGCCCACATAGAAATGTAGCATCCACTTCATGATGATGATGGTGATGATGATGATGATGATGATATATGGATTATGTTTATAGTGCTGAATGTTGTAAAGTAAACAAACCAAAGCGCTTACATTCAAAACACTCACACGCGTGTGCAACCGCTCACAAAAGATGAACAGATTTTAAATTCACACACACACAACTCGCTTAGGCAGGGTGAGGAAGTGTAGATGTCTACTGAAAGTAGGAACCGATAAGAGGTGTAGGTCATAGGAGTAAGGTGTAGGTGTGTAGGTAAGATATAGGTGTAAGGGAAGCTCATAGGTCAGATATCACATTTCTCTTGTAAAAAAGACAATCAACAATAACAACAATAACAGCGTGGCTTTTGATGATGAGGTCACATGTAAGCCCACGTGAGGAGAATTGAACTTATAAAGGTCAAGGTGTCCCATAACCTATAAGGTCGTAGGGGAGCAAGGCCTCAGAGGCCTCACTTCTCTAGGGGCCAGCATATTGAGGGCAGCGCCCATCTCCTCTCCCTCGCGGCTTTACCTTCCCTGACCCTAAAGAGGCAGGTACCCATTTACAGCTGGGTGAACTGGGGGACTTTACTGAAGCCAAGGCGCGCAAACGGTCGCCCATCCAACTGGTAAACATGCTCGATGCTGCTTAACCTTGGCTGGGGGAAAGCGAGTGTTCGACCACTGAAATATCGTCTCCCCAATGGATTGAACTTAACACCTTGGTGAAAGTAAGGACAAACACGATAGATGTATGTGCATACTGATCAGATTTGGCCCTGATAGATTACCACACCTAAACCACCTTTGTCATTTACAGACACTTGCCTCTCCGTCTGTGTAATCAATTAGATTCTATCACCCTCGGCTGAATATTACATGCCAAAGGCGTGTGTGAGTGAGTGTGTGTGTGTGTGTGTGTGGAGAGAGAGAGAGAGAGAGAGAGAGAGAGAGAGAGAAGGGGGGCGGGGCGGGGAAGTAGTCACAATGCAAACTGACTAGGTGGCTCCATGTTGACGCTGGCCTGAACAGCTGCCTAGGTACGTGGAAACACAGCCGAGTGGTTCAGACCGTTTGACTGCAGCCCCCAGGGTCCTTCAAGTCGTGGGTTCGAATCTTGGCAGCGGTGTCTGGTGGAGATTTTTTAACGATCTTCAAGGCAGAGCAAAGTGCAGGCCTTCCAGTGTCTTAATGTCCTTTGTGTATATACCTGTGCAGAAGATCAAATATGCACGTTAAAGATCCCGTGATTTATGTCAGCGTTTGGCGGGCTAGGTAAACACGAGCATACCCAGCATGCATCCTGTACCTGGAGAGGGACAAGCACCGCCAGGTTCAACTTATCTAAGAGACACGCACAGCCTGAAACATTCAGTGCAGTGCCCCAGTGACTCCTGAAGGAGTTAATAAAGAAGAAGGAGGAGGAAGAGGAGGAGGAGGAGGAGGAGGAGAGAGAGAGAGAGAGAGAGAGAGAGAGAGAAATCTGAACTCTGAACTCTGAACAGGTTTAATGCCTTTGGCCACAATGGGTACAGTGAGCAGGGCAAAAATGCAAATGAGGGAAATTAAATTTTAGAAAAAAAGATCTTCACAATTTCCATCTAACCCAGCCAGCTGTCCTGGCTGCATCACACGAAGTACATCAACAGACAGACAACAAACCGTGAAAACAGAACGTAACGTCTATGAATATCAGGTATCAAGAGAACAGCTTATCAACCAGCAACAAGGGTTTATGGTGTGGAGCGACTACGCCCATTCACAAGGGGACAGTGGGATGAGGACTGGGCACAAGACTGCTAATTTATCACCATGGCATGGACGGGTTCAATATCATTCAATATCATTCATTGTTCTAGGCATTTAGTGGTTAGTAAAGTATTGAGAGTAAGGTCTATAAATTCAGCCGTTTTCCTAATCACAGTGTCTTTATTTTGTTAAGTTTGTTCAGAAGTCTCTCATACACTCTTAAGGGCCGATTTCTGGAAATATTTTAGTGGTAGCTGTATCAGAGGCACATTGTTTTACTTCTTGTAGCATGGACTGAATAATGTATACCTTCTTGGCAAATTGTTTTGAACGTTCCATGACATCAGTGTTGGTAATATCAATCTCTTGCATTTCACTGCATTTCATAATTATGTTATATACTCTCTCCACACCTTTCCTCGGTCTCTTCATAGTCTTCCTCACTGCTACTTTCTGCTCACTCTTCCTCCTCATTTTTCTTTTCTTCATCGTCGTCCTCTCACTCTTACTCTCTGAACTTTGAACTGGAGCGACGATAAAATGGTCAGTGACTTGTCAGTGGAATGACGACAACAGTTTCTTGCTCTCCTGTCAAGGAAGACAGCTGCTGCTGGAGAACTGCTGCCTGTAACACATGCTGTAGTGTTGCCGGGAGTCCAACCACCCTGCTGTACATGCAGATGAGGAGAACATCTCCACACTTCACACCCCGCTTGAGAGAATGCATCTTGCTGGAAGCCAAGTAAGAGAAGCCACTCAGAGAGCGAGAGAGAGAGAGAGAGAGAGAGAGAGAGGAGTGGTAATAGTTGGGCCTGTGAGAGAGAGAAATAGAGGGAGGGAGGGAGGGTAATAGTTGGGCCTTCATGTGAGTGAGAGAGGGAGGGAGGAAGAGAGAGGAGGAAGGGTTGATGGTTGGGCCTATTTACAAACCACCCAGTTTAAATATAGAGAACTGGCAGCTGATACTAGAGCATTGAAAAAGGTCATTAATCATCCAATAAAGTTTTCAATTCTCGGACAGTCGAGAACCAACTGATTTCAAAGACACCATTTTCCCTCTAGATACACTGAAAATGGGTAGTCCTCAGTCAACGCAGGCATTCATTCATTAAGAAGCTAGTCAGGATTACTGAAACATGTCAAACATGTTTCCATTTTCAAAATTGTGTCCCCTGTTCAAAATTGTCACTGGCACCAGTGCAGACAGGCTTCCTTCCCGTGGCAAAGCCCCAACTGACCGTCAGTAGCAGCACACTGACTGCTGTCCACACTGACCTGACCGCTCTGGCAGCCCGTGAGGTAGTTCCCAACATTGCGAGTTGTCGTCCCTAATTAATCTGAAATCTCCCACCATGATATCTCTCTACTACGGATTTGACCTGGTTGGAAATGTATGACCACTGTTCCAGTTTTCCGAACGAGAGCTGATATTTATTTAGTATGTTAAGTCCTACGGGTGAGGCTGCTATAAACCAAGGTCCACTGTGCGAACCCACGCAGAACATCTTGCACACACGTTAAAACCTGTTCCGCTTTTCGGAAGAGTGGGCCATTGTGTGCCAGTGCGAATGGATGACAACACTTACAAAACCGCATGCATACGGGGACTGGATGTTTAAAAAAAACACATGAGTGTTTATTCCATTATCCTCGAAGTAAAAGAATAAATAAAAACAGAAACAATTTTGGTTAAAAACACATTTGCTTATCTACTACTACCTTCCAAGATGATGTCGGGTAAGGACCTCCATGCCATGAACCCACTTGTGTCATCTCCAGTCAGGACTGGTCAAGTCTGCAGGCCTGTGGCCTTCTGTTCACAACCCGCCATTGCTCTTCTGACAACAGGACAGCTGACTGCAGTCTTCAGTCTGCCCTAAGACAACTTCTTCTAAAAATACGACTTTCAGAATGTTGTGATGTGTGTGTGTGTTGTGTTGTGTGTGTGTGTGTGTGTGTGTGTGTGTGTGTGTGTGTGTGTGTGTGTGTGTGTGTGTGTGTGTGTGTGTGTGTGTTGTTGTGTGTGTGTGTCGTGTCGTGTTGTGTGTGTGTGTGTGTGTGTGTGTGGTGTGTGTGTGTTGTGTGTGTTGTGTCGTGTTGTTGTGTGTGTGTGTGTGTGTGTGTGTGTGTGGTGTGTGTGTGGTGTGTGTGTGTGTGTGTGTTGTGTGTGTGTGTGTGTGTGGTGTGTGTGTGTGTGTGTGTGTGTGTGTGTGTGTGTGTGTGGTGTGTGTGTGTGTGTGTGTGTGGTGTGTGTTGTGTGTGTGTGTGTGTGTGTGTGTGTTGTGTGTGTGTGTGTGTGTGTGTGTGTGTGGTGTGGTGTTGGTGTATGTGTGAGAGAGAGAGAGAATTGATTCGAATTAAAATGAATTAATTTTGTTTAAAGAGGGTCATGGCAGAAGCAAACATGCTTTTTTACATCCAGCCCTCTGGGCAAAAAGAATACAAGAAACCCCCAACAACAAAAAACTTCTCAGCTAAAACAACAAAACTTTTTCAAAGAAAAAGGAGAAAAATCAAATCATCCGAAATGTACGTAATTATTCTAAACATACACTTTTAACAATCTGACTGGAGAGTAGAGGGAAGGAGAGAGGGATTTATTCTTTTATTTCGAGGATAATGGAATAAGCACTCATGTGCTTTTTTACAAGTCCCTGTGTGTATGCACTTTTGTAAATTGTGTCATCTGTTCCCACTGGAACGCATTGGCCAACTCTTCCGAAAAGCGGAACGGGTTATGTGTGTGCAAGATGTTCTGCGTGCGTTTGCACACGGGACGTCGGTTTATAGTCTGTCTGAAGGACTTTTGGGGAGAGTGGAGTCGGCACTGATGTTAACTCCAGTGGAAAAATCCTCTTCAACGAGATTCAAACCCCGGGTCAGCAGATCACGAGCGCAATGTGCTTCCCATCACTCTACCGACCAGGCTACCCCGTCCCGAGAGAAGAGAGGGGAGAGAGAGAGAGAGAGAGAGAGAGAGAGAGAGGAGAGAGAGAGAGAGGAGAGAGAGAGAGAGACAGACAGACAGACAGACAGACAGAGACAGAGACACAGAGAGAGAGCATCAAATAAAGAACAGAAGCAGTTGGGCATCCATCCACCAGAATGAAAAGACAGACAGGAATAACTGGAGGCTGGCTGTTTGAAAAGCTGGTGCAAAGTGAAGTGTGTCCAACAGACCAGTCCTTGACATGACGATGTTAATGAAACTAGCCTTTGCCAAAGTCGTCGCCCATGTGTGTCGGGGCAACTTTGGGGTCCTAAACCTGCCTAACTTTGTCACCGGTGACCTCACACTTCCAGTGCCATTGACACTTTCAGTCTTCTGGACCACTAATAAAGCGTAGTCAAGCTGGAATTGGAAAAAAAACATGTATGGGAAAAATGTTTGAGAACAGCGTTTTGTTTTGTTTTTTACAGTGAAATAACTAGTGGAATCTCATGTGCCAAAGAACGTAGCAAGCGTGGCGCTGAACTGAATAGGGGAAATACTTTGGCTAAAAGAAAAACAAACAAACAAAACGGCCTAGCCACCTGAGAGGTGGACATTATCAGCACATACAGGGCAGGGTCAGCCTGGTGAAACAATAGGCAGGGAGGTGGTCAGTGGGTGTGAAGCAGACATTCTGTTGTCACTGCCATGTTGTCATTTGTAAGGCTGCAACCAGTAATGCGCCTGAACACATACCGTGCCATGGACACATAACACATAACATGGCATGCCATGGACATATAACACATAACATGGCATGCCATGGACATATAACACATAACATGGCATGCCATGGACATATAACATGACATGGGATGGATGGGCACATAACACATAACATGGCATGCCATGGACACATAACACATAACATGGCATGCCATGGACACATAACACATAACATGGCATGCCCATGGACATATGGACACATAACATGGCATGGATGGACATATGGCACATAACAACACATGGCAGGGCATGGACACATAACATGGCGGTGGCACATAACAATGGCATGGGATGGATGGGCACATAACACATAACATGGCATGCCATGGACACATAACACGTAACATGGCATGGGATGGATGGGCAACATAACACATAACATGGCATGCCATGGACACATAACACGTAACATGGCATGCCATGGACACATAACACATAACATGGCATGCCATGGACACATAACATGGCATGGGATGGATGGGCACATAACACATGGCATGGCATGGCATGGACACATAACACATAACATGGCATGCCATGGACATATAACACATAACATGGCATGCCATGGACACATACCATGGCATGGGATGGATGGGCACATAACACATGGCATGGAATGGCATGGACACACAACACAAACCATACCATACTATGTACACACAACACAAACCATATCATACCATGAACACACAACACAAACCATATCACGCCACGACCACATAACACAACATAAACCATACCACGCCACGAACGCACAAACACCACAAAACGCGGCATGGTCATGGTGGTAATGTGACATGTACAAAATGTACTATCTGATTCTAGGGCTTGCCTGAGGCACTGATGGTGACGACAGTTTGTCGTTTCTCCTCGACCAATTATCACAGATGGTCAGTAAGCACTGGGAACGCAGAGGACAGATCGGACACACCTGTTGCCACTGGACAAGCCGCCATTTTCACGGACAGACCTGACCTGTGGGTGGGGGACGATCAAAGAAAGGGACATTTCGGGCAGGGGGGGGTGGGGGTTGCATCCTGAGACAGCACAGGCGTATGGCTGTTTGAACCTCATGACAATGTTCTCAAACAGTCATGCAACTCCAAATGACCACGAAAAAAAGAAGGCGTGTCCTGCTTTCATAATACAGGAAGCCAGGATCACGATTCGTGAAGCATTATCAGGCATTGCAGTCTTTTAAAAAAAACAACAACTCGCCTACAAATTGCGGGCATACAAAGCAGGGAAACACAAGCACGTGCAACACAGCGTCATCTGAAAGCTGTGTGTGACCTGATTCTTTTTCTGCGTGGGATGAATGACTGTCCGTTCTTTCGTCCCGAATTCTGGCCTGCCCAAAGTCTTCTCGTCTACAAGTGTTGCCCAAATCAGCTTTGCCGCCGGCCGAACAAATTTGGTCAACCCCCATTGCTAACTGTATTTCCAGTCGGAAACTTGTCGCGGAAGACGATTTGAAGGTGAGAAATGGGTTCAGTCTGGATTTGGGCTAAAAGTGTTTTAGCCTAGATCTCGTATTGTGGTGAATTTTGTTGTTGTGTGTGCCATTCATTTGAAGCCATCATTTATCTCAGCCCATGGCCTGACTGATTACAGGTAAGAAAGCCTAACACTGTTTCGTTAAAACACTGTTTTGTTTTACTGATAATTATAAATTTCTGTATTTGCTATGAGCAATGTATAGGTGTATTATAAAAACCAACTGTCTTAACACTATCCTGTGTGTGCATGTGTGTGTGTATGGTGTGTGGGTGTATTTTGTGTGTGCGTGCGCGCGCGTGTGTGTGTGTGTGTGCACGAACTCTCTCTCTCTCTCTCCCTCTCTTATCCCTCTCCCCCTCCCTTTCTTTCTGTCTTTCCTTTCTGTTATTGTGGTATAATACTTTTTTCTCTCTCTTTCAAAGGTTTCTGCTCTTTCCCATCGGGAAAACATTTATACCAGATACTGAAGCTGCCAGTTCCGCTGCTTCTACAACGTATTGTGGTAGAGAGGCCTGACACTGCTCTGTGCTCTCACAGAAAACCTTGAATATAGAACAGAGCAAGCCAGATAAGGAATTTCTTCTTCCTTCTTCTTCTTCTTCTTCTTCTAACGCTCAGAAAGCAATTACCGTTTTCTTTCATAGGAGCGAAAATGCGTTGCGCTGCCGTTAAGCGCCTGACAAGTCAGGCCTGGCGCATCCGACTTCGGCGTGGGAGAGAACTGTTATCTTTTAAGACTTTCTGAGAAACAGGAGAATGGATCACAAAGGCAGAAAATAGACAAGGAAGCGACAGGAAGAACAGGGACAAGGCAGAAACAGAGAGAGGGATAGAAAAGAGGGAATTCGTAGCACAGACTTTCCAGAAGGTGGGGATGCTGCTATTTATACTGACAGGCCCCCGGCAAACCAATACAGATTTTTAAACTGATGTTAGTATAGTTAGTGGCAGAAGATCCTCGTCATCCTCTCCCGCTGACAGCTCGCCAGTGTATTGTATGCCACTTCCACTTAGGGAATATTTCTTCCCCAGGATAGCGCGTGGCTACACGAGC
>CM054136.1:66534129-66544129 GCA_028751875.1 Rapana venosa | reverse complement strand
CAGAGGACAGGACGACACCAGACAGAACAGGATAGGGACAGACGATAGATAGATAGGGTTTTATTGTTTATAAACTCCACGATAATAATAACAAGAAATACCATTCACCAGTCCCTGAGGGTCAGGCGCCCCCCCCGCCCTCCTTCAAAAATTGCTGGTGAGGCCCTGGAAAAAAAGCTTGAGGTCTCATAGCTGATTGCCTTGTCTTGGCGCCTCTGTTCTAGTCACATAGGTTAATGGGGGGAACACCTTTACATTTTCTTTAACCATTACCATCAGAAGGTTTCTCTTTCTGTTTCTGAAAACAAACATAAAGGGGTTGGTGCAGGTGGTGAGGGGTTAGATACGGCAGATTTGCAAGCCAGTGGCAAGTGGGGGTGGCACTTCTCACCTTTTCTCTTTGGACTATATCGATTTTGGCGTTTTCCCGTTTTTTCGTGCCCGTTTTTCCGGTTTTTTCGCGTTTTTTTCCCCGTTTCCGTTTTTTATATGGTATTTGGTCTAGTTAGGTCCTGCTTTTCTTAGTTCTTTTTTAGTTTTTGGCGGGAGAAGGAAGTAGTCCAGTAGAGTTTGTTCAAAACATTTTGGAAAAAAATACTTTTGACTCCTAGCTAATGTGACAGACGAACGACATGTTTTTCAGAGGGTGAGTGAGGAGGAGAGATGTGAAGATGAGAAGAGGAGGTGAGAGGAGGAGGGAGAGAGGATTGGAGTGAGGAGAGGAGAGGGAGGGTGGAGAGGAGGAAGGGGAGAGGAGAGGTGAGGGAGGAGAGGAGGGAGGCGTCTGGTGTTTGGGTAGGAGAGGAGGGAGGGAGGAGGACTGATGGGGGAGGGGAGAGGAGAGGAGGAGTGGCAGAAGAGGAACGAGATGAGGGAGAGTGAGAGACCAGAGATGCGTGGTAGAGGAGCGTTGTTTTGTTTAGAGAGAGGGTGGACAGGGAGGAGACCCAAGTGAGAGAGAGAGAAAGGAGAGATAGTGAGAGTGTGAGAGAGAGAGGGTGGAGGAGAGCCGTTTGTTGGTGTGGTAGTTGGGAGAGAGAGAGGAGCGTGGAGAGCGGGGGTGGGGGGGGGGAGGGGGGGGAGAGAGAGGCGGGTGGGGGTGTTGTGGAGGGGAGGGGGTCTAGAGGGTTAGCAGCTCCTGCAAAATGAAATGATCCTCCTCCCACACTGCGTTTACAACACTCTCCACCAACTTAACAATTGCGGGCCCCCCCCCCCCCCCCACATCCACCCCGTACTCCACCCCCCACCCCCAGACCTACCCCCCCCCCCACCACCCCCCCAAGCCCCTCCCCCACCCCCCCTGCCAGCCCACCCCCATCCCGCCACACAAACCCCACACCCAAACCCGCCCACCCCCACACCCCAAACCCCCCCCCTCCCCCGCCAAACCCCACCCCCACCCAACCCCCCCACCCACCACCCCCCCCCCCCCACCAACCCCCCACACCACACCACCCCAAAATAACCACCACCCCAACCCACACCCCCACACCCCAAAAAAAAAAAAAAAAAACCCCCCGCCCCCACCACCCCCACACAAACCCCCCACCCCCACCCCAAAAAAAAAAAACCCCCCAACCCAAAACCGAGAAAAGAAGAAGGAAAAAAAAGAAAAAACATTTCATTCAAAACTAAGACGAAACCAAACGTGTGTAAACCATTTACATTTAAAAAATCCCAACCCCCCCCTCCCCCCAACCCCTGGGAGGAAACATTTTTTAAAGCTTAAACAGAACTCTTAAAGTTTTGAATTCAAGCATTTACTCCCCCACCTTCAACAAAAACAAGAATAAAAAAAAAAAAAAAAAAAAAAACAAAAAAAAAAAAAAAAAAAAAAAAAAAAAAAAGAAAAAAAAAAGAAAAAAAAAAAAAAAAAAAATAAAAAAAAGCACACCCCCAAAAAAAAAAAACAAAACCCCCAATTAAAAACCCAAACCCTCCCTTGCCTAACAAAAAACAAAAAAAGAGGCCACCTATTCACTCCTTAACACCCGACCCAAGAGATAGAGATAATAAAGCGTAAAAATCATAAAAAAAAAAATTAATAAAAAATTTTAAAAAAAAACATAAAAAAAATAAAAAAAAAAAACAAAAAAAAAAAAAAAAAAAAAAAAAAAAATAAAAAAAAATAATTTTTCAAAGGGGGTGGCGGGCAATCAGGCTTGTATTGCTTTTAGAGAGGGACAATTCCCATTCTAAGCTCTGGCTTTTTACGGCGCCGTTAAAGCAGCCCACACCCCCCCCCCCCCGGTGGTGTATTTCACCCTAAGCGTGAAGGTCGGCTTGCCCCCCCCCTCCCACCCCCCCCCCACCCCCCACCCCCCCCCCCCCCCCCCCCCCCCCGCCCGCGCCCCCACCCCCACATCAAGCCCACCCTCCTATCGCTCCCCTATCGTGTGGTCTACTTGAGGCTTTCGTATTTATGCATCCCTGTCGTGTTATAGAATCGGTCTTCGCATAAACTTTTTCGCTTCCACTGCAATCAGTTTTCAGTAGTTTACTATCTAGTTTTAATGTCTGACACGACCCTTGTGTGATGTTAAATATCTATGTTGTTGTTGGATTCGTTCGTTTTTTGGGGATGTTAGGGGGTCTGTTGGATACTGTTATCACAACGTTTGGCAGCAAGCGTATCACATGTGGCCCCCCCCAGCATAATTTGCTTGAAAAGGGAACTTAGAATTCCGACTTATATTGTTCGCCTACTGGTCCCACATGAGAATAGTATCTGTGAAAAAACAAAATGTTCACGGTATTTGGCCATTCATCCCCCGTCGCCTGTTTTTTGTTATGTGTGTTTGTGTTTGTTTCTTGCTTTGTGAGTTGTTTACTTTTTTGTTTTTGGTGCGTGTCCGTTGTCTGTATCTAGTTGTCTGGTATCGCGTTCTTTTTTTTTCTTAATTATTTTTATTATAAAAAAAAAAACAATTTTATATTTATTATAAAAACGCATAAAACTTGAAAACGGGGGACACCTGATTTTCCGCGTATAAGCGTTTACAAGCGTCTCAGCGCGGCGACCGGAGGGGCTGATCCCACACACACCTGGGAGCTGCACTTAGCCCGAGCACTGGGCAACACGACACCCCCCTCCCCCCTATTCTTTCCCATCCGGAACACTTCTCCTATTCTGTGCTTTACGGGGGGTCGGGGACATTAGCCGTGGGGGGGGGGGTGGGCGTGGTTTGGGAACAAGCAACACTGGCCGGGCACACTGGGGTTTTTTTTTTTTTTTTTTTTTTGGTACTTTTTTTTTAGTTTTGTTTTTTTGTTATCGTTATTTTTTCTTTGTTTTGCTTCCCAGTACCATTTTAAACAGAATGATTGGTTTTTTTTGTCTCGGGGCGGTTTGGGTAGAGAGGCGGGAGTAATTGGGAGGTGTCTTAATTTAATAGGTCTTGTACTTCTAACCGCAGATGTCGTTTCCTCTTTTTTGCCCTTTTTTTACCCCTAATCCTTCGGACGAATGACCCACAATGACGAGGAAACGCCCCCCCCCCCCCCCGCCCCCCCCGCCCCCCCCCCCCGCCCCCCCACGCCCGCCCTCCCCCCCCCCCTCCCCCCCCCCCACCCCCCCCCCCCCCCCCCCCCCCTCAGAAGACTTCAAAGATAACATTCATCTCCCTTGCGAAGTCGGATAGTGCTCGGGCCTTCATGGACTTGTCAGACGCTTAACGGTCATGCGCACGCATTTTATTTTTGCTCAATAGACAGGCAGCAATTAGTTGCTGTCTTGAGCGTGTTCGACGATGACGAAGAAGAAATAAATCCATGTGTATGAGACGCCACATTAATTCTTAAGTCATGGTGATGGTGTCTGTCATTGAACATCTGCTCTTCAAGTATGTGTTTCCGCTTGCCTATTTTTGCTCGCTCGCTCTCTCTGCTCTCTGTGTCTTTCTTTCAGGTCTCTGACTCCTCTCTCTCTCTCTCTCTCTCTCCTCTCTCTCTCTCTCTCTGCCTGCTATATATATATATCTATATATAGTATATATATATAGATATATATCGTTGCTTACGCTAACAGTACGTAGACTGGTTGGACACAGAGGAAGCATACGATCAGTCAGACACTCTGTAAATATGGCAGGGCAGGACACTCTGTAGATCAGTCGTTCCACTATGTAAAATCCGTCGGTCACCATGTAAATCAGTCCGGGCACTCTGGTAAATCTGTCAGTCACCTCTGTTAAAATCCAGTCAAGTCACTCACTCACTCTGTAAAATCAGTCTGTCACTCACTCACTGTAAATCAGAGTCAGTCACTCATCACTCTGTAAAATCAGTCAGTCACTCACGCACTCCTGTAAATCAGTTCAGGTCTGTCTGTCTTCCGTCAGTAGTTGTTGTCTCGCTCCAGACTCCATCTTTCTGTATTCGTCTGAGGTCTTTGTCTTTGAACAACTGTTTTACATCAGAGAAGATTTTTAAAAAAGTATATAGCACCCGCGGAATCTACCTTCAGTGTATATGATCAAGAAACACCGAATGACCATGCATGACATGACGTGACATGACATGAACGCAAGATCACTCTTTACTGGAAGCATGACAGCCCGGTCTCCTCCTTTGTCGTGGTGGTGTCGTACAGTCACTCAGGCTCCTTCAACATTCGTGACTCTGCGTGTGTTTCATTTCCCTCATGCAAAGGTCGCCCTTGTCCCGTGGGTCTCGGTTCCCCCCGGGTCATAGTTTGAATGGTTCAGAGGTTATCTAAGGCGGATTCCGCCACAGCTGCGTGGACACACACAGAACAAACAAACAAAAAACCACGATGACCTTGGAATTCTACCTCCTGTTTGCCTGTCTGTGCGTGTCGCCTCCCTCTTTTCTCCTCACCTGTGTGTGTTGTGTGTGTGTGTGTGTGTGATGTGTGTGTGTGTTGTGTGTGTGTGAGTGTGTTCATGCCGGCATTACAATATTTATCTGATTAGAAGTTAACATGGTGAAGTTAACATGGTGAGTTAACATGGTGAATTTATCATGGTGAAGTTACGTAGTGAAGTTAACATAGTTTCCCAAAGTGTAGCGACTGTTGTTAACACACAATTGAACCTGCTCTGATGTCTGTCTGTTTCTTGTTTGACTGGTTTGACTCTGGTGTGTGTGTGTGTGTGTGTGTGTGTGTGTGTGTGTGTGTGTGTGTGCGTGCGTGCGTGCGTGGTGCGTGTGTGCGTGGAGGATAATAGTAGTAGGAGTAGTTTGTGTCACAGACATTTCTGTATTAATTTACACACACAATTCTCTCTCTTCCTCCCTGTCTCTCCTCTCTCTCTCTCTGCTTGCTGCACGCACGCACGCACACACGAACGCACACACACAGCGACACACCACTCTACGACACACAACCCACACACACACACCAACACACACACACACACACACACACACACGGGTGACTAGGCCTGGTGGATAGAGATGCTTGTATCTCGTGTATACTGCTGACCGGGTTCGTAATCTCGTTCAAAAGAGGATTATTTCCTCTGGAGGATGATCACATTGCCGTACTCACACTTCCCCAAAAGTCCTTCGGATGAAACTGTAAACTCCCGCAGGGTACACCGTAGACTGCGGACGTACTGCATGTAACATCTTGCGCACACGTTACAAAACCGCGGTTCCGCTTTTCTGGCAAGAGTACGCGCCTATTGGTTTTATAATCCTTTTCCATGGCCGGTAGGAAACGGATGACAGTGTACCATGAACTCAGAAACTGCCACACACACCGCAGGAACTGATGAAAAAAGCTAAGACGAGTGTTTATTCCCACTATCTTCGATCAATAAAAGTACGTAAATAAAAGAGGAAAAATAATGATGCGCTCTCTCGCTCTTCTTCTCATCTCACTCGACTCTACTCACACAACATACACACACACACACACACACACAGCAGAAAGAAGAGAGAGAGAGAGAGAGAGAGAGAGAGAGAGGAGAGAGAGAGAGAGAGAGAGAGAGAGAGAGAGATATGGGATGGTGGGAGGGGGTGGGGGGGGCTGTTAGCCCGATTGCAGCAGGTGGCTTTGGCAGACAGAGTGTCACTCAAGTGCTTCCCTGTCTGTCCTCTTTGCTCTCTCTTTCCCAGTCACTCACGTTTCTTCGTTGGTGTGGTTGTCTGTCTGTCTGTCTGTCTGTCTGCCTGTCTCTGTCAAAGCTTGTCTGTCTGCCTATCAGTTCTGTCTGCCTTCTCTCACCCTCTGTTACCCCCCTCCCTTTTCCTCACTGTCTTCCTCTTTTCTTGACTTTCTGCCTCTGGCTTTGTCCTAGACCTTGTTATCTGTCTCTCTGTCTCTGTCTCTCTTTCAAGGGAGACAGCACACGCACTCTCTCCCTCACTCCACCTTCCTTCACACACACAGTCACACACACACACACACTCACACACACACACACACACACGCACGCACGCACGCACGCACGCACGCACGCAGAGTAACTTGCGTTGTTTGGGAAACAGTAGTAAGAGGTGCGGCAGTTAATGTCATTGTTCAAAGCCAGCATGTGGTGTTAGGTGTGCTGTGGACTTAAGAACTGCAGCTGAACGCAAAAGCGATCGAAATCTAGTATCCCCTTTTCAAATTGGAAGTAGAGATCTAGTTCAACTGTTGTCGAGCTGAGACTGAGGGCTAAGAGCTGTATAAATGTAAAAAAATCTCCCTGTCACTGAAGACAATGCTGGGGTTTACAGAGGAAAGTGTCCGTCACAGATCAGCAGAAATAGGAGGAGGGCTGACGAGGCCACAATGGGTCACAGTGTTTGTAAAGAAATATGTTTAATCGCCTTCACATTCTTTTTTGATAGCTGATCTTACTGTGATGTGATGCGGACTACAAACAGGACGACATGCTAAAATAGTACTCACAGATTGAATGTTACAGCGTTTTATAGAGAAAAAACAGTATGCGGCAAAGTAGGTAGTGTAAGCTTTGCCTTAGGTTGCGTGTTGTGCTGATAATTATGATGAAATGGAGAAAACTAGCGTGACTACTTCAGATGCAGGCAGACAGTATAACTGATGCAGATTGTGGAGACAGATGCGGAAGAGCGAGTACCTGTTTTGAAAAAAGTGAGGTAGGTTTTAACTAAAACTCGCCCAACAGATAATTGTGACATGCTTTGAAAGACTTGTTTAAAAAACAACACCCCAATATAATGAAAATAGTCTCAAGAAAATGGTTGCAATATTTCTGTAAACCATACAATTTTCTTTCAAACTATGAAAGCAGCTCACTTCCTAGCAAGACTGTTCTGGAGAGAAATTGTAGCCACCATGTCCTGGTCATGAGTGCGCTGTAGGAGACTAAGACTGACTGTCTGCCCTCCCAGTGGAATCCCTATTCATGACAAGTCATGGGATGCTTGCTTATAGCCATGTGTATCCATGTGCCTTGTTCCTTTTCTTCTTATCACCTCCTTCTTGTCTATTTCCTGCCTTCTTGGTCCTTTCTCCTGCCTTTTTGTCCAGAAAGACTTCAAAGATAACAATTCTCTCCCTTGCCGAAGTCGGATGTGCTGGGCCTGACTTGTCAGGCGCTTAACGGCAGCACAACGCGTTTTTGCTCATATGACAGACATCAATAGCTGCTGTCTGAGCGTTCGACGATGACGAAGAAGAAAGTGTCCATGTGTATGAGACGCACATTAATTCTTAAGTCATGGTGACGTGTGTCTGTCATTGAACATCTGCTCTTCAAGTATGTGTTTCCTGCTTAGCCTATTTTCTGCTCTCTCTCTCTCTCTCTCTCTCTCTCTCTCTCTCTTCTCTCTCTCTCTCTCTCTCTCTCTTCTCTCTCTCCTCTCTCTCTCTCTCTCGCTCTCTCTCTCTCTCTCTCTCTCTATATATATATGTATATATTATATATATATATATATATATATATATATATATATATATATATATACGTTCTTATAAAGTCGTAGTTGGTTAGCCAGAGAAGAAATCAGTAAATCAGTCAGTCACTTTGTAAATTAGTCAGTCACCCTGTAAATCAGTTACTCTGTAAATCAGTCAGACCATAACTCTGTAAATCAGTCAGTCAGACCACCACTCTGTAAATCAGTCTAAATCAGTCAGTCAGTCCCTCTGTAAATCAGTCAGTCACTATAAATCAGTAACCCCCTCACTCTGTAAATCAGTCAGTCTATAAATCAATCACTATGTAAATCAGTCAGTCAGTCACTATAAATCAGTAACTCCGTCACTTTATAAATCAGTCAGTCTATAAATCAGTCACTCTGTAAATCAGTCAGTCAGTCACTCTGTAAATCAGTCGGACCCTCCGTAAATCAGTCAGTCAGTCACTCTGTAAATCAGTCAATCTTAAACCAGTCAGTCAATCAGTCACTCTGTTAATCAGTCAATCACTTTGTAAATCACTCAGTCAGTCACTCTGTAAATCTGTCGGTCACTCTGCAAATTCGTCAGTCAGTCACTCTGTAAATCAGTCAGTCACTCTGTAAATCCGTCAGTCGGTCATTCTGTAAATCAGTCAGTCACTCTGTAAATCCGTCAGTCAGTCATTGTAAATCTGTCAGTCAGTCAGTCACTCTGTAAATCCGTCAGTCAGTCATTCTGTAAATCCGTCAGTCAGTCACTCTAAATCAGTCAGTCAGTCAATCATTCTGTAAATCAGTCAGTCAGCCAGTCACTCTGTAAATCCGTCAGTCAGTCACTCTGTAAACCCGTTAGTCACTCACTCTGTAAATCCGTCAGTCACTCACTCTGTAAATCCGTCAGTCAGTCACTCTGTAAATCCGTCCGTCAGTCACTCTGTAAATCCGTCCGTCAGTCACTCTGTAAATCCGTCCGTCAGTCACTCTGTAAATCCGTCAGTCAGTCACTCTGTAAATCAGTCAGTCAGCCAGTCACTCTGTAAATCAGTCAGTCAGCCAGTCACTCTGTAAATCAGTCAGTCAGTCACTCACTCTGTAAATCAGTCAGTCACTCACTCACTCTGTAAATCAGTCAGTCAGTCACTCTGTAAATCAGTCAGTCAGTCAGTCCCTCAGTTAGTTGTTGTCTCGCTCTCACTCCATCTTTCTGTATCTGTCTTGTCTTGTTTGAACAACTGTTTTCATCAGCGAAGATTTTTAAAAAAGTAATATAGCACCCGCGGATCTACCTTCAGTGTATTGATCAAGAAACACCGAATGACATGCCATGACATGACGTGACATGACATGACATGCAAGATCACTCTTTACGGAGCAGACAGCCCGGCTCTCCTTTGTCGTGGTGGTGTCCGTACAGTCACAGGGCTCCTTTAACCTTCCGTGACTCTGCGTGTGTTATTTCCCTCATGCAAAGGTCGCCCTGTCCCGTGTGGTCTCGGTCCCCCCCGGGTCATAGTTTGAATGGTTCAGAGGTAAGGCGATCCGCCACAGCTCCGTTTGGGGACACACAGAGAACACAAAAACACAAAAACCCCGATGACCTTGGAATTCTACCTCCCTGTTTGCCTGTCTGTGCGTGTCTGCCTCCCTCCTTTTCTCCTCACCTGTGTGTGTGTGTGTGTGTGTGTGTGTGTGTGTGTGTGTGTGTGTGTGTGTGTGTGTGTGTGTGTGGTTCATGCCTGCATTACAATATTTATCTGATAGAAGTTAACATGGTGAAGTTAACATGGTGAAGTTAACATGGTGAAGTTAACATGGTGAAGTTAACATAGTGAAGTTAACATAGTTTCCAAAGTTTAGCGACTGTGTATATACATGAACTGCACTGATGTCTGTCTGTTTCTCTGTTTGACTGTGTTTGACTCTGGTGTGTGTGTGTGTGTGTGTGTGTGTGTGTGTGTGTGGTGTGTGTGTGTGTGTGGTTGCGTGCGTGCGTGCGTGCGTGCGTGTGTGCGTGAGGCTAATAGTAGTAGGAGTAGTTGTGTCACAGACATTCTCTATTAATATTACACACACATTCTCTCTCTCTCTCCCTGTCCTCTCTCTCTCGTAGCAACGCACGCACGCACACACACACACACACACACACACACACACACACACA
>CM054136.1:66514129-66526629 GCA_028751875.1 Rapana venosa | reverse complement strand
AAGGGGGGGGGGGGGGGAGGGCAGAGGAGGAGGATAAAGCTCTTTTGACTTTGGAGAGTTTTGAAATTGGAGATTCTATAGCACTGTTATAGATGGAAGGAAGGAGTTGAAGCTATTCTGTGGTTCTGTCTCTCACACGACATTTATATAGATCGTTCACTTTTATTAAGCGCACAACCCACACTTTTGTTGCAACGTGTTACACTTTCATACAGGACGTTTTTTGTGTTTGACATTCAGTGTTTTACACACACACACACACACACACACACACACACACACACACACCACAGACATTCTTACACACACACACACACCCAACACACCAACATACACACAACACACAGACTTACAGACACACACAAACACACACAACACGCACTCACACACACACACACACTTACACACACACTCACACACACGCACTCACTCACGTACACACACACGTATACACACACACTTACACACACGTATACACACACATACACACACTCACGAGTGTGGAGCCATATTACAAAAGATAGATAGGTCTGCAGTCGTAACCCTCTTTCTCTTTCCATTTACAGGCAGGTCTGTTTTGAGCCAAAGTCTAATTGAGGCCTGTTGTGCTGTTTGTGTAGGCACAGATCAGACCCCCACCAGCCTGCTGCCCCGTGGAGGTTAGAAGAAGAAAGGGGGAGAAAGAGAGAGGGAGAGAGCTGTCCACACGAAAAAGACACACACAGAGAAGGAGCGAGCGAGCGAGCGAGAGCTAACGAGCTTGTTTGGGGCAACAACGACTACTACTTCCAGTGAAGCATTTTGTGCAAGACCGGCAGCTGATGGGTGTGAGAATTTGACAGGTAAGCTGTCTGTGCAATTGGTCGACCCAGTGGCAGACGGAGAGAGAGAGAGAGAGAGAGAGAGAGAGAAGAGAGAGAGGAGAGAGAGAGAGAGAGAGAGAGAGATTATTTTTTGTTCTCCTTATTTGGTGTTTTTTTTTTTTATCGAGGATAATGGAATAAGGACTCATGTGCTTTTTTTGGCATCTAGTCCCCCGTGTGTATGCAGTTTTGTACATTTTGTTATCGGTTCCCACCGGAACACATTGGCCTTCTCTTCCAAAAAGTGGAACGTTGTTGTTTTATTGTTTTTTTTTAATGAGTGCGCATGGTGTTTAAGCGTTCGTTCGCACACGGGACCTCGGTTTATAGTCTCAACCGAAGGATGGCAGATATATATATATATATATATATATATATATATATATATATATATAGAGAGAGAGAGAGAGAGAGAGAGAGAGAGAGAGAGAGAGAGAGAGAGTTTAAGGGTGGTAGATAATTATGCAATGCACGCTAGGTTTTTGTGAGTATTTTTTTGTTTGTTTGGATGAAGCTGATATCTATCTTTTAATCAAACTCTTTGTCTCCAAAAGGTGCATGCCGACAGTCATATAGACAGACACATGCCTTCACGCATTCGTTTGGAATAGCAGGACACTCACAAAAGTATTATATTACATAGAGGTGCGTGTGTATGTTTGTGTGTGTGTCTTTCCTCTGTGTGTGTGTCTTTCCTCTGTGTGTGTGTGTTTGCCATTCTGACATGTACACATGTAAATGTATGCAAACATGTATCTATACAGAGAGAGAGAGAGAGAGAGAGAGAGAGAGAGAGAGAGAGAGAGAGAGAGAGAGAGGAGAGAGAGAGGCTGCACCGTGTGAATGTCAGAAGTAGAAATTCAAGTCATAGCCATGCTATTGTTTCTCCACCAGGCCGGGCTGTCTAATGACCCGGCCCCTGTGCTGGTGCTGGTGGTGGTGGGTTTTTCTTTTTCCTGTGGTACTTCGCTCTGTACACAGCGGTAGGCGGTTGGATCAATGTCTTCCCCTGACTGTGTGTGTGTGATATTGTGTTGTGTGTGTGTGTGGGTGTGGTGTGTTGTGTGTGTGTGTGAGTTTGTGTGTGTTTGTGTATGTGTAAGTGTGTGTGTGTGTGATCTGTGTCTTGCTCTATGTGTGTGCTGTGTGTTGTACTCTCTGTGTGTGGGTGTGTGTGTGTGTGTGTGTGTGTGTGTGTGTGTGGTGTGTGTGTGTGTTGGTTGGTCTTCGCTTTAGTTTTCCACTTTAAGTGTATTAACGATTGTTTTGTGTGTGTTTGACGTTGTGTGTGTGTGTGTGTGTGTGTGTGTGTGTGTGTGTGTGTGTGTGTGTGCGCGCGCGCTCTGTGGGTGTGTGCTGAGCGGTTGGGTTGACAAGAGCTTTTCTCAGGAGTTCAATGGTTCTGACTGCATTGCCTGCATATTTCTCAGAGCAGAGTGTACGATAAACTCGGGTGAGGACAGTGTGCGAACACAGGCCCATCTTTTTTGTGTGCCTGTCCAATAGCAACAGAGCTTTGGTGGAAGAATTGGCCAGTGATGGCTTACCGTATGGGCGCCAGGAAAGAGACTGTAGAGATCACCGCTTTCTCTCTGCTGGCGTGGCTTTGATGTCTGAAACTGTTAGTGAATGACTAACTAGTTTAACAGGTTCGCGTCAGCTGAAAGTGTGCTTTTCAAGGAGTAGTGTTACTACTGTGATACATCTGTGGACATCTATGAACCAGAGAAACATCAGGGCTGGTCATCAGTGCACGTACGTAAGTACGATCCTGTAAAGTGTCAACTTCACCTATACACCAAACTGAAATAAAAGTAACGGTAAACAAGCGCTTCTTAGTTAATAATATGCAGGAACATTCCCGTTCAGAAAACCAGAGGTTCGGTTCAGTTATTTAGGAATGAGACTTGCAGTACAACTACTGCACAAAAGTACGGTGCAGACATTTGAGAACCGCTATATTGTATGGGTGTTCAGGAGTGACCATGGAAACCTCTCATGATTTCCTTTCTGGAGATGTAGACACAGTTAGTTCCATTGGATACTTATAGTCTACAGAAGGCGTGTTTGTAGTTACAGTACTGACGAAAAGTAGCACAAAGGAAAAGTTCTAGGTTGTTCAGACCAGAGCGCAATGAGAACTTTAGACAAACTGTGCCACGAAAATGACTTCCTACCTGGTAGAAAATGGGGGGTGTCGGTTTATGTTTGGTTACGGCGGAATGGCGGGGTATGAAGGAGTCTATTTTCAGTACAGTCACGTCGCAGAGAGACGTGGGCTGTAGACGGTTCAGTAGCGTGGTTATAATTATACCAGGCTGGAAGTGGGGAGCAGTTTGATGTATCGTATAAAGCCCAGTGCGTGTGTTCAGTGTCAATAGAGAGGCAACAGGTCTTCAGATCCGTTGTCAGGCTACGGGATTGGTGGTCTTCTCTTTTTCACCATCGTTACACAGTGACTGTAATTGTGTCCCTGATAGTAGCGTTGACGTAGAATGAAGGTCAGCTTGTTTTGTCTTGTTCAGTTTGCACGATCCTGAAAATGGAGTTCAGTGTTTAAAAATTCCTCTTTAAAAGAAAAAACCCACACAGTTTTGTTTCAATGTTGCTTGTTATATATCAAAGACAATCAGTTTACATGACACATGTAATGAGATGAAGCAAGTTAATGATCAGTCCACTTTGTTTCCACATGGACTACCTGTAAATAAAAAAGGCAAAGGTGTCCCATAACCTATGTGGTCGTAGGGGAGCGAGGAGGCATCAGAGACCTCACTTCTCTAGAAGCCAATATCTTGAGGGCGGCGCCCATCTCCTCTCCCTCGCTGCTTTACCTTTTCAGACCCTAAAGAGGCAGGCACCCATTTACAGCTGGGTGAACTGGGGGATTGTTCTGAAGCCAAGGCGTGCAAACGGTCATCCATCCAAGTGGTAACCACGCTGGATGCTGCTTAACCTTCGGATGAGACTATAAACCGAGGCCCCGTGTTCGAACGAATGCAGAACATCTTGCGCACACGTTAAATTCTGTTCCGCTTTTCGGAAGAGTAGGCCATTGTGTGCCGGTGAAAACAGATGACAAAATTTACAAAACCGCATACACACGGAGACTGGATGTAAAAAAAGCACATGAGTGCTTATTCCATTATCCTCGATATAAAAGAATAAATAAAAATAAATAATAATAATAATAACAATTAACCTTAGCTGAGGGAAAGCGAGTGCTCCGACCACCTGTGACCCCTGCAAAAAGAGGCATTCTGAACACAGAGGCTGTTTACACCGCGCTGTTGGCTGTTTAGCGTAGTTATGATTGGGTGGCTGATGTGTGTGTACGTGTGTGTGAGATCGTCATTGATGTGCTAAAATACCCCACTCCCTGACAATTGAATTTGCCGTTCTCGCCTCTCTTCTTGTCCATCCTTCAGATGTCACGGCCTTGTTGACGGAATAACGTCCACTTCCGAATCTGAACTAGGGCCCTATCTCTGTTTCTTGTTCTCTCTTGCTCTTTGTCTGTCCGTCGCTCTGTCTCTGTCTGTCTATTTGTCTGTCTCTGTCAGTCTGTGTATCTCTCTGTCTATCTCTCTGTCTATCAATCTGTGTCACTATCTCTGTGGCTGTCTATGTTGCTCTGTGTGTCTGTCTGTCTCTTTCCCTCTCTCTTCTCTTCTCTTCTCTTCTCTTCTCTCTCTCTCTCTCTCTCTCTCTCTCTCTCTCTCTCTCTCTCTCTCTCTCTCTCTCTCTCTCTCTCTCTCTCTCTCTCTCTCTCTCTCTCTCTGCATGTGGTCGTGTGTGTGTGTGTGTCAGTCAGTCAAATTTTATTCCAGATGTCATTGAATAGCAATGCATTTGCTTTTTTTCATCAGCTCTGTGTGTGTGTGTGTGTGTGTGTGTGTGTGTGTGTGTGTGTGTGTGTAAGTGTTATGATACACCATGTCTCGAAGAGGGCGTGTCTGAAAGAAGCATTATTTATTTACGTACACTGCCTTCTTTCTTTCTTTCTTTCTTTCTTTCTTCTCCTTCTTTCTTTCTTTCTTTCTTTCTTTCTTTCTTTTCTTTTCTTTTCTTTTCTTTTCTTTTCTTTTCTTTTCTTTCTTTCTTTTCTTTTCTTTTCTTTTCTTTTCTTTTCTTTTTTCTTTTCTTTTCTTTCTTTCTTTCTTTCTTTCTTTCTTTCTGCATTGATTGATGACGATGATGTCTTGGGTTGGATTCCACCTGCTAGCAGAGACGCTTGTAGGCCAGTGTGTGTGTGTGTGTGTGTGTGTGTGTGTGTGTGTGTTGTGCGCGCGCGCGCGCGTGTGTTGTGTGTGTGTGTTGTGTGTGTATGTGCGCGCGCGCGCGCGGTGTGTTGTGTTGTGTTGTGTGGGGTATGTGTGGTGTATGTGGGGCGCGCGCGCGTGTGTGTTTTGTGTGGTGTGAGTGTATGTTTGCTGTACGTGTTGTGTGGCGCGCGTGCGTGTGTTTGCGTGTGTTTGTGTGTGTGTGTGTGTGAGTGTGTGTATATATGTGTGCGCGCGTGCGTGGGTAAGGAGGTGCGTGTGTGCACTTGCTTAGGTGCATTTCTTTCTTTTTGAATGTTATTTTATTTTATCAAGCTTCATAATGATTGTTGATTCCATGCCCTATTATACTGTAGTGTTATCATGTGTTTACGTGTTGTGTTGTGCTCGCTGGAGTTTGTTCAGTGTGACTTTATTTCGGTCTGCCCTGTGGGAATGCCGGGGCCTCTTTCAGTGTACATACATCCCCCATCTTCTGCACATTCTGTACAAGGAATTTCCCCTTTTCTATTACTCATTTTCTTGTCTGTTTTTTGCTTACCTCTCTCTCTTCTCCCCTCTTCGCTTATCCTCTCGTTCTCTCATCTCAGGCTTATTTCCTACCTACCCAGCCCATTCTCTTGCCTTTCTGTTCAAGCATATGATCTGAAAACAAAAATTCTTATGAACTTGTTTTCATGATAGGCTAATAGCTGCCAGCGGGCAGACCTCCTGCAGAGTGACAAGCACACCGTAGGTAAAAGGTCGTAGGGGAGCGAGGCGTCAGAGACCTCACTTCTCTAGGGCCAGCATATTGAGGGCGGCGCCCATCTCCTCTCCCTCGCTGCTTTACCTTCCCTGACCCTAAAGAGGGCAGATACCTATTTACAGCTGGGTAAACTGGGAGACTGTACTGAAGCCAAGGCGCGCAAACGGTCACCCATCCAAGTGGTAACCGCGCTCGACGCTGCTTAACCTTAACGTGGGGGAAAGCGAGTGCTCTGACCACTGAGCTGTCCCGTCCCTTCACAGTAGGGGGGGCTAGACATAACACATTGCACCCACCAACCAGCCTGTTTCTTCCTTGTGGTTTTTCCTGTGTGTGTGTGTGTGTGTGTGTGTGTGTGTGTTGTTCCTTGTACTTTATTTTTTGTATTGATTTTGTTCCTTTTAAAATGGGGTGGGTTTGGTTTGTTTGGTTTTTTTGGGTGGGGTGGGGGGGGGGGGGGGGGGGGGGTTGGAGGATTTTTTTCCTTTTAGTTTGCTTTGTTTTGTTCCGTTTTATTTTTAAAAAAAAGGTTTTGTGTTGGTTTATTTTATTGATTATCTTCAATGTTTTTGCATTATTTTGTTGATTATGTTTTAGTGTGCGTGTGTGCGCACGCGCGCGTGGGTGTGTATGTGTGTGCGCGTGCGTACGCGCGCGCGCGCGCATGTGTTTATATATGTGAGCGTGAATGTGTGTTTTGGCGTTTTATTTATCGAATTTGCTGAATATTTCATTCGCCCTACTATACCCACACACCGCTGAACACGCCCCCACGCTGACGCGGACATGTAGAGAGAGGTGCCTGCACCGGGCGACAGGACAGTTACAGTTTGTGCAGCATTTGTCACATACAGCTGTAGTGCGCTGTGACTCAATGCGAATCAACAGCTAGTTTATTGTGACATAAACACCTGCCTCTTTCCAGCCACTCTAACCTTGTTGTGCCACACACGCAGGCACGCACGTACACACACACACACACACACACACACACACACACAACACACACAGCATCATTACGTCATCCTCATTGTCATTGATCATCATGCATATTCACACACACACACACACACACACACACACACACACACACACACACACACACACACACACCACACACACACACACACACACACACTCACACACACGCACGCACGCAGGCACACACTTGCACGCACACACGCGCGCACACACACACACCTGCACGCATGCACGCACACACACGCACGAACACGCACGCACGCACGCGCGCACGCACGCGCACACACACAGAGTAATTGACACTTGTATTGTGGGCACAAACAAGAACTGTGCTAATGAAAGGTAACGAATGTTACAACTGAACAACTTGCCTCGTTATGACGGACACTATATAGCCCAGTGGTTAAACCCGTTTGTTTTCAGTCCCATGGGTCCATGAAGTCGTGGGTTCGAATCTCGGCAGCGTCTGGTGAATTAAGGGTGGGGAGTTTTACAATCTGCCAGGTCACCTTAAGTGCAGACCTGCTAGTGCCTTAATTTCGTTCGTGTATATACACACATGCAGAAGATGAAATATGCACGTTAAAGATCCCGTCATTCATGTCAGCTTTTGGTGAGTTACGGAAACAGGAGGAACCTACCCAGCATATTCACACACACAAAACAAAAAAACACACACATTTACACACACAACACGCACACAACACAACACACACGCACACACACAACGTAAATACACAACACACACACACACACACACACACACCACACACACACACACGCACACAACTTCGGAGACTATAAACAGAGGCCCCGTGTGCGAACGCACGCAGAACATCTTGCGCACATGCTAAATCCTGTTCCTCTTTTCGTAAGACTAGGCCATTGTGTGCCGGTGGGAACGCATGACAAAATTTACAAAACCGCATACACACGGGGACTGGATGTAAATAAGCACATAAGTGCTTATTCCATTATCCTCGATATAAAAGAATAAATAAAATAAGATAAAAAATAAATAAACACAACACAACACACACACAACGTAAACACACACACACATACACACACACAAGACAAGACAAGACAAGACAAGACAGGACAGGACAGGACAGGACAGGACAAGACAAGACAAGACAGGACAGGACAGGACAGGACAGGACAAGGACAGGACAGGACAGGACAGGACAGGACAGGACAGGACAAACACAACACAACACAACACAACACAACACAACACAACAACACACACAACACAACACAACACAACACAACACAACACAACAAAACAACACAACACAACACAACACAACACAACACACACAACACAACACAACACAACACAACACAACACAACACAACACAACACAACACGGTAGCCCAGTGGTTTGAGCGCTGAGCTTGCGACCTGCCTGCCCGGATTCCATCCCCCCACGTGGCCCCTGATGGAAGAGACTGTTTCCTTTTAGAGTGGATACCAGGACCGACCCACCCCACCCTACTACCCCAAACATTTCTTGCGATGAGATTATAATCCGAGGGGGACGGGGTAGCTCAGTGGTCAGAGCACTGGCTTTCCCCCAGTCAGTGTTAAGCAGCGTAGAGCGTGGTTACCACCAATTGGATGGGTGACCGTTTGCGTGCCTTGGCTTCCGTACAGTCCCCTGGTTCACCCAGCTGTAAATGGGTACCTGCCTCTTTAGGGTCAGGGAGGGTAAAGCAGCGAGGGAGAGGAGATGGGCGCACTCATTAAAATGCTGGCCTCTAGAGAAGCTGAGGTCTCTAATGCCTCCGCGCTCCCATACGACCATATAGGTTATGGGGGACACCTTTACCCTTTTTACCTTATAAACCGAGGTCCCGTGTGCGAACGCACGCGGAGCATCGTGCGCGCATGTTAAATCCCCTGTCGCCTTTCCCATGCAAGGGTAGGTCACTGGCTGCCGGTACTGCGGCAACATCAGTGGTAGGTTAAAGGTTGCATACGCAACATCTCACCGTTTACATCCCGTGTCGAAGAACGATTAAATAAATAAATAAATAAATAAATAAATATATATATATATATATATATATATATATATATATATATATATATATATATATATATATATATATTACACCGGTATAATGGATCATTTGAGAAACAAACAGCATCTGACGCATAGTATTGTGTCTTTGTTGATTGAAACGTAACAGAAATGACAATTATTCACTTGATCACTTTTTATAAGCATTATTAACATGTTACATAAAAGAAGTACTTTATCTTCATACATCATTGCATTCCATCCGCCATATTCACGATTATGATTATGTTGTTACGCACTCGCACACACACACACACAACACACACACACACACACACACACACACACACACACACGCACACACACGGCGCGCGCGCTGAGCGCGCGCACGCACACACACATACACACACACAGAGCACAACACACGAGCACAGCACACACAAAGCACAACACACACACAACACAACACACACACACAGCACAACACACACACACACACACACACACACAACACACACACACACACACACACACACACACACGAGCACAGCAACACAACACACACACACACACACACACACACACACACACACACACACACACACACACACACACACACACACACACACACACACACACACACACGAGCACAGCAACACAACACAAACACACACACACACACCTACTTGCACGTATGTTGTTCTTGTATCCTCAATGGCTGTGTTGTCTTTTTGTTAGGTCTTAAGCTCGCCTCTTCATTCACGCCTTAATCTCAGCACTAGTAACACGGATAAGGAAACGACTGTGAAATTGTATTGGTCCGGATCTCCAATATCAACGATGCATTGTGGATGTCTGTGCTGGAAGAAAGGTTGCTTGTGCCATGTTTATACTGGCTTTATGTTGGCTTTATATTAGCTCTATAGCTTTATATTAGCTCTTACTGGCTTTATACTGGTTTTATAAGGCTTTATACTAACTTTATACTAGCTTTATACTGGCTTTATACTAGCTTTATACTGGCTTTATACTAGCTTTTTACTGGTTTTATAAGGCTTTATACTGGCTTTATACTAGCTTTATACTGGCTTTGATTAAAGTAGCTTTATACTGACTTTATACTAGCTTTATATTGGCTTTATACTGGCTTTTATACGGGTTTTATAAGGCTTTATACTAGCTTTATACTTGCTTTATACTAGCTTTATACTGGCTTTATACTGGCTTTATACTAGCTTTATACTGGTTTTATAAGGCGTTATACTGGCTTTATACTGGCTTTATACTGGCTCTATACCGACTTAATACTGGCGTTATACTGGCTTTATACTGGCTTTATGTCGGCTCTATACTGGCTTTATACTGGCGTTATACTGGCTTTATATCGGCTTTATACTGGCTCTATACTGGCTCTATACTAGCTTTATACTGGCGTTATACTGGCTCTATACTGGCTTTATACTGGCTTTATACTGGCTCTGTACTGGCTCTGTACTGACGTTATACTGGTTCTCTACTGGCTTTATACTGGCTCTATACTAGCTCTATACTGGCGTTATACTGGCTTTATACTGGCGTTATACTGGCTCTATACTGGCTCTATACTAGCTTTATACTGGCTCTATACTAGCTTTATATTGGCGTTATATTGGTTCTCCACTGGCTTTATACTGGCTCTATACTGGCTTTATACTGGCTCTATACTGGCTTTATATTGGCTCTATGACTATTTCTATACTAGCTTTATACTGGCTCTATACTGGCTCTCTACTGGCTCTATACTGGCTCTATACTGACTGTGGAGCGTTCAGCACCAGGAAGGAAGTTGATGACGACCAACAGACACACTGACACACTGACTAGAAAGGGAAAAAAGAGGTGACGCCGCTCTTGTGGCGACGCTGAATTCTCTTCTAGGAGGCCCGCCCGAATTGTCTGCAGAGAAATGTGCAGTAACTGAAAGGTGTACACACAATACTAAGATCTTAATGGTGTTGTTGTTGTTGTTGTTGTTGTTGTTGTTCTTCTTCTTCTTCTTCTTCTTCTTCTTCTTCTTCTTCTAAGGTCGCTGTATAGCGAGCAGTACTACCGTACAATACTAAGGTAGAGAAACAGAGTGTCCCCACAAGATAAGGACATGAATGGAGAGAAACAGTGTGTACCCACAAGATAAGGACATGGCATGAATGGAGAGAAACAGAGTGTGTACCCACAAGATAAGGACCATGAATGGGGAAAAAACAGTGTCCCCACAAGATAAGAATCATAAATAGAAAGAAACAGAGTGTCCACACAAGATAAGAATCATAAATGGAAAGAAACAAGAGTCCCCACAAGATAAGAATCATAAATAGAAAGAAACAAGAGTCTCCACAAGATACGGACCATGAATGGAGAGGAAACAGAGTGTCCCCACAAAAGATAAGGAGGACAATAAACAGAGTGGCCCCCTCAAGATATGACATGAATGGAAAGAA
Organism: Rapana venosa; assembly: GCA_028751875.1. NCBI lineage: Eukaryota > Metazoa > Mollusca > Gastropoda > Neogastropoda > Muricidae > Rapana > Rapana venosa. The sequence goes on along the minus strand of CM054136.1, from coordinate 66,515,247 downwards.
ACAGAATGCCCCCCCCCCCCCACCCCCCCCCCCCCCCCCCCACACAAGATAAGGACAGGCACGCCCAGCTAAGGACCTGCCAGCGCCGGCTTGGCATAGCATGGCACAGCACGGCATGGCACGCATGGCATGGCATGGCATCAAACAGCCTCACAGCAAGCTGCGACTATACTATTCCAGCACTTCGGTAACAGCGCGCAGCCATCTGATCTTAGCTTGCACGCAGGGGCCGGCATAGAAGGAGGCTGGCAAGAGAGAGAGAGAGAGAGAGGAAGAGAGAGGAGAGAGATGAGGAGAGGAGAGAGAGAGAGAGAGAGAGAGAGAGAGAGAAGGGCAGCATGCATGCAGTAGGCAGGCAGTAGAAATGCTACTATACTGCAAGAAATCCAAAGAGGCCGCCGTCGCTGCTTGTTTCACATAGTTCTTTCTCTCTCTATACTCGCACGCGCGCCTTGGCTCTTGCGCAGTCATTGCAGTGCCTCTCACACTGTGGCCTAGGCCTAGTCAGTCAGCATCACTATCTGTCCGTGTAGGCTAGCCTACCCAGAGAGAGGCGAGGCAAGGCAAGGCAAGGCAAGGCAAGGGCGCTGCGCCAAGAGATGGGGAGAGAGTGTGCACGTGCCCTCGTGGCTATGAAAGAGTGTTGATGTGTGTTGGTGGTGTTTTACTGGCTGTACTGCTGCTACTGGCTGTTGCTGCTGCAACTGATGGGAGTTTGGTATTAATAGTAGTAGTAGTAGGAGGAGGGTGCATTTCTTTTTCTTTATTTTCTCTCCCCGCCTTGCCGTGGCTTCTTTTTTGGGGGGGATTCCTTGTGTGAGCGGGTAAGAGGTTGTTGATAACATTGTCTGATTCTACAATTTTGAGGATTGTTTGGGTTTTTTTGGAAAGAGGCAGGAGAGAAGCTATGAATTGGTGACTTAGCAGTGGGAAGTTAGATGTTTGTGCTTTGCGGCCGCTTTTCTCTCGTGGGCTTGTTTGTTGTTTGTTGTTGTCGTACCTCTTTCTGTCTCTGTCTCCCTAAGCTGTTCGTCACACAAACACATGCTGGGAAAGTGTGTGTGTTTTTTGTTGTTGTTGTTATTCTTTTCTTTTGTTTGATTCATGATTGTATTATT
>CM054136.1:66506629-66511629 GCA_028751875.1 Rapana venosa | reverse complement strand
TGTGTCCGCATGCACACGCGCGCGTGTTATTTTTTAAAATATTGTTTGTTTATTTATTCATTTATCCATTTATTTGGAGGTTAGTAGGATAAGAGCTCATGTGGGTTTTTTTTGTTGTTGTTTTTTTTTACATGCGGCTTTCTAAATTTTGTATGGAATACTCTTCCAAAAAGCGGAATAGGTTTTTTAACGTTTGTGCAACATCTGCGTGCGATCGCAAACGGGATTTCGGTTTACAGACTTTCCCGAAGGTTAGTGTGTGTGTGTGTGTGTGTGTGTGTGTGTGTGTGTGTGTGTGTGTGTGTGTGTGTGTGTGTTGTTTGTGTGTTAGTGTTTGTGTGTATATATGTATGTATGTATGTATGTAAGTATGTATGTATGTATGTCTATCTGTCTGTCTGTCTGTATGTATGTATGTGTGCAATGCGCACACACACACTCACATACACACACAAGCACACACACAAGCACACACACAAGCACACACACAAGCACACACACACATGTGCGCGCTCGAGCGCGCACGCGCGCGGGAGACGAAAAGGGAGGGCGTTATCCTACACATGCACACGCGTACATACATGTGGATGTTGTGACTGTAATCTGTGGCTGTGAATCAGAATCAGAATCTGCGTGAAAGCCGCCTGGTGTGGGTGTGACTGACTGTACGCATAATTATAGGAACAGATCTGCTTTGCATAAGACGCGCGCGCGCGCGCGCGCGCGCGGTGTGTGTGTGTGTGTGTGTGTGTGTGTGTGTGTGTGTGTGTGTGTGTGTGTGAGAGAGAGAGAGAGAGAGAGAGAGAGAGTGTGTGTGTGTGTGTGTGTGTGTGTGAGAGTGTGAGTGAGTGAGTGTGTGTGTGTGTGTGAGCGCGCGCGCGCGCGATATATATATATATATATATATATATATATATATATATATATATATATATATATATATATATATATATATGTGAGTGAGTGAGTGTGTGTGTGAGAGAGAGAGAGTGTGTGTATGTGTGTGTGTGAGTGTGCGCGCGATATATATATATATATATATATATATATATATATGCATTGTGAGTGTGTGTGTGTGTGAGTGTGCGCGCGTGCGTGCGAGCTAGTCGGGAGAACGTGCGTCTGCACAGAGCTCCCCTGTATGACAGAAGATCATTTATCATCTTATCTGCGTACTTAGCGGCAGTCAGTGGTAGTCAGTATAGTGGGTGTAGTGTCTGTCTGTCTGTCTGTCTGTCTCCACGGCACAAGGCAGTGGTTCTGTGAGGGAACAGTCAGCAGACAGTACTGAAGTAGGGGGATGTGGACCTCACCTCATGCTCAGGATATATATATATATATATATATATATATATATATATATATATATATATATATATATATATATATATATATATATGCAGATAGCAGCAGGGAGGGTGTATCAGAAAATGACTGGGGGAACTACCACCCCCCCTTCCCTCCCCCTTCCCAGCAAGATGCAAGTGCCGAGTTAACAGCCTGACGGAGGGCCGCTAGCCTAGGCCCTTTGACTTCAGTCCTGTAGGGCGGGCCATGGATGGTGGTGGAGTTGTGGGTTCAAATCTCGGCAAGGCGTCTGGTGAATTGAGGTTGGCGATTTTTTTTGTCTTTCACGTCATTTTAAAGAGTAGATCCGCCAGTGCTTTGTGTATATCTACAAATTAAAAAAAAAATCTATTTCTTTTATTTCGAAGATAATGCTTTAAAAAAAAACACCCCAGTCCCTGTGTGTATGCATTTTTGGGGGTTAAATTTTGTCATCTGTTCCAACTGGCGCACAGTAGCCTACTCTTCCGAAAAGCGGAACGGGTTTTAACGTGTGTGCAAGATGTTCTGCGTGCGTTCGCACACGGGATGTCGGCTTATAGTATCATCCGAAGGACTTCTTTTGTGTGTGTGTGTGTGTGTGGGGGGGGGGGGGGGGGGGGGGGGTGAAGTGGAGAGGAAAAATGTTCTTGAACGAGATTCGAACCCGGGTCAGCAAATCACGAGCGCAATGCGCATCACTCTAACCACCAAGCTATCCCGTTCCCCTCCCCCCTCTCTGTCTCTGTCTCTGTCTCTCTCTCTCTCTCTTCTCTCTCTCTCTCTTATATATATATATATTATTGTGTGTGTGTGTGTGTGTTATATATATTATATATATATATATATATATATATATATATATATATATAACACGTATGCAGGAGGTCAAAATCAATGCAGAAGATCAGATATTCAGGTTAAAGACTCCGAAATGAATGTCAGCGTTCAGTAGGTCAGGAAGCGCGAGCATGCACCCTGTACTTGAAGAGGGATGGACTCTGTCAAATTCCGATATCCATCTTGCCCAAGAGACAAGTTTGAACAGAGCAGTGCAGTACAGAGCAGTACAGATAAGTGCAGTACAGATAAGTGCAGTACAGTTCAGTACAGATAAGTGCAGTACAGAGCAGTACAGATAAGTGCAGTACAGAGCAGTACAGATAAGTGCAGTACAGAGCAGTTCAGTGCAATTCAGAGCAGTGCAGATAAGTGCAGTACAGAGCAGTGCAGTACAGAGCAGTACAGTGCAGTACAGAGCAGTACAGATAAGTGCAGTACAGAGCAGTACAGAGCAGTACAGAGCAGTACAGATAAGTGCAGTACAGGTAAGTGCAGTACAGAGCAGTGCAATTCAGAGCAGTGCAGATAAGTGCAGTACAGAGCAGTACAGATAAGTGCAGTACAGGTAAGTGCAGTACAGAGCAGTGCAGTACAGAGCAGTACAGATAAGTGCAGTACAGTGCAGTACAGAGCAGTGCAATTCAGAGCAGTGCAGTACAGAGCAGTGCAGTACAGAACAGTACAGTGCAGTACAGAGCAGTGCAGTACAGAACAGTACAGTGCAGTGCAGAGCAGTGCAGTACAGAACAGTACAGTGCAGTACAGAGCAATGCAGTACAGAGCAGTGCAGTATAGAACAGTACCGTGCAGTACAGAGCAGTGCAGTACAGAGCAGTGCAGTATAGAACAGTACCGTGCAGTACAGAGCAGTGCAGTACAGAACAGTACAGTGCAGTACAGAGCAGTGCAGTACAGAGCAGTGCAGTACAGAGCAGTGCAGTGCAGTACAGAGCAGTGCAGTACAGAGCAGTGCAGTACAGAGCAGTGCAGTACAGAGCAGTACAGTGCAGTACAGAGCAGTGCAGTACAGAGCAGTGCAGTACAGAGCAGTGCAGTATACAGAGCAGTGCAGTACAGAGCAGTGCAGTACAGAGCAGTACAGAACAGTACAGTGCAGTACAGAGCAGTGCAGTACAGAGCAGTGCAGTACAGAGCAGTGCAGTACAGAGCAGTGCAGTACAGAGCAGTGCAGTACAGAACAGTGCAGTACAGAACAGTACAGTGCAGTACAGAGCAGTGCAGTACAGAGCAGTGCAGTACAGAACAGTGCAGTGCAGTACAGAGCAGTGCAGTACAGAGCAGTGCAGTACAGAACAGTGCAGTGCAGTACAGAGCAGTGCAGTACAGAGCAGTGCAGTATAGAACAGTACAATGCAGTACAGAGCAATGCAGTATAGAGCAGTACAGTGCAGTACAGAGCAGTGCAGTATAGAGCAGTACAGTGCAGTACAGAGCAGTGCAGTACAGAACAGTACAGTGCAGTACAGAGCAGTGCAGTACAGAGCAGTGCAGTACAGAACAGTACAGTGCAGTACAGAGCAGTGCAGTACAGGGCAGTACAGGACATGACAGTACAATGCAGTACAGAGCAGTGCAGTACAGAGCAGTGCAGATAAGTGCAGTACAGAGCAGTGCAGTACAGAGCAGTGCAGATAAGTGCAGTACAGAGCAGTGCAGTACAGAGCAGTGCAGATAAGTGCAGTACAGAGCAGTGCAGTACAGAGCAGTGCAGTACAGAACAGTACAGTGCAGTACAGAGCAGTGCAGTACAGAGCAGTACAGTACAGAGCAGTGCAGTACAGAGCAGTACAGGACATGACAGTACAATGCAGTACAGAGCAGTGCAGTATAGAACAGTACAGTGCAGTACAGAGCAGTGCAGATAAGTTCAGTACAGAGCAGTGCAGTATAGAACAGTACAGTGCAGTACAGACCAGTACAGTACAGTGCAGTACAGTACAGTACAGTACAGTACAGAGCAGTACAGATAAGTGCAGTGCAGTAGGCTACAGTGCAGTGCCTCCATAAACTCCCCTGCAGTGAAGGCAGAAGGCAGAGACGTGGTGTACTGGCTATGGGCTGAATGTGACACGCAGTAGACAACAGGGCTCCTGACCTGACCATAACATGGGGGCACACCAGCCGCCATAGCGCAGTGGTTAGCGCCTTGTGTTATGGATCGGAAAGTCACGGGTTCGAATCCCGTTGGAGACACAGGGATTTTTCGGACTCCGGCCGGCTCCTACCCAGAGTGAGTGTGCTATGGGCTCAGTGGGAAGACTGGGACCACACAGTCGAGCTTCATCCACTTTACGGATGTGATTTTGAGAGTGTTGCTCCAATTATCTGACCAACACTGCAGGAAAAAAAATTATTAAAAAAATGAGGTTAGGGTTTAAGAATCGCCCGTGATCTTTTTGTGTCAGGGAATGTTGGCCTGGAGTTGGCTTCACTTCGGATTCCACCCCCTGCATGTTCTTCCGATGCTGTGTGGCCTGCAGTTCTGTGTCGCAGCGCACGCATACTATCTCGTGTGCATATTAATAAAACAACAAAACAAAACAACAAGCCCGCATATTACAAAAGAATAACACCAATAACCAACCAACCAACTAACAAAAACATCCGTTTTGTGTAGAGAAGTAGGTCAGCTAAGTAACACCCTCACGGAAAGAATGATAGGATCACAGTCGACAATGAAGCACGGGCACGTCACAAGCAAACAGCGTGATTTTGCGGTTTCCTAAGGACTCCACTCCACTCCGCAAGGAGTTATTATTGAGAGGAGAAGTCAGATGATGGGGAGTCACGTCAAGATATCTGAGACCTTG
>CM054136.1:66494129-66499129 GCA_028751875.1 Rapana venosa | reverse complement strand
GTCTGTCTGTATCAGTGTCGTCATTTGTGACAGTATTGCAGGGAAGGCAGACAAAAATGACAATCAAATATCAGAAATGGCACAATGAAATATGATGGGAACATTCACTTCAGCAATGACAAAGATGAATTTAGACGTTTATTGCTCTTGTCTGCGTTCAGGCAAACATGCAAGCAAGCGCACACATAATTATCCCTGTGTGTGTGTGTGTGTGTGTGTGTGTGTGTGTGTGTGTGTGTGTGTGTGTGTGTGTGTGTGTGTGTGTTTCCTTTTAGTCTTTATTTCGAGGATAATGGAATAAGCATTGCAACAACCATTCCCTGTGTGTATGCGGTTTTGTAAATTTTGTCATATGTTCCCACCAGCACACAGTGGCCTACACTTTTGGAAGAAGGGAACAGGATTTAACGTGTACGCAAGATGTTCTGCGTGTGTTCGCACACGGGACCTCGGTTTCTAGTTTCATCGGAAGGAGTGGAGTTGGCACTGATGTTAACTCCAGGTGGAAAAAATCCCCTTGAACGGAATCGAACCCGGGCCAGCGCGCGCGCACGCGCTCGCGTGTATGTGTATGTGTGTGACATAGAAAGAAAGGGAGGGAGAGAGAGAGAGAGAGAGAGAGAGAGAGAGAGAGAGAGAGAGAGAGAGAGAGAGAGATAAAGAAAGGCAGAGAGACAGACAGACAGACATTATATGTAGTATGATGCATGCATGTATTGTATGTATGTATGTATGTATGCTATGTATGTATGTATGTGTATGTTGTTGTTGTTTGTAGTGTGGTGTGTGTATGTATGTATGTATGTATGTATGTATATATTATGTATGTATGTATGTATAATTATGTGTATGTATGTATTATACAGTGCGTGCGTGTGATATGTCAAATGCTACTTCATTTTAATATTTACAATCCCCTTTTTTCTATACGGTTTATCTTACGTTGTTGTGTAATTTCAATTTGAATATGCCACTCATAATTTCTCATTTTGAGATGATAAAGCATTGTTCAGTGTTGGGCCTTGAGACGCACAGCATTATCATGGGTCAGCGAAGGGTCAGTGGTGCTGGCAGACCTGTCCATGCCAGCCACGTCTGGACCATACAGTAACAAGTCGACTGGCTCACAACAGCGAAACGTGGTGTGAGATTCAACACAGAATCGTTCGTTCGTTGTCTCGGTGAACTATGTCATAGTTAATATTTATAAAGCTGAACGCAGCCGTGGTGTGATTGCTGTGATATTGATAGCCCTGTGGGGGTGACAATGGGGTGACAGAGGGGTGACAGGGGGGTGACAGGGGGGTGAGGTGTCAGCGCCTGGTGTTGACAGGGTGTCTGTTCGGCTGGAAGTCATGACAAATCGATTCTCCTTGCTGTAAACAATGACACAATCATTACGCCCTGTCGTAGACACTGACACAGTCATTACACCCTGCCGTAGACACTGACACAATCTGTACACCCTGTCGTAGACACTGACACAGTCATTAGCCCTGCTGTAGACACTGACACAGTCATTACGCCCTGTCGTAGACACTGACACAATCATTACACCCTGTCGTAGACACTGACACAGTCATTACACCCTGCCGTAGACACTGACACAATCTGTACACCCTGTCGTAGACACTGACACAGTCATTACACCCTGCTGTAGACACTGACACAGTCATTACGCCCTGCTGTAGACACTGACACAGTCATTACGCCTCTGTAGACACTGACACAGTCATTATGCCCTGCTGTAGACACTGACACAGTCATTACGCCCTGCTGTAGACACTGACACAGTCATTATGCCCTGCCGTAGACACTGACACAGTCATTATGCCCTGCTGTAGACACTGACACAGTCATTATGCCCTGCCGTAGACACTGACACAGTCATTATGCCCTGCTGTAGACACTGACACAGTCATTACACCCTGCTGTAGACACTGACACAGTCATTACACCCTGCCATAGACACTGACACAGTCATTACGCCCTGTCGTAGACACTGACACAGTCATTACGTGTAACGAACGCCCTGCTGTAGACACTGACACAGTCATTACGCCCTGCTGTAGACACTGACACAGTCATTACGCCCTGCTGTAGACACTGACACAGTCATTATGCCCTGCTGTAGACACTGACACAGTCATTACGCCCTGCTGTAGACACTGACACAGTCATTACGCCCTGCGTAGACACTGACACAGTCATTATGCCCTGTCGTAGACACTGACACAGTCATTACGCCCTGTCGTAGACACTGACACAGTCATTACGCCCTGCTGTAGACACTGACACAGTCATTACGCCCTGCTGTAGACACTGACACAGTCATTATGCCCTGCGTAGACACTGACACAGTCATTACGCCCTGCTGTAGACACTGACACAGTCATTATGCCCTGCTGTAGACACTGACACAGTCATTACGCCCTGCCGTAGACACTGACACAGTCATTATGCCCTGCTGTAGACACTGACACAGTCATTACGCCCTGCTGTAGACACTGACACAGTCATTACGCCCTGCTGTAGACACTGACACAGTCATTATGCCAAGGCAGACCGCTTGTTGCGCACTAAGGCATCCGCTATCTCCTTGAGAGAGAGTATGTATGAGAGAGTGAGTTTGTATGTGTGTGTGTGTATTTTATTTATTCATTTTATTGTATTATTTATTATTTATTTTATTGTATTCTTTTATATCGAGGATAATGGAATAAGCACATGTGCTTTTTTACAATCAGTCCCCGTGTGTGTGCGGTTTTTTAAATTCTGTCATCTGTTCCCACCGGCACACAATGGCCTACTTTTACGAAAAACGGAACAGGATTTAACGTGTGCACGAGATGTTCTGCGTGCGTTCGCACACGGCGCCTCGGTTTATAGTCTCATCCGAAGGACTTTTGGGGAGAGCGGAGTCTGCACTGATGTTAACTCCAGGGGAAAATATCCCCTTGAACGGGAATCGAACCCGGGTCGTCAGGTTGTCAGCGCAATGTTCTAACCACTAGGCTATCCCGTCCCCGTGTGCGTGCGTGTGTGCATAATGTGTATAAAATGTGTGTGTGTGCGTGTGCACGCGCCTGAGTGTGTGTGTACGTGTTTGTGCGTGTGTGTGCATGCATGCGTGCGTGAGTGCGTGCATGCGCGCGCGCCTGAGTGTGTGTGCGCCAGCATGTGTGTGTATGTATGTATATGTGTGCACGCAGGCGCGCGCGCGTGTGTGTGTGCAGTAGAAGGGAGTGAGTGACTTGACATGGCAAAGTGTTGGCGGGACGCCCCCCAGGTGTGATGTGATGGGAAAAGAGGGGCGGGGTGGGGCGGGGGGCGGGGTGGGGCGGGGTGGGGGCCTGTGCTGCCGCCCCTGTGCTGATGGCTGTACTGCAGCCGGGGTACTTAGTACGGCTGCCTAAGCTATTGGCCGCCAGATAACACACACACACACACACACACACACACACGGGGAGAGATAGAGGGTTGGTTGGGTTTTTTTTTTTTTTTTGGGGGGGGGGTGGGGGGGGGGGTAGGGATAAAGAGAGGGAGAGCGTGATTCATTGATTGATTGATTGATTCCCAAGGGCTACAGAAAGGTATTGACATACATGTACTTTTAAAAAAAAAATCAGGCCCTGTGTGTTTGTGTGTGTGTCTGTCTGTGTGAGTGAGATAGAGAGACAGAGACAGAGGAGAGAGAGACAGAGACAGACGAGAAGGGAGAGAGAGTGAGTGAGTGAGAGAGAGTGAGAGACAGAGATCGAAATCGAAATCGAAATTGATTTTTTTTTTTTTTTTATAGTAATAGAGTGAAAGGAATAATGATGTGTGAAAAAATCTTTTCCCCCCCCAAAGCAGACTACAGGAGGAAGCAGCAAATCAATAATGTCAAAATGAGATTGCGTAAATCGGGCAGTAGGAGAAACATATACATGTATGTATGTATGCGTGCACAGGGCGACAAGACAGCGTTTTCACTACACACAGAGGAGAGCGTTTTCACTCACAAGAGAAGCGTTTACTCACCACAGAGAGTTTCCATACACACAGAAGAGTTTTTCACTACACACAGAGAGCGTTTTCACTACACAGAACAGCGTTTCACTACTACACAGAGACAGCGTTTTCACTACACAAAGAAGCGTTTTCTACACGCACAGAGAGCGTTTTCACTACACACAGAGAGCGTTTTCAACTACAGCAGAAGCGTTTTCACTACACACAGAGAAGCGTTTTCGCTACAAAAGATAGTTCGTACACACAAAGACGTTTTCACTAACAATCACCAAAAAAGAGTGGCGTTTTTACACAACACAAGAGCATTACGTAAACACAAAGATAGGTTTGCTAACACGAGAAGGCTTCATAACACGAGAAGTAGCGTTTCAGTAACACGAGAGAAGGGGTTCATACACAGAGGATAGCCGTGTCACTACACAAGATAGCGTTTACGCATACAAAGAGCGTTCACTACACAAGGACAGGTTCACTAGACAGAAGATAGGTTCACACACACAGAGACAGGTTTCATACAACGAGAGACAGGTCATACACAGAAAGAGAGCGTTGCATGACAACAGAGAAGGCACTACACACAGAGATAGGTAGAGAAAGGGGCAGGGAAGAACACAGAGAATGAAGAAAAAGGGGGAGGGGGGGTAGGAGAGGGAGAGGGAGAGGATGAAGTGAGGGAGAGAGATAGCAGAGGAATGGACAGAGAAGGAAAGAAAAGAGAGATGGGTTGAAGAAAGAGGGTGGACAGCAGTAGAAGAGACAGAGACAGAACAGGAAAGCAAAGAAGAGAAGATAAGAGAGTGATGAGTAGATGAAAGATGGAAAGAGAAGAGAGTAGCACATACAATGATGCCTGTAGCTTGACAAGCAACGGCTTCTCGACAGCACTTAAAGCACACACACACACCACACACACACACACACACACACACCACACATATAAATATCATAATACTATATATATAGCCACACACACACTACACACACAC
>CM054136.1:66464129-66489129 GCA_028751875.1 Rapana venosa | reverse complement strand
CCCTCTGTCCTGCCCTTTAGTATTCCCCCTCTTTACCCCTCTTTCCTTTTCTTTAGTTTTCCCTCCGCTTTCCTTCTCTTTAGTATTTCCTTTCTATTTTCCCCCTTCCCTTCTTTTTAGTATCCCCCCCCCCCCCCCCCCCCCCCTTTTCTTCTCGTTGTGATGTGTTTTCTTCTTTTTCCGGTGGCCTCCCCTTGATGTGACGTTTTCATTCACTTGACATTCCGCAGGCTGTGATTAATTTGCTGTATGGTTCTGCATGGATTTTTCTCTCTTTGTTTGTTTGTCATCTTTGGAGACATTTTAATGATTTCGGGGTGGCAGACTGTTTTGGTGAGGATTGGAAAGATGGTGTTGTGTGTGTATGCACGCGTGCGTGTGTCTATGTGTGTGTGTGTGTGTGTGTGTGTGTGAGTGAGTGAGTGTGTGTGCGCGCGCGCGTGTGTATGTGTGTGTATGTATGTATGTATGTATGTATGTGTGTTGTGTGTTTGCGCGAGTGCGCACATATGTGTGCTCATGTTCTTTTACTGATAAAGAGCAGAGACCAGTCATGACCAAACTACAGCAGAACACAAGTAAGCACCAGCTTGTAGATCGTTGCCCAGACGACACAGTGCTGCAGTCAGTGTCTGTGGAAGGTTCCAGCCAATATCGATACAAGCACTGTGCCAAGATCTTTTCCACCCGGACTTCCACTGGACAGCGGCAAAGAAACAGACGTCTGCTGAAACTGACCAGAAACTGTCGGCTTTTGGCGGAGATGGATTGTGGGTGGACCCTTGTGACTGGCGTGGATTCCATGATCCCTCGTGCCCCATACACAAAGCCCCACACAGAGCAAAGGACCCGGGCCTGTAATGCAGTCACAGAAGAGACTGGACCTTTCGGAGTCAACAGTCCTGTGGCATGCCCTGTGCAGATGAGAAGACCAGATGTGGTGGTGGTCGCTTTAATGGAGCCTGAATGAGCCCCTCCTGCAGTCGTCTTGTATTGTATTGCATTACATTTCGTTGTATTATACTGTATTGTATACCACTTGAAGTCGCGGCACATTTCTCTGCATAGGAAATTCGGGCTGCTTTCTCCGAGGAGAGCGTGTGGCTACAAGAGCAGCGCCACCCAAATATTTTGTTGTTCTTTTCCTGTCTACAGCTGTATCTATTTCCCTATCAGAATGGCTTTTTTCTACAGAATTTTGCCAGGGAAACATTTGGTCTCCTGTTTGGAGTCAGTTCTCCATGAGGACCAGTCTGACCTGTGGAGAAGCAGCCGGCAAATCTAAAGGGCAGTCATGACAACGTGCAGCAAGTCTTGAAGAAGTGTAAGACTGACGATCTTTAGTATTGTGTGATTCCATCCATCCCTGTTTCGAAGACTGGAAGGGAGTGGTTTCACACACTGGCATACATGGTTTTTTGGTTGTTGTTCAAGAGCTTTAGAACATTTTTCGACATTGTGCAGGAAAAGCAGAAAATTAGAACAAAAAAGCCCTCTGTATCCATGTTTTTGGAATGTTAATATTGCAAAAGACATGTCACTCCAAAGAACGTGTCGAGTTGCTGTGCCTGTCTTTGCAGTGCAGCCAGCCTGCCGTGTGGCTGTGTGCAGAGCCAGCTCCGGTGTAGACTGGCTGCTGTAAACTGGCCCAGCAGAATAAAGGTTGAAGGAGGAATACCAACCATCATTACACTGTCTTCCTGTCACTTTTTCCCCTTTTCAGTTGTCAACTACTTGTTTGTTCCTTCTTTTCTTTCCTTTCTCCTTTCCTTCCTGCCCCCTTTTTTCACATTTCTTTTGGCTTTCTGTCTGCCCGTTTATCTGATTTTCTGTTTGCCGAACAAGTTTTTATCTTTTTCTCTCTCCTCTTGTTAAAGAAAAAAATGCATGTTGCCTCTTCTATCTGTCAAGCCTCTCTCAGACTCTCATTCTCTTTCCGGTCTCTACACCCCCCCCCCCCCCCTACACACACACCACCACCCTATCACTGTGTCCCTCTTGTCCTTCCTTTTTGTTTCAGTGGATTTTATTTGTCTTTTTTTTCAATTTCTGTCTTGAGTGTCGTTTTTCCTTGTCAAGAAAGCGGAGGGCTTTCATTTTGTGTTTTGTTTTTTTCTTTCTGTGTCCTGTGTGGTCATGCAATCTTTGTTCCTTCAAAAGCTTCCGGTTATCTCCCCTCGCTGTGTGCCTTTGCTGACTGGGCAGGGACAGAGCCTGTCGTGGCTGGAGAATGTGTGTGTGTGTGTGTGTGTGTGTGTGTGTTGTGTGTGTGTGTGTGTGTGTTTTGTGTGTGTGTGTGTTTGTGTGTTTGTATGTGTGCGCGAGTGTGTGTGTGAGTGAGAGAGAGGCAGAGAGAGAGAGAGAGAGAGAGAGAGAGAGAGAGAGAGAGAGAGAGAGAGAGAGAGATTTGCTCAGAGAGAGAGAGAGAGAGAGAGAGAGAGAGAGAGAGAGAGAGAGAGAGATTTGCTCAGAGAGAGAGAGAGAGAGAGAGAGAGAGAGAGAGAGAGAGAGAGAGAGAGAGAGAGAGAGAGAGAGAGCAGTGGGTATCCATTGTACATGTATATATGTATATGTCTCTCACAGAGGAGAGGCTGGGTGGTTAGCTACATGGCATGCCTCTGTCATGTTGCACTGCTTTCCTTCCATGTTGATAGCGTTGCTAGGCACTCGGAGCTATGCCCGCCATCGAATCGTCTGTCCGTCTGTCTGTCTGTCTGTCTGTCTTTTAATCTATCTCTTTGTCTCTGTCTCTCAAGTCTCTGTCTCTTTGTCTCTCTAACTCTGTCTGTTTCTGTCTGTCCCTGTCTCTCGGTCTCTGTCTGCCTGTCTGTCGGTCTGTCTGTCTGTCTGTCTCTGTCTCTCTCTCTCTGTGTCTCTCTGTCTGTCTCTGTCTCTGTCTCTCTCTGTCTGTCTCTCTCTCTCTCTCTCTCTCTCCCTCTCTCTCTTCAGTGAGTTATCCGGAATTAAATTCACAGTGAGTGAGATGTGCGTGCGTGTGTGTGTATGTATATTTGTGTGTGTGTGTGTGAAAAGTAGAAGCCATTATGTAGGTAGGCTACTGCTCTCTTTAGGTAAAGAAAAAAAAAGGGGTGGCGCTGCTCTTGTGGCGACGTGCTCTCCCCGGGGAGAGCAGCCCGAATTTCACGCAGAGAAATCTCGTGACTTAAAGTGGTATAAATAAATAAATAAATAAATGTTCAATGTGGAAAATATACTTCCTGCTCTTGTGATATCAAGATGCTGAAGAAAAGGAGGAGGAGGAGAACAAAAGATGAAGAGATGACGCGACGACGACGATGATGAATGATGATGACGATGATGATGATGCTTCTGCTGCTGCTGCTGCTGATGATGTTGATGCTTCTGCTACTGCTGCTGCTGCTGCTGCTGCTGAATTAGAAGAAGAAGAAGAAGAAGAAGAAGAATCATCTAGAAGAAGAAGAAGAAGAGCAACAAAGACAAGAAGAAGAAGGAGAAGAAGGAGAAGATAAAGAATCTAGAAGAAGAAGAGCAACAAGGACAAGAAGAAGAAGAAGACGAACATAAAGCCCTACCTCACTCCCAGAGGGCTGGTTTATGCCTGCGTGTGTCTCTTTGGTTTTGCTTTTGTCTGTCTGTTTGTTATGGGTTTGTTTGCTTGTTTCATTCAGGTTAACACTCGCTTAAGTGATTTGGTCCATAGGGGTAATCCTCCCAAGAGCGCGTGCGTGCGAGAGAGAGATAGATGTTATAGGTGCATAGGATGTGACCACACTCACAGACACACACATGCACACACTCAAGCACGCACGCACGCACGCACGCACACAGATTTATATGTATGTATGTATGTTATCTATTATGTATGTATGTATGTTATCTATTATGTATGTATGTATGTATGTAGTATAATACACACACATACACTCACACACACACACACACACACAACACACACACACACACCACACACACACACACACACACACACACACCAACGCACACATCTTGCGAGTGCGTCCACCCCTACGTGCGTGTGCGTTTTCTTTAGAGTAAATGTTCAAGAAATATCTGTGCTCGTTTTTGCTTCCCAATTTCAGGAAATGTAGAGAGGGACAAAAAGTATGAACCTTAAGAAAAACCAAGTTAATGAAAAGCATGTAGCCATGAACAAACTGCATGTGCAGAAAGAACATGGAAGGAAGAAAGCGTTGATGAAGAACGAGCTAGAAACAGAGTGCAACAAACGAAAACCGATTATTTTTTACTGCGGATAAGGAACGAAACATTCTCTCTATCCTCCTCCCTCCCTCCCTCCCGCTGTCTCTCTCCCTCCCTCCCTCTCTTTCCCTCTCTCCCTCTCTCTCTTTCCCCTCTCTCTCCCTCTCTCTTCCCTCCCTCTCTCTCTCCCTCCCTCCCTCTCTCTCTTTCCCCTCCCTCCCTCTCTCTCTTTCCCTCCCTCCCTCCCTCTCCCCCCCCCCTCTCTGTGTCTCTCTATCTCTGTATCTGTCTGTCTGTCTCTCTCCCTCCCTCTCTCCTAAACAAGAACTAAAACAGACGGAAGAAGCGTCAAGAAGAAGAGGAAACAAAAGTGTGTGACATAAAAGACTGATCACAGTCATTCAGGGATTGGGAACACTTTGTTTGTTCTTGATTCATGAGCTAAATACAACGGAACAGTGTCATCTTGAAACTGCAACAAAATCCAACTCTGAAATAAAGTAAAACTGATGAGGTCTGTAATGTTATTTCGCTGTGCCCCATCCCTTTGGAATCAGAAAACAATTCCAGAGAAAAGAGTAATGTCAAAGTCGAAGAACGGATCAAAACCTGAACTGCACGTAACATTTGAAGAAAGCGTCAACTAGAAAAATAAAATAGGAAAGAGAAAACATCGACAGAGGACAGAGAGCGATCAGGCAGAAAGCGTGCAGTGTAGAAAAAGCGTGAATATTTGAAAAAAGTTATGTGAAACAAAAAGAGAGGAAGAGAAAATGAGTATCATGGGAATAGAGACTTTTCTTCATCCATTTCCCTTTTGAAAGCTGCTTTATTCAAAATAGTAGAGAGAGAGAGAGAGAGAGAGAGAGAGAGAGAGAGAGAGAGAGAGAGAGAGAGACAGAGACAGACAGACAGATAGATAGACAGACAGACGACAAATAACCAAAAGCTGGCAACTTAAAGTGCCTTTGGTGCCAAGCAGCCAATATTGTCCTCAGCAACAAGTAAGCAAAGCTGGTATTTGTGACAAATAATAACCAGTGTCGCTAGCGACAAGGCTTTAAAAGTATCCACCCCAAAACATGTCACCAAAAGTGTTACTGGTGACAAGTGACCAAAAAGTGTCTTCAGCATGTGTGTTTTGAACAGATGTGTCACCAGTGACAAGTGACGAAGCTTGTCATCAATGGCACGTGATTATTAGTATCACCAGTGACATGGGGCCGCTAGTGTCACCAGTGACTAGTAGCAAGAGTTGCCACCAATAAGTGACCGAAAATGTCACGACTAACATAATACCTAGATTATCACCAGCAATAAGTGACCAAAAATATCACGAGTAACACGTTACCAAAAGTATCACTAGCAATAGGTGACCAAAAATGTCACGAGTAACATGTGACCCAAATTACTACCAGCAATAAGTGATCAAAAATGTCACGGGTAGCATGTGACCTAAATTATCACCAGCAATTAGTGACTAACAACATGTCACGAGTAACCTGTGACCTAAACTATCACCAGCAATAAGTGACCAACAAAATGTCACGAGTAACCTGTGACCTAAATTATCACCAGCAATAAGTGACCAACAAAATGTCACGAGTAACATGTGACCTAAACTATCACCAGCAATAAGTGACCAAAAACGTGAGAAAGTGATCAGAAAGTGTCACTGGAGACAAGTGACCAACAGTGTGGCCAGGCCATTGACTGGGTGACACAAGCTATTGTCCATCCATAACCAGTTGGCCAAACGTGTGACAGGTGACAAGTCACAAACATGTCACTAACGTCAAAGTTGGGCAGGGTGACAAGTCTAGGTTTAGCTGGGATGTAAGGAGATAGTGTGGCTTGGAGTTAAAGGCGTGTGTGTATGTGTGTGTAGGGGTGGGGGTGGAGGGTGGGGATGGGGGTACAGGATGAGGGAAGGGAGGAGGTTATGGAGTGATCTGTTTGATGGAGGCAGAGGATTTTGAAGGGCTCCCTGAGGGGGAGGCTCTGATCGTTCCAGTTCAGCTCTGCCCTGCCCTGCCTGTGTGCCAGGAATTGTCTGTTACCTCTTTGTGTCTTCGTCTTTTTCCATTGTTTTTTTTTCCGTTTTGTCACCTTCACCTCGTTACATCTTTCTGTCTTCCTCTTCACATTTGTCTCTTTCTTTTTCCTGTTCTCTGTGCCCCTTTACCCTGTTTCTGTCGGCTGCTGTCTCCGTCTTCACTGTCTTTTTGTAATCCTATTTGAAAACGGGAACTCTCTTGTCTCTTGTCTTTGTTACTGGGGCTCTGTCTCAGTCTTGTTCTCCTCACGCCCCACGCCCCCCCATCCCCCCCATCCTTTCTGTATGTCTGTCTGTCTGTCTGTCTCTCTCTCACACATCGACACACAGCTTGGAATGTTCATACCAATTTGAAATGTAGCTTTCTTGTGTCTTTCGAGATAAGTATAGGTATCAATGTGCCTGTCAGTATTGTAATTGCCCTTCATGGGATGACTAAAGTGTTTTTGACTTGACTTGACTTGACTTGACTTGACTTGACACTGGACTGCCTGGTGGTTAGCATGTGCACTCGTAATCTGACGTCCCAGGTTGGAGTCATCTCCAGGACGCCTGGTTCAAGGGGACTTTTGCCCTGGAGTTAACCTCAGTACTAAATTCTCTCCCCTGAAAGTCCTTCTGATCAGGCTTAAACCGAGTTCCCGTGGACGAACGCACGCAGAACATCTTTCGCACACGTTCAAACGTGTTCCCCTCTCGGAAGAGTAGGCCATTGTGTGCCAGTGTGAACGGATGACAAAATTTACGAAACTGCATGCAGACGGGGACTGGATGAAAAAAAGACAGGAGTTCTTATTCGTTATCCTCGAAATGAAAGAATTGAGATTTAAGACACACACACACACAGATTACACACGCATGCACACATATGTTAGTGCAGACGTTACTTTTTGAAGTGTAAACGGGAGAAAGGCAAGTGGGGAATAGCATCTCTTCTGAGATCCAAGTAAAGGTCATTTATCTTCAACTTCTTCTGCCTGTGCCAGCTCTTAAAGTGTCTGCCAATGTTTGGGTTATCATTGTTATCCAGCAAAGACAGGCCCATTGGCTGGGTACAGACTTGTATGATCTCCCTTGCATATATATATATAATAATATATATAATATATATATATATATATATATAATATATAATATATATATATAAAATTAAAAAAAGGACCCTTGAACATGGCACAAAAATTCGGTAGCTGCTTATTCTCGTCTATTTGTACTTTTTTTCCACAACTATCATTTTAATATCTTTTTCTGCTTTTCTATGTTTATCTTTTGCTGGCAGCGGTGTAGGCCATAAGAATTTGTTTATTCTTAGGGTGGCAATAGACACTTCTATGGGACTTCTATATAGTATATCTATATACTATACACCATACTACACACACACACACACACCAAGAGAGAGAAAAGAGAAAGCTCCAACCAAACACATACTTTTTGCTTGGTGTGCCTGATAAACTGACCTAGTTCATCCACTAAGGAGCAAATGATTACACCCCAAACACTTGACACACACACAAAATAGTTGCACAGTTTTAATCTGAGATTTAAAACTGTTAATAATAAGTGATAGCTCCAATATGGCGTCTGTGGTGGGCAGGGTTATAAACAACTTGATTGGATTTTAAAAAAAAACCCAACAACCAACCTTCCTCCTCTTACGAAATTACCCGCAGACTTCCTATTCACCAATCCAACCCCGTCTTCAACCCAACCCAACCCTCCCAGCAACCAGCCAACCAACCAACCCACCAACCAGTCAAGCAACCAATCAATTAATCATCCACCAGGCAGTCAGCTACACGACATAATCTTGCCTGGTTAATCCCTATTGGAGGAAGTGCTATCATATTGAGCACTTATCTCCATAAGGACAGACAGACAGACAGACAGACAGAGACAGACAGACAGAACTAGAAATAGTCACTCATGGGCCCATACCTATCCATTTATTCCACCCACTCGCCGCCTACCCAGCCAATCAATCAACCATCTTGTCTCCCTCCCCTCCCCCGCCCTTACTCCCCTTTAACTCTGTGAGGAGTCATTAGGTCATCACACACGGAAGAGTTGGTCATCAAATTTCTCTGTTGACGTTGCCTTTGTGCCCAAACACGGATCCCTGCCAACCACACCAGCCCGCCTAATGGAGGGGGTAGGGATCAGAACAAGATCCAATAATCAACGTGTGTGTGTGTGTGTGTGTGTGTGTGTGTGTGTGTGTGTGTGTGTGTGTTGTCCGCTTTGTCATGAACTATATTTTTAAAATTCTTTTATTTCGAGGATAATGGAATCTCATGTGCTTTTTTCCCATCCAGTCGCCGCGTGTATGCAGTTTTGTCAATTTTGTCATCCATTCCCACCGGCACACAATGGCCATACTCTTCTGAAAAGTGGAACGGGTTTTAACGTGTGCGCAAAGATGTTCTGCGTGCGTTAGCACACGGGACCTTGGTTTATAGTCTCATCCAAAAGACTTTTGGGGAGTGTGGAGTCGGCACTGATGTTAACTCCCGAGGAAAAATCCTCTCGAACGAGAATGGAACCCGGGTCAGCAGATCACGAGTACATGACTTTAACCACCAGGCCATCCCGTCTCCCAATGCCTAATGGAGGGGGTAGGGATCAGAACAAGATCCAATAATGAACTGTGTGTGTGTGTGTGTGTTTTGTAAGCTTGTCATGAAGTATATTAAAATAGTGACGCAGTTGGAAAACAATTTCTTTTTCCTCTCTTGTTTCTGCACTTGTGAGCTGTTACTTCCTTGCCCCCCCCCCCCCCCCCCCCCCCCCCTCTCTCTTTCCTGTTTCACTCTCCCCGCAACGCTTCGTCATCTGATATACTTCCGTTTTCATTCCCGCCCCCCGCCATCCCCCCCCCCTCCCCTCTCCCCCCTTCATGGGCCCACTTGCCTTGTTTTGTTCACTGGTGGTTTTCTGTTCCTTCTGGACTCGGTGCCGTGGGTATGTGTTGTGTCCTTCTGTGGCGGCCTTTGATGCGTTGGGTTTTTCCTCTTACTCTCTGCCCTTGATGTGACGTTTTCATTCACCTGATAGTCCACAGGCCCTAATCACTTTCCCTCCTTCTTTTCTCTGCTTTGCTTGCCCTGTCATCTTTTGAACACATTGGAGTGACTTCATGAGGACAGGGTGTGTTTTTGACAAGTTAGAGAGGGTAGTGTGTGTGTGTGTGCGTGTGCGTGCGCGCGCATGTGTGTGTTTATTTTAATTTATTTCGTGTGTGTTTGTGTGTGCACATGTGCCTGTACCCACACGTATGCATGCTCATGTACTGAAGATCACAGACCATAGACAAGCGGAATGTAGCCAGAGATATGCCGCTCCCAAAAAGGATCAATGACCACATGGCAGTGCTACAGGGACTGGATAATGACAGAGGGGAAGGCTCCAGCAGGCAGGCAGGCATCAGTACACAGACTGTGCCAAGATCTGTTCCCTGAAGTCTTGGATAAGACAACACCAAAGAAACGGACGGTTCCTGAAGCTGACCACACACTGTCAACTGAGGCGTGGAGTGTTGATGACTGGCTTAGAGTCCATTTTTCCACAGTGCTTTGTGTCGCATAGACGATGTCTGACTTCACACACACACACACACACACACACACACACACACACACACACACACACACACACACACACGCATGCACGCACACCTTCAGTCTGTTTCATTGTTTAACAACTACCCCCAGACTGGACCTTTTAGAGTCATCAGTCCCGTGGCATGCCCAGACCAGATGATGTTGTTGTTATTATTGTTGTTGTTATTGGTGTGTGTGTGGTGTTGTGTGTGTGTGTGTGTGTGTGTGTGTGTGTGTGTGTGTGTGTGTGTGTGTGTGTGTGTGAAGACAAGAAGACCAGATAATAGTGTTGTAGCTTCAATGGGGCCAGCAACAGGCCCTCCTGCAGTAAAGGGGGTCTGTCTTCTATTTGGAGACACCTGTCAACGAGGACCAGCCTGACCTTCCTTCAAGTGGCCATCAGACAGGTAGTCAGGAGCAGTCATGACAACACGCGGTACACACACGGTGAGGGAGACTGAAGATCGGACATGTCCTTGTGTCATTCCAGCCTGTTAAGTATTTTGAAGAAGAATGGACAGGGTGATGAGCTGGTTTCATATATTTTGCATGCTGGGTTTCATTTTGTTCAAGAACTTCAGAACATGTTTTGACATTGTGCAATATGCAGACAAAAGCAGGTTAAAACAACAACCTCGCATCCATGTATATCTTTTAGCCTGAAGAAGGTTTGAAAGAAACCGACCATTTGCTCTGCCAAACACGTGGGTGTTGTGTTTTCACTTGTCTGCTCTTTTGTATCCAGGTTTCTGGAATGTCTGGATTGTTAATATCGTAGTAACACATGTCGCCCCAATGACTTTGCCACGTTGATGGGCAGCCAGCCTCCCCTGTGGCTGTGTGCTCCCCAGCTCCAATATAGACTGTGCCCTGTACACCGACCTGCAGAATTGAAAGAATAAGGCTGCGGGGTGTATTACCAACCAGCAATACTGTGTCTTCCTGTCAATTTTTCCCTTTCCGTTTCAGTTGTCAAATATTCTTGTTCCACTTTTTCTTTGTTTCCGCCTTCCTTTCTTTCGCTGTCTATCTCCTCATTTGTCTGGTTTTCTGTTTGCGGAACAAGCATGTCTTGTTGTTGTTCTTTTTTTAAAATTGGATATTGCCTCTTCTTTCTGTCCAGCCCCTCTCTCACACTCTCTCCGTTCTCCTCCACATCACTACACCCCCCCCCCCCCCCCCCCCCCGGTTTTTTATTTTTTATTTCTGTTTTCAGTGTCGTTTTTCCTTGTCAAGAAAGCGGAGGGCTTTCATTTTGTGTTTTGTTTTTTTCTTTCTGTGTCTTGTGTGGTCATGCAATCTTTGTTCCTTCAAAAGCTTCCGGTTATCTCCCCTCGCTGTGTGCCTTTGCTGACTGGGCAGGGACAGAGCCTGTTGTTGCTGGAGAATGTGTGTGTGTTTGTGTGTGTGTTGTGTGTGTTTTGTTGTGTGTGTGTGTTTGTGTGTGTGTGTGCGTGTGTGTGCGTTGTGTGTGTGTGTGTGGTGTGTGTGTATTTGTGTGTGTGTGTGTTTGTGTGTGTGTGTTTGTGTTGTGTGTGTGTGCTGTGTGTGTGTGTTGTGTGATGTGTGTGTTTGTATGTGGTGTGTGTTTGTGTGTGTGTGTGTGTGTGGTTTTGTGTGTGTGTGTTTGTGTGTGTGTGTTTTGTGTGTGTTTGTGTGTGTCTGTGTGTGTTTGTGTATGTGTGTTTGTGTGTGTTTGTGTGTGTGTGTTTGTGTGTGTGCACAGAGAGAGAGAGAGAGAAGAGAGAGAGAGAGAGAGAGAGAGTCAAGTCAAGTCAAATCAAAATATTTTATTTCGAAGATAATGAATAAGCACTCATGTGCTATTTTTTAATGTCCATTCCCCGCCCTTATTGGGATAACATTAATATAAAAAGAGTAATTAAAAAAGCACAAGAAAAGTAATGATAAATAAAAACAACCCCAAAACCCCCACAGCTAAAAGCAGAAGACAAAACAATAACAAACAAACAAAAAAGAAACAGGAACAGAAAGACAATAATAACATAACACAACACATACACACAGAGAGATCTAAAAAATACAAATAAACAACCAAATTATGATAATGATAAACAGGGGCAAATAAGCAAGTAGCGAACAGAGAGAGAAGGAGAGAGAAGAGATGATGAGACGAAGAAGAGGAGAGAGAGAGAAAAATGAGAGAGAGAGAAGTGAAGCAGGGCATAACTGCCTCTCATGCTTGTTGTGGGGGACTGCTTCTGTTGAACTGTGGATGTGTTGCTAGGCATCACAATCTTTGTCAGCAGCGTTTTGTACTCTCTGTTGTTTTTATATCTTGTCTATCTATGTCTGTCTGTCTGTCTTGTTGCCTTTTCTCTGTGTCTTTTCTATTCTGTGTCTTTTCTATCTGTCTCTCTCTGTGTCTTTTCTGTTGTCTTTTTCTGTCTCTGTCTGTCTGTCTGTGTCTGTTATTGTCTCTCTCTTGTCTCTGTCTGTCTGACTTTCTGTCTCTGTCTCTCTCTGTAACTATAAATGCATTGTACCTTTGTATTCTGTTTGGGGAAAATGTATCATATTTCAGTCGTTACATATGAATGGACGACCCCACCCTCCCCCAGTGTGTATGTATGCCTATGCCGTATGGTCAAAACACATTAAACATTTATATCTTTGAATCTCTAATATCTCTGTTGCTCCTGTTATTCATGCAATCCCTGGTCATGTAAATTCACCTTTCTCCTGCTAAGGTGTCCCTTTGTTATTTTAAAAAAATGCTCAGGGATTTATTTCATACAGCCGCACCATATCATTTTTTTTTCTATTTGACAGATGGACCACATGATAGCTTATCTGATTTAAATTGTGCTCACATGATAAAAAAGATAGGACATAAAAACAGATATACATTCATCGGGGATAAAAGGACAGTTGGTTTTTTTCTTCTCTTAATAGGAGTTTCACTGACTTAAAAAAAGAAGTGTTAAAATAAAGGAAACGAAGTGTTTGACATGATCTTTTCTTGTTCCAGTTATGGCCTGGTCTTGTATTTATAACATGTCTGAATAAAAATAAGTTTCAAAAAAGTATCTGACATAAAGACTGATTACACTAATACGAAGATGGGGGACGGTTTTTTTTTCTTAATTCATAAAGTTGGGGGGAAAAATCCAACTGTGAAGTAAAGCAAAGGGCTGAGGCCTGTGTTTGTCTTTTGCTTTCCCCGATCCCATTGGAGTTAGAACACATTACAAAAGAACAGAATAATGTCAGAACTGAAGTAAGTAGTAAAACCTGAACTGATGCATGGGGAATTCCAGAAAAAGGTAAACAAGAAAAAACAGAAAGAAGAGAAGAGACAAGAAAGAAAATGGACAGAGGACAGAGAGCGATCAGCCAGAAAGCGTGCAGTGTAGAAAAAACATGAATATTTGAAAAAGTGATGCGAAACACAAAGAGAGAAAGAGGAAATGAGTATCATGGGAATTGAGACTTATCATCCATTTCCCTTTTCAAAGCAGCTTTGTTGGATGGAAGTAGAGAGAATACATTTGTTATTTTTTTAAGATAATGATAAATGGAATACGCTTAACAGCTTTTAAATTTTTAAATTTTTTTACAGACAGCCCTTAGCAATAATAATGATAATGATAGTGATGATAATAGTGTCGAAAATGACGATGACGATAATGAAGAATATGCTTATGACGATGACGATAATGAAGGTGCTTCTGCTGCTGCTGCTGCTGCTGATACTTGATGATGATGGTGATGATGATGATGATGATGATGATGATGATGATGATAGCAACAATAACGATAATATCAATAATTTTTTAAATGTGAAGGAAAAAAAGAAAGTTGTCATGTTCATCATGATTATAACAAAAATAATTGTGAGCTTAATCATGAAACGGCTTGAAAGAAAGAACACGCTTTGATAACAGGCAATTAATCACACAATCCATTTTGATAGCATGCCATCAATTACACAATCCATTTTGATAGCATACAATTAATTACACAATGAATGTTGATGGTGTGCAGTTAATTACATAATCAAAAGAACGAGCACACATTTGTGAACAAACGTCAATTCAAATTCTTGGACAAAATTTCCCACAAAAAGTAGGCAGGGGTAAAGGAATGACTGAAAAAGAGCATTAGAGAGAGGAAGAATGGGGGGGGGGGGGGGGGGGGGGGGGGGGGGGAGAAGGAGGGGTGTGTGTGTGAAGAGAAAGACAGACTTAAGGAAAGAGAGACTGACGATAGTGGTACTATCAGGTCCCCTTACTAGTGGGGATTTCAGGGGCCTGTCAGTATAAATAGCACCTGGAAATTCTGTGCTAGGAATTCCCTCTTTTCTATCTCTCTCTTTCTTTCTGCCCTGTCCATTTTCTTCTTGTCTGTTTTTTGCCTTCCTGCCTCCCCTTTTCCGCCCCCCCCCCCCCCCTCCCAGAAAGTGTTAAAATAAACCAGTTCTTCAAGGGAGAAGACTTGGCCCTTAGTTTTATTTATTTATTCTTTTATATCGAGGATAAAGGAATAAATACTTATGTGCTTTTTTACATCTAGTCCCCGTGTGTATGCGGTTTTGTACATTTTGTCACACAATACAATAGCCTACTCTTACAAAAAGCGGAACAGGATTTAACGTGTGCGCAAGATAGTGACAGCAACCAGTCTGGGAGAACCACCACTAAGACAATTAAAAACACGCCGAAGGCGGATACGCCGGGTCTAGCTTATTAGGCGCTTAATGGCGGTGCAACGCATTTGGGCCCCTAGTACTGACAAAAATGAAGCTGTCTGGGTGTTTGATAAAGACGAACAGATGGGATCAATTATTTATCTTTGAGTAAGGACATGTCAGTTTGGAAATATTCGTTAAGTAATTATACAATTGGGTTTTAAATCATGACTAATTAGATTGAGATTTTAGGAAATCTGGAATGATTCCATAGCCATCCCCAAGGAAACATCAAGCTGGATTGACGCAGTTTAATTGTTGAGAAAGGAAGTTTAGCTTGTGTGAGTGCCGATAATCAGAAGTGAATAATTCCTAAGAGCATGTGGAACATTGTCAGGGAGTACTTTTTGCATGAGAATCTCTTTATCATTCAAGATATATTGACTGGGAAAGGAAGAATATTTGCATTTTTGGTAGTCAAAGTCTATTAGAGGGAATAACGTATGAGATAATTTTAATGGCTCTGTTGTGAACGCTAAGCAGTGGTTTAAGTATGTGTTTGCTTGCTAGATGCCACAGTGTACATGTATGATCAATAATTATTAGATTGAATGTACGTTTTAAAAGTTCTTTCTTTTTCTAAACTGATACAGTTTTGATGCTATATTTCAGAGCATTTTTCTTAGTGTATTGACCATGCCAGGCTGTTATGTTGTTATCTATTGTTACACCTAAAACTGTATGTTTTACTACTTCTTCAACTTTCTCATTTAGCAATATAAAGAGAAAGTCATGACTGAGTGAGATTTTGATCCAGCTTTTTTCAATGCAAAGAAGTGCCAAGATGTTTTCCCTCCAGACTTCCACAAGACAGCACCAGAGACGGTTCCTGAAGCTGACCACACACTATCAACTTGCGCCTGAGACGTCGAATTTTAATGGATGGCTCAGATTCCATTTCCCACATTCCTTTGTTGTCCCTCAGACGAAGTCCGACATCACACTCACGTTAGTCTGTTCCAGTTGTAGTAACTACCCTAGAATCCAGTCACAGAGCAGAGGGACCCGTTGCAGTCAACTTTTGTTTGTAGCCACATCCTTGTGAAGACAATGGACCAGATTTTTAGGCTTGATGGTGGCAGTAACATTCGTTGCCAGAAACCTTTCGTAATGTCCAGTGGAAGTCCATTTGACTTCAGCCTATCAATCAGCACCTGATAAATGACGGGCTATGACATCACGCAGTGGACAAACCCTAATGTGGCCCCGTTTCCAAGGCGATGTGTTTAACTCACTTGGCATGGCACACTTTCCCGCTGATTATCTCCACGTCCTGCCCATTTATCAGCTTCAGTGAGAAATCGCCACCAGTTTCAAGTGAGTTAATGAAACTGAAAAGTAGGTTGTTCAGACATGAGGTTTGTTGGTGTTGATGCATGGAAAGTATCCATCATTTCTTTGTCATTAACGATATACAGTGAGGGTCAGGTCACCACCAAATGCACACACCAACGCAATTTTTTGTGATTGAACTTTTTTCTGAAGACACATAGGCTAACATAGCTTCTGTTGGCTTATAGTGTCCTTACTGTTTTAATCAGAAGAAAAAATCTGTGCTCATAATCCTGATCAAAAACATGTGTACAAGTCAGTAGTGTGACTTGTTCAGATGGTGTGAATTAATCTGTTATGAAGATCGAGAGTGACAAGTGTCATAGCTTAATTACCTACATGCATAGTTTTGTTTTGTCCAAGATGTTGGCTCCCAGATGTAGCTTAGATAAGCACACTTTGATGACGTACTTCAGCTCCTGTTATGCAGACAATTTATGAGATGGCATGATCATGAACTTTACAGGCAATTTTTACGTTTAAAAAAAAAATTATGTTTCTGGAATGAAAACTGTTATATTTTAGTTCAGTTATTGATTTTTATCTCCGTTTAAAGTCTCTCTCTCTCTCTCTCTCTCTCTCTCATCTCTCTCTCTCTTCTCTCTCTCTCTCTCTCTCTCTCTCTCTCTCTCTCTCTCTCCTTCGCTCCCCCTGGGGTGTGTGTGTGTGTGTGTGTGTGTGTGTGTGTGTGTGTCACTGAGTGGTTACCGTTGTGGGGTGACTTTGCCAATTGGCTAGAGCGTTGAGATGAAAAGCAAATCAATCATTGTTTTGAATGCTGGCGTTTTGCTCAGCAAATAGGTTTGCATTTACACTTGAATTTTCTTTCTTAACAAAAATGAATGGCAGCCCGCATAGGGTTTCCGTGGTCGGCATGGCTGTAAACAGCATAACCTGGTTGGATTGAATCTTGAGTGTATGCCTGCGCACGCGCGCACCCTACCCCCCCCCCCTTCCTATGGAGTTAACATCAGTGCCGATCCACTCCCCCCCAAAAGTCTTCGGATAAACCGAGGTCCTGTTTGCGAACGCAGGCAGAACATCTTACACACACGTTAAAATCCGTTCCGCTTTACGGAAATGTAGGTGCCGGTGGGATCGGATGACAAAAATGGACAAAACTGCATGCATACACACGGGGACTGGATGTAAAAAAAAAAGCACATGAGTGCTTATTCCATTATCCTCGAAATGAAAGAATAAAAGAAATAAAACATACACATACACAATTTGCTGTCTTATATATATATTTTTTTTTTCACCTGTTAGCGGCTAGACATGAAAACGAAGACATTGACGTGTTCATGTCTCCACCACTCCCTGGCCTTTCCCCCAGTTGTCATGCAGGGTTAGCTGGTTAGCTTGGTTCAGCTGACAGGAGGGCCGGCCACTCTTGTCTTGCTGCTTGTTGCCTGCAAGGTTCTGCTGCTGCAGGCTGCACACACTGCAGGGCCAGTTGTCTCCTCCTGCAAACTAGGCTTGCGTGTGAGCGTCAGGAGATGGATGGTGCAGTTGCTTCCTGTCACTTTATTCTCTCCCTTTTCTTCCGGTTATTATAGAATAATGTATTCCTTCTTACTCCCCTTTGTCCTAATTTTGTTTTTGGGGTTTGTTTCTGTCATTTTCTTTCTTTCTTTTTAGATCTTCTCTCTCCGAGTTTTGTGTGTCATCTTATCTGTGTTTTGTCTTTCTTTCTGGAAATTTTCTTTCTTTCTTTTCTTTCTTTCTTTCGTTCTTTCCTTCGTCCGTTCTTTTTTTCTGTCTGCTGTCTGTCTGTCTGTCTGTCTTTCTTTCTTTCTGCATTTCTGTCTTTCTTTTTCTTTTTCTCTTTCTTTTTCTTTCTGCATTTCTGCATTTGTTTTGTTCTTTCTTTCTTTCTTTGTTTCTTTATTTTTCTTGTGCGTTTTTGTTAACTGTTGTTTTGTTTCGTCTAATCTTTCTTTCTGTCTGTTATGTTTGTCTGTCCTTTTTTCTTCCATCTTTCTTTACTGTCTTCCTTTCTTTCCTGTCACCAAATGTTCTGTGTGCTGTACAGACTGTTCTGCATAATGTATTTTGCATCCTTCATCCCTCGACCCCCCCCCCCCTCTCTCTCTCTCTCTCTCTCTCTCTCTCTCTCTCTCTCTCCTCTCTCTCTCTCTCTCTCATATGCGCTCCTCTTCTTGGGATATGTTCAATCCTGCTGAAGTTGCGTAAAGTGTGGCGTCACTGGCTCTACCCACATTCTCTCCCCTGTCCACGAAAAAGGGCTGACTGTCGCGCAGATAAACATATAGATTAATTTTCATGTATGTAAGATTTTTTTTTCAGTGGAAGAGGAAAATACATCCATATTTTTTTCCTGTGAAAAAAAAAAATCGTGGACATCATTGTTACGTCACACCTAACCTTCAGGAGAATTAAACATGCGCTCACACACCACTCTCCCCCTCCCCACCACTCTCCCTCCCCTCCCTCCCACCACTCTCCCCCTCCCCACCACTCTCCCTCCCCACCACTCTCCCCCTCCCCACCACTCTCTCCCCCCCCCCCCCCCCTCCCTACCTTCTTCATGTCCATCCTGTTTGCTTCCATTCTTTTTGTTTGTTTTATGTTTTCTTTTGGTGTGTTTTGAGTGTCATTTTTCCTTGTCAGGAAAACTGAAAACTTGCATCCTTATTGTCCTCCCCCCCCCCTCTCTCTGCCCCGTTCAGCATGTGTGGTGTTTCCCCTGCAGCCTGTCTTGTCTTCTGTGTGGCTGTGGCCTGCGCTGCTAGCTCTGCACTGGGCAGGGACAGGGACAGTCACTGTCGGAGCTGAACAGGGAGGGGGGGGGGGGGGAGAGATAGTGTGTGTGTGTGTGTATGCGTGTTGTGTTTATTCTTTTATTTCGAGGATAATGGAATAATGATATATATATATGAGAGAGAGAGAGAGATCACAGAGAGATGGAGAGGGAGATACCGACACATAAATGCCCTTTCCACCTCCCCTCAACTGCAGAGACCATACATACACATACTCTTTCAAGCCACACACACACACATACAAACAAACAACACACACACACACACACACACACACACACACACACACACACACACACACACACACACACCATTATTCTCGATATAAAAGAATAAAACAAAATACACATGGGGAAGGGGTCTGGGTATTGAGTTAAGAAAACCCACAACAGGGGGACTCCCTGCCCTCTTCAACCTTCCACTCTTTTTCTTTCTTTCTTTCTTCGTAACCCCCCACCTCCCGCCTCTACCCCACCCCCACCCTAATCTCTCTCCCTCTCCTTCCCCTTTTCCTTTTTGTCTGTGGGGGACAGAGATGGCAAGTGTTTGAGGGAGCGACAGAGATCAATAGAGCAGCCATGCCACGTGCTTGTGGCCTGAGGAAATCACAGTATTGGACATCTGTTGTCAGCTGGCCCGGCCAGAGTAGCTGAAGACATACAATACACACGGCTTCAACATCAGGTACAGACATACATACATACATACATACATACCTGGGCAGTAATGGGGGACAGATTCATATGGAATGTCTGCCTTGGTTAGTGTGTGGAGACAAAACAACACTTAAGGAATTTGGTCAATTCAAATGGTGTGGGAGTTGGGTGGGGCTTTTTTTTATCAGGCACTTATGATTTTTTTTTTTACTACAGTCTTTAAAATCGCAAAAAGTGAAAGTACGCTCGCAGGTTATAGTATGGCTTCAAAAAAAAGGAAAGAACATGCAGTAATAATATGAAGTATGTCAAAGTACATTGTGACATGAAAATGATTAGAGAAACACGAGGTGGTTATTTTTTTATGTTGTTTTGAATTACATTTCGTTGTATTGTGGTTAATTTCTAGTTTTGTGAGCTGCGTTGTATGTTACTGAGAGGGACGGTAGATTACATTTTCTTTACGTGTCAAGTTCGGACTGCACTCCCTGGGGTGAGCAGGCCGCTCCTGTTTGCCGACTTCAGTTCAGCTTTCACTACCACGCAGTCTCATGTTAAATGCTTTCAAACGTTGACGTAGACTGTCAAGTTGTTGGTTGGCTGATTGAGTTTTTCACCAACAGACCACAGGATGTGTTCGCCGACAAAATCCCTTTTTTCGTCTTTTTTGTGTGTGTTATTGGTCAGGTATACCTGTACTGGTTCGCCACAGGGTTGTGTTCTCTCGTACATTATATACAGAGATGATTGCAGAAACAAATATCAGCCATAGCTTTTCTTAATGTTTTTGTTTCTCTGTATTATAATTCCTACAAATTTATTATCATGCCTGTCAGTGTTGTAGCTGCCCTTCATGGGATGATGACAGTATTTTTAGCCTAACCTGACTTGAGAGGGGCCCCACCTCACTTTTTCCTTTTTAAAATTTTGTATTTTGCTGTATGTAAAATTGTGTCAAAATGAAATTGGCTGTTTTCTACAAAATTTTGCGAGGAAAAACTGGATCATTATATGTATGTCAGATATGTGCGACAAATTCAGCTTATTATCACTGAAACAAAGCCGTAGGTGATCTGTTCTATACAGAAGGGAATGATAGATACATTGAACACTTCAAGATGTATTAATCGATTATGACGTATGAAAGGCGGCTGAACAAGATGTATACACAAGAATATTTATTGCCTGCCTCCGACTATACGAGACCCCTAAATCAGCGTAACAGGTGTTTAGAATAAAGTAGACTGCCTCTGTTGTGGACAACAGCACATGTGACTCCTCCACTTTGAAAAAATCAGCAAAAACTAGGAGTGGTGTTTCAAAATCCTGCGTTATCCTGTTCTATAGTTATGTTGGAAAAGCACTAGAAAAATGTCTTCACAGACATCCATATCCAGACTATACTTTTGTTAGGGAACTTTTCGTCTGGAATTGTTGTATGGTTACAGCTCTCACAGGCAACCATTTCAAACTGAACAGACTTGATTTAGTTCACCTCTTTAAGCCGAAAAACGACCCACAGAAGTAGAGTCTGGATTAATGAATCCTAGAGTCTTGACAACATTGCACTGTTGAGAATGGTTTATGTATTACTCATGATCGTAGTATTCCTACTCAGGGTTATTTATGTTGATATTTCCAAAGCTTAATTAAAAATTATTTTTTTAATTCTTTTATATTGATGATAATGGAATAAGCACTTATGTGTTTTTTGTACATCCAGTTTGTCAATTCTGTCATCTGTTCCCACCGGCACACAATGGCCTACTCTTATGAAAAGAGGAACATGATTTAACGTGTACGCAAGATGTTCTGCGCGCGTTCGCACACGGGACCTCGGTTTATAGTCTCATCCGAAGGGTTTTTGGGGAGAGTGGAGTCTGCACTGATGTTAACTCCAGGGGAAAATATCCCCTTGAACGGGAATCGAACCCAGTCGTCAGATTGCAAGCGCAATGTTCTAACCACTAGGCTATCCCGTCCCCAGCTTTTGACTGTGTGTGGCACCAGGACTGTATTTCCATACTGGATGCTATCGGTGGACACAGAAAGTTACTTGAAATTTTTTAATGTCTTTTAACTTGATTCCACTCTGTAGCGATAAAAGATATTTTAAAAAATCAGAAGTGCAGCTAGTCCCTGCTGGTGTCTCGCAAGGGTATGCTCTTGGCCCGCTGCTTTTCCTTGTTTTCAAAAATAACTTCTTTAACTTCGAATCCCTTAATAATAATAAATAAAACCCAAACTTTTTTTTTTTTGCTGATGACACAAGCTTATACTTGACCCCGTTTAACACCGAAATGAGTACAGAAATAATTAATTCAAGATTAAGAAAAAAGAAAGGTGGTGAGTGTGAAAAAACATAGACAAGAATATCGTCGTGAAAAACTGAACTGCTGGATACAGTTCGTAGTAATAGTAATCAGCAGCTGTTAATGTTTAACCGTGGTAGTCTGCTATACTTCAATACACAAAACTCCTGGGGTTAGTTTATAAACTAACTGTACATGGATCGAATATATTAAGGTATGTTGAAAGTAAAGTTGAAAATCTGGGTTGGTGCTTTAAACGGTATTTGGAAAAAAAGAACCTTTAAGTTTTGTTTGTTTTTTAAGAACAATTTGTGTCTATGGATAGTGCAAACGTGATAGAGACTCAGAGAGAGAGAGAGAGAGAGAGAGAGAGAGAGAGAGAGAGAGAGAGAGAGAGAGAGAGAGAGAGAGAGGAGTGTGTGTGTGTGTGCGTGCGTGCGTGCGTGTATGTGTGTGTGCGTGCGTGCGTGCGTGTCTGTGTGCGTGCGTGCGTGCGTGCGTGCGTGTACGTATGCACAAAGACATGTTTGCGTACTTAAGGGTTTCGCACAAGTATGTGTGCATCTGTGTGAAAATTGAGAGGCATTACTTTCAGTGGGATAACAGCCCTCGTCCAGCCTTTGTAACGGGCTGAAGTGCAAGCAGCATGAAGTGAAGTAGTGAACATGAAGTGAAGTAGTGAAC
Organism: Rapana venosa; assembly: GCA_028751875.1. Classification (NCBI taxonomy): domain Eukaryota; kingdom Metazoa; phylum Mollusca; class Gastropoda; order Neogastropoda; family Muricidae; genus Rapana; species Rapana venosa. The sequence goes on along the minus strand of CM054136.1, from coordinate 66,466,793 downwards.
ATGAAGTGAAGTAGTGAACATGGAGTGAAGGAGTGAACATGAAGGAGTGAACATGAAGTGAAGGAGTGAACATGAAGTGAAGGAGTGGAGTGAACATGAAGTGAAGTAGTGAACATGAAGTGAAGGAGTGAACATGAAGTGAAGTAGTGAACATGAAGTGAAGGAGTGAACATGGAGTGAAGTAGTGAACATGGAGTGAAGGAGTGAACATGAAGTGAAGTAGTGAACATGGAGTGAACATGGAGTGAAGGAGTGAACATGGAGTGAAGGAGTGAACATGGAGTGAAGGAGTGAACATGGAGTGAAGGAGTGAACAATGGAGTGAAGGAGTGAACATGGAGTGAAGGAGTGAACATGAAGTGAAGGAGTGAACATGAAGTGAAGGAGTGAACATGAAGTGAAGGAGTGAACATGAAGTGAAGGAGTGAACAATGGAGTGAAGGAGTCACTGATATTGGACATCTGGCGCTGCTAACTTGGGCAACTTGTAATGTGATCTTTCGCAGTTTGATTTCTGCTAATGTGACACACACACACACACACACACACACACACACACACACACACACACACACACACACACACACACACACACACAACACACACACACATGTCCCCACACACACACACACACAAACAGGACCATACGCAGGGGCGTTTGAGCAATTAATTGATTGATTGAGTGGGTGAGTGAGTGAATGAGAGAGAAAGAGAGAAAGAGAGAAAGAGAGAGAGAGAGAGAGAGAGAGAGAGAGAGAGAGAGAGAGTGAGTGAGTGTGTGTGTGTGTGTGTGTGTGTGTGTGTGTGTGTGTGTGTGTGTGTGTGTGTGTGAATCAGAATCAGATTCAGAACCAGAAAACTTGATTGCCATTAAGTCAGGACAAGACTTATTTGACACCAAACATAAACAATGTGTGTGTGTGTGTGTGCGCGCGTGCGCGTACGTGCGTGCGTGCTTGTTTGGCAAGAGAGAGGAGAGAGAGAGAGAGATGTGTGTGTGTGTGTGTGTGTGTGTGTGTGTGTGTGTGTGTGTGTGTGTGTGTGTGTGTGTGTTTAATTGCCATTCCCACTAACATTAAACACGTCTATTTCCTCAGTTCCGTATCGTATAAAGGGAAGTTGACCCCCCAAAAATCCGCTTTTTTTCTCACTGTCTACCTTCTAGTTTCTTTCTTTCTTTTTTTGGTTCCCGGCTACAGCTCCGTAGTTGACCAACGGTGACATGTTGCCGACACGCCCGTTGTTGCCCAGCGTGAAGCTGGCAGCCGCATTCCGACTGCGGGGATGTTTGCTGCTGTCTGTTTTTCCTGTAAAAAATGTGTCCGAACGGTTTTGATGTGTGTTGTGTGTATGTGTGTGTGTGTGTGTGTGTGTGTGTGTGTGTGTATGTGTGTGTGTGTGTGTGTGTGTGTGTGTGTGTATGTGTGTGTGTGTGTGTATGTGTGTGTGTTTGTGTGTGTATGTGTGTGTGTTTGTGTGTGTTTGTGTGTGTGTGGTGTTATTTCATTTCTTATTAATTCTTTTCTTTTTGATGTGAGATGTTTGCTGTGTGTTGTTGGTGATGTTATGTTTGTCTGGCTTGTGTCCCATGCTGCGCTATTTAGGTGCTGCTACCTCCTCTGTGGGGACGGGATAGCTCAGTGGTCAGAGCACTCGCTTTCCCTCAGCCAAGGTTAAGCAGCGTCGAGCGTGGTTACCAAGTGGATGGGTGCCCGTTTGCGCGCCTTAGCTTCAGTACAGTTCCCCCAGTTCACCCAGCTGTAAAATGGTACCTGCCCTCTTTAGGGTCAGGGAAGGTAAAGCAGCGAGGGAGAGGAGATGGGCGCCACCGCCCTCAATATGCTGGACCCTGGAGAAGTTGAGGTCTCTGACGCCTCGCTCCCCTACCACCACATAATATGGGACACCTTTACTCTTAACCTACCTCCATTGTCGCTCATTCTGATCCTACTATCCCTCCACATCCACACTGATGAAATCTCCCCCTCACTGTTGCTGTGTCACTGCTGTGTTCAGTGTTCATTGTTTAGTGCCCCTCCCTCCCTCCCTCCCTGCCTGCCCCTTGACTTGTGACCCTACCTGTGGTCACTAGGCACAGGCCACTCTCTGTGCCGGCTCACTCACCGTTGATGCCTGTGTTGGCTGGCATACTTATAGTTATTGTCTTATATTGTCGTGTGCTGGCGGCGATCGGGGTGAATGAGATGAGATGATCATTATTTTAAGATAGTAGCTCGATACTCTCTGTCTATCTGTCTCTGTGTCTCTGTCTGTCTATCTCTCTCTTTGTCGGTCGGTCGATCTCTGTCTGTCTGTCTATCTCTCTCTCTCTCTCAGACTCACACACACTGACACACACACACACACACACACACACACACACACACACACACACACACACACACACACAACACACACACACGTCTGATATCACTATTTAGTGGAAGGACGCTAAACTGAAGAACTAACTGAAGAACACACACACACAAACACACACAAACACACACACACACACGCACACACACGCACACACAAACACACACACACATACACACACACGTACACACACAATTACACACAAAAACACACACACACACACACACACACACACACACAACACACCACACACACACACACGCACACACACGCACACAAACACACACA
>CM054136.1:66449129-66454129 GCA_028751875.1 Rapana venosa | reverse complement strand
GGACTATATTATAATCTCCAACAAAACTGAAGTCGTGGCGCCGGTGTGCCATCATCATCAGACCACTGAGGGATCTCTTCTTTGCCCTGCTTTCTGCATGGCGCTGCTATAGGAGACCAGGCTGCTGGCACTGTCACCTTTCATTCAAACCCCTCTCTGCTCTGATTTATTTCTGTTTCCGTTGCCCATTCCTTATGTGTGTGTGTGTGTGTGTGTGTGTGTGTGTGTGTGTGTGTGTGTGAGGAGAGAGAGAGAGAGAGAGAGAGAGAGAGAGAGAAGAGAGAGAGATAGAGAGAAAGAGAGATATATAGATAGAGAGATAGATAGAAAGAGAGAGAGAGAGAGAGAGAGAGAGAGAGAGAGAGAGAGAGAGAGAGGAGAGAGAGAGAGAGAGATAGATAGATAGAGAGAAAGAGAGAGAGAGAGAGAGAGAGAGAGAGAAGAGAGAGAGAGAGAGAGAGAGAGAGAGAGAGAGAGAGCCCTAACGTCGTCAGCCGTCTTAACTGACATCCTATACAATTTGCCTTTGCCAGTTTTTTGTCGCCGCTTCTCCATTCTGCCAGAAAATGCCATCCCTGTGACATCGCCTTTTCTTTGTCGCTTTGCTCTCCTTCTTCTGGGATCGTAAGTTACCCAAGATAGCTCACTGACTTTAGGCTTACCCAAGATAGCTCACTGACTTTAGGCTTACCCAAGATAGCTCACTGACTTTAGGCTTACCCAAGATAGCTCACTGACTTTAGGCTTACCCAAGATAGCTCACTGACTTTAGGCTTACCCAAGATAGCTCACTGACTTTAGGCTCTTGCGTGCGTGAGAGCGCTTGGTTTTTTGTTTTTTAACAATTAATTTGATTCTTTTATTTCGAGGATAATGGAATAAGCACTAGTGTTCTTTAAAATTGTTTTTTTTACATTCCGATGTGAATACAGTTTTTAAAAAAGAATTGTCATCCATTCCCGCTGGGACGGATGGCCTACTCTTCTGAAAGGCGGAATATGTTTTAACATTTGTGCAAGATGTTCAACGTACGTTTGCACATGGGACGTCGGTTTGTAGTTTTATAGAAGAACTGAACACACTCGGCATCTTAATCTTCTTGTGTGTGTATGTGCGTGTATGCATGCTTGTGGGAGTGTAGGTATGCACGCCAGTCTGTTAGATAACTCAGTCAGTCAGCTGTTTGTCTGTCCTTAAAAGAAAACAGAAAAGCACCACAATCTTGTTCTTCTTCTTCTTTATCGAACGCTCAGACAGCGACTGTTGTCTGTCATATGAGCAGAAATGCGTTACGCTGCCGTTAAGCGCCTGACAAGTCAGGCTCAGCGCAGCGGACTTTGTTGTGAACCGCTACAGTGAAGCAGACCGTTTTGAATGCATTGTTGAATCATAGAGCATGCATTGTCACTGCAGATTCTGCAGATTTCTGTCAGTGACAGTCTTTCCAGATTTCTGACAGTGTTTGCTGATATCTTTGCCTCCGACTTCCAGAGAGATATTGAAAACAGGATGCTGGCAGATGCACTGTGTGTGTGTGTGTGTGTGTGTGCGTGCGCGTGTGCGTGTGCGTGTGCATGCGTGTGTACATTTGAATTTGTTTAAACTATTAACTGTTATTGGTTGCCTGACTGTAAAAGAATAGGTTGAATGCAAGCGCTTTGATTTGTCTTTGCAAGAAGAAAATTTTATAGCGCTATATAAATTCCATTTTTTATTATTATATTCATTATTGTTAACAGCGGTTTTGAATGTAAAGCTTTATTTTGATATGTGTTGTTTTATTTTCTCTTATTTCATCTCTTTTCATTTGGATCCGATTGCTGTTCCATGTTCGTATTTTTGTGTTGTGCCGTTTTAATTCCGTTTTGTTTATTATTATGATACACTCTGTATTGTTTTGTTGTTAACTTTTACACATTCTGTTTCGTTTTTGTTTTATTTGTATGATCTGGATTTTTTATATTTTTTATATTGGATTTCAACTTATTGCGTGCGAGGAGCGTGTTGGTGACAGGGCCAGGGGTGATTGTCTGCTCCAACAGCCCGACACCAAGCACTCCTGCTCTGGCCCATCACTGACTGCATGGAGTGCACACACACACACGCACGCACGCACGCACGCACGCACGCACGCACGCACGCACGCACACACACACACACACACACAGGGGACGGGATAGCCTACTGGTCAGAACATTGCGCTCGCAATCTGACGACCCAGGTTCGATTCCCGTTCAAGGGGGATATTTTCCCCTGGAGTTGACATCAGTGCCGACTCCACTCGCCCCAAAAGTCCTTCGGATGAGACTATAAACCGAGGTCCCGTGTGCAGAACATCTTGCGTACACGTTAAATCCTGTTCCGCTTTTCCTAAGAGTAGGGCATTGTGTGCCGGTGGGAACAGATGACAGTATTTACAAAACCGCATACACCGGGGACTAGATGTAAAAAAGCACATTAGTGCTTATTTCATTATCCTCAATATAAAAAAATCACACGCACGCACGTACGCACGCATGCACGCACGCACGCACCCACCCACCCACACGCACGCGCGCACTCACTTGCGCTTGCGAACAGACCTACGTGTGCGTGAACGAACGAATGCACACACATGCACACGCACACAAAGAAAATGCTAACCCGTGAAAGGGGTATGGATTTGAATGGGAAAAAAAGGTAAAAGGCCATTTGTAAAGGCTGAAACTGAAGCAGCGACGCAGAAAAGTGGGGAGGCAGTGGATTTTCTAAGAATGTTGGATGCCTTGTGTGAAGAGCCGTGAACTGCGGGAAGGTGGAGTTCACGCTGGAGCATGCATGGGGCTTTGAACCGAGGTCCCGTCTGCGAACGCGCGTAGAACATCTTACGCATACGTTAAAACACGTTCCGCTTTTCAGAAGAGTAGGCTATTGTGTGTCGGTGGGAACGGATGACAAAATTGACAAAACTGATTGGATGGTGAAAAAAAAAGCACATGAGTGTTTATTCTATTATCCTCGAAATAAAAGAATAAAATAAAATAAATAAAAATGGGAGGGAGGTGGGGGTTAGTTAGTACATGCACTAGGAATGGATGTGACAGAGGGTAGGGACTGGAAGCACACAGACTCCTGAACAGTAAGAAGTAGTTTGTAATTCATTCTGCTCTCTACTGGTAGCCAGTGGAAGGGATAAAGTGGAAAAGCGATAGATCAAGGGAGTGGGGGGCGTTGGTGTGAAGCCATTGTAGCTCTTGTTTGAGATCTCGTCTTCTGAAGGAGAAGAATGAGAGTGAGCAAACTTGGAAAGGATCCAATAGCAGACTGCGGGTTTAAAGACAGCTTGAGATCGATAATGACGTACAGAACTAAGTAATAATAATAATAAATAATAATACATGGAACTTATATAGCGCTATATCTTGAAAAGACAAATCAAAGCGCATGCTTTCAACCTAATCTTACACAGTCATACAATCAATGATAAATGATCAATAGTTTAAACAAACAGATATTTACAAACATAGTGCGCTGCAGACAAAATCTATGAAATAAAATTTCAATAGTCAAATGTTTTACAAAAGCACACACACACACACACACACACACTCACTTAGGTCGTATTCTTTAGCAGGGTGATAGGACATGGGTTAGTGAAGGTGGGATAGCTCTGATATGAAGCAGGAGGTGGGAAATCTTAGGTTTGAAATAAATATGTCTTGAGGCTGGATTTAAAAGTGTCATAACTAGGTTTCTGGCGAAGAGAGAGAGGGTGCTCATTCCAGGTCGATGGACCCGAAATAGAGAAAGAGCGGCGGCCAACAGTAGATTGGTTGAATCTAGGTATTCGTAGGCACAAGGTATCTGCAGTAGAGCGGAGGGAACGTGAAGGAGTGTACAGATTAAGACATTCACAGAGGTAGGAGGGTGCAGTTTTGTGGAGACATTTGTAACAGAGGGTACTGATCTTATAATTTACTCTCTGTGGCACAGGCAGCCAGTGGAGAGATCGCAAGAGAGGGGTAATGTGCTCAGATTTTTTCAAGTCTGTTATGTGTAAGTCACGATGGCAAATCTGAAGGTTTTGTGTAGCATTGTATTGTATTGTATTGTATTGTATACCACTTTCAGTCTTATCAGATCTCTCTGCGAGGAATTCGGGCTGCTGTTGTTGTCGCCATTGTTGATCAGTATATTCATTCTCATCGTCATGGTCATCATCGTCATCGCCATCATCATCATCATCATCATCATCTGCTTATCATCATCATCATCATCATCTTCTTTCTTCTTCTTCATCATCATCATCATCATCATCTTCTTCTTCTTCTTCTTCTTCTTCTCTTCTCCTCCTCCTCCCCCCCCCCCCCCCCCTTATGTCCTCTTCTTATCCTTCCTTCAGCGTCTTTGTCTCCTTTTGCTCATGTCCACTGGTTCCCCCCCCAATCCCCTGTTTAATCCTGTGTTTCGCCACTCTCGAGCCTCTCTGTGCAGTATTGCACATCTGTCTTCTCTGCCCCTGCTTCTTCCCCTCGTTTTTTCCCCTCAGTGTTCCCGGCTTCCTTTCCCTCCCTTGATCCTTAATAATCTCTGTCTGTCTGTCTGTCTGTCTGTCTGTTCTTTCTTTATTTTGTTCTTTGATTTCGAGGATAATGGAATACGCATTCGTGTGCTTCTTTTTCTATACATCTAGTCCCCGTGTGTATGCAGTTTTGTCAATTTTGTCATCCGTTCTGTCTGTCTCTGTCTTCTGTATGTCTGTCTCTGTCTCTGTTTGTCTGTCTGTCTGTCTCTCTCTCTTTTCCCCCCCCCCCCCCTCTCCTCCCCTCTCTCCCCTCTCTTCCTCCAGGTCACTCTTCCGTTTCCCATAATATGCCCCCAAACCACATGGGCGGCCAACTGAACCTTTCTTTCTTTCTGTCTTTCTGTCTGTCTTCAGGTCGGCAAGTCTCCCAATCGAAGTGATCGAAAGGACCGCCAGCCCCTCCCTCACTGACCAAGATCAGAACTTGCTGTGCCAC
>CM054136.1:66441629-66444129 GCA_028751875.1 Rapana venosa | reverse complement strand
TACACAATGACATGGTCCTGAGAAAACGGCAAGCTAAGGGAGTAGTACTTGACAACTTGGAACCAGTCCCCATACATGTAGTGTTAGATCTTCGTGCTTGCTTTAAACTGAATTCAAAACACTTTCCCAAAATCATAGATGGAAATGAAAAAAAAATCAATATTTGGAGATGTTTTGGTATCAGTTTAATAGCAAGATTGAGCCGAAACATAATTAGAAACGAATGACTTTGCTAAGCTGCTTTGCTTAGTTTTTTATAAGATTAAAAACATCAAATATTTGATTGAGTAGATAGGTATTTTTTGTAGGACAAAAAGTTAGCGTGGATCCTATAGATGGGTTTTGCCTTTTACAAACATCGTTACAGCATCAAATAGAAAAGTATGACCAAAGTTAATTATTATAGGGGATATCACCATGGTAACTGGATTTCAATGTACTTCTTTTTATAGGCGAAATTTTTATATGCAAAATTCTAAATGACATAAACTGAAAGAAAAACAAAAAGAAACAAAACCGAAAGAAAATCTTCTTCGCCTTCGTCGAACGCTCAGACAGCAATTCTTGTTGTCTGTCATATGTCATGAGTGAAAATGCGTTGCGCTGCCGTTAAGCACCTTACAAGTCAGGTCCAGCGCATCCGACTGCCACATGGGAAAAAATCGTTATCCTAAGTCTTTCTGGGAAAAAAGCAGGAGAATGGACCGAGAAGGCAGAAAAAAAGACAAGAAGGAGATGACAGCAAGAAAAGGAAGAAGGCAGAAACAAACAGGGATAGAAAAGAGGGAATTCCTAGCACAGAATTTTTAGGAGGTGAAGATGCTGTTTATACTCACAGACCCTCGGCAACCCCACGGGTGGAAACGAAACAGTAAGAAAGCAAACGGAAATAAATCAAAGAGAATAAAATAGAAATCAAACAGAAAGAAATCAAACGGAAAGAATCAAACAAAGAAAAAAACAGAACGAAAAAAAACCCAAACAGAAAGAAATCAAACACAAAAGAATCAGCAAACAGAAAGAATCAAAGAAAGCAAACAGAAAGAAAACAAACAGAATTGAAAAAAAATCAACAGAAACAATCAAACAGAAAAAATTGAAACAGAAAGAATCGAACCCAAAGAATGAAACGCCGAAGTAGAGATTGAACACTGACCAGATGATACAGCTTTAGCATGGGAAGAAACTGAAACTCTTTTGAAGATTGTTTATAACATTGGAAACACACATTCAAACAAACTGCCCAGGTCCTTCCCACCTAAACTTTAAAAACACGACCCCCCCCCGCACGCACACATTAATATTGGATGAAGGAAAAGAAAAACTAAAAGCTAGCGTGAACTGTGATTAGGACACGAACACGTGTCGTGGAATCCTCACACATACATGGTATGGTGCCAGGCCTGGGTGTTTCTAACGACAGTAACCAAACCAGCCAATGAGAAAGAATACAGTAGACACGTTTTTAATGAAAGGCAGAGTATTCATTTCAGAGAAACTGTTGTGTGCATTGTTATCGACAAACCCAATTAGGAGTTAGATGAAGTCGTGCCTTGATTTTTGCAGCAAAGAAAATTAAAAGGCGATGTCTTTTACAACGTTCCGAGCTGTCTGATGGCCTAGGAATAATACCAGCCAAGTGTGCACATCTCGCGAAGGCATTAAAACTGCTCTGGATTTAGAAAAAAAACAAAAAAACAAACAAACCTTATTTATGAAGAAAACCTAAAATAGAAAGCATGACCCCTAAATCTATGTGAAAGGGTAAAAGGAACAGTAAAAAGCTTTTTTTCTGAAAGGATGAAAAGGACTTGTATTTGGGTTTAGGGAGGGAGGTGTGTGTGTGTGTGTGTGTGTGTGTGTGTGTGTGTGTGTGTGTGTGTGTGTGTGAATATTTTTATCTGATTTCTTTTATTTTGAGGATAAAGGAATACGCACTCATGAGTTGTTTTTTTTACATCCAGCCCCGTGTGTTTGCATTTTTGTAAATTTCGTCATCTGTGTGTGTGTGTGTGTGTGTGTGTGTGTGTGTGTGTGTGTGTGTGTGTGTGTATGTTGTGTGTTGGTGCGTGCGTGCGTGCGCGCGTGAGTGCGTGCGTGTATGTGTGGTATGATGATGATGATGGGGGCGTGGTGCTAAAAGATGGGCAGTGTGTACAGAGAAGCCAACACGGGCAGCATTGTTTCCGGACTGTCCTGCGATCTTCTCGCAAACACAAAAAAGCAATGTTGCCCGGACCACAGCACAGCACAGCACAGCACAGCACAGCAGGCGCACGTGATGGCCAATGTGCCCCAGGTTTTAACTCCTGCCCTCTGGCACACGGGGTTTAGGGGAAAGGAGGTGGAGGGGGGGGGGGGGGTGACGATCACAATATGTATTTCACAGATGAGATGGGCAGGAGGGTGAGAGAAAGGGGGAGGAAGTTGGGTGAGGGCTATGAGCTTTAGAGGAGAAAAAGTCCGAGGGGGGTGGGGGTGGAGGGCTTTTGTACTGTAC
>CM054136.1:66436629-66439129 GCA_028751875.1 Rapana venosa | reverse complement strand
CACCCCTCCACAGGCTCAGGGCAGCGGAGGAAAGGGACACAGCCGCTCACGTAACTAACTGTTATTTCTGGTTCTTGTTGTGCGTTCCCCAGCTTAACACTCGAAGGGCTCACCCAGAATATGCATGCACTCTGATTCACTCATCCCATCTGGGAAATATTGTGAGATAGGAGGTACACAGTTTGCGTGTATGACTTTTTTGGGGGGAAGTACTTTGCCATATAGGCAGTCATACTCCGACTTCAGAGGATACCATTATGAGCGTATCTGGCGTATGACAGCCGACTGTTAGGGCATGACAACCTGACATCCACTGTGTAAAACAATGGTCAACGCGTTGACCAGCCTGTACTGAAATGCTGGTAGCCACATACTAAGCCACGTGAAGCCGAGTTAGGCTTCTTCAGTTATAAGCGATGACCTTCTCTAAACACAGACAGAAAAAGACAGGGAAAAAAGCTGCACCGACAACAGTGCAGAATGAACTGGTCAGTAAACCGTTTTCAGAGACCCAGGCTTTGGCACTCAACCAAAAAACTACTAGGAGAAAGCTAGTGAACAGGCTAACACTACCCCAGTCACTGGAGGTAAACTACCAGCACCAGACCTCTCCAAGGTAGTATATTTTTTTAACCCGATTTTGAAAGAAGTATACCAGTCCGCACTGAGGTTGAGCGCTGCAAATGTGTGAATCATCACTGATTGATGTGACAGTGAAATATTGTAGAATTTATCAATAATTATTGAGGTGGGAGCCCTGTGTCTGCGCCATGTTTTGCAGATGCAGACACAATTTTGCGCCATCGAAGACGTTTGCACTTATTTTTCTTTTGCACTAAGCGTACGGTTGCGCCTTGACAAAAAGTGAGGTGGAAGTTTGCGCTGTAGGGAGCCACTCTGTGAAGGGAAAAGGGGTCAGTGTGTAGGCGGTATGCTGAGGGTTGCAGTTAAATAATAGACTTCACTTTGGATTTGCGTCTTTTCAGGAACCATCTGCGTGCGTGAATGCCTGTGTGTGCGCGCGCGCACGCGCGCACGCGCGCACGTGTTTGTCGAGGCGTGTGTGTAGTAAACCTTGATAATGATGCATGATTAGTGCATGCTCGTCACTGTCATGTATGGTACTATCAGTTTTGGATGTGTTGGAAATTTGGGGGGTTCATTCTTTAGGAATTATTCAGCTTTTGATGCAAAAGACAGAAATGGGTTAAAAGAATTATCGCTTGCATAGGGCGTCAGCTTCTTCATCAAGAGGTTTTTTCTATTTGAGAAGCTTCTTTTTTTTCCTTCTAAAAATAACCCCAACTTTAACCGAGTTTATTTTAAATGAAAGGTACAGTTGCACGGAAGTGCTGTGTTTGCCTGTCTGTCTGTCTTTGCCTGTCCATTTGTTGTCATTTCTGTGTATGTCCCTCTCCCTTTCCCCCCGCATCCCCCCTTGTCCTCTCATCTGTAAGCTTGTCCGTCTGTCTCTGTTTTATTTTCCGTCACTGTCCTCTTTCATATATCATCTGCAAGCTTCTCTGTCTGTCTGTTGTCTGTCTGTCTGTCTCTCTCTCTGTCTGTCTGTCTGTCTGTCTCTCTGTCTCTGTCTCTGTCTCTCTCTCTCTCTCTCTCTCTCTCTCTCTCTCTCTCTCTCTCTCTCTCTCTCCTCCTCCCTCCCTTCCTCGCTCCCTGCCCTCTCAGTCATCGTCCTGCCTTCCTCCCTTGTTCTGTTGCTAAGCTCTTCAGAATCGCCCTGTCTGTACAGTCAGAGCCGTGTGTTCAATTGATCCCTGGCAACTTTGAAGTCAGATTATTAAGCAAGTCGGCCCCCAAAGAAGGCCAGTGTAATCAGTGGCTGATTGATCAGGGACCTTTGAAGTCTGATCATTGGCCGCGGAGCTGAGGGCAGCAAGAGGAGGAAAGAGACTGGTTAGTGCAGGCTGAGGCAGGCTGCAGGCTGCAGGCCTTCATTAGCTCAGCCTGTGCTGCCTGCCTGCCTGCCTGCCTGCCTGCCTGCCTGCCTGCCTGACACTGCTGCTGAGCCAAGTGTGTGTGTGTAGATGTGTGTGTGTAGATGTGTGTGTGTGTAGATGTGTGTGTGTGTGTGAATGTGTGTGTGTGTAGATGTGTGTGTGTGTAGATGTGTGTGTGTAGATGTGTGTGTGTGTAGAGTGTGGTTGTGTGTGTGTAGATGTGTGTGTGTGTAGATGTGTGTGTGTGTAGATTGTGTGTTGTGTGTAGATGTGTGTGTGTGTAGATGTGTGTGTGTGTAGATGTGTTGTGTGTGTTGTAGATGTGTGTGTAGAGTGTTGTTGTAGATGTGGTGTTAGATGTGTGTGAGATGTGTAGATGTGTGTAGTTGTGTTAGATGTGTGTGTGTGTAGATGTGTGTGTTAGATGTGTGTGTGTGTAGATGTGTGTGTGTGTAGATGTGTGTGTGTGTGTAGATGTGTGTGTGTGTAGATGTGTGTGTGTGTAGATGTGTGTGTGTGTAGATGTGTGTGTGTGTAGATTG
>CM054136.1:66391629-66426629 GCA_028751875.1 Rapana venosa | reverse complement strand
CTACACGATGCGCTATCAATTTACACTGTCCTAAATGAACTAGTGATGAAAAATCACAAACACACACACACACACACACACACACACACACACACACACACACACACACACACACACACACACACACACACAGCCCTAGGCTATAGTTGTGACCGTCTAAATTCTGGGACTCTCCCAGTAGCGTTGTGTAGAGAGGAAGAAGGCCAGTTCTCACCCCATGTACTGACCAGGCTTACAGGCAACACAGCGCCATGGCCTCCTGAACCTTCCATCAGGATAGACACTTACACATGTTGTTAATGCTCTGAAATGCCGCAGTGATGGAGAATGTCTTTATCCATGATAGGCTGTTTCTAGCATAATGACCTGTACTTTCCATTACAGGATTTAAAAAGTCCTCTGAAGTCGGAGTACGGCTGCCTATATGGCGAGGTGTTCAGCAACAGTCATGCAACAGAAGAAAACCTGTTTTCTTCTCATTCAGTGTGTATCTCCAGTCTCACATTGATTACCAGGTGTGGTGAGGGGGACAGTGTTGCGTATTCTGGATAACCCTCAGGGTGTTAATCTGGGGAACGCTGAACAGCACAACAGCAGCAGCAAAAAACAACCACCACCCCAAACTACACAGCTAAGGTGTATTGCTCTTGCATACCCTTCAAAAACCGTTGCACACTATGCAGGCCTATCTTCAAGTCTAAGAATGATGTCTAATGACGGCCTCTCGGTACACAAGATGTCGATTGTTGACGAATGCCTCATGAAATTCGACTTTGGCACAAATAATACAATTGCTTAATTACACCCCAATATATTTTATTACACGATAGAACAATCTCTCTGTCTGTCTGTCTGTCTGTCTGTCTGTCTCTCTCTCTCTCTCTCTCTCTCTCTCTCTCTCTCTCTCTCTTCCTCATGCTCTGGATGAAGCACTCTTGGAAGCTACAAACAGTTGCATTAACTCAGTCACAATTATTGGATTGTCACCATGATCCTGAAATTCAATTGACAATCATACCGGATATTGAGAGTTGGGAAACTTCTTGCTGACTTGCTTACAGTCCCAAGAAACAAATAGGAGGCCAAGTGAAACGAACTGTCTCTGATAATATTGTCAGTATTAGTGACAGTGAACCTCACCTCACCTCACCTATCACATAGTCCCTTGGATCTTGGGGGCACTAATGCGGATTTTCCAACCAACTTCCTCCACTCTCCGCGATCCTCTGCTTTCTGTAGCAATTCGTTCCACTCAAGGCCAGTCCACTCTGATGTTTGTCTTCCCATCGTTTTCTCTGTCTGCCTCTTCTTCGTCTCCCTCCTTGTACTGTTCCCTGTAGGACAGTCTTGGCCAGTCCAGATGTTTAAGTGACGTTCCCAAACCACTTTAGTATGCGTCTTTTCACTGGACAGGAGCTCTATGTTCCGATGACGTTTTTAATTCTGGCCTTCACTTTCTCATTAGTGATGTGATCTCTGTACGAGATACCAAGGAGTTTGCGAAAGCACCTCATGTCCATTGCCTGTATCCTATTTTCAATGTTTGCTCTCACGGTGCACGTTTCACGTGCGTACAAAACTAGGCACATGATCTGTGAAGGAACAATGGGGAGGAAAGCAGCAGAGCAGGCGAAAGAGGCGCCTCGTCACTCGTACCTAGGCCAGAGCGGGCTGGACCTGGAGTTGGTTTTTGGCCCCTAACTGGGTGGGCTGCGTGACCGGCAATCGGAGGCTGCTTTGTCTTCCAGTAGAGCACGCGAGGATGCTGTCATTTTTTCCTTCTTCTGCCACCGTCCTGATTGTTCTGGCCACCTTATTTGTCTTTCTGTCTCTGTCTGTCTGTCTGTCTGTCTTGCTGTCTGTCTGTCTTTCTAGCCCTCTTTCTGTCTGTCGCTCTCCTGTCTGTCTGTCCCTCCCTCTTTCTGTCTGTCTCTCTCTCCCCTGTCTGTCTGTCTCGCCCTCTTTCTGCCTGTCTCTCCCCTGTCTGTTTCTGACCTGTCTTTGTCTGTCTCCCTGTCTGTGAACTGTCTCTGTCTGTCTCCCTGTCTGTATGCCTCGCCCTCTTTCTGTCCGTCTTTCCCCTGTCTGCCTGTCTGTCTGTCTGTGACCCACCTCTGCCTTGCTTGATGTCATGACTGTGTCACATCAACGCGTTTCTATCTGTGTCAGTCTGATTTAACGTAACAGCACATGCTTCACACTGAATTGGTCATAATAATAAGACAACAAGAAGAAAAAACAAACAAAAAAGGCGCACACAGTTAAAAACAAAACAAAGCAAAAAACAAAACAAAACACGCCAGTGCCATGGATTCCATGTCGTAATCGCGTTGCAATAAATATGGCGTTCTGTCGTGTGAACGAACAGCTGTAAAAGCAATAAATAAGGTTTCTTTGTTTCATTGTGTCTGTCTCTCTCTGTGTCTGTCTGTCCCCCCCCCCCTCTCTCTCTCGCTATCTCTCTCTCTCTCTCGCTCTCTCTCTCCAGTCAGGTTTTTAAAAAAAAAGTTATATGTTTACAATAATTATGTATTTTACATTTTGGATGATTTGAATTTTTCCCTTTTTCTTTGAATAAAACTGTGTTCATTGTTGTTTGATTGAGAGATGTTTTTGGTTTTTGTGTGTTTTTTTTACCCATAGGGCTGGTTGTAGAAAAGCATGTTTGCTTATGCCATAACCCTCTTTAGATAGAATTAATTCAATTCAATTCAATCTCTCTCTCTCTCTCTCTCTCCTCTCTCTCTCTCTCCCCTCTCTCTCTCTCTCTCTCTCCTCTCTCTCTCTCTCTCTCTCTCTCTCTCTCTCCGGTTGAGACTATAAACCGAGGCCCCGTGTGTGAACGCTCGCGGAACATCTTGGCACACGTTAAGACCTGTTCCACCGTTCGGAAGATTAGGCCATTGTATTGTATTGTGGAAACTGGTGACAACATTTTCAAAACTGCATAATAATACACGAGGAATGAATGTAAAAAAGCACATAAGTGTTTATTTTATTACCCTCGACATATAAGAATCAGTAAATGAATCAGCCTCTGTCTGTCTGTCTGTCTGTCTGTCTGTCTCTCTCTCTCTCTCTCTCTCAGTTATTGTCTTTTGTCCTCGGACAACAAAAGGGGAAGGAAGGACAGACTGAAGAAAGGCGCATTTTCCTCTTTGCAATTGCGTCCGTCTTCCTGTCTCTCTCTCTGCCGCGAGCCATTCTGTTCTGTTTGACTTCCGTCCTTTCCCTCCTGTCTCTGTCTCTGTTTGTCTATCTGCCTGTAACTTGCCTGCCTGTGTGTCTGTCTCTCTGTCTTTGTCTGTGTCTGCCTGTCTGTGTGTCCCTCTCTGTCTCTGTGTGTGTGTCTATATCTCTCTGTCTGTCTGTCTGTCTGTCAGTTCAAGCTAGCACGCATGCACCCGCGCGTGTGTTTATTTTTGCTTTTTGTTTTGTTTACAGTCAGAAAGTGGGCGCTAGTGTGTGTGTGCGTGTCAAGTCAAGTCAAGTCAAGTCAAACTGTTATTTCCAGGTGGTACACTGAACAAGCAAAATACTTGTTTTTTTCATGTGTTTGCGCCTCTTTGTGTTTTTATGTGAAACTATGCGCGTGCCGTTATTCATTTGCATATTGTCATTTTTATGTGCTCGTTTTTGGTTGGATCTGCCTTTGTGTGACTAGTTAGTATAAATTAGGCAAATGGACACGTGTGAAGACTTTAATTCAAGGTTCGCGAATTGTAGTGACATGTTATTCTGAGTATGCTGAAGAAATGTCGCCCACCTTGTCAAGATGACCTTGTTCAGGCTGTTGACAATGAGGTCCTGTGTTCATTTTCATCTTCTCTGTCTGTCTGTCTGTCTGTCTGTCTGTCATTCAGTGTGTTGTGTGTGTTGTGTGTGTGTGTTGTGTGTGTGTGTGTGTGTGTGTGAAGTCAAGTCAAAATCTTTTATTTCGAGGATAATGAATAAGCACTAATACCTTTTTTTAATGTATATCTATTGTATTATTTAGTGCGTGTGTGCTTTGTTTTTGTATTGTTTTGTTTAGTGTGTGTATGTGTGTGCGCGTGCATGGGTGCGTGTGTGCGCACACGTGTGTGTGTGCGTGCGTGTGTGTGTGCGTGCGTATGTGTGTTTCGGCGTTTGTATTACTTTGAAGCTCATCAGGTCTCTGCCCAGTCCCCCCCCCCCCCCCCCCCCTTCCCGCTCCTCCTCCTCCCCCTCCCCCTCCCCCACCCCCACACCAGCCTTTTCTTCTCACCATCTCCTCCGTCGCCTTTCCTCGTCTTTTTCCTGGCTGTGCCAGCCTCAGGATGCTTTGTCTTTCCATCCTTGGGGTTGGTTGGCCCGGTACTGGTCGTCGTCATTACTGGTCTGAACCAGTGGCGGCACAAGAGCGGCGAGTGTCACCTCTCGCCTTCCTGTCTCCAGAGTGGCCAATTAGGAGAACTCCTCACTGCCCTCAGCTGCCTGCCCTAGGAACCGGTCTTCTTCTCCCCGCGTGGGCGGCATTGTGTTGTGTTGTATTGTTTTGTGTTGTGTTGTTTTGTATAACTGTGTTTGTATGTTTATATTGTTATAGTCTTGTCTTCAAGTCTTGTCTTAGAAGATTTTTTTTTTGTGCGTTGCTTTGTATCAGAATAATAATGCCCCCCAAATGGTTATTGTTGTGTTTTAGTATTGTATTGTTTTGTATGGTCTTGCTTTGTCTTGTTTTGTCTTGTCTTCAGTTATGTACCGACATTTTTGTATTTCATGTGTGTGTGTGTGTGTGTGTGTGTGTGTGTGTGTGTGTGTGTGTGTGTGTGTGTGTGTGTGGTGTGTGTGTGTGTGTGTGTGTGTGATTTATATCTTGTACATGGAAGCAAACGCTGCTGGGTAAACATCAGCAACGAAATCAAAGGATGCATCAGAGACGCGCTTGTTTTTTTCTGACCTCTATGCAGTATTCTTTCGCCGTTGTGCTTCACACCCCCGTCATTCCATGTGTCTGCTTTTGTCTGTCTTCCCTCCCTCCCTCCCTCCTTCTCTCTGTCTTCACCTGGACCTGTCCTGGCTGCATCGTTGGAGCCCAGTCTTGACTGTGACGTGAGGAAGCCTGATGATGTATCGCGGCTGGGGCCATCATTGTGACTGCTCACAATGGGTCACTGCCTTACCACGTCGCCTGCATGGTCCACAACGTGGTTTACATCAGTAGCTCTGTGAATATGTATGTGTGTGCGTGCGTGCGTGCGTGTGTGTGCGTGCGTGTGTGTGTGCTGCGTGTGTGTGTGTGTGTCTTGTGTGTGTGTGTGTGTGTGTGTGTGTGTGTGATTGATGTATGTATGTATGGTATGTGTGTCAGTGTGAGAGTATGTGTGTGAGATTGTGTGCGTGTTGCCTATGCCGGGATTTTTCTTGGATGAGAGTGTGTGCGTGTATATTCCCGTCTTTCTCTTTTCTCTCTTTCCCTCTCTTCTCTCTCTCTCTCTCTCTCTCTCTCTCTCCTCTCTCTCTCTTCTCTCTCTCTCTCTCTCTCTCTCTCTCTCTCTCTCCTCCCTCTCTCTCTCCCCCCCCCTCCGCCAAATTCTCTCTCCTTTCCTCCAGCATTTACGCCCACGTGCTCTACTGCACTTTGTCATTAACAGAAACTTTTGTTCTTTGATATCCTTGTACGTGCCGCCTGTTCTTTTTACGAGCATGATTGTCTACCTGTCTAAATCACCTCATATAGACAGTCGCTGAAAAAGCATAGGAATGCACCCACCCCACCCACCCACACACACACACGAGCGCGCGCACGCAGCAACGCACGCAAGAACGCACACACACACACACACTCACACACATACACAAACTCACAACATACATACAGCACAGCACAGACAGACAGATAGACACACACACACAACACAACAACACACACACGCGCGCGCGCACGCGCGCACACACACACACACACACACACACACACAGACAGACAACTCACACACACACACACACTCACTCTCTCACACACACACACACACTCGCGCCTGCGTGCGCAACACACACACATACACACACACACTCTATCATTTGCACACACACACACAAACACACACTCACACACGCACGCGCACGTGCGCGCGCACACATGCGCACACGCTTAATTTTTTACCCTTAAAAATCATTTTGAGTTGACTTGACTTCACACACACACACCACACACACACACACACCACACACACACACACACACACACACACACACACACACACACACACACGTGCACGCTCTCAACACTGAAAACTTGAGTCATGACGCTTTCGCAGACGAATGTCTTGAGCATTTTACAAGTGGAGTGACAGGCAAAACGATTTCTTTACTGCACAAGATCGTGACTGTAACTGCCAGAGAATGGCGGAACAAAGTGACACTGGGGCCAGCCTGTCAGGGAAACTCACGCAACGGTATCATCTGGTCTGCCCCCAGGGAAAGAGGAAGGGCATCAGTTTGGGTTGATAATCAAACAAGGAAGAGGGCGAGAGAGTCAGTGGTCTAGACGTTGTACACTTGTCTCGAGAGTGAGAAGGAAGTCGCGAGTTGGTTCTTGGTTGGAGCCCCTGCTTTTCTTCTATCTTCTATGCCGTGAGTGGTGGTCTGGGTGCTAGTCTTTTGGTAAGAGGCGATAATCCCAGGTATTGTGTCATTTCAATGCAAATTACATGTAGCATTCCTTAACCACCGCCCCCCACCCCCCCTCCTCCCAACGGAAACGAAGGGGTTGGTCCTGGCAAAATTATGTAGAATGAAACCTCACTCTGATATGGAAACAGTCACACATACAGAGAGGAAAGTATAAAGAAAAATAGTGGGTGGCGCTGTTCTTGTGGCGACTTGCTCTCCGTGGTGAGAGCAGTCCGAATTTTTTGCAGAGAAATTTACTGTGAGTGAAAGAAGTATCCATTACGCTACACTGCACTGCACTGCACTACACCACACTTCACCACACTGCACTGCAGTACACTACACTACGCTACGCTACACTACGCTGCGCTATCCTACACCACACTACACTACGCTACGCTACACTAGGCTGCGCTATCCTACACCACACTACACTACGCTGCGCTACACCACACCACAACACACTACACTACACTACGCTACGCTACACTACACTACACTACGCTACGCTACACTACGCTGCGCTATCCTACACCACACTATACTACACTACGCTACACCACACCACACCACACCACACCACACCATTGTTAATAACACAGGAGGAAGAGCGGTAGGGAGTGTTAACACAAGAGGAAATATAGGGACCAATGCAGCTAATGACGAAGCAGAAAAGGCGGGAAGAAAATTAATGTGTTGATGATAGAGAAAGCATGAGCAGAGCAAAAACACGTTGCTGCTGATGGAATAAATCAATATGACTGATACAGGAATAGGGACAAGAGGAGGTATGTTGCTTAACAGAAGGAAATAAATATAAAGGAGAAAGGATAGGAGTAAATAGTGTTGCTCTCGGAAGAACATGTAGATGAGAAAGGAAAAGGGACAGGGGAAATATTCTGACTTGTAATGTAAAGGAGAAGGGAGAGGGAAAAACAATACCGTAAATACTGGTGCTAAAGGTCGTAGCCAGTAATGTTGTGGGAGCTGTGTCAGTTATTAGTGTGTGCATCCTGTGTGCTGACTAATGGCAACCTGATGTTGGTGTGTTTGGTGCGTTATGTCATGTTCTTGGCTTTGCTTTCCCCTTCCTGTCCCACCCCCTCCCCCTTTTTGGGGGGTAGGTGGTGGAGGTGGTGGTGGTGGTGGTGGGGGGGGGGGGGGGGGCGGCAGATAGACAGGCAGGAGAGAGGGGTAGCATGGTAACGTGTGTGAAGACAAAAATGTGTGTTGGAGGGTAGTTTTCCTCTGCTTCAGGTTTCATTCCTCTGTGAGTCATTCGGATGCACCGTGGTCCTTTGTGCAAACGCACGCATATCTCGCGCACATGCACTGTGCACCATGGTTCTTTGTGCAAACGCAGGCATATCTTGCGCACATGCACTGTTCACCATGGTCCTTTGTGCAAACGCAGGCATATCTTGCGCACACGCACTGTGCACCATGGTTCTTTGTGCAAATGCAGGCATATCTTGCGCATATGCTAAAAAACCAGCCATCATTTGTAGAGAAGTAGGTAGGCCAGCTAAGCCTGGGTGGCATGGATGACAAGAAGATAGGCAGGATGCCTGCTGCGACCTGTACTGGAGAGGGATGTGCAGGCTCCCCCAGGGGAGGGGGACGGGATAGCCTAGTGGTCAGAACATTGCGCTCGCAATCTGACGACCCGGGTTCGATTCCCGTTTAACGGGATATTTTCCCCTGAAGTTAACATCAGTGCAGACTCCACTCTCCCCAAAAGTCCTTCGGATGAGACTATAAACCGAGGCTCCGTGTGCGAACGCACGCACGCAGAACATCTTGCGCGCGCATTAAATCCTGTTCCGCTTTTCGCAAGAGTAGGCCATTGTGTGCCGGTGGGAACAGATGACAGAATTTACAAAACCGCATACACACGGGGACTGGAAGTGAAAAAGCACATGGGTGCTTATTCCATTATCCTCGATATAAAAGAATAAATAAATAAATAAATAAAGGCTCCAGTGATTGAAGACATAGTGCCTGGCAGTCCAGTGCAATGCTGCCATGACTCCAGTGATTGAAGACAGTGTCTGGCAATCCAATGCAGTGCTCCTATAACTCCACTGATTGAAGACAGTGTGCCTGGCAATCCAATGCAGTGCTCCTATAACTCCACTGATTGAAGACAGACTGTCTGGCAATCCAGTGCAGTGCTCCTATAACTCCAGTGATTGAAGACATACTGCCTGGCAATCCAGTGCAGTGCTCCTATAACTCCCCACAAAGTGCACTAAGGGAGAAGCTGCAGTAACACATCGCAACATGCTGCATTCAGTATTGTACTGTATTGCACCGTATCGCATGCTTTAGCCACAGCAACATGAACTGTGCTGCGCGAAAAGTCGGGCTCCCATCCCTTCCCATCCCTTCCCTTCCTTCCCTTCCTCCTCGGAGCCAGTTCTCAGGGCACCGCCCCGTGTTTTGCCAAACCAGCTTTCCAGCTTGGTGGACTGTGGGGAGGAAACAATCCGGTTTGAGGTCAAGTTGATGTCGTTAACAGCTTTCTGCCTAAGTGGGTAGGTTATCTTCTCTTCTAGGCTGCCAAACATCTCTGCCTTCGTATGTGTCTGTCTCTGTCCTTGTTTATCGCTGTCTGTCTGTCTCTCTGTCTCTATGTCTATTTGAACTCTCTCTCTCTCTCTCTCTCCTCTCTCTCTCTCCTCTCTCTCTCTCTCTCTCTCCTCTCTCTCTCTCTCTCTCTTCTCTCAAGAATGCTTATTGAAATGTTCACATATTATTTGATTGGATGGCCGAGTATAGCATTCTAGAATGTTCTTGTGATAATTTTAATTGTTTATTTTTTTTTGTTCTTTATCCTTAACATTTCTTTGTGTTCAGTTTGTAGCTGATTTTACGTTAGAGCTTAAAGTCGATTCCATTTATAAAGAGCTCTTTCCTTTTCATTACGTTAAATGCATCATGTCATTTCTCTAATATTTGCATTTACAAAAGAAAGTCGCGTGTAATCCCCATTGTCAGTAGGTCACATTGGGCAATGACAATAAATTGATCAAAGCATCTCCTCTCTCTCTCTCTCTCTCCTCTCTCTCTCTCCTCTCTCTCTCTCTCTTCTCTCTCTCTCTCTCCTCTCTCTCTCTCTCTCTCTCTCTCTCTCTCTTCTGTCTGACTGTCTGTGTGTGTGGGGTGTGTCTATCTCTCTCAACGTACAGTGGCTACAAGTCTCATCACTTTCTGTAAGACTGGGAAAAGAGAGAACACGGGAAGGAAAATACGGAAGCTTTCAGTGAATTCCATTTCAAAGCTGGAACTGTGTGTTCAGACGATGGGGAGAGAGAGAGAGAGAGAGAGAGAGAGAGAGAGAGAGAGAGAGAGAGAGAGAGAGAGAGAGAGACAGACAGACAGACAGACAGACAGACAGACAGACAGAGACAGAGCAAAGTTTGTCTTCCTTCAAGCATCTACACTCACTGTTTTTTCGTTTTTCTGTGTCTATGTCCCCCTACCGTATTTTTCAATGGGAGGAAAGGAAGGAAGACTTTTATTTTCCCTGCCAATCCCCAGTTTGTTGTTCATCCATGGTGTCTGGTTCTCTGACCTGATTCCATTCTCTTCCAAAGCCTCTTTCCCCTCTTCTCCTTATTCTTTGTGTTTTTCTCCCCGTTCCATTCCATCACACGTGAAGATGACAACTTGGAATCGGTGGTCCTGATTTGCCCATTATGCCAGAGAACTAGGCAGACGTTGTCTTCTTGCTCCGGTGATTGACTTTGCCTGCAAGAAGAAAGTTTTGGTAATGTTCGTATCGAAAGTACAGGAGAAGAAACCGAGAGAGGTTGCAGCAAATGTCACCAGTAAAAAGTGAAGTGTTACAGTGAGGCACTAGGGACACCATAGTAAAAAGCGCGGCAGCATCAACAGTAAAAGCAAAGAGGACCTGGAAGACAGGGGAAGAGGGAGGAGGAAAAAAGTTATGGTTTGGGCGATACTGTGCCTGTAGTGAGTTTTGTCATAAAAATATATTTCGTATTTCTGTCTCTCTGTCTGTTTGCCTGTCAGTGAGTCTATCCTTGTTTTTCTCTGTATTTTTCCTCTTGTGTTTCTTTGCCTCTGTGTATCTGTCTCTGTGTGTCTGTCTCTGTGTGTCTGTCTATGTGTGTCTGCCTCTGTGTGTCTTGTCTATCTGTGTCTCTCTCTCTGCCTGTGTGCCTGTCTGTCTGTCTGTTCATTCATATATGATTTTTTTCATGAAAATATTCAGGTTTGCTGCCTCGTATCATCTCGGTTATGGCCCAGTACTGGAAATCTGTACCCCTAAGCTGTTCATCTCATTATCACCAGCTATGTAAAGCCTCTTCTTGCTCACCCTGACATTGTCTCATTCCAGACAAGTCCACAAACAGTGAACAATGTGGGACTGCTGCTATAAGACCTCCACCCAGAAGAGGGCTTGCACAGCTGCAGGGACATTTGTTTCGGCAGTTAATCCGAGGGCCTGTTCTGACCCAGCAGACACAACACGCTACCTGTTCAGACAATAGAGACTTTCAGTGTGAGCCACTGACTGCCTTCCCCTTCACATCTCTGCAGTCTTGAGGTTGGCCCAATGAAACTCTCAGGAGCGGCATTTTTTTGGCAAGGCGAACCTTACGGAATCCATCCATTCCCGAGTAGGTCTATATTGGTTTCATCCAAGCCTGCACTGTGATCGTTGATGCTGACCTCTTGGAAAGAACCCAAGCATAGCGCAGACGACAGCAACAACTTCATTATCAGGCATGACTGAGCAAAGAGCCTCTCTGATGTTGCTGACCGACACTTGAAGCCAGGGTATGTCACCCGTAAACCTGCCAACTTTGAACACAACTTAACCACAGACTTTGGAAAGGGGGGGGGGGGGGGGGGGTAAAGGAGAATGAGAGAGAGAATGTGTGTGTGAGAGAGAAAATGTGTGTGTGTGAGAGAGAGAGAGAGAGAGAGAGAGAGAGAGAGAGAGGAGAGAGAGAGAGAGAGAGAGAGAGAGAGAGAGAGAGAGAGAGATGAGAGAGAGAGAAGAAGGTGAGGGAGAGAAATGTGAGAGAGAGAGAGAGTTGTGTGTGAGAGAGAGAGGGAGAGAAAGTGTGTGTGAGAGAGAGAGAGGTGTGTGTGTGAGAGAGAGAGAGCGAGAGAGAGAGAGAGAGAGAGAGAGAGAGAGAGAGGAGAGAGAGAGAGAGAGAGAGAGAGAGAGAGAGAGAGAGAGAAAATGTGTGAGAGAGAGAGAGTTGAATAAAAATCATGACGAGACCAGAGTATGAAGAGCCATTAACTCTGAGATATTGATCTCTTTATCAGGATTGACCAGTCAGAGTGAATATGACAGTGCCAATGACAACACATTGCACAGGGGGGATGGAAACGTCCGTTTATTTTCTAAATGTGGGGCAACAAGGAGGCAATTGAGTAAACTTTACATTGGAAAAAGCCAGGGCTTATTAATTTTTCAAAACAAAAGAAGCAAATCTAGGACCAAAGGCTGAATGCTGTGTGCAGTGATTTGTCAGAGCTGAGGACAGCAGCCGTCTTTCACCATCCGCTTCCTCCAGGGAACAGGAAGGAGTGTCAGACTTGTTACCTGACACCCACCCAGTCCACTTCCTCTGTCGTCCAGACGTGATCAATCAAAATCAGATTTAAGAAAGAGGGTGGCAGGATGGTTAAGACGTTCGCCTGCCAACAAGTAAACCGTGAGCTTGTAGGTTCGATTCCCAGCCTCGCCCTTTCTTCTCAGTTTGACGGGGCGAAAAAAAAAATCAAACTGAATCAGAATGTCAGTCCTTTGAGTGAGAGACTATAAACCGAGCCCTGTTTGCAAACACACAGAGAACATCTTGCGCACACGTTAAAAACCCGTGCCGCCTTTCGGAAGAGTAGGCCATGGTGTGCTGGCAGGAACGGATGGCAGGGGGGAAAAACAACCCCACCAACATGCACACAGGTGTCGCGTTAAAACACCATCCCCGAAGTCGGAATGCGGCCACCTAAATGGCGGGGGAAGAAAACGGTGGTGTGCCCGCATCCACCTCACCCTTGGTGAGCCTGGGGGCTCTAGCCGAGGAAGGAAGGAAGGAAGAGAACACTGCATGGCCTGACAGACCGCTGGTGTGGGGGGCATAGTGCACAGAGGGGAGGGGAGGGGAGAGGGAGGGGGGGTGTAGGTTAACCGAAGTATCATCAAACTTGGTTGCAAACTGCTTTGTGTTTATTGCCTGGAAACGAAAAAGAGGTGATTTCTATAAAGTTCTATCTCCCCCCTCACCTCTTCCTGTTTTCCCTGTTTTTCTACCTTGTTTGCTGTCGCCCTTCTAGAACCCCGTATCTCCTCTTCTATATCACACTTTTTTCTCTCTGTCTGTGTCTGCCTGTTTCTCTGTCTCTCAGTCAGTCTGTCTGTCTGTCTGTCTGTCTGTCTACCCCCCCCCCCCCCCCCTCCTGTTTCTCTCTCTCTCTGTGTTATCTCTCTCCCCCTTCTCTCTCTCTCTCTCTCCTTTCTCTGACTGTCTGTCTCTGTCTCTACGTCTCTGTCTGTGTTTCTGTCTCTGTCTCTCTCTTCCTCTCCCTCTGTCTCTCTCCCTCCCTCTTTCACTCTCTTTCTGTCAGTCTGTCTGTCTCTGTGTTCTGTCTCTGTCTGTCACACACACACACCACACCACTCTCACACACATAACACCCACCACACAACACACACACACACACACACACACAACACACACACACACACACCACACACACCACACACACACACACACACACACACAACACACACACACACACACTCTCCACACACCACAACTACACACACACACCACATCTCACACCACACACACCACACACTTCAACAGAGACATACACCCATACACATGGCCATACAAACACAACATCACCTCATAACAAAAATAAATAATAACTCACCTCTATCGTCATCCCTTCAGTGAGGCTGGAAAAGAGACCCAACAGCCAGAACCAACAATCTGGGGGCGCTTTAAGCACATCATCTGAAGCTCAGCAGTGTTTATATTATAATAATGTATAAGTGTATGAGAGGTGGATTAGAAAGGATGGCCTTCAGTCTGTGCCTACTCGTCGTCCCCACACGCAAATCTCTGTCTGCTTTGCTCCTCTGGCCTTCCAGTTCTTTTTCAATTTATCAAAATGATAAGGGAGGAGGGGTCGTGGGGTGGGAGGGAGGCCAGGATACATTTTCTGTTGCCTCTCTCTCTTCTACCCCCCCCCCCCCCCCCCCCCCCCCCCTCTCTCTCTCCTCCTCCTCCCCCTCTTCCCCCCTCTCTTTCTCCTCTCCCCCCCCCCCCCCACCCCTCTCCTCTCTCTCTCCTCCTCTCCTCTCTCTCTCTCTCTCCCTCTCTCTCTCTCTCTCCCTCTTTCTCTTCTCTCCCTCTCTCTCTCTCTCCTCTCTCTCTCTCTCTCTCTCTCTCTCTCTCTCTCTCTCTTCTCTCTCTCCTCTCTCTCTCTCTCCTCTCTCCCCTTTCTCTTTCTCCTCTCTCCTCCTCTCTCCCCTCTCTCTCTTTCCACTTTGTTGCTCTTGCAGAGCGTCTGTTTCGATGACCTAATACTATTCTTCTACAACTTCCCCCCTCCCCTCTCCCCTTTCCCTCCTCTCTTCTTCCTTTTCCATTCCCTCGCCCTTGAAGATGACAACTTCGATTTTGTGGTCCCATTTTGCCAGTTTAACCAGACAGTAAAGCAGACAGACTTCCCTTTCTCCCTGTAGTTCTGCATTGCTTAGGAGAAAAGAAAGTTGTTGCCAATGTTTGCACACTACTGGAAGCAAAGGGAATGGATAGGAAACGGAGAAAGCTGCTTTTGGGGTTTGTTTTTTGTTTGGTTGGTTTTTTGGTTGTTTTTTGTTTGTTTTGCAAACGCTGTTACCGAACTGAAGTATTGGATTGTAACACTTCATCAGTTTTGAATATATTTTTTTAAAAAAGGGTTAAAACAGAAAAGCAAACTCTGCATGCATTTTTTCTTTAGTGCACACGCACGCATGCGCGCGCACACACACACACACACACACACACACACACACACACACACACACACACACACACACACACCACACCTACCTTAGTTAGAACCTTAGTTAAGGAAGAGAAGAGACGACAGTTATAGAAGAGAAGAGGCCTTAGTTATAGAAGAGAAGAAAGAAGAGAAGACCCTTAGTTATAGAAGAGAAGAAAGAAAAGAGAAGACCTTAGTTATAGAAGAGAAGAAAAGAAAAAGAGAAGACCCTTAGTTATAGAAGAGAAGAAAAGAAAAGAGAAGACCCTTAGTTATAGAAGAGAAGGAAAAGAGAAGACCCTTAGTATAGAAGAGAAGAGAAGGCTGTAAGAGAAAGAAGCCCTTAGTTAAAGAAAAAGAAAGACCCTAGTTAAAGAAGAGAAGAGAAGACCTTTAGTTAAAGAAGAAAGGACCCTTAGTTAAAGAAGAAAGAGAAGACCTTAGTTAAAGAAGAGAAGGGACCCTTAGTAAAGAAGAGAAGAGAAGACCCTTAGTTAAAGAAGAAAAGAGAAGACCCTTAGTCAAAGAAGAGAAGAGAAGACCTTTAGTAAAGAAGAGAAGAGAAGACCTTAGTAAAGAAGAGAAGGAGACCTTAGTTAAGAAGGAAGAAGAAGAAAAGAGAAGCCCTTAGTTAAAAGAAAGAAAGAAAAGAAGAAGAGAAGACCTTTAGTTAAAGAAGAGAAGGCCCTTAGTTAAAGAAGAAAGGGGACCCTTAGTTAAAGAAGAGAAGAGAAGACCCTTAGTTAAAGAAGAGAAGAGAAGACCCTTAGTTAAAGAAGAGAAGAGAGGACCTTTAGTTAAAGAAGAGAAGAGAAGACCCTTAGTTAAAGAAGAGAAGGCCCTTAGTTAAAGAAGAGAAGAGAAGACCTTTAGTTAAAGAAGAGAAGAGAAGACCCTTAGTTAAAGAAGAGAAGAGAAGACCCTTAGTTAAAGAAGAGAAGAGAGGACCTTTAGTTAAAGAAGAGAAGAGAAGACCTTTAGTTAAAGAAGAGAAGGCCCTTAGTTAAAGAAGAAAGGGGACCCTTAGTTAAAGAAGAGAAGAGAGGACCCTTAGTTAAAGAAGAGAAGAGGAGAACATAGAAAAGCTATAATTTGTGTGACGGCGTGAACAGAGTAGGCCCAAAACCAGACCTGAAACTCCTGTCTACTGTGTCACCTTGCCTCTCCATCAACAGCGCCTTTACCTAACCGTCATCTTTCAGTTTTGAAGACTTTAACACCCGCTAACCCCAGACACAGATGGGGGGGGGGGGGGGGGGGGGGGGGGAGGAGAAGGAGGTCACACTGAGACCAGGGCACGGGAGGCCCTTGACTGTGAGATGTTTGTCTTCCTGAGATGCTGAGGGTGAAGATGCCAGAGTTGATAACAGACTGGGTATGAAGAGCTTTCGAATGCCAGAGTGATCATTGCGTTTTCTGTGGGAAAAACAAACATCCTCTCAGAGAGCAGTGGAGATGAGCTATTTTTTTCTCTTGTCTTTCTGTCTTTCATTCCATTCTTTCCTTTCTTTTCTTTTCTTTTCTTTTCTTTCTGTCAATCTATTATCTATCTATCTATCTATCTATCTAGCTACCTACCTACCTACCTACCTATCTATCTATCTATCTATCTATCTATCTATCTATGTCTGTCTGTCTGTCTGTCTGTCTGTCCGTCCGTCCGTCCGTCCGTCCGTCCGTCCGTCCGTCCGTCCGTCCGTCCATCCATCGTCTGTCTGTCTGTCTGTCTGTCTGTCTGTCCGTCCGTCCGTCCGTCCGTCCGTCCGTCCGTCCGTCCGTCCGTCCGTCCGTCCGTCCGTCCATCCATCCATCCATCCTTCCTTCCTTCCTTCCTTCCTTTTCTTTTATTTCCTTCCTTCCTTCCTTCCTTCCTCCCTCCCTTTTCTTTTCTTTTTTCTTCCTTCCTTCCTTCCTTATTGTTCCTTCAGCATGGATCAACAGAAAGGCAAGGTGATGGGTTTCTATAATCAGATTCAGGTGTACCAAGTCACCAATGCTAAAATCAGGACCAAGCCCCCCAATCCTTTGCACTAACTGAGGTTTTGTCAGAATCGTCACAAAAGTGTTTCCCCGTCATCAGGGTAATGCTTCTCCTGTGATAGACTGAAAGGGTTTGACTTACGTGTGAGGTGTCATCGACGCCACTTTGCCAGTTGTCTTAAGGTAAAGGTAAGTGTCCCATAACCTATAAGGTCGTAGGGGAGCGAGGCGTCAGAGACCTCACTTCTCCAGGGGCCAGCATACTGAGGGCGGCGCCCATCTCCTCTCCCTCGCTGCTTTACCTTCCCTGACCCTTAAGAGGCAGGTACCCTTTTACAGCTGGGTGTACTGAAGCCAAGGGGCGCAAACGGTCACCCATCCAACTGGTAACCACACTCGAACACTGCTTAACTTGGCTGGGGGAGAGTGAGTGCTCTGACCACTGAGCTATCCCGTCCCCCCAGTTGTCTAGACGTGGTAAATCAATTCGGTTGCTCCACAGTACAGTAGGCGAGTGTGACAGGGAAACAGTTGAGGGTAATGGGGTTAACAGAGGCATCCGCCATGGCAGCAGGCGTGGTGACAGAGTGCTGTGTTCGCTCCGTCCATCCAAAGAGGAAGAAGGAAGGAGGATGTGATTTATGTGAAGATCTTTCCCTTTTCTGTTTTTTCTTCCCCTGTCTACTGTCACTCTCAATCTCAGCACTTATGTACAGTGTTCTTTCTATCGTCTTTTCTCGTGCGTGTGTGTGTGTGTGTGTGTGTGTGTGTGTGTGTGTGTGTGTGTGTGTGTGTGTGTGTTGTATGCGTATGTGTGTGTCTCATTCTTTTTCTTTCTCAGTCTGTCTGTCTGTCTGTCTGTCTGTCTGTCTTTCTTTCTGTCTTTCATTCTTTCTTTATTTTTTCTGTTGTTGTCTGTCTGTCTGTCTGTCTGTCTGTCTGTCTTGTCTTTCTTTCTTTCTTTCTTTCTTTCTGTCTGTCTGTCTGTCTGTCTGTCTCTCCCTCCCTCCCTCACCCATCCTCCCACCTTCCCCTGTGTGTGTGTGTGTGTGTGTGTGTGTGTGTGTGTGTGTGTGTGTGTGTGTGAAATGAACGTCAAGATGGTAAGCACTTATCGAAATTCCTTGTAGATGTGTGACTGTACATAATGACAAGCGCAGAAGTGAAATTTGTAGACTGTTGCTGCATACAGGACTACACACATACAGTGATACATTTTACACACCCACACACACCCACCCACCCACACCCACACCCACACACACTACACACACACACACACACACACACACACACACACACACACACACACACACACACACACACACATACACACACACACACTGTACAATCACTTTCACATCTTCATCACTCTTCATGAAACAGGAAGAAGAGAGGGAACAGGGGAGGTAAGGGAACTAGGGAAGCTTTCAATGATTTCTATCTCAATCTGAGCTGTGTGTTCAGATAATGGGTCCAGATGGGGACAGCGTTTGTCGCCCTACAAGCATCTACAGTGAGAGTGTTGATATTTTTGGTTTTGTTGTTGTCCTTCCATTTTTCTTTCTGTGGAGGGAGGTGAGGGTGTTTTTATTTCTATTGTCTTCCCAGTTTCTCAGCCGTCCATGGTGTCTGGTTTTCTCACCCATTTCCATTCTCTCTTTCATCCCCCCTCCCCCCCCCCCCCTTCTTCCCCTCCCCCTTCCGTTTCTTCTGTCTTCCTTCTGTCTTCATTCCATTCCATTTTTCTTGAAGGTCACGACTTTGAATTTTTTGCCCCATTTTGCTAGTTTAACAAGACCGGCATGCAGATAGAACCTTTTGTTGTCATTATTCTTTGTTTTTTACACTAGGGATTCAGTTTACATTGGAAAAAGAAACGTTTGTTAATGTTTGTATTAGAAGTGAAAGGGAGAGAGTGGAAACAGAGAGCTTTTAGCAAATGCCATTGCTGAAATGAATGTTGGGGTTGTAGTAGTTTGTTTCATTAAGGGAAAGGGGGGGGGGGGGGGGGGGGGGGGCGAGAGAAACAAAAGAGAAAACAAAGGACACAGAGAGAAAATTGAAATGAAAATGAAGTGGGATGGGATGGCCTAGTGGTAAGAGTGTTGAGCTGACAGTTTGAGGCCTGTGTTCAAGCCACCACTCGGGCACTCATTCTAGGGGATTTTTCCTCTGGAGTTACCATCAGTACCAACTCCACTCCCCTGAGATTCCTTCGGAGGAGACTATTAACCAAGGTCCTGCGTGCAAACACTCGCAGAAGAGCTTGTGCAATGTTAAAAGCCGTTCCATCTTCCAGAAGACAGGCCATTGCAGGCTGGTAGGAAAGGATGATAACAATGTTGCACAATGCATGCACACTCTGTTGTGTTCATACCTCATTCCCGAAGTTGGAATGCATCAGCCTCATTGGCGGGGAAAAAAGAGTAGCATACGCTATCTCACCATTGGTGAGCCTCGGAGCTCTTGCTATAAGGAACGGAAAAGAAAGAACAGTTTTGTGATACTGTATTTGTAGTAAGTTCTTCATGCTCTGTGTGTGTGTGTGTGTTGTGTTGTGTTTGTGTGTGCACGCGTGCGTGCGTGTGTGTATATGTGTGTGTGTGTGTAGCTTTGGTGCCTCCTCAGCAGCAGTGCATAGAAAGCGGTCAATGTTAGATTGCCGACAGGCTGTCATCAGAAGAGGTCTTGCACAGCTGGTCACACTTTGTTGTGGGGCTCACTGGGGCTGTGTTTGATCCTGAATGGTCGCGGCACTTCATTTGAAGACCACTTCGGCTGACAGAAAACAGCAATGCATGTTGCAAAGCCACTGTGAGATGTGCACTGCTATGCATTGTATCACCTCGTCTCCCCAGCACCACTCTGCCACCCATGAAATAATGGGCAGTCTTTCAATGGCCACTTTTGTAGTCTTTCAAAAACATCTTCTGCAGTCTCAAAAACATCTTCTGCAGCCTCAAAAACATCTTCTGCAGTCTCAAAAACATCTTCTGCAGTCTCAAAAACATCTTCTGCAGTCTTTTAAAGATTCTGACAACTTCTGCAGTCTTTCGGATATGACTACTGCGATCTTTCAAAGATGACTTCTGCAGTCTTTCAAAGACAACTTCTGTAATCTTTCAAAGATGACTTCTGCAGTCTTTCAAAGACAGTTTCTGACAGTAATGGAGTTACAAGAATGTCCGAGCATGAAGGCTTGTTAACTGTAGATAACTATCTGTTTTCATTGCATGAGGAGGGGTGGGGGCAACAGTCATGGCAGAAAGTTGGGTGTAAAGAACTCTCAAATTTGATTATCACGTTCTTTCAGTAACATGAACAGCATCACGTTCCTATAGGACAAAAGAAACATCAATATCGTTTTTATATGAGGGCATCAGACAAACTAGTAACTTAACACTTCCAGTCAGATCTTGTAAGTCAAAAACTGCTGAAAGCTTATAAATTAAGCGTTCGAAAGCGAAAGGTCTCTGCTCAGTGGTTCAACGTCATCATAGCAACGTGTTAGCCCTGTGGCAGGGCTCTTTTCTTGCAGGGAAATGGAAAGGGTGTCTTGATACGTGCTGACTGTGTGATGCCCACTCCACTTAGTTTGCCAGTCGTCTAGACGTGATAAATCAGTGGACAGTAGGCCAGTGGCACAGGGGACAGTCAGTCAGTGGAGTGGGGAATGGAATGGAATGAAGTGGAGTGAACAGAAGTATTATCAGACTTGGGTACAGAAGCCTTTGTGTTCACTTGATAGAAAAGTGGGAAGAAGGGAGCAGTGCAGAGATTTCTAGAATCAAGTTCTCTTTCCCTGGTTTCACTCCTATCTTGTCTGTTCTCTCTCCTGTCTGATGTCACTGTCTGTCTCTGTCTCTGTTTCTGTCTTATATCCTCTCTCCTTCTCTTTCTCTCTCGCTCTCTCTGTCTCTCTCTCTGTCTCTTGTCTCTCTCTCTCTCTCTCTCTCTCTCTCTCACTGTCTCTCTCTGTGTCTGTAGGCCATCTTACATAATGAAAATGACGCCCACACACACCCACACACACTCACAGACTCTCTCTGTCTCTCTGTCTCTGTCTCTTTCTCTTGCTCTCTCTTTCTCTCTCTCTCTCTCTCTCTCTCTCTCTCTCTCTCTCTCTCTCTCTCTCTCTCTCTTCTTTCTGCCCCTCCCCCCTCTCTCTCTGCCCCTCCCGCCCCCCTCTCAGACACATTAACTGATTCATTTATAGATAGTTTTCCTATCTTCTTCACTTTTAATGACGTCGGAAAAAAAAAGAGATGATGCAGGAAAGAAAAACATCAAGACTTTTCACTGAATTCTATCTAAAAAGCTCAGATGTGTGTGTGTTCAGATAATGGACTGAACTGAACTGCAAACCATTTGTTTTGTTTTGGTTATCAACAGTACAGTTGAAAGTGTTTGCATTTTTTGTCGGCGTCCTCCGATTTCTCTTTTTCAGTAGAAGGAAGTTTGTGTAGATGCCTTTGCGTTGCACGTGATATTCAGAGAGAGAGAGAGAGAGAGAGAGAGAGAGAGAGAGGAGAGAGAGAGAGAGAGAGAAGAGAGAGAGAGAGAGAACGTGCAATAGATTGTTGATGTCTCCAAACATCATGTTGATTTACCGTTCCTTTCCTGTATTGTAAATGTTCTTTCATTTTCATATCCATACTTTGTGTTCTTCAATTGGGAATGGCTTTGTGTTGTGAGTATTTTTCACACGCCCACATCTGCAAGTTGTGGTTTTGTTAAATTTCATTGAAATAAAAATCTTGGTAAAATCTTGGGGATATTTATTTGTATGTACGTTTTCTGCCCAGACTGCTGCTGTTGACCATCCAGCGTGTCAGGGTCTGTCTGTGCCTGCTAGCTTCTTCTGCCTGCCTTCCTCTCCCTCTCCCTCTCCCCATTGTTTTTCCCTCTGTTCTCTTTTTTTGTTCTCTTTTTTTTTGTTTTCGTCATCCTCGAAGGTGACAACATCTGTTTAGTTTGGTCCCGTTTTGACAGTCGAACTAGACATGCTGTCTCTCGCTCTCTGTCTCTGTGTCTATGTCTCTCTCTCTCTCTCTCCCTCCCTCCTCTCTGTCTCACTCTCATGCTCTCTCTCTCCGTCCCTCCTCCCTCTCTCTCCGTCCCTCTCCCCTCTCTCCCTCTGTCTGTCTGTCTGTCTCTCTCGACACAAGTCGTTTATTTTCCTTGGATTAAAGAACAAATTTTGGTTAATGTTTGTTCTTGAAAGAAAGGGAAGTAAAGGAAAGTGGGAGCTTCTAGCCAGCCACTGCCTGATAGCATGACCTGCTGCATTTAGATTGTGTTCATTTGGTGGGATAAGAAAACAGCGACAGCAGCAGCAACAGAACAACAGGGGAAGAAGAAAGGAACAAGAAAAGAAAGGGGAAGGTTTTGGTGACACTGGGTTCGTAGAGAGGTTTGTATACAAGTTGTTTGTCTTTGAGAGAGAGTGTGTGTGTGTGTGTGTATGTGTGTGTGTGTGTGTGTGTGTGTGTGTGTGTGTGTGTGTGTGTGTGTGTGGTGTGTGTGTGTGTGGTGGTGTGTGTGTGTGTGTGTGTGTGTTGTTTGTTTTTGAGAGAGAGTGTGTGTGTGTTGTTGTGTGTTTGTATTTGTGTGTTTGTATGTGGTTGTATGTTGTGTTGTTTGAGAGAGTACTGTGTTTGTGTGTGTTGTGTGTGTGTGTGTGTGTGTGTGTGTGTGTGTGTGTGTGTGTGTGTGTGTGTGTGTCCCAGTGAGCTCAGTTCTGCCAATTCTCAATGCCAGCAATCCTCAGACAGTCCTCATTATCAGACTTCCCTAATGCCACTGCTAGCAGAGGCTATGCCATGCGTGGCTGTGTGGACACTCCCCCCCCCCCCCCCTCCAGGGTATTGGATGTGGCGTGTTATGATCCTTTACACATCCAACACCACCTACTCAGTTGACTTGGGGTGACAATCACTGCTGACTTGTGAAGTCAGACTTAGTCAGATTCCCTCTAAACCAATCCATCTATCAAAATACACGTCTTACCCACGCTCTTTGTTACCCACACTCTTTTGTACCCACACTCTTTGTTACCCACACTCTTTCTACCCACACTCTTGTACCCACTGTTCCCACACTCTTTGTTATCCACACTTTTTGTTACCCACACTCTTTTATACCCAGACTTTGTTACCCACACTCTTTGTTACCCACACTCTTTGTTACCCACACTCTTTGATACCCAGACTTTGTTACCCACACACTTTGTTACCCACACTCTTTGTTCCCCACACTTTGTTACCCACACACTTTGTTACCCACACTTTTTGTTACCCACACTCTTTGATACCCAGACTTTGTTACCCACACTCTTTGTTACCCACACTTTTTGTTACCCACACTCTTTGATACCCAGACTTTGTTACCCACACACTTTGTTACCCACACTTTTTGTTCCCCACACTCTTTGTTCCCCACACTTTGTTACCCACACTCTTTGTTACCCACACTTTTTGTTCCCCACACTCTTTGTTACCACACTCTTTGTTCCTCACACTCTGTTACCCACACTCTTTGTTACCCACACTCTGTTACCCACACTCTTTGTTCCCCACACTATTGGTTCCCCACACTCTTTGTTACCCACACTCTTTTCTACCCACACTCTTTGCTACCCACACTCTGTTACCCACACTCTTTGTTATCCACACTCTTTGTTACCCACACTCTTTGATACCCAGACTTTGTTACCCACACACTTTGTTACCCACACTTTTTGTTACCCACACTCTTTGTTCCCCACACTTTGTTACCCACACACTTTGTTACCCACACTTTTTGTTACCACACTCTTTGATACCCAGACTTTGTTACCACACACTTTGTTACCCACACTTTTGTACCAGACTTTGATACCCAGACACTTTGTTCCCCACACACTTTGTTACCACACACTTTTGTTACCCACACTTTTTACCCACACTCTTTGTTACCCAACTTTGTTACCCACACTCTTTGATACCCAACTTGTTACCACACTCTTTGTTGCCCACACTCTTTGTTACCCACACTCTTTGATACCCAGACTTTGGCCATTTGTGCCCACACTTTGTTACCCACACTTTTTGTTTACCCACACTCTTTGTTACCCAACTTTGTTCTCACACTCTTTGTTACCCACACACTTTGTTACCCACACTTTTTGTTACCCACACTCTTTTATACCCAGACTTTGTTACCCACACTCTTTGTTGCCCACACTCTTTGTTACCCACACTCTTTGTTACCCACACTCTTTGTTGCCCACTCTCTTTGTTACCCACACTCTTTGTTACCCACACTCTTTGATACCCACACTCTTTGTTATCCACACTCTTTGTTACCCAGACCATCCAGGAGTGAAGAGGTGGGTTGTGCTGTTTTCATTGATGGGCCTGTGTGTGTGTGTGTGTGTGTGTGTGTGTGTGTGTGTGTGTGTGTGTGTGTGTGTGTGTGGCTGACCAGTCTGTTGCTGGACCAGTCACACACAGGGTGTATATATAATAATCGTATAGTGGACACTGCACTGATGCAGCGGCTGGGGAAGGTGCAGAGGCCTTTATTATTTTTATTTTTTTCATTTTATTCATTTATCATTTTATACCACTTTAAGTCACGGCAGATTCCTCTGTGTGAAATTTGGGCAGCTCTCCCCGGGGAGAGTGCGTCGCCACAAGAGCAGCGCCACCCTTTTTTTAATTATATTATTTTTTTTTTTTACTCTTTCCTGTCTGCATCTGAATTTGTTTCCCGATCAGTGGCTTTTTTTCTACAGAATTTTGCCAGGGACAAGTCTCTTAATCTCGGGTTCTTTTGTGTGCGGTAAATAATTTTGTGTAACGCACGGGACCTCGGTTTATTGTGTCTCCTGAAAGACTACCACCCAGACCACCGCTCATGGTCTAATGGATGGGGGGAAATTTTGGGCATAAACGGGGTTCGAACCACCGCACACTTCCGACCCGGTCTTTTTGCTTTCTAGGCAGGTGCGTAACCTCTAGACCACCGATCCACCTGTCCACGCTGTCTGGTAGATTGTCATAGTGACCCGATTTCACCATAGTCGTGGGAGTGAAGCAAAATCCAGAATGGAGGTGTAGTTACCATGAGACCAGAACATAAAGGACAACATTTGAAATATTGTCTTCAGTCCATAAGGATGAATGAGGTGTGGAGGATAACAGTGATGATTCGGAGGCTGGTTATTATAAAAGGAGGGAGACGAATGAGGCAGACAGAGAAAACGATGGGAAGACAATCAGAGTAGACTGGCCTTGAGAGGAACGACTTGCTACGGAAAGCAGAGGACCGCGGGGCGTGGAGGAAGCTGGTTGCAAAATCTTCACGATCCACTGGACTACGGGATAGGTGAGAGAGGTGGTGAGAGAGTTACAAAGGAGCTGTTAAGTGTAATCATCGTTCTCTCAGCCAAGGGGACACACTAGCCTGTTGGAATGAAGCTGTAATAACACAGCGGTTTTTTCCATGTAAGGCAACGGTAAATCCAGCTGGCAACCTGTATAATTTTGAGTAAGGTCTGCCAAACTAACACTGGCCAAAGGGCTGAGGCCAAACTATCGGGTTCTGTGTTCTTCAAGGGTGTGATTACAAAGGTAAGTCGTGTCAGAGGGCTCTTTTCTGGCAGTGACATTAATTAAAGGGGATGTCAGTCACGTGTCATGTGACGCCGCCGTCTCTGCTTTGCCAGTCTGTCTAGACGCGAGAAGCCACGTCTTTCTGTTGGTGTACAGTGCACTAGTGGGGCGGGGAAAGTGAGGAGCGGAGGGAATGGAGGGAACAGAATGGTGTCAGACTGCCTTACTGCTTACTTTGGTTTTTATTCCCCGGGAAGAGGGGAGCAAGAGAGGGCGATGTTGTTGACTTCTCTCCCCATTGTTATTCTCTTGTATGTTGTCTGTCTTTCTCTCTCCTTTGTCTGCTGTCACTCTTTGTCTCATTTTCATATCCCCTGTCCCTCTGTTTGTCTTTGTCTCTGTGAATGCGTGTGTGCGTATGTGTGCGTGTGCGTGCGTGCGTGTGCGTGCGTGCGTGTGCGTGTGTGTGTTCAATTTAACGTCTGTTACTTCTCAGTGATATTAGTGTGTGTGTAAGTGAGAGAGCGCAGCCAGATTTGTTTTCTGACTTACCTCGTTACCTCTGTCTGCCTGTCTCTGTTGCTGTATCTCTCCACACTCAGAAAAAAACCCAACTCAACGTCAGGTTTTGACAGAAAAGGGAATAACAAAAACTGCTGTCTGCTGTTTTCACCTGAGACTTTCTTGACACATCACTGTAGTTGACATGAAGCAGCAAAGCCTTTGTCGCTCATCCCATAATACTCCTGTTGTGTCTGCCCCCCCCCCCCCCCCCCCCCCCTCTTTCGGCTTCATCTGATGAACAACAAGAATTAGTCTGTTCATGGTATTTGAAAATGAATTTCAATGAAGAGTTTTGACAATGAATGGATTGTTGTTGCCGAAACGCTGTCGCCATGTTTTGGAATTAAACAGCGTGGAAATATGACAATGAAGGAGCTGTTCTTCAAACAGGTTTGGCCCCAGTGTTGTCTGTACAGCCCCTGTCCAAGGCCTGCCAACAATGGATAGTCTGCGTTAACACAATGCTGGTTGACCAGATCACGGGCCTCTGCCATCTTCATCTTTTCCGATCTCCAACAGCTTGATGACAGAACGTCACCTATGTGACCTTGGTGGTGGTGGTGGTGGTGGTGGTGGTGGTGGCGGCGGCGGTAGTGGTGGGTTTGTTTGTCAAAGTATCTGTCGTTGTTGTTGATGTTGTAGGTTGTGGTGGTTTTTATTCTGTGCTTGTTATAATCATCATCGTTTTTCTTTACTTTTTGTAGTTGATGTTT
Organism: Rapana venosa; assembly: GCA_028751875.1. Classification (NCBI taxonomy): domain Eukaryota; kingdom Metazoa; phylum Mollusca; class Gastropoda; order Neogastropoda; family Muricidae; genus Rapana; species Rapana venosa. The sequence continues at coordinate 66,400,105 of CM054136.1, read as the reverse complement.
TATGGTAATGCTGATAGATAGTGATCGTTTTGGCGATCTCTTTTTAAAAGTTAGTATTTGCTTGATTATTTTTTCCTTTTTTTCATGATTTTTTCGGGGAGTAGTGGTTAGGGTGACAGATATAAAAAAAATCACATGTGTTCCTTTTTTTTAATACGGATAAAAAAAATCTCAACCGATATTTATTTGGATGAAGATTATTTATAATTGGTAGGAAATTAGACTCAAGATTCAAGAATACTTTAATATCTCAACTAGAGAAATAATGAGTGGCATTTTAAAATTACAATTACACAGCATGCATTATTAAACATTACAGATGAAAAAATAACAGTATTTTAAAAGCCGACAACAATCTACGTCACACACACACGTACACACACACACACACACACACACACACACACACACACACACACACACACACACACACACACACACACACACACACACACAACGCGCATGCGCGTGCGTAAGCACACACCAGTAAAAGGTTAAGAGTAGCAAAGCAAAACCACAACGCAACAATTATTCAAACTCATGTCATAAAACACATCAGCAATCACAAGTACAAGTATACAAATACCACATGTACAAGTAACTTTACATTAAAATGAAAAACATGACAAAAACATTTTGATAAAAAAAAAAGTGTCAACACTATTTCCCCTTCACCCATCACAGCTCGCATTTATTCTTTGCCTGGTACTTTATATAAAAGTATGCATGCACTCACTCTCTCTCTCTCTCTCTCCTCTCTCTCTCTCTCTCTCTCTCTCTCTCTCTCTCTCTCTCTCTCTCTCTCTCTCTCTCAGAGGCATATTCATGCACACATTGTTATTTGATGATTTGATATATAAAAAAACACACCTTTAAATTCAGGAAAGGCTAACAGTGGTTTAGAAGCTGAATTGACTTGTTAAGAAAACTATTTTTGGTTCTGTTTGTTTTTGATTTTGGCATTCGGAATCTTCGACCAGATGGAAGCAATGCATAGTGTTGTGAAAGAACGTGGGAAATGCCTTTAGCTTTTTTAGTATCCGATTTTCATACAATGAATTTAGCGTCTTTTGCTTTTCTCCAACATTCTTTCCACACACATTCACAACTTTATTCAAATCGTTCTTGTTTTTTACATTCAAACAACCAAACCAGCATAAAAACCCATATGACAAGACTGAATCTACAAAACTGCAATAAAACAAGCACATAATTCCTTTTATCATGGGAGGGAAAAAAATGGTTGTATATCCTTTTCAAAAACAAGCAGGCAAATATCTTTTATTATGTTTTTCGGTTTTGTAACTTGTATATTCGGTTCCTCCTTTCTATAAAAACTTCTCTGTATACATGTCTCTTTTACTTTGTTACCAGTTAAAGTCAACTATCTGTCTATTTTTCTATTCGTCTTATCTGTCTTTCCACCTCTCTCCTTCTCCCTATGTGTGTGTGTGTGTGTGTGTTGTGAGTGAATGAGTGAGTGTGAGTGTATGTATGTGCGCGCGCACAGATATACAGATAAACACACGTACACACACGCACGCGCACGCTCGCACGCACGCACGCGCACGCGCGCACACACACACGCACACACACACACACACACACACACACACACACACACATACACTCTCTCTCTCTCTCACACACACACATACACACAGTGGTTTTTTTGAAAATAGCACAGCGAAACCAACAAACATATAAACAAACACGCAAACAAACAACCAAACAAATAAGTAAACATACAAACAAAAAACAAACCAAAATAACAAAACAAAGTGAGCTGCTGTGAACGGTCATGATAGACGGCTTCACCTTTTGACGCGTAATGTGTGCCATCCTCCGCAGTGAAGATGATAGCTGATACATGGAGAGCAGAGAGAAAAGAAACAACACTGTCTGTGTGTGTGTGTCTCTCTCTCTCTCTCTCTCTCTCTCTCTCTCTCTCTCTCTCTCTCTCTCTTCTCTCTCTCTCTTTCTCTCTTCTCTCTCTCTCTCTCTCTCTCTCTCTCTCTGCTGTGTGGTGTGTGTTGTGTTGTGTGTGTGTGTGTGTGTGGTGGGTTCTCTCTCTCTCTCTCTCTCCTCTCTCTCTCTCTCTCTCTCTCTCTCTCTCTCTCTCTCTCTCTCTCTCTCTCTTCCCTGCCTGCCTGCTTTCCTGCCTGCCTGCCTGTCTGTCTGTCTGTCTGTCTGTCTGTCTCTCACTCTCACTGTGTGTGTGTGTGTGTGTGTGTGTGTGTGTGTGTGTGTGTGTGTGTGGTCGTTATGTTATGTTATGTTTGCCTGTGTGGCGGAGCGTAAGGAAGAGATCGATAGCGATGGCAGTGTTGTTGGCAAGGCATTTCTTTATTAATTCCCGACTCTTTTATGACATTGTCGGCAGAATCGATACAAATTGTTGGCACAATGTGCTCTCTCTCTCTCTCTCTCTCTCTCTCTCTCTCTCTCTCCTCTCTCTCTCTCTCTCTCTCTCTCTCTCTTCTCTCTCTCTCTCTCTCTCTGTCTGTCTCTCGGTGTCGTGTCGGTTTGCTTGTTTGTCTTCTGCTGTTTGTGCCCTTTCTTTTGCTTGTCTCTCTTCTTTCTCTCCCTGCTCGTCCTGTCTATCTGTCCTGGCTGTCTCTGTCTCCCTCGCTTTCTGTTTCTTCTCTGTGTGTCTGTCTCTATGTTTTTTGTGTCTGAGCATGCATGTTCGCAGAAAACACACATACGCGCGCGTGCGCGCGCACGCACGCACACACACACACACACACACACACACACACACACACACACACACACACACACACACACACACACACACACACCTCTGTTTACAGCGTACATTTGCGTAATAATAACATAATATGGCAAACACATGGGTTATATACAAAGTATGAACACTACTTATAAAAAAAAGCATTAAACGATTATCAGTAGTAGAAGTGATTTGATAAGCTCAAAAAGTATGTCAAAAGTATGTCCACTGCAATATACAGCCAACTATTTCAATAACAGGCAAATAATGTTCACCACAATATACAGCCAGGTATATCCATAACGCACATAATATATTCACTGGACAGTCATATCTGAAACTCAACGTAGTTCCTGCTGTTTCTGAAGCAGGGTTCATATGTGTAACTCATCATAGTCCCTGATGTGTCTGTAACACAGTTCATGTCTGTAACTCATCATAGTCCCTGATGTGTCTGTAACACAGTTCATGTCTGTAACTCATCATAGTCCCTGATGTGTCTGTAACACAGTTCATGTCTGTAACTCATCATAGTCCCTGATGTGTCTGTAACACAGTTCATGTCTGTAACTCATCATAGTCCCTGATGTGTCTGTAACACAGTTCATGTCTGTAACTCATCATAGTCCCTGATGTGTCTGTAACACAGTTCATGTCTGTAACTCATCATGGTTCCTGATGTGTCTGTAACACAGTTCATGTCTGTAACTCATCATAGTCCCTGATGTGTCTGTAACACAGTTCATATCTGTAACTCATCATAGTCCCTGATGTGTCTGTAACACAGTTCATGTCTGTAACTCATCATGGTTCCTGATGTGTCTGTAACACAGTTCATGTCTGTAACTCATCATGGTTCCTGATGTGTTTGTAACACAGTTCATGTAACTCATCATAGTCCCTGATGTGTCTGTAACACAGTTCATGTCTGTAACTCATCACAGTCCCTGATGTGTCTGTAACACAGTTCATGTCTGTAACTCATCACAGTCCCTGATGTGTCTGTAACACAGTTCATGTCTGTAACTCATTATAGTCCCCGATGTTTCTGAAACACAGTCCGTATCTGTAACTCCAGAGAGTTCCTGATGCTTCTGAAACACGGTTCATAATATCATCATCTGTAACGCATCATAGTTCCATGTGTTTGGGGGTTTCTTTGGAACTGAACAGCCACCAAACTATTAATTTGGAAGTAAGGGTCAACCTGACTTTTGTCTGCCACTTGATAAACGCCTTGTTGTTTTTTTCTTTCTGTGTGTGTATGGTTAGGGGGTGAGGTCAGGGGACTGGCTCCTCTGCTGTCGTCAGCTCAGCGTATGACCCAGTGCGGGCTGCCCGCCTGTCACTGGTGGGGGGCAGTGAAGACCAGAAACATTCCCACCAGAAGAGAGACGGGCCTCGCCAGGTTTGAGAGGCCCCGCATGATTCCAGATCAAATAGACTTGCTAACGCCGCTCCCTGGGGAACTGTTGATAGAGAGATGGAGAGAGAGAGAGAGAGAGGGATGAACCAATAATAAAAAAGGAAGGTGGGGGTGGGGTGGGGTGGGTGAAGCAGTAACGCTAACAGAATGGGCAGAAAAAAGCATTTGCGGAGGGGGCCTGTCTTTGGCACACAAGTGACGTCACTGAGGCATTTGGTCAGTGAGTGTGTTGTGCCCTGCGCTGATGGCTGGCCACAGAGATAGGGGACAGAAGACACAGAGGACTGGCTCTTTGTCTGTATGCTAATGGGTTGCGTAAGAATGATTGGCGTGGAGTTATGGGCCTTTGTGTGCTCTGGGCGAAAGAGACCAGTATTCCGTGTTGCCAACGACAGCGGCCAAAGGGGTTGAATGTGGCAGGCCACTGATTTTCTTCGTGAGACAATTGTGGAACTGCAGACATACTGATATCAGTATCATTGGCTGAACAGATGGTCTGTGTCGTATATGTTGCCTGCTTTTTGTCGTGTTCTGGGCTATCTTAGGTTGTGCATTGTTTAAAGAACCTTGCTGTATAGTTTTGCAAGCAATTATTATCTTTTTGTTACACAATGTATCGCATTCTGAACCCCATTCCCCACGTCCCTAAACACACACACACACACACACACACACACGCGCGCGCGCGCGCGCGCGCGTACGAAACAGACAGACAGAACAGACAGACGGACAGAGACAGAGAGTTTGAACTTTATGTTTTCATGTTTACTTCTAAACTACCTTTGTTCAAGAAGATTAATGTTTCTCTCGACTTCAGCTTCCAGCATTTTTAGCTTGCAGTATGTGGGTAGCGACAATGGTGATGATGTCTGCAATGAGGATGATCCCCGAGAAAGACACAGGAAGGCGTCTTTGGCCTACTTGCAGGAGACGGGAGGAGTTGGAATGACCTTGCACAGTCAGCCAGCCAGCCAGATGATGATCAGTCATGTGTGTTCTGTACCTGTATCCAGATGACCATGCATGGTCTGCCCGAAGCCTTGATTACTCTCAGCTTGTTTGTAGCCTTGTGCTGTAGGAAGGAATGTGTGAAAGGGTGGTGTGTGTGTGTGTGTGTGTGTGTGTGTGTGTGTGTGTGTGTGTGTGTGTGTGTGTGTGTGTGCGTGCGCGAGCGAGCGCAAACGCGTGCGTGCGTGCGTGTGTGTGTGTGAATTCAAATCTCCAAAGTACCAAGACAAATTAAGCAAAAACTGAAAATGTCAGAAGACATTGCTGAATGATAGCAACTTTATAATACTACAAATATTGAATTATAGGACTCCTGATTGATGTAAACATAAATGACAATGTCCGGCAATAGTAATGGTTCAGACAAAACAGATCCAAGGATCAATTAGGTAGGTACAGCAGGCCAAAACGCTGTACTTATCTACAGTGAAAAAGAATAAGTATGACTATTTGGGATTAGTTTATATCTTTCTAGTATTTTGGCCTGAAAGCATTTAGTGTAAATATAAACATAAGGTGTTATACCCCGTGTGCGAACGCATGCAGAACATCTTGCGCACACGTTAAATCCTGTTCCGCTTTTCGAAAGAGTAGGCCATTGTGTGCCGGTTGGAACAGATGACAAAATTTACAAAACCGCATACACACGGGGACTAGATGTAAAAAAAGCACATGAGTGCTTATTTCATTATCCTCGATATAAAAAAAAAAGTCAACGCTTTGATTTGTTGCTTTACAAGATTCAGTGCTATATAAATTCCATGCATTGTTATTATTATTATTATTTTATTATTTATTAATTAATTATATAATACATTTGTGGGATCTTACTTACCAGAAACATTGCCAGGAAATAAAGTATTCTGGAAATTCTTTACGTTGCTTGTATACTTATAAAGACAATAGCCAGAATCTCTTCTCTTGTTTCTAAAATGCTTTCAGTATGCATTTTGTAGCAAGGTGTATCCCTTGTGAAAAGTTAATGGGACATTTATTTCGCAGGATTCATTTTTGTACTTCGCTCCACACTTTTCAAGTCAGTCCACTTTTTCATGGAAATAGATAGATTGCACTGTGTGAGGGAACCCAGCAGAAAGTTAAAGAACTTTCACTTCAAACATAAATGAAAATGTACCTGATTTCAACGATTAGGTCTTTTCTTGGGGAAAGATTATAGTTGTTGAGAGCATGAAAAGCCGATTTAATATCAACACAGACATTGTCTTAGACATGTCTTAAAGGAAATGAAGTACAGTTAGCTCAGCAGTAAATGTAGATGTGCTTTTACCCAGGTTGAAAGATCTTTTTACTTTTGATAAGGGAAAGATTAAAGCCGCACCTCCTTCATTGGTATTTAGAATGGACCTAATATACATTAAGTTTCCAGATGAGACAATCAACACACGCATAACAATTAATTTGCGCACACGTAAAAACCCCTTCCGCCTTTCGGAAGAATAGGCCATTTAGTGCCGGTAGTAGGAAGGATGACAACATGTTAAGAAGGCGCAGGCAGGCAGGCAGGTGTCATGTTAAGACACTATCGCCGAAGTCGGAATGCGGCTACCTTTAATTATGGGTTACACAAAATGTCACCATTGATGAACCTCGGAGCTCTAGCCGAGGAATGAAAAAAGATGGAAAAAATATACACACATACCCCCCCCCCCCCCCCCACACACACACACACCCACACCCACCACACACCCACCCAAACATAAAAGGGGGTGGGGGGTGGGGGGGGGGGAGAGATTGTGTGTGTGTGTTTGTGCGTTTACACACTGCTTGCTTTGGCCGATTGCATTCAGTTATCACAACCCCATAGTTTCTTGCGAAATATGTCGAGAAGAAAAATCATTGAAAGACACAATTTTTTCCCCATTTGTTTTGAAAAGGGCATGCTCATCACTGCACACGGCATTTCCCAGCCAGCAGAGTCACGTTTTTCTGATCTCAGACCACATCAGAAATGCTGTCTGCAGGGAAAAACACCACGAGGTTGTAGTGACTTTGTGCAGTCTTTGCCCAGAATGAAGCGAATAGCGCCCTGTTGTTGGGTGCTGATCTCCTGTTGATCCACAGTGTTTACAACCCACGTGTTGGTGCTGCGCCTTGCCTGGAATGCAAGAGCTTTAAAGCATTTTTCCTCTTTGTACTTTCTTACAACGACATTGACATCAGCTTTTTATTGCAAACAAAGAGGAGCAAATCAATGATATCAGTTTCTGCTTGAAAAAGTAAAACATAAAAGCAAATAAAAACAACAAGAAAACCCAGAAAACAAAAACAATTTGGTTTCAATCAAGTAGTAAAGTCTGAAGTGTCTAAGTTTGCTTTCAGTATGAAGCTATCTCGTCTATCTTCTTCTTCGCCCTTTAAGGGGAGAAGACGCAGGAGCAGACAGAAGAAGAGTTGGACAAAGACCCTCAAAGAACAGATGGGCTGGACATGGTGATGACACTGCGAAAGGAAGGCTGAAGACAGACCAGCCTGCAGAACACTGTTATTTTGTTGCGTCAACTAAGTCCTTGTGACTTTTAGGCAAGACATGATTTCTGATTCTGTTTCTGTCCACCAACGCATGTACCTCCAATAGCCATCTGGGTCAAGGGACTGATGCTGATGATGACGATGATGACCATGCGGCATGGCGACAATCGAAAGAATATATCGAGAAATAAAAAAAGAGCAAAAAATCATTCATGCCATGGACATTGTTCAAGGTCATCTGCGAATATGTGTGGTAAACATGTGTGGGCCTGTAGCCAGTTGAGGATATCTGCACGATAATGTGCTTTAAATGAATGACAGAGTTTACATTTCCATTGTATTTGTGAACTTTCTTGAAGAAGCGTTTTCTAGAAACTAGTAAAACAATCTCCTCCCCTCTCTCTCTCTCTCTCTGAGGAGAGAGAGAGAGAGAGAGAGAGAGAGAGAGAGAGAGAGAGAGAGAGAGAGAGAGAGAGAGAGAGAGAGAGAGAGAGAGAGAGAGAGAGAGCTGTGAACTTTGAACAGATTTAATATGAAAAACAACAACTGATTCTTTGTGTATCATGATCGCAATGGCCAGAATATTGAACAAAGATGGAACTGGATAAATATGCATTCTATACTGCATCAATATTTTGAGGGAAAGAAAACAGACAGATAGGTAGATAGCTAGATAGATAGATCAATAGGTAGGTAGGTAGTAGGTAGGTAGGTAGAGAGAGAGAGAGAGAGAGAGAGGAGAGAGAGAGAGAGAGAGAGAGAGAGAGAGAGAGAGAGAGATTCTAAATGAGGTAGATACTAAGATAGTCAGGTAAGTA
>CM054136.1:66306629-66379129 GCA_028751875.1 Rapana venosa | reverse complement strand
ACACAACGGCCTACTCTTCCGAAAAGCGGAACGGGTTTTATTTTAAAGTGTGTGCAAAATGTTATGCGAGAGTTCGCACACAGGACCTTGGTTTATAGCCTCATCTGAAGGACTTCTGGGGGGTAGTGGAGTCGGCACTGATGTTAACTCCAGAGGAAAAATCCTCTTGAACGGGAATCGAACTCGGGTCAGCAGATCACGAGCGCATCACGCTGACCACCAGGCTATCCCGTCCCTCTGTCTGTATGCCTGTCTTTGTGTATGCATGCCTGTTTGTCTGCCTGTCTGTCTGCCTGCCTGTCTGTCTGTCTGTCTGTTTTCTCTGGGGATCAGAGGTGCTGGCTGCATACATAACACACTCAGCCACGACGCAGGAATGAGTTTCTCTGGGCACTAAGAGATTATTCCCTTGGGATTGAGACCATTTGGGCCTGTGTGCAAGTTTTGACGTCACTGAAATAAAATATCAACTGCCACAGTCAGTGGGTCTCAGTCACATGGTTTGCAGCAGTACATAAAACGAGATGCTTAAAAGAGAGGGGAAAAGGGGGGGGGGGGGGGGGGGGAGTTTCAGACTGAAGAAAAGGCTTGAATCATACAAATCAGTGGTTCCTTTATGATTCCGCGGCACTGCCATGGCGATTTGATGGTTGCCCGGAGGAGAGAGCAGAATGCTAATGCGTTCAGTGAGTGAGTGAGTAAGTGAGTATGTATTTGTGTGTGTGCGTTTGTGTGTGAATGAATGTGTGTGTATGTTTGTTTGTGTTTGTGTGTGTCTGTCTGTGTGTGTTTGTGTGTGTCTGTCTGTGTATACCCGTGTGTGTGCGTACATACGCGCGCCTACCTACATGTATGGGCCATGAATTTTGTCTCACAGATAGAGAGAGAGAGAGAGAGAGAGAGAGAGAGAGAGAGAGAGAGAGAGAGAAGAGAGAGAGAGAGGAGAGAAACAGACACAAGACACAGGCAGATAGACAGACAGATAGGAGACAGGCAGGCAGACAGAGGGTGAAGGGGAGACAGACGTTGAGAGGACGGGAGAGACAGACACAGAGAAAAAAGAAGACGGACACACAAAAAGAGAAGTTGAAGCAGAGAGAGAGAGAGAGGAGAGAGAGAGAGAGAGAGGAGAGAGAGAGAGAGAGAGAACTCGCGCACGCTCACACACACGCGCACACATACGCACACGCGCGCGCACGCACGCACACACACACACACACACACACACACACACACACACACACAAGGCGCACAACACGTCTACGTTACAGGATAGAAATGGCTGGACCAGCCACCAGTTGCCAATGATGGGGCTGCAGGCTACGGATGGCAGATTGTCGGCCCTGGGTCTCAAAATGCCCTCCTCCCCATGCAACAAGCGGTCACCCTGTTCTCTTGCTTTGAATGCAGCAGAGTGGGAAAGCTGCTAGACTAGTTGCAGGCACTCCACTCCACATAAGCCACAGAGAGCAGCGCCCTTGGGTTCGCCAATCAGGCAGTCAGACAACAGAACATGGGCTGCAGTCTTGTGGGCTACATGAGGTCTCCAACAGAGGATCTGGCCTGACCCAATCCCAGAGGCCAAGCAGCTCTACGAAGATTTGGAGGACCTGCAGCACACTGTTGCCTTCGTGGCCATCATTTTCCTTCAAATGTTGGGGGCGTATTTTCCGTTTCTTTTCGAATCTGTGACATTGGTTCTGGTGTGGTTTCTCATCGCTACTGCGCTCCCCCTTCATAATGATTGTTAGTCGAACTTTCTTTTCTCTCTTTTGCCAAAATGTTATGATTCGTATGGTTTGTTCTGATGCTTGATGGTGGCGGTGTTTGAATTGCTTTGTTTTCGTTTTGTTGCTTGGTTATTTGTTATTCGCTTGTTTTGTGGCTTGTTCCTATCGTTATCATTATCTGTTTTTCCCTGTGTTTGGTGTTTTTTTATGGGTTTTTTGTTGTTCGTTTTTTTGGTTTGGTTTTTTTAATTGTTGCTTTTTCATCTTGTTTTTCTTTGCTGACTGTGGTTGTTGTTTATTTGACTGTTTGTTTGTTGTTGTTGTATTTGGTGATTTAGTTGTTTGTTTTCATCATTTTATCGCTTATAAGGGCGGGACATGAAGGTAAAAGCGCGTGAGTGCTTATTCATCATCCCCGAAATAAAAGAATTTGATTTGATTTAATTGATTGCAGGGACGGAGCTTCCATCTGACGAATGTGAAGCGAAAAACTCCCCATCAAAATTAAACTTATGCTTTTTTGATGACACATGGATAAATGTAGGGCTTCTTTGCACCATGCTGTTAAAATTGTTGACAGAGAACAAACACGGTCAATGAAAACCATTTTATGCACAACAAAAAGAACGTCAGGAAATAGAGAGAGAGAGAGAGAGAGAGAGAGAGAGAGAGAGAGAGAGAGAGAGAGAGAGAGAGAGAGAGAGAGAGAGAGAGAGTCGAAGGTGGTATATGATCATACAAAAAGAGAAAGTAAAGATGTGCAGAGAGGGCCAGAAGGAAATCTATGGGGATGGTTATTTATTTCCATCTTTGAATAGATTTCAGCCAGAAGAGATATATTTAACACTCGGCACTACGTGGCTGTATCGTGAGGATGCGATGTGGTGAATGATAAACTATATGAATGTCTTATAGTTTCATTTACCTTTTTAGAGAACGTCCGTCTTGTCTGTTCTCTCCGTTTCAGCCTGTCTCTTCTCTGTCTGTCTGTCTCGGTGTGTCCTTGTCTGTTTCTTGTCTGGGGTGATCAGAAATGCTGGTCGCTTGCAGGAAATCATTAAAGCCACGACATTGAAATGATTTCCCCCGGGCAATACAAGGTTCTCTTCAGGTTTGAAACTGCCGGTGTCTGTGTGCGTTTTCTGCACCACTGAAATAACACAGCGACACCCGCAGTCATTCCCTCTCTCTCTCTGGTTTGCTGGAGTGCAGCAACGAAGCTGGTAGAGAGAAAGGGAGGGGGGGGGGGGGGGGAATAAAAGAAGGCTAATGAGGGGAAAGTGTGAATCCGACAAATCAGAGGTTCCTTTGTGATTCCTCGCCTCTGTCATCACCGCCTGACTGTTCCGTTCTCTAGATAGGAGAATGAAGAATGTCAGTCATGTCCAAGTGTGTGTGTGTGTGTGTTAGTTCTTCAGTTTAACGTCCTTCCACCAAAAAGTGATATCAGACGGTTAAGTGTGTGTGTGTGTGTGTGCGTGTGCGTGTGTGTGTGTGTTCTTTTATCTATTCGGACGGGATAGCTCAGTCGTCAGAGCACTTGCTTTCCCCAAGCCACTGTTAAGCAGCATCGAGCGTGGTTACCAAATGGATGGGTGACCGTTTGCGCGCCTTGGCTTAGTGCAGTCCCCCAGTTCACCCAGCTGTAAATGGGTACCTTCCCTCTTTAGGGTCAGGGAAGGTAATGCAGCGAGGGACAGATGGGCGCCGCCCCCAATAAGCTGGCCTCTTGAGAAGCTGAGGGCTTTGACGCCTCGATCCCTTACGACCACATAGGTTATGGGACACCTTTACCTTTACTTTGCCTATTCTTTTATTCATTCTTTCATTTTAAGGATAATGGAGTAAGCAAGGACTTATATATATATATATATTTTTTTTTTACAGATCTAGTCCCTATGTGCATGCGATTTTGTACATTTTGTCATCCATTCCCACCGGCAAAAAGCGCCTACTCTCCCCTGCATACACACAGGGACTGGATGTAAAAAAGCACATGAGTGCGTATACCATTATCCTCGAAGTGAATGAAAAAAAGGCGGAACAGGTTTTAAAGTTACATTCAGAGAGAGACAGAGACAGACAGACAGCAGGCGTCTTAATAGGCATACAGACAGGGGAATATCTGAGCATGAAAGCAGAGATCAAAAGACATGGGGAAAAGCCTAGGAAGATCGTCATTATGGGAGGGATTGTTTCATTTCCATCATGAAATCAATTTCAGTCAACAGAAATAATACATCTGACACACGACCGGTCAAATCCGCCATCAGTCTGAATACAGATGGAGAATATGAACAGTTCTATGGAGAAGGCAAGAAGGAAGTGAATTTTTTTTTTAAAAAGGCTTTATGCTGGTGAATTGCTGTGATGGAATATGATGGACGATAAACTTTTTATATGAACATTTCCTTTCTCTCTTACGTTTTCTGCTCTCTCTCTCTCTCTCTCTCTCTTCCTCTCCTCTCTCTCTTCTCTCTCTCTCTCTCTCTCTCGTCGCTCGTCTCTCTCTCTCGCTCTCTCTCTCCGCTCTCTCTCTCCTCTCGCTCTCTCTCTCTCGCTCTCGCTCTCTCCTCTTCTCTCTCCTCTCTCTCTCTCTCTCTCTCTCTTCTCTCTCTCTCTCTTTCTTTTCTGGGGTGATCAGAAATGCTGTTGACATACAAGAACACATTAAACCCATGATGCTGGAGTGATTTCCCTTGGGCACTAGGAGATTCCATTCAGATTTGACACCATTGTGGGGTGCGTGCAGTTCCTGCCTCATCCAAATGAAAATGGCGTCAACCACAAACATGGAGTCTTCACGACATGGTTTGCAAGAGTACGAAAATAACATGCCTGAAAAGGGAAAATTGCAACAGGAATGATTTATAAAGGAAAGTGTGAATCACACATCACTGGCTCCTTTGTGATTCCACAGCAACGCCTTCACGATTTTCAATGTTGCTAGAACGAGAGAGCATGTCTGTGTGTGTGTGTGTGTGTGTGTATGTGTGAGTGTGTGTGTGCGCGCACGCGTGTGTGTGTGCGTGCGTGCGCACAGTCATGCATGTTTGCTTTACTATAGATGGCACTGAAATAAAGTAGGCTACACCTTAAAAGGTTCAATTCTGAGACATTATTCTTATTGCTAAATTGTCTTGGTATCATTGTCTCAATTATATACTAAATGGCGTTATCCTAATTGCTGAATTGCCTTTGTTTAATCGCGTCAGCTACATACTAAATAAGGCATGCAACTGTTTCTATTTTCGTTACATTGTAACATTGTATGTAAGCAACTCTGGGACAAGGTACACAAAACCTGACATCTTTTCCCGCTTCTTTATTGTGGTGAACACTAACATAAAGCCAAGAGCTGCTGTTCAATGCACCGAAGTGTGTGTTGAGAAAATTGCAAAGGAGACTCTAAGGCATTTAAACTATCTCCGAGTCCCATTTCATTCATCCATTCCCGTCCTTATAATTATCGAGTCCAGACTTGTCCCTGCAGATACAGAGAAGACAACAAGACTGTTCACCTAATCCTTGTTCCACACCCCACATACAGTCAGTAATATTAATAATAGTCTCCACTTCCAACACCAGCTTGGACACTTTTAGTTTAGTAACGTTTAAAATACTTCAGACCCTTGAACATCCATCCATGAATGCTTCAGATCATGTGTGATTAATGTTGAACCGTTTCTGTATCCGTGCTGTTGATGTTTGCATGTGATCAATGATAGGATAAAATCTTTCAATTCCAGTATTATGCTGTCAAATCATGTTCCTTTACCCATTCATGAAGTCTGTGATTATCAATTGCGCTGCTGATCATAATACAAGCATCAGGCGTTGTATTGTATTGTATGTATTGTATTGTAACCACTTTAAATCACGGCAGAAATCTCTGCGTGAAATTCGCCACAAGAGCAGCGCCATTATTTTATTTATATTTTTGTCTGCAAGTTCCCTTGAAATACCGCTGTAGGTAATTGATTGGATTGTCCGCGTCGCGCGCGCGCGCACACACACACACACACACACACACACACACACACACATGATTTTGTTGTGTCAAATAAGTCTACATGACTTAAATGGCAATAAAATAATCTGAATCTGAATCTCTCTCTCTCTCTCACACACACACACACACACACACACACACACACACACACACACACAGAGCACAACTTTATGTTACTTCTAACCTTGCCACAAATAGTTGCTGCTGCTGATGACGATGATGATGATGATGTGTGTGTGTGTGTGTGTGTGTGTGAGAGTGACGAGGGTACTTATAAATCCATAGACCAAAAGCTTAGCGACTGGGGGATGTACAAGGTGTGTGTGCTTTGTGTTGACAGGGGAGAACGGGATGGGGGTGAACATCGACAAGAACAACCTGAATCCTGAGGAACGCAAGAAGTATGATGACGGGTGGCAGAAGAACGCCTACAACCAGTACGCCAGCGACATGATTTCTCTGCACCGCTCCTTGCCTGACGTCAGGGATAAAGAGTAAGCGTTCTTGCTGGGTTTGGGTTTGGTTTGTTTGTTTGTTTGTTTTGGGCCTGCTGGCTGCTTGCTCAGTGGCTTCCTTTCCATCCGTCTGCCTCTCTGTCTGTCTGTCTGTCTGTTAGCCTTTGTTTGCCCTTCGGAGTTCTTGTTGCTGTTGTTTTTATCAGGTTTGCCGGCAGGCTGTCTGTATCATTCAGTTTTTCCCTGCTGTCTTGTCTGCCCTTTACTGAAGCTGGCTGGCTCTTTGTCAGGGATGCTGGCTGTCTGTCTTACGACTTCTTAGATTTGCTTTACGTCTTCCTTCACCTCTGCATTCGGTGCCCCATCACAGCCTGTGCTCCTCTGTGGGCCTGAAAGTGCCCCTTGCTATAAGTAAAAAGCCATTATGACCATGCTATGAGTTTTTCATACTCTTGTCTTATAGATCAGCAAGATTTCTCCGTACAGCAGAATTTCTCAGTACAGCAGAATTTCTCAGTGTCTGCACAGAGTAATCATGGGCTGCTGCAGGTTTCATTCCCGTTTTAAATGTCACAGCTTTGCTTTTTTTAATGATTGCTCCATTTTCCATTCCTGAGCCAAAACTGTTGCTGGCAGATAGTTATCAGCGAGCTGAGCACAAAAAGGATGGGCTTGGCAGCAGATGGTGAACTAACTAACTAACGAACCCCTTGAGGAATGATAGGGGCAGGCTGAAGCTAATGAAGCCCTTCCTCTCCACACTGCAGATTGCCACAATGGCATGTTCTTGCCGTCCATGCCTCCAGCCCTAGCTGGCTTGCTCATCTGTGAAAGATGAGTTTTTGATACTGGTGTGCACACCATGTTCAGTGTGTGTTAGTTGCTGTTGTTGTTGTGCGTTCCCCAGCTTAACACTCTTGGGGGTCACCTAGAATGTGCATTCTGACTTACTTATCCCACCTGGTAATTCTAAGGGAAAACCCCTTGAATGGATAGCATACTGGAGACTCAACCCGCAGCCTTAGTTGTGATCAGGTCTCACAGTTTATGCTCTAACCATCAGGCAGGCTATGCAACCCCCAGAGAAGGTGATGGAGTCCTTCACAAAGATCCCATGGCAACTGTGTTCAGAGCAAAGTCAAAGTCAAGTCAAAGTCAAAAACACTTTAATCATCCCATGAAGGGCAATTACAATACTGACAGGCAGATTGATACACATCAAATATATCAAAGACACAAAAGCTATATTTCATATTGGTTTTCAAATAAAATGTCACGAACACACACACACACACACCACGCACACGCGCGCATGCGCACGCAAACGCCCGCACGCACACACATCAATTGCGAACACAACTTTAAACTCATTGACTAGAAGACAAAAAAACTTGTTTTTACGCACGCATATACGCAGCACGTACACACGCAGGTACGTGTGTGTGCGAACACGCCCACGCACACGCACACCATACACCAATATATGAATTCAATGTTTTAAGACAGTTGACTAGAACACAGACTTATTTCACACACCCACACACCCACCCACACACACACACACATAATTATGTATTGACTACACTCGTAACAATGACAATCAGGCAGATAATTCAGAGAAATGTAAAAACTAGGTAGTCAACATCATTGTGAATTCAGAATTCGAATGCTTACTGGCACAAAAGAATTTCTTTTTCTGTTAGTTTTGCTGATGGGACACTGAAAACGGCGTTCCGAAGGCAACATTTGAAATTCTGGAAACAAAGCATGGGAAGGATCAGCCAAAATGGCTGTGGCTTTGCGTACAAGCTGCTGATTGCAGAGCAACATGAGATCTCTTTGTTCTTTTCCAATTATTTTTGAGCAGATTCTTACAATTCTCTGCAGGCCATTCTTGTTTTTAACACTAAGGTTATTGTACCAACAAATGAAAGCAAAACTTAGAACACTCTCTATGTAAGACTTGTAAAACAAGGAAAGGATCTTTTTGTCTACAAAAAATGAGTTCAGTTTCCTCAGAAAATACAGACGTTGTTGTCCCTTTTTGACAATAGCGTCAGTGTTAACGTTGGAGCATGCAAAGTAACCATTGTAAAAGATAAGGTATTCAGAGCTCTGTTGTTTCTGTTGAAGAATATTGCTATCATAGACCTTGTGTGTGTGCGCGCATGTGTGTGTGTGTTCCTTTAAGTTTCCTTACCTTGTTGGCAGCCATACTCCAACTTCAGAGGATTTTGTTCTCCGTAACTGGAGAGTACAGATTGTTATGCTAAGAGCTGGTCATGGATGGAGACAGCTGATCATGGATGGAGACAGTCTCACCATACCGTTTCAAAGCATAACAGCAGTGTAATGTAGGTCAGGCCTTGGTCACTAACTCAGTGCTGTGCTGACATCGCTAACTGACCAGTCACATTGGTGGCGTGGGCCAGGGGAGGGCACTGGTGTCATTTTCGACACAACAGTAAACCATTCAACATCACCATGTGACTCATGGGACAGTGTTTCAATCAACCGAGTAAGTACTGGTTGTAAATTCAAAGTCAAACATGATTGTCATAGAATGAATGATACAGTGGGGTTAATTAAATGTCTCCACCTCACAACAGCAGTCTAGATGATGACTGCATTGCACATGTACATGCTGCAGAGCATGAATGGAAGGGTAGTGCATCAGTGCCAAAGCAGTTTAACACCATAACGTTCAATGGCTTAATTAAAATTTTGCCAAAGAGTTCTCTTGAATAGTAGGAAGGTGAAAATTGAACACTCATAAAGAATATTAATGTTTGAAATTGTTTCACTGCACGTGCAGGCTTTGTCTTACTTTGAATTGAGATGTGTGTTTGTATTTATTTTATTTTATAAATTTTATTTGTTTATTTCAAGGATAATGGAATAAGTGCTAAGGTGCTTTTTAAATTTTTTTTACATCAAGTCCTTGTTTGTATGTGGTTTTGTAAATATTGTCATCTTTTCCCACTGGCACACAATGGCCTGCTCTTCTGAAAAGTGGAACAGGTTTGTGTGTATGTATGTGTGTTCATGTTCATGAGTGTTGGTGGAGCTTCTGCTTGCCAGGGCTGTCTTTACTGTCATTTGTTATGTCTTTGTCTGCCGCATGCATGTTTGTCTGCCATGTTCTCTGTTACTTCAGAGATGGTATGCATCACTGCCATAATGAGTCTGCTGAGAGAATATCCCTGAAAGGTACAGAGAGTATGGTGTGGGGTGTGCAGGTGTCGGGACGTGAAGTACCGCGATGTGCTGCCAGACACCAGCGTGGTGGTGTGCTTCCACAACGAGGCCTGGTCCGTGCTGCTCAGGACAGTGCACAGTATTCTGGATCGCTCCCCGCCACATCTCCTGAAGGAGATTATCCTGGTGGACGACTTCTCAGACATGGGTAACCTTTTTTTAGTTAGTTTTAAGACCGAGCATGTTATGATATGGAATGTTTACTCTGTGAGTGTGTGTGTGCGTGCGTGCATGCATGCGTGCGTGCACGTGTACATGTGTTTGTGCTGTCTAGCACAGCCTGATATGAATTCCAATTGTCAAAATTCTGTTATTGCAACCGAGAGAAACATGACACTAACTTTTCCCAGGTTATGTGTAAGCGTGAGGCCTGTGGCGTGTATGCTGGTTTTCAGTTCTGTCCTCTCTCTGTGGAGAGGGTTTGTAGACAAGTGTATGGGAACGTCAGCCTGCCCATGTGACATGTGCAAGAAGCTGAGTTGGGCGAGTTCTCCATGTTGACCTACACCATGTTTTAAAGCATTTTTTCGTCAGCAAACTGTACAGCTGTGATTATTTATTCAGGGGAAACTACTTTCTTTGCAGTATTTTTTGTAATCAGGAGTGCCAGTACTTCATTTTTGTGAGGCATCCTAAGAGTCTGTAACATTTGGGATCTGAAAAAAAAGTTTTAGATCAGTTTATTTTATAAGTTAAGTTACTGTTTGGATGACATCTGATGATGTGATGGGGTTGCATCTGCACAGATTCAGAAATGACCTCAGTGCATGTAGTGTTTAAGGCAAAGCCAGCCGAAAGAAAGAAAGAAAGAAAAAAGGTCCTAACGATCACGTGCAGACTCTGTCATTGTGTGCTATGAGAAAAGCAGTCTGTCTTGATAAAAGACCAGAATTAGTGCTGCCCTAATGATGCTGACTGGTGACGCTAATGGCGCAGTTTGTCTCACGCTCACCATTACTCTTAGTGGTAGTATCGATAGTCACGTGCCGTCTTTGTTTTGTTGTTGTTTGGTTCTTGTTTTTGCTTAGGTTTGTTTTGTTTTCATTTTATGCCGCGGTTTCTTATGTTGACTATAGTAATGATAGTAGCAACGTTCATGTCATCGGTGTGTATTTTGTTGCCAGGTTTGTATCATTTTGTTTATAATTCAGTAGGGAAGGGGGTAGGTTCAAACCTATAACTAGTGCTGCATTAGCTGTAAACAAACTGTTATCCGTATACCATCTGGGACCAAGTTCTGAGGGAAAACGAATGTGTGGATTCGTGTTTACCTTATTCGCAGACTGGTGTCATCCATTGCAGACCTGTTTAAAGCTTATGATTACACACCTATTTGTTTCTGACTCGTCCAGTTTTGCTTACGGTTACAGTTGTCCTCGACAGACACGGTCTCGTGTGGGTGGTTATCTTTTTAATGACGTCAGCTGGGGTCAGAATGTTGTTTCTCGGGCAATATTTAAATAAAAGAATGTGATGGAAGAAAAGAAGAAGAGTTTTTAGATCAGTTTATTTTATAATTTAAGTTGCTGTTTGGATTACATCTGATGAAGTGATGGGGTTGCCATCTGCAGACCACCTGAAGATGCCGTTAGAGGAGTATATGGCCAAGCTGGGAAACGTGAAGATTGTCCGCACCAAACAGCGAGAAGGGCTGATCCGTGCCAGGCTGCTGGGCTTCTCTTCAGCCACTGCCCAAGTCGTCACTTTCCTCGACTCCCACTGCGAGTGCACAGAAGGTAACTATGTTGACACCATGTGTAGTCACTTAATAACAGTGAGGACAGTAATGAAGTTGCAATATTCACATAGATACCCATTCTGTCTGATGGGAATATAATTCAGAATGGTTTTCTGTCCGAACTTAGTTGAAAATACCAGTGAGTTGGATTCATTCAGAGGGAAGATAGTATCAAGTGAACGTGGATATATGTAATAATCTAAATTTAAACTGCACAAAACTAATGGCCACAATAACAAACTTGAGCACAGTGTATGAAGCATGGTAGCAAACACATTCAGACCTTTCATGGAAATTGAGTATATATGAATAAATAAGTCAAAAGAAAATCTGTTCAGTGGTGAAACATGGGGAAAAGCACAACAGTGAATTAAATGGCATGAAATAACAACCAGATAAAGACTTAAATGTATTGTTTTTTCATTGATGATAATAAATTGTGTATTGAGCTGTTGAACAAGAAATCAAGAGATGTGGTTCATGCAGCAACATAGGAATCATTACAAATTTGTTTTAATTTGTAGTGTTATATTCCTATAGAAATCGTGGTGTTTGTTAAAATATGAAACATAATATCAGCATTATCATATCTGAATATGCAGATTGTGGAAAACAAAGCTTTCTTTCAGGTTTGGTGGACCTGTTTTCTGCACTGGTCTGTGTTGTAGCATAAAGCAAAGCTGAGTTGAGCAACTGCCTTCAGTTTGAGTCTGCCACTTATGCAGCATTATCCATGTTATCTTTTCCCCAGAACAAACGATAATTTTATTCATCCTTTTTTTCCTATCTGTCTGCAGATTGATTGGGAGCAAAAGTTGTGGATGCTGATAGAGTGTGACTGCAGAGGGACAATCCTTTTCATTGGAGTGAGCAGGCTTTTAGCTGATAGTTTTAACTGTCTTCTCCACAGACCAGGCTTTTGGGGAGACTGCTGTTCACTTTCATTTCAGGCTGGCGTTGCTGGCTGTGGAGGTCTGCAGCATTGATTTTTTGTCAGCCCTCTTTTATTGTTTTGATTTTGATTTAGCATAACTTTGTTTCATGTTTACACATGTGTATGTGTGTTTTTGCTGGTACACATGCATTCATGCATAAGTTTGCTATGAAAGTGTGTGTGGTGGAGCAATCCAGTATCATTAACAGCTATCAGTGATCAGACAAGAAGAGCTCAGTGCAGGCCTGTAGAGCTGCTGTGGACCATGCATGGCAGTTAGGGTGGTGAAGAATATTTTCAATAGCTGACCTTGGAAACAACCCTGCAGCTGCAGTCAGTCTGCTAGGGCCGTGCTGTGTGTGAATAAGTGCGTGTGTGCGTGCTTGTGTCTGTGCATGCTGGTGCATATGTGGATGTGTGTGTGTGTCTGTTTCTGCACGTGTTTGTTTGATTAACTTTGTCACCACGCAGACTTGAAAAAACCCGCAGGAATCCTGCAGCTATCAGTTTTCCCTGCAGGGAATGGAGTGTGTGGCTACAAATGTTTTCTCAGGGCTTTGGCATCCTCTTAACCCCCTCACTTGTCCAAACAGCATGACAGCAACAGAGACACCCTGGCCTTTTTCTGTGGTCAGGGAATTGCAACATTCCATCAAAGGTGTTTGCACAGAGCTTTATGCCCTGCACATTCAGAGCCACACCAGCAAAAATATTAATGCTCTCCTGGTAAACATCCCTCTGCCGCCCCTCTCTCTGCTCTCACAGTTGCCAGAGGGGAAAAGCACATGTTTTCTGCATTGAATTTCTTTTGTATTATTAACAATAGATAATTTGATCATTGTAGAACATTTCAAGTGTTGTTATGTATTTAGATGTGTTTGAAGTAATGAAAAAGGAAGCAGAGCAAACACAAAAAAGCTCAACTGAATACCAAATAAGATAAACAGCAATCAAAAAGAAAAAAGCACACATATAATCTACAAACCCTCATCCAGCCTACACCACCCCATCCCTGAAAAGTTCCTTGCTGAAATGATAAAATTTTATAGGAAGGTTACCCCTGCCCCCATAGACTTTCCAGTGTAAAAGACCTATAGTTACTTGTTTGTGCGTGTGTGTTCATTGTGTGTGTGTGTGCTAGGAATGTCATATATTATGTGACAGAAAGAAAAAGTGGGTGGCAAATTGAAAGCGATTGATTATTCATGGAGAAATAAAAATGATGAGTGTGTATGTTAGAAATGCAATGATAGTGTGCAGTGCAGATTGCAAGAGGCCAGAGCACAAAGGCAAGTGCTGTGGCCTGCGCTGCCTGAAGCCAGTGCTGTGTGTGTGGAATAACCCTGACTCTGCCCTCTCCTTCAGGCTGGCTGGAGCCGCTGTTAGACAGGATAGCTGCCAACATGTCCAATGTAGTCTGTCCTGTCATCGACGTAATCGATGACGAGTCCCTCCGATACCAGTATGGCAGTGCCAAAGCCACCAGTATAGGAGGCTTCGACTGGAACTTACAGTTCACATGGCACGGCATTCCAGATTATGAAAGACAAAGGAGGGGTAACGACATTTCACCAGTGCGGTACGTCAGCTCCCGTTTGGAAGCTATGCTCGCATTTTGTACTAACCAACCTTTGGCTGAATGCTGTGCATGGCTTGATTCTAACATTGTTTTTCTTAGTGGTCTTCCTCACATTCGTTTTGATTTTAGCGTTTTTCTTATGGGTTGTCAACTTCATTGCTTTCATTAACACTGACTTACCATGACTAGGGGGTGGGATTGGGAGGAAGGTTAAAGAGAGGAAGGGGATTATGCACACAAACTTTGTGCTGTGACTTTCCACTTGGTTCAAATACTTCATGAAGCGTACACTTATCATAAATGACGGAGAAACAATGAAGGGTCCGTTTTGAGAGCCACATATGAAACAGGAAATGAAGGGAACACAAACACTAACATGACATCAAATTAAAATGTAAATGAAATGTTGTCTCTTTTTCTATTTGCTGGGGTGTATAAAAAGGAAATGTTCCTTTCATCTGTTCCCTTTTCCTTCACAAGTGTTTGTGTGTACCAGTTTTCAGTGCATTCATACATGCATGAACCAATTCATCAGCCCAATGTTTGTATTTAGTTCTGGCTGCTTTGTTAATATCAAGTCACATACTTATTTTTATTTGTTTTTCTCACTGTTTCCCTGTTCATCTTTATGTTTCTTCGTTCCTCTGTTCATTCCTTCATTTTAACTTGTCGTTATATCAACCATTTCATTAAAAGTAACTGCTTGCCACTGCTGGTAGAATGCAATCACTAGTCAGCTTTGTTTTGTTTGTTTAATGTTTCTTTTTGTTTTTTTCATTTTGCTTCATTGCAGTATTAACCAGTGCATTCTCATAATGAGGAGCCCAAAACTGTGCCATCGGAATGATTTAGTTGATTAATACACAGGCATGTGGGGAGTTGGTTGTGTATTCTCTTGGCTGTGGGAGACATCTTGTTTCAGGAAAGCCCTGGCATGGCATCGAGGAATCCGCTAAAGTGTGGTCCTAAATAAATGACATTCATTCCAGAATCCATTAGTCTTTCAGCCAGGCCTTTGCAGATTTACCCTTTACTGTCTTCTGCTGATTAAAAATAAAAAAACCAACAAAATGCAAAACAGAACCTGGAAACAGAAAAAAAGGAAAGAAAAAGCAACAGAAGAGATTGCAGACCAGAAAGTCTGTCTGACAAGCTGAGGTCAGATTGGAGGAGGAGGCGGAGGTGTGCCTGCTGTGCTGTGCTGTGCTGTGCTGTGCTGTGCTGTGCTGTGCTGTGATGGGGCAGCTTGTGTGGTTGCTGGCTAGGTTGGCTGGAGCCGCTGCTGGCCCGGGTGGCGGAAGACCCGCACCGCGTTGTTTGCCCCGTCATTGACACCATTGACCTGGAGACACTGGCCTACACCGGATCCTCGTCAGCCCCCATTTATGTGGGCAAGTTCACCTGGGAGCTCACTTTTGATTGGATGCCCATGCAGAAGCATGTAGCGGCAAACCGCACCTCACGTATAGACCCTGTCCGGTTTGTTTGCTATTCGTGAATTTGCTTTTCAGCTGATCTTCGCTTTGTGCACTTGGACTTTGGAATACTTAGGGGAGGGGAGGGGGTGTTGTGTGCTGGGTGTGGTCTGCTCTGTCTTGGTGCACAGCTGATGATGGAGAAAATGCTGATGTTGAGGTGTGCATAAAACAGTGAAGCAATTCTGGGGCTGCTGAATCTTGTACATGATGGCCTTTGGTACATTGTGTAATGCTTGTCCTTCTGTAGCAACCTTGTGAGAATGTGATGCCCCTAGGCTACAAGCCATAACACTGTGTGGCACATTTCTGTTGTTGGCTTCCTGCCTGCAGTTCTTGTTGGCTACATTTTAGGAATGTCTAGTTCATGGAGCAAGTTGTCTGTGAACTGTTTTCTGTGTAGTGCTAGAGCCTCGCCATGTTTATTGCTGTCTTTGCTTCTTTCTGCTGTGTCTCTCTTTCTGTGTCCCGCCACAGTTCTTTAGACAGGAGTGTTTCAACATCAGTTTGAGAAGCTAGCTCTGAGTGAAGGGAAATAACCCGCCTTGGATACTTGAGATGTTTATTTTATCTCCCTTTGATTAGGAGCTTGCATTGGAGGAAAGACTTGTCTTTCATTTGATAATAATGCAGAAGGTCCTCAAGTATGGGTGAAATATGTCAGTCTTTGGGAGTTTAATGTGTACGTTTGTTTTAATTCTGAATCATGTAATGGTTATGATGAAAAAAAATTTAATTCTTGATTACTTATTCATTTTGGGGTTTTTTTGTAGATAGATGTTTCTGTTAACATCTAAATATCATTTACACAAGAGAAAACTAGACTACTGTAGACTTTGTAAATGATTTGCACTCACTGTGACATGGTTAAGAAAAGAAAAAAGATTTATGATGCTGTGTGTATGACAGTGTGCTGCTTTCCACAGGTTTTGTGTGTGGATGATAAAGTGCTAGAAACTCTCTTTTGTTTTCTTGTTTTCATTTTTCTTCTCTTTTGTATCGCTAGTAAACTACCATAAAATAAAAAGGGGATAGTAGAGTACTCTATGTTGTTACTGCATTTTAGGAGTTATTTTCTGCTTTTTATTATGCATAACAAAAATTATGGAGAATAAGATAACAAATGAAAACTGGGACCTAACAATCCACATTTTTTGTTGAATCTGTTGACATTTTGAAAAGTGCAAATATTCAGTTTGAATGAGATATCAGTAGATAGAGAATGAGAGGCAAACAATGCATGTTCAAGTGTGAAAGGTAATGTTTTGGTTTTATTGCCTTTTGTTAAAGCTTCAGAAATAGTACTGGTCAGATATAAATAAATAAGTAAATATAACCATTGAAGAAATTGTATTGTGGCAGATGGCTTGAGGGGTTAGCAATACAGGCATTTATTACAAAGCATGCTGCTATAATAATAATAATAATAATAATAATAATAATAATAATGTATGGAATTTATATAGCGCTGAATCTTGTAAAGCAACAGATCAAAGCGCTCAGATGATTTTATTATTTTTAAATTTTTTTATTGAGGATAATCGAATAAGCACTTATGTGCTTTTTTATATCCAGTCCCCGTGTGCATGCGGTTTTGTAACTTTTTGTCATCTGTTCCCACCAGCACACAATGGCCTACTCTTTCGAAAAGCGGAACAGGATTTAACGTGTGCACAAGATGTTCTGCATGTGTTTGCACAAGGGGCCTTGGTTTATAGTCTCATCCGAAGGACTTTGACATTCAGTTTGATTTTTTTTGTCAAACTGGGAAGAAAGGGTGAGGCTGGGAATCGAACCCAGAACCTCACGGTTTACTTGTTGGCAGGCAAATGTCTTAACCATCCTGCCACCTTCCTTCCATTTCATACAACGCAGATGCCATCTTGTGTTCCTCGACCAGAAGTGCTGGTTGTTTTTATTCCCAAGCCTTTTAGTTGCAAATCTAAATACTACAGAACTCACTGCTGTTACTGCTACTTCTTATAATACTTTTCATTCTAAGGCTGATCCAAAACTTATGTCACATGGGCTGCCACTTTTTTTAACTGCCTACATCAGATACTTTCATTTTATATGCAGACAAAGCATAACATTTGTGCTGTCAATCTGGTTATAACTAAAGTGCTGCAATTATATCCATAGATGTGGAAATTTTTATGTATTTATCAGTCATGCATTCATTATTTTGTTCATTCACTTTATGGTAATACTGTATGTAAATTAATTGTACGATAATTGGCATCCATCAGTCTCAGACAAGTTGTGCTCTAGATGTTTATTCTGGTACAGCATTGGATGTGGTTGGCCAGTCTGATGCAGGAATTTATCTAGATTTTATTACAGCACTGACACATAATGACAACATAATGAAACGGTGTGTCAGAAAAAAGACATCAGAACATGGATCAGGGGATATGATATGGTACAACTTCACCAGGTCAGACCTGGAGACAGTACAGTTGGAGTGATGATGCAGTAGAGTGAAATATCATGCTAACTAATTTGAGCTTGCCTCGAAGTAATCTACAATATATATACTGTCATTGGGTAGACTATTCATGTAGTAGTTTCTGAGTAAGAGGGATATGAATATAGCAGTGGTACATAAGAATTTTATTCCCCGGCATATAGGGTGCACTTGCACTGGGCAGTTAAGAGGTTAATGGTGGGAAAAATGGTTGCGCATAAAAAATCTCGACATTGGTAAACCTCAGAGCTCTAGCAAGGGGAAGAGGAAAAAAACTAACCAAACAAACAACAACAAATAAAACACAACCAAAAGCCCTTCTTAATAATCGTTTACTTTCTTCCACACCCCCCCCCCCCCCTCCCCCCCATATGACGCGGTGTGAATAAGTGATGTGGTTGTGGTGTTTTGTGGACTGAAGGTAACAGGCCCAGCTTGTAGTTAAAGTGTGGTCCAAGCTTGTAGTTAAAGTGTGGTCCATTTCTGCAGGTCACCAACCATGGCTGGGGGCTTGTTCGCCATCAGCAGGGAGTACTTCCAACACCTGGGCTCCTATGACCCAGGAATGGATATCTGGGGTGGTGAAAACTTAGAGTTGTCATTTAGGGTGAGTGCTAGTGGCACAGATGGGATAGAGATGGCTTTAAACTAGCATGGAGCATCACTCAAACACACACACACACACACACACACACATGCACGCATACACACATACATGCATGCTAGCACACATGCATGTGCAAACACGCTCATGCACACACACAGACACAGCATTTAAAAAAAGTGCATGAGCATTATTCATTACCCTCTAAATAAAAGAGTTTGAATTTTTTTTTAATCCAGTCAAACTCACGATTGTGTACCCAAATGTATGATGACAGGTGTGATGGATTGGTGGTCTAGAGGTAATGCACCTGTCTAGAAAGCAAAAACACGGGTTTCAAGTGTGTGGTAGTTCGAACTCTGCTTGTGCCCAAAACTTTACTCTCATCCACAAGACCGTGAGTGGTGGTCTGGATGCTAGTCTTTCGGATGAGATGATAAACAGAGGTCCCATGTGCAATACTCATTTAGTGCACGTAAAAGAACCCAAAGCAACAAGAGAGTTGTCCCTGGCAAAATTCTGTTGAAAAAAGCTACTCTGATAAAAGGTAAAGGTAAAGGAGTCCCATAACCTATAAGGTCGTAGGGGAGCGAGGCGTCAGAGACCTCACTTCTCTAGGGCCAGCATATTGAGGGCGGCGCCCATCTCCTCTCCCTCGCTGCTTTACCTTCCCTGACCCTAAAGAGGGCAGGTACCCATTTACAGCTGGGTGAACTGGGGGAACTGTACTGAAGCCAAGGCGCGCAAACGGTCACCCATCCAACTGGTAACCACGCTCGACGCTGCTGAACTTGGCTGGGGGAAAGCGAGTGCTCCGACCACTGAGCTATCCCGTCCCCGCTACTCTGATAGGAAACCAAATACATATTATGCAGATAGGAAAAGAAAAACATAAGGGGTGGTGTTCCTCTTGTGGCAACACGCTCTCCCCAGGGAGAGAGAGGAGCCCAAATTTCATGCAGATAATCTGCTGTGACTTAAAGTGGTATTCAGTACAATACAACTCAAAAGCTCAGTAGTGTAAGTTTTTAAAGTGTAGTACATGCACCTGCTAAGACATGTGACTTAAACATTTGTTTATTTTTGTGGATGTCATTTTATATTTAAGTGATGTAGTAGATGTGAAATATGTGTCTGTCTGTGTCTGTGTGCCTGTAAGTGGAATGTAGTGAGTGCTGCAAAATGCTTTCAGTATCAGGATTTTTGTATTCTTATCTTTTTAATTCAGGTTTCAAAAGGGTTCATCATCAGTTCTAAGCTTGTTACTTTTCTTGGGTGTTATAAACAAAAAAACAAAAACAAGCCAACATCAGTTAGTTCTGAGTGTGTTTCATCTCTGTACCACAAACATGCCTGATGTTTAGCATTCCTGACAGTGATAACTGGTAAACTAGCAGTGCATTCTCTGTCTTTTGGCTACAATCAGGTAATGAAATGTCTCACCTTGTTTTGCAGGTGTGGATGTGTGGAGGGGTGTTAGAGATCATCCCTTGCTCACATGTAGGACACATCTTCCGCAAACGCAGCCCTTACAAGTGGCGGACAGGTGTCAACGTGGTGAAGAAGAATTCTATCCGCCTGGCTGAAGTGTGGATGGACGACTACAAAAAGTATTACTATGAACGCTTTAATTTTGATTTGGTGAGTAAGGGGTCGGATGTTTCCTAGTGGCTGTAAGTGTGAAGTTGTAGGCTTTACAGAGCCATGATTTTCTTTGTTTTTCATTTCCTCATGTTCTGTGTGTTGTTGTTGTTTATTCAAGTTAGGAAGGTGATATTAAAAGGTCCATGTTTAAAATAACCTTCATTATGAACATGTTCACCTCTTTTGACATTTGTAACAGGCACATCCTTTGTATCATGATTATATCAAAAGGTGTCACACATAAGAGAACCCAAGACAAGAAGACAGTTGTTACTGGCAAGATCCTGTCAGGGAAACAAATACAACCATGTACAGCAAAAAATAATGCTGCTTTTGTGGTGATAACTTTCTGCAGAATGAGCAGTCTGAATTTCATGTGTGCCATGAGTGTAAACGGTACAATATATACAATGTTATGCAACCTGTGCAGTTGTCAGAAATGGGCTGTCAGACTCACCTTTGGGATGGCATTATGAGGTGGTGACCAGCCCCTTTCTTTTTTTAAAAATTCTTTATTCTTTAATGTCGAGGATAATGGAATAAGCACGCATGTGCTTTTTTACATCCAGCCTTTGTGTATTCACTTTTGTAAATTTTGTCATCTGTTCCACCAGCACACTATGGCCTACTCTTCTGAAAAGCAGAACAGGTTTTAATGTGTGCGGAAGATGTTCTGTGCTCATTTGCTAACAGGACCTTGGGTTAAAGTCTCATCCGAAAGACTTTTGGAGGGAGTGGAGTCGGCACTGATGTTAACTCCAGAGGAAGAATCCCTGACTCCCATTGCCTCATCTCCTGTGTTCCTGAAGTGGGCAAGGTGTCTGTATGGATTGACAGACAGGTGGCGTGGAGGACTGCTCAGAAGGCAGCGCTGCATGAAGAATCAGCCATCCACAAGGAAGACCTGGTACAGCAAAGTCACTATGCAAGTGCTAACTACAGGCATGGGATTTTTCCATCGTTTAGCCATCTCCAGCTGTCAGTAGTTAAGTTTTAAATTGCATGACTTGTGTTCAGTTACTCTGCGATGCTGCCATCCTAGACAGGGATCTAGACACCGGCTGATGTCTTTTTCTTCACTGAGTACACCTATACAGTTTGACCCCATCAGTTGAGAAAGTAGAATGCATACCCAAATGTTTTGTGCTTACTTTACATAATGGAGACACATTGCTGGCAGGTCACTGCTGCGAAACGAAGCCTGACTAGTGGCACTGTTGCAGGGAGACTATGGGGATGTCAGTGAAAGGAAGAAGTTGAGGCAGCACCTGCAGTGCCATGACTTTTCCTGGTACATCAAAAACATCTACCCAGACCTCTTCATACCAGGAGAGGCCTTGGCCTCAGGAGAGGTAAGTGGTAATTAGCTGTTGCATTCATTAGTTGTTGAGTCATGTCGTGTGGATCATTTTGAAAATCCATGTGAGTAGTGGCTGAACTCTTCTCGTTTCATTTATTAAAAATGTGATCACTGACAGTCTCATAGTAACTTCACTAGTCATTGCATCCTGGTGTCTTTTTATTCAGCCAGTTTCAGTGAGAGAGTGGCAGCTATTATTGATGTAACGGTTTGTTGGTGTAGGCAGATTTGTTGTCATATCTAAATTGTAAACTAAAAAAGTCAAAAATGGGTGTAAATATGTGTCAAGCATACCAATAATCCACTGCTAATGCAGGTGCAGAAGTAAACACTTCATATAGAATTGATTACCAATTTTTGTGTGTGGGGAGGGGGAGAGAGGAGAGGACTATGTTGTGTTCTTCAGTGCTGATCATGACCCACACACTATTTTGTTTGGTCACATCACTCAGATCCACAGCAAAGCGGATCTTGACCCACACACTATTTTGTTTGGTCACATCACTCAGATCCACAGCAAAGCGGATCTTGACCCACACACTATTTTGTTTGGTCACATCACTCAGATCCACAGCAAAGCGGATCTTGACCCACACACTATTTTGTTTGGTCACATCACTCAGATCCACAGCAAAGCTGATGTTGACCCACACACTATTTTGTTTGGTCACATCACTCAGATCCACAGCAAAGCGGATCTTGACCCACACACTATTTTGTTTGGTCACATCACTCAGATCCACAGCAAAGCGGATCTTGACCCACACACTATTTTGTTTGGTCACATCACTCAGATCCACAGCAAAGCGGATCTTGACCCACACACTATTTTGTTTGGTCACATCACTCAGATCCACAGCAAAGCTGATGTTGACCCACACACTATTTTGTTTGGTCACATCACTCAGATCCGCAGCAAAGCTGATGTTGATCCACACACTATTTTGTTTGGTCACATCACTCAGATCCGCAGCAAAGCCAAGCCGATGTGCATCGACAGCCCTGCGGACCACCACAGCTACCACAAGGCAGTCAACATGTGGCCCTGTCACGGGCAGGGAGGCAACCAGTACTGGATGCTGAGCAAGGCCGGGGAGATCCGCCGCGACGACGGCTGTCTGGACTACAGTGGGGGCAACGATGTCATCATTTACCCCTGTCACGGCCAGAAGGGCAACCAGGAGTGGAAGTACAGAGAGGTCAGTGGATGTGCCTGTCCCTCCCTGTCGTCATCATCGTCGTTTGTTGTCTTTATGTTGTTGTTATTGTTCCTGTCATCATCTCTAGCGCTTTGTTGTTATTGTTACTGTCATTATTATAACCTTCTGTTGTTTTTTTGTTGCTGTTGTTATGGTCATCATTATCACCTTCTGCTGTCTTTTTGTTGATGCTGTTATGGCTGTCATCACTGTCGTTTTTTAAAATTGTTGTTGTTGCTGCTGTTGTCATTGTTTGCCTTTGTCTTTTTATTGTTGTTTTTTTATTGTCATTATTTTTGTCTTCTGTTGTCTTTTTTGTTTTGTTACTGTTGCTGTCATTGTTATTGTCTACTGTTGTTTGTTTTTATTGTTGTTATTGTGACTGTCACCATCATCACCTTCTGTTGTCTTTTGTTGTTCTTATTGTTGCTGTCATTATCATTGCTTTCTGTTGTCTTTTTGTTGTTTTTGTTATTGTTACCGTTATCATCATCACCTGATGTCTTTTGATTGTTTTGGTTTTTGTCATCATTGTCTTCTGTTGTGTTTTTGTTGGTATTGCTGCTGTCATTATTATTGTCTTCTCTTGTCTATTTTTGTTGTTGCTGTTATCATCATTGCATTTTATCTCTTTGTTACCTCCAATTATTACCATTGTTATCATCCTTATTGTACTAAAGATGATAATTGAATTGAATGTTCAATCAATGCATCATTTGTTATCTTCATTACTGTCATTGTTGTCACCTTCATTGTTCTTGTCATGACTTTCTTCACTACTTATCATTATTACGTTAAATCCTGTTCCGCTTTTCGAAAGAGTAGGCCATTGTGTGCCGGTGGGAACAGATGACAAAATTTACAAAACCGCATACATACGGGAACTGGATGTTAAAAAAAAAAGCGCATGAGTGCTTGTTCCATTGTCCTCGAAAAAAAAAATCTGAGCGCTTTGATTTGTTGCATTACAAGATTCAGCGCTAGAGCATACACAGTGGTCTTCTAATTGTCCTTAGAGAAAAAGAAGTCACAACTCTTTACTACCTTTTATTATCATCTATTCACTAGCTCCCTGTCACTCTAAGAGTAAAGAGTAAGGTCAGTACCCTGTATAAACAAAACCGATGGCACTGCTCCTTCACCCTAGTCCCCCCCCTCTCAGTCTCTCAAATCAGTTGCTGGTTTGATGTGTGTTTGTGTGCCCAAGTTCAAACAGTTTCTGTGTCCATAATACGGCCTGTCTATTTGGAGTGATCAAGATCCCATTCTCTCTTCTCCCAAAACCACTCTCAACAGTTTGAAACCAAGCTTAAAGACTTCTAAGCACCTCACCTGTTTTTTCCAGGGGTAATCATAATCTCGCTGACATGAACACAACAACATATTAGGTGACACTTGAGTTAAGGAAAAGCTCCTTTTCCATTTAATTATTTTATCTTTATTTTATTTGGAGGATAATGGAATAAGCACTCATTTGCTTTTTTTGTCAATTTTGTCACCCATTCCCACCGGTACACTATGACCTACTACTTTCCATCAGTCATACAGCCTGCTTCTGGCATCAGAGCTGTCACCTTGACAGTCACAGTATGGCTAACGACCTCCCCACCATTGCTTTGGATAAGATGTTGTTTTGAGTCACCATCGTTGCAAAGCAGAGGGACAGCACAGAGAGAGGGACCTCCCTCACCAGCAGTTTGCTGTGGAAGGAAGGGAGTTAGGGCTGAAGACTCCTTGTTTCTCGGCATGGTGTCACCATCTCTCAGCAGCCTTCTCCTCTTGTCTAAATATTTGTATGTGTATGTTATGGGATCTTTGCCCTGTGCTGTATTATCTTTGTTTTATAGTGTATACACAGTTGGCTGTGCTGTTCGTGTGTGTGTGTGTGCGCGCACACAGTGCGCATGTACGTACGTGCGTGCGTGCGTGCATGTGTGTGTGTACTTTTATATGCATGTGCACCTCAAGTCAGGTGTGTGTATGCACATATTTTCTGCCTGTTGGTGGCATTAAAGCATCCTTGTGTTTGGTGACTGTGTGTTCAGGACAACTCACTGCTGCACATCAACACCCAGAAGTGTGCAGAGGTGTCTCTAGACGGCAAGAAACTAGTGATGGCTCCATGCACCGGCATTGACCGCCAACTCTGGCAGTGGAAGCGACAGTCTCCCAAGAGCGTTTAACATTCAGCCTGCCATGGCCTCTCTCTCCGATAGTCATGTGTCTACACAGTGATGTCTTGTTATGTCTTCCTTTCTTGCCTCTGTTTTGAAAGGTCATGTTTGGTTGTGGTTAAGAATGTTCATGGGATTGTGTATGTTCATTGGGGTTTTTTTGTTTTTTGTTTTTTTTAATCTGTCCAGTGATTTGGAACATGGTAGTTGATATGAATCCATAACATTTTGAGAGCAGCATGGTTTGTGTAATAGAGGATAGGTAATATATAAATTTCTTATTGATTGCGTCCGTGAAAATAGGTCATATATGTGACTGCTTACTGTCCACCTCCTTTTAATGTCCATTATCAGTCAATAGATCTGATCAAGATTTTGTATCATGAAGTATGGTGGGGGTGGGTGGGGTCTAGAAATAAAATGAATGTCTGCCAGAAAGAATGAAATCATGATTGATGGTTGCGGAGATGATTCAAATTGTGAAATGGTACAACCAAGGTGGCTGACCGTATCTGTTTTGCATGTGCATGATAATGGCTGTAGTAACGTGTGTTGTCATTGTTTTCATCGTCATGGAATTTGATTTGTCTGTGATAGGGTTGTGGGAGATGGTGATGTTGACCAAACATTATGTCTCTTCCTGTTTGCGGTGATTGTTATTTTAAATATTTATGTCACTGGGAGAATGTGTTGGTGAAAGGATATATTTCTAAGCATTGATTGTATGAAAACCAGAGAGCCAGGTGTGTGCTTGCAATACAGGTGTGATCATATCATATCTTTTGCATTGTGTTTGAAGAAAAAAAAAAGCGGTGATGTTGACTGATCCTCCCCACCCCTCACCCCCACCCCCCTCCTCAAAATATTACAAAGTGATGCTATCTGTTATGTAAACTGTTGCTTTTGGGTGAGAGGATCTTTGAGTTATGATTTTGTTTTTAATTTTTGAGGACTATAAAGGCCTTCCAATTAGTACTACAAGTCTTGGACAACATTTTAAAATTGCAAAATGGCTGTAGCCATTTACTTTTGTTGTTGTTGTTGGTATTCTTCTGAGTGATTGGTGTGTTTTTATTCGTCTCTTAGGTAAGAATTGTCATGTATGAAGCTAACAGTTCTCTCAAAGGGGAGACAGGTACCAAAGAGAGACAGACTTGTGAACAAGTCCCTAAACATACAGGAGATCTCTTGATCATGATCTCTTCCTGTTTCTTTTGAAAGAGTTGATAACATGTGAAATTCATCCATAGATAGAGACATCTGAAAGAGTTGATAGCATTTTCAAATACATCCATAGATACATCTGAAAGAGTTGATAGCATTTTCAAATACATCCATAGATACATCTGAAAGAGTTGAACACATTTTTAAATACATCCATAGAGACATCTGAAAGAGTTGATAACATTTTCAAATACATCCATAGAGACATCTGAAAGAGTTGATAACACTTTGAAATACATCCATAGATAGAGGCACCTGAAAGAGTTGATAACACGTTGAAATACATCCATAGATACATCCTAAAGAGTTGATAACATCTGAAAGAGTTGAAAACATGTAGAAATACATCCATAGATAGAGACATCTGAAAGAGTTGAAAACATGTTGAAATGCATCCATAGATAGAGACATCTGAAAGAGTTGATAACATGTAGAAATACATCCATAGATAGAAACATCTGAAAGAGCTGATAACATGTAGAAATACAATCATAGAGACATATAAGGGAGCTGAGAATGTTTCAAAATAAACATCCATAGAAACATCAGAGAGAGTTGATATATCTGTCAATACAAGCATTTATATGTCCCCTTCTTATATAAGTTTTCAGCTGTTTTAAAATTTGTTTTCAATTTTGAATATTATCAGAAATTAGCTTCTTTCTTTTTTTTTTTTTTTTTGGCAACCAGTGCACGACAGAAACAAGTTCAAAGCATCTGCTTGCTGTAAGGTTTTCATAGTTTGTTCTTTAACTCTGCCTACCCCATTTACGAGTATACTCGTAAACTTCATCCAACCATATCACCCATTCACCAGTATACTTGTAACAGAGCACTAAGCTAGAATGGAGTGTTCTTATTCGGTCATTTCTAGGAATTACAGTTTTTTAGTTTAAACTCATTCTCAAATGGTTTGTTTACATGCCATTGTGTACATGCCACATTGGCATTTTTTTCTGCACTACTTTTTCCTTGATCTATACACTATCAATCAGTATGAGTAAACCCTCGCAATGTCTCGCAGCTGAAGAAGCCGGTCAGCAGGTTTGTGAGTGGTCTATAAACTATGATAGCGATGAATCTGAGGATTTAGCCAAATACTATGCTAATGATATTGACTATAAGCGACCAGAGGGAAAGTGGATGTGATTATGACTAGGAAATCTAACTCTGAATTGACTGATGGAGGTAGAAGTGGCAAAGTACACTCTTACCCACTGATGATCCCTAATACTCTGTGGAAAGCTGATGATTTTACCCTGCAAATTTTGGAAATTGACATGTAAGTTCTTACAGTTAGTGCATTTAACAGATAAACAGAGATGATAGTTACGTCACTGAATCAGTGTTTTTATAATGAAAGCTACACACGTGTAATGCCATGTGTGCTTTACAAAATGGTGTGTAGACATGGTCATTGTTTTTTGTTTCATTTTTTGCACTGGTAATAAAGTTTTATCTATGTTTTAATTTGTACAAAGAATAGTTTTTTCCCCATCTATTTTCTCATCAAGGTTCAGCAACAGTGAGATTTTGCATATGCAATCATTTTTAACCACCATTAAGGTAGCTGCATTCCAATTTCGGGGATGATTTATATTAGCAAAATGCTGCATTTTGCTCATTTACCAATTTTGTTATTCACTTCAAACAAATAAACAAACATTTTTCTGTAAAACTCAATAGCTAAAAAAAAATCCTGGCCCATCAGTAGTTTATTTACTTGACATTAACACTGTGAAATTTGAAACACATCCATTGCACAGTTCAGAAGTTAGCACCTATTTTCTCAACATGCTTGTGTTTTCATGTGCACCTGACTGCACAGCTAGGCGGGAGGAGAAAATTCCAGTTGCTCTCATGGGGTAGAAAGAGTTAAATGATGGGTATGCTAAGTTTTGTATGTGTGTGTGTCACTGTGTTGTTTTGCTTTTTTAAAAATTAAATTTTCTTTTCAGTTCTCATATGGCATGGTATGTTACATTTAAATGTAAGAACTGCAAAGGGAAATCAGAGTTAATCATAAGTTCATGGAAAAATAAGTAAAGATGAAAAAAACACACACACACAAACATTTACCATGTATTGTCATTTTATTTCTATTTACATTTACTTGTTTTTATTGTTGAAAATAACCTGTTGAGGCCTCTGCAGTTGGTACATCCAGACACAGGGCTTAAAAACAGGAAACGAAACCAGTTTTGTTTCCACGACCTTGACCTAGAGTCTTGCATGTTTCTGTCTCAGCTAGTTCATGTGAGTGTTATTACTTGATGTTTTGCTTCTCGTTCCTCAGCTAGAGGTCAGAGGTTTACCAATGGTGAGAGTTTGCTTATATCATGACTGTTTGTACCCACCATTAAGGTAGCCTCATGCTCACTTCGGAGATGGCGTTCTAACACAGACTTGTGTGCATGGGTTTTAAAAAAGTCTAATAGTTCCTACCACCACAAAGTGGCCTACTCTTCCCAAAGGTGGAACAGGTTTTTAACATGTTCACAAGATGTTCTGTGTATGTTCGTACATGGGGTCTTGGTTTGTACTCTCATGTTGGGGCAGTGGAGTTGGTAAAACCCGCTATAACAGACGCCTTCATGGTGGTGATCCCGGGCCATCAGATCACGAGTGCAATGCTCTAACCACTAGGCTATCCCACTTCGCTGACTGTTAATTAAGAGAATGAGTCACCTCATGAAGTATGTCATGGAAATATCATTGGGATTGTAGAGAGATAGAATCGGCTAAACTTGGGACCAAAAGTGTGTATTATCAGTGCCAAGGCAGTAATATATACAGATTTATTCATGTGCATCCTATGGCCCTTAAAACATCCTTTTTAGGTAGGTGAAAATCTTGGCTTTTTCCTTTTCCACTATTTCTGGTTTAAAAATTTGAGAAAAGCAGACATTCGTTGATAGGTTTTTATCTCAGCACTCTTGCCTGAGAATTGTGTTTGACTGCTGCTGACAAAGTGGACTCAGGTGGACAACAGGGAAATACCGTGATCTTCACCATTCCTGTTTTTGCCAGAATCAGTGAGAGCTTGGTCAGCCTATGTCTTAGATCGGCTGGCAAGTTAGGCTTTAGAAAAATATTCGACAAAATAATGGGGACAGTATTTTTTTCAGGATTGCTGAGTACAGGAGAACATTTTGAAGAACCAGCTTCAAAAGATAGCTAAACATGGCTCGCAGTATGTCTTTGTCACAAAAACACTGACCTATCTGTGAATCTCTGACAAACAAAAGATGCAAAGTCGTGAAAGTGTGCTTGGTTTGGGTTTGGTAAACTAGTCTTTGTTAAAAGCACAACTCTTTTATGCTATCAGGCTGAAGTGTCATGTAGCAATGAAGATCAGCTGCCCATTAATAATAATAATTATACATTGAATTTATACAGCACTATATCTTGCAAAAAACAAATCATAGCCATTCAGCTGGTTGGATGTCATGATCGTCCAAAATAGCCACTGATAGTCGGAACAAACCTGGAGTCAGGTGTTGCCCCTACATCACATCAAACCTGGGCAGCCTCAGGACCCCAGCTTGCTTTTCAGATTCTTTTTTCCCACTGTGCCCCATCCTGACATTGTCATACCCAGCCCATGTCATTGCTACACCCAGTATCCTGACATTGTCATACCCAGCCCATGTCATTGCTACACCCAGTATCCTGACATTGTCATACCCAGCCCATGTCATTGCTAACCCAGTATCCTGACATTGTCATACCCCATGTCATTGCTACACTTAGTGTCCTGACATTGTCATACCCAGCCCATGTCATTGCTACACCCAGCATCCTGACATTGTCATACCCCATGTCATTGCTACACCCAGCATCCTGACATTGTCATACCCAGCCCATGTCATTGCTACACCCAGCATCCTGACATTGTCATACCACATGTCATTGCTACACCCAGCATCCTGACATTGTCATACCCCATGTCATTGCTACACCCAGCATCCTGACATTGTCATACCCAGCCCATGTCATTGCTACACCCAGCATCCTGACATTGTCATACCCAGCCCATGTCATTGCTACACCTAGTGTCCTGACATTGTCATACCCAGCCCATGTCATTGCTACACCCAGTATCCTGACATTGTCATACCCAGCCCATGTCATTGCTACACCCGGTATCCTAACATTGTCATACCCAGCCCATGTCATTGCTACACCTAGTGTCCTGACATTGTCATACCCAGCCCATGTCATTGCTACACCCAGTATCCTGACATTGTCATACCCAGCCCATGTCATTGCTACACCCGGTATCCTAACATTGTCATACCCCATGTCATTGCTATATACCCAGTATCATGGTCTGGAGTGTCTCAACCTCTTTGGTTGCAGAGAGCTTCCTTCACCCATCATCCCCACTATTTCTCTCTCTCTCTCTCTCGCTCTTTCTCCCTCTTCCTTTTCCATGCTCGATTCAGTACTGTAAAAGTTTCATTCTTGGTCTTAGGAAAGTTGTGAAATGTGACAGGTAGGGAATGTCTCACATCTTTTGTTTGTCTCTCTCTCCCCTCCCCCACCCCTCCCCTTCTTTCTAAATGTGCTTGTTTTGTGTATAGTTTTTGAAAAGCTATTTTTCATCATCCTCGCCTGTGAAATGGCAAAGTTGTGCCCATGACAAATGAACCAGAGCTTGCACTAAGCTTTCATTTCATGTTCTTAGGGCTGCTATGTTTTAGAGGAAGAGAAATGGTATTCTAGTCAGTAACATTCCATGTTGATCACCTGTGGAGATGTGTATAATGTGCATGTCATGATACTTTCTGACTATCAGTCACAAGTCTTGTTTTTATGATTTCTGAAATGATGTCTTAAGATTGGATGTTTGTCAGTGATTTTCTTGTTTTCTGCTAAGATGTATAGTTTTGTCCCTGAGAGGCAGTAGTAGTAGTAGTACTAGTAGGCATCCATCAGTCTCCTAAGACTATGGAGTTGTGCTCTAGGTGTTTATACTCCAGGGCACAAAGCCTGGGTAAGTAAGTGTGGAGGGCAAGCTGTTACCCATGCATTAAGAAGTACTGGGCAAAGCTTTAGACCGATACACTGGACTAATGGCCATCAATGTCATTCTTCTCCCATTCTTCAGCCCAGGGTGGCCCCTTTACATCACTATTTTTCAGTGGTAGTTTTCTTAATATATGAAATCATTTTTTTTCTTTTTGCAAAATGCATGCTAAGTGAAAAGGATGGTTGCGTTTCTTTTGCAGCAGCTTTGGAATGATAAGTGCATGCAGAAACAAATTTTTTATCATTCCATCGGCAGTGTGATTTAAAATTTATTAATATAAAGCACTAAGATGCAGGATGCACGTTAATTAACACATAAAACTGCAATATGTGATTTTAGGATTGAGCATGAATATAAGACATTCCATTTCATGGTCCTTGAAGTGAGTGGCTCTGTAACTGTTGTAATGTTGCTGACAGTGTAAAGCATGGAGTAGTCAGGTGGATGTGGTGTCTCGTCTCACATGCTCCTGCAGAACTGTGTAACCTACTACGCTAGAACCAAACACTTCACCCAGCAATCACTTGGTTCTTATGCTTGAGTGAAGTGTGCATGTGACTGTAGTCCTTTGTGTGATTGTTGAAATCCATTTCCCCCTTTCCACGTGTGAGCCATATTCTTGTCCATCACTAGACTGTCACACCCTTTTCCCCATAACTTGCTATCCAGGACAGGGATTCATGTATACATATACAGAAAGGACTTGCTATGCACGTTTATGTCATTTTGTTCTGAAATCCAAATTCTTTCACTCCTAGCAGTTTTTGTTTTTCTCAGTGTGACTAGTATTCATGTTCTAAATAAAGGAACACATTTGTCCCAGTCACTGGCGTTTATTATTAAAAATGTTTTGGGTTTTCTGTTCTCTCTTTTTTTTTTACAGTATTATTAGTCACAATTTGGACAGTTGATCAGTTTGGATAGAGAATTGAAAACCATAAAGTAATGCAATAAAAAAAATCTCTTGTACAAAAGAAGTGGCATTTTTCCCAGTAAGTGAGAAGCGTATATATAACAATACAAAAAATTCTGTTCCTGAAAGGTCCATGATGGTGATTGCACAAAGTGCCTTACAGAAACATGACAGGCACAGCATGTAGAAAAGTGTGCCTGATTATAAGTTCACCTTGCAAAGTGAGAGTCACCTAGATGCCGACAATCCTGTCACCCAGAAATAAACATTTCTGTATCTTTTTTTAATTTTTTGTTGTTGATTTGTGGTCTTGATTTGTTTCTGATGATAGTTTTGTTTCCATGCTTTTTGTGTGCTATTTTTTTTATTTTGTACAGTTGTTACATGACATTGACTGGCTCTGACAGACTCCAGCTATTTCTGAGCATCCTTGCGTTGCCAGTACAGACAGACAGAGGGACAGACAAGACAGCTGGGTGTAGATGTAAAGCCACATGACCAATCACAGTCAGCAGGGAGGGGGCTGACCTGACCCTGTGTTTCACAAAGCACAGGCAGCATCCAAACACTGATATCAC
This sequence comes from Rapana venosa, assembly GCA_028751875.1. Classification (NCBI taxonomy): domain Eukaryota; kingdom Metazoa; phylum Mollusca; class Gastropoda; order Neogastropoda; family Muricidae; genus Rapana; species Rapana venosa. The sequence goes on along the minus strand of CM054136.1, from coordinate 66,346,750 downwards.
TTTCTACTCTTGTTCTTGTTTGTTCAAGATTGCTGACTGACTGACTGACTGGATTTGGGAAATGAGGGTTGTCACACTGTGCCGGCCATTTGTATGGTTGCAAAGCCCATGCAAGATTACACATGCACATGCTTTAATGCACACACACACACTCACGCACACACACACACTCATTCATTCACACACACATACACATCCCGTGATTTGCTTTAGTTAACTACATAATTATGTTTGGTGTGACTTAAGTATGCCCTGGTGCACGTGCGCGCCTTTACAAAGAACATCCCCATGTACTTATCTTCATTGCCTTTGATCTTTAATTGTCTACAAAGTATTGACATGAACACGCCAGAGGTTAGGATGACTTCTGTGGTACAAATGGGTTTTGGACATGTATTGATTCAGTATTGTTGTCATAATTATTATACATGTAATGTGACCACATCACTAGCGGGAGATGATTTTCATTGTTTCTTATCTTTTTTCGTCATGGTTACAAATGATCCAAGTGCCTTCAATTAAACACAAATGGCTGTTGGTTTTGTTGTGTTTGTGTGCCTGTCTGCCTGTCTGTATGTTGTCTGCCTCCCTCTGTGTATGTGTGCGAGCGCGCGTGTGTGTGCTGCATGACTGTATATGTGTGTGTGCTGCATCACTGTGTATGTGTGTGTGTGTTCATGCACACAGATGTGTGTGTGTGAGCTAATAAGGTTAAGCAGCATTGAGCGTGGTTACTAAGTGGATGAGTGACCGTTCGTGCACTTCGCTTCAGTACAGTCCCCCAGTTCACCCAGCTGTAAATGGGTACCTGGGTAAAGCAGCGAGGGAGAGGAGATGGGCACCGCCCTCAATATGCCGGCCCCTAGAGAAGCTGAGGTCTGTGACACCTAGCTCCCCAACGACCAAATAGGTTATGAGAACACCTTTACCTACGCAGAACATCTTGCGCACACGTTCAAACCTGTTCCGCTTTTTTGAAGAGTAGGCCATTGTGTACCGGTGGGAACGGATGACGAAATTTACAAAGCAGTATACACAAGGAGACTGGATGTAAAAATAAAGCACTTGAGTGCTTATTCCATTATCCTAGAAATAAAAGAAAGAAAAGAGTAACGGACATATTGCATTGAAAAGCTGTGCTGTTATGCAAATAGATTCATTATGTAATATACTTTGGACAGCAGCACATAAGGACTGTGCAAGTCAAGCCTCCTAGTCACAGAGTCATAGTCGATCACTAAAGACTAAAACTGTAAGGTAGATTTCCATGACTGGGAAAGCCACTGGTCATACAGCCTCTCAGTTTGCTGTTGCCCCCAGCGTCAATGGTTTAATCAAAAACTGTGATAAAGCCCAGGCGATGAAGAGTTTCCCATACACATGATCATTAGAGTTCAACCTCTGTTCATGGTGAAAACAACAACAACAGCGTGTCAGGGTTGACCAATGCTGCATCAGTTTGTCAACTGTCCAAAACGGTCAACAAAATCACAAACGTTTTGCTCCACCTCAGGGACAAAGGCCTAAATTCTGTGCGTTACCCGTCTTTGCAAGACACAGTGTTTGAAGTGAAGGTTGCCTGGGGAAGGGGAGGGGGGAGGTAATTCTAAAGACAAAGATTGAGTGGTGGGCAGAATCGATCCAAAAATATCCACGCCATACTATTCCAAAAACACAAGTCTATTTTCCCCCGGCGCCTTTCAATGTATGTATGACAGCTGACAGATGGCGCACACTGCCTTGACACAGAACTCTAGCCCTGATGTCGCTTCAGGCGGAGGAAAGAGAATTGTTGATTTTGTTTACTGTTTTCACAATTACCCTCCCTTTCTCTTTGTGCGGTGAAGAAGATGTGGAATGAGGGTAGATATTTATCCTAACCAGTCTGTGCAAAATAACATCATAGGAAAAAGATGTGATGTCTTTTTTGAGAACTGTTGACAAAATAGACGCGTATTCATTAAAATCCACCACTTCCTGTGAGGACACTGCCTTGCAGCTTCCTTTAAGCTTTGTGTGCCACGCAAGCTGCAGAATGATTGGGAGAGAGATTGATGAACCAGCTTCGAGCCGTTCCTGTCAGTTGTTTTGAGTGGGCTTCAGCTGTTCATGAGAGAATCTCGAACCAGTTGCCTAAAGCAAAGCTGTTCATAAGAAACGTCTTCAGTCTGGGTTCATGTTCATGGCAGATGTCTCAAACCAGCCTGACTTCATGGCAGATGTCTTAAACCAGCCTGACTTCATGGCAGATGTCTTAAACCAGCCTGACTTCATGGCAGATGTCTTAAACCAGCCTGACTTCATGGCAGATGTCTCAAACCAGCCTGACTTCATGGCAGATGTCTTAAACCAGCCTGACTTCATGGCAGATGTCTTAAACCAGCCTGACTTCATGGCAGATGTCTTAAACCAGCCTGACTTCATGGCAGATGTCTTAAACCAGCCTGACTTCATGGCAGATGTCTTAAACCAGCCTGCACTTTAAAAAAGTAATATTGTACCTCATAATAATAATGTGAAAAGACAACGGTTAGATATGTATTTTGGTTTGAGAATGGAAGAGGGGGGATAACAAACATGCAAGAAGAAACTTGTTTCTCTGCATTCTACAAAGTCTATAAAGTTTTGTCATGGGTAGAAAAGGATAGCTCTTTGCAGGAAACTGTCTCTTGTCAATGCTTCTTCTGTGATTGAGGACATTAATTTTAAAAACAGTGGCCAAGAGGACAGTGGTCAGAGAACATTCTGAATTCTGAGTGGACTACAGTTTGAGCTTTCTACTGCTGTCACAATGTGGACACTAGGCTCTGAACAACAGTCTGAACTTTTCCAAAGCTCGAAAGATGCCAGAGAGAATGTTCAGACCCCAGCTTTAGTGGACTGGCGATACCTGGCCCAGTGCAGTAGCTGACTGCAGGAAATGGATATGTGCTTTATGAAACCATCTTTGACGGTCCTCCTGTGATTGTGAACATTGTGGACACATTGGCAAAGGACAACAATGTATTCAGTGGCGTAAACTGACTAGTTTTTACTTTTTGCCCGCTGCCACTAACAGTTGAGTGTAAAGTGCAGATAAGTACTATGCACCAATATGGGAGCATTGCTTCGCTGTTAGAAATAGATGCTGGTCATTGTGTGCAAGCTGCATGGACTGTAGGCTACATCACACAGACTGAGCATCTCCCAACAGACACACAGGCAGAACGGATGTTCTCACTGCTTGCCATGAAGTTTCAGGAAGGAATTGCCTGCCTCCCAATTCCTCTGCCACTCCTTTTCATACCAGTGACTTCTTTTTGTTTTTTGCCTTTTGTAGATGCCTCAGCTTCTGTGACGTTCTTGTCCTACTGTTCCCACATTGCTTATTTCAACCTCTCGCCCCAGCTGTACCCAGATTCGTTATATCGTATCCTCAGGGTCCGAAGTCCTCAGGGAGTCCATTAATGCCAGGCCGCGGTGAGGCCACCAGCCAGAGGGGTCCTGCACTGCTTCTGGGTCACTTTGATGGTGCCCAGTGGTTCCTTTTCTGAGCTAACATACTCAGGACACCACCTACTAAGCCCCCTACTAACGACGGTATTAGCTCAGTCACACAGCCAGACTGAGTGAGTTGCCCAACATTCATATTTAGTGTAAAACACACACTGGTCTCAAATCTTCAGCTATCCTTTATCAGGGCACCACATAACTTATACATCAGTAAGGAGGTGGGATAGCCTAGTGGTTGAAGCTCAACGCTTGTGATCTGAGGGCAGGTTTGAGTCACCACAGAGGCTAGACGCCCATTCAAGGGGAGTTAACATCAGTACAGACTGTGTTCTGTTTCAAACACCCAGCGGGCGTCCTCCAGCCAGTCAACACTCAGCTTGAAGCTTCAAGTCACCTTGTGCGCACCAACATGTATGCCTCCCCTCCTCCATGGTTGTATTGTGTCACTCAGACAGGAAGATCCCAAAGCACAGACATTAAAGAAGACAAAGTCCATTAAGCTGAAGGGTGATAAATCGTGATGTCGCTTTAAACAGTTTTTTCTCACAAGTACTTGCCCTACTCATCTCTTTCTTTGTTCCCCTCCCTACCCCTGTATATCAGGGGGGCTGCACTCTTAAAACGAAGCGTCAGGCTTGTGTCCCTTATTATTCTAGGCCCTACCCAGCAACAGTGTGACTGAGACATTGCAGAAGTCTGGAGTGCTGCCCAGGGCTCGTATTTTGGTACACCCAACAAGGGCACAAAGATCAAACAATCCTGCAACTTGGCAGTACAATACAAGAAGGAGACAATACCATAATTATCATATAATACAACACGACACAATGGAACAACAAAATACGGTAGAATAGAACACTGTACAGTACAATATAATACAATACAATATACAGCATAACATCTTACAATACTCGCGACAAAATATCAAAATACGATATCAAAATGCACTACCAAAATGAAAGATTTACACTAACAAGAAAACTTCTTGTGTTAATAAATAAACGGAAATTAAGATATGTAGGCAAGGCGCTGTAATAATAATAATAATAATAATGATGATAATGATGATGATGGTGATAATAATAATAATAATAATAATAGTAATAATAATAATAATAATAAAGTATGGTTTTTATATAGTGCTGAATCTTGTAAAGCAAACAAATCAAAGCCTTAACAATCCTGCAAGGCGCTATGAAACCAAGATACGACCTCATGAAAACTGTCTTCAAGGCAAGAGCGAGGGGAAAAGAAAAAAAGGCAGACCACCAGCTTCTCTCATCGGCAACATCTTTATGATATATCCCGGTATCAACCGGGCCCGAGAGATACACTGTTGATCAGATAATTTGAACAACACTCTCAAAATCGCATCCGTAAAGTGGATGAAGCTCGACTGTGTGGTCCCAGTCTTCCCAATGAGCCCACAGCATACAAAGTCTGGGTAGGAGCCGGCTGGAGTCCGAAAAATCCCTATGACTCTTACAGGGTTCGAGCCCGTGACCTTCCAGTCCATAACCCAAGGCGCTAACCACTGAGCCATGGCGGCTGGCCTTCTTCTTCTTCTTTGATTTTAAGCAAAGCCATCAACATTGATGACATTGTTGTTTAAAAGACAGAAACCTTTCATACAATTAATTCTAATAACCAATCCATTAAGATATTATACAATACCAATCCTAATATGAGAAAGAGAAACAGAGATAGAGAGAAAGACAGACGCAGGCAAAGAGAGAGACAACAGACAAACAGAAGAACAGAAAGAGACAGGCACAACGAGAGTGCCTTTTGAGAGAGAGAGATGAACAGAGAGAGACAGGGATAGGTACGAATTAGGCTGCAGAGAAAACAGGCCTGTAGCCTTGTGACATGGAGCCAATCCACACTGTGTTCCGGTCATCTAGTGTGAGGTGAGATGTCCGGTTTCTGACAGGACTGAGTCAGTACTGGCGAGGGCAATGGGTCAGACTGCTGGCCTAAAAATGGTCAAGGGCGGCAGTCACTGCTTGTCCTTGTCAATCAGCTGTCAGCAGTCTGTGAAAGAAAAGAAGGTGGACACTGTGGGCAGGACTGATGGCAGGCAGGCAGGCAGGCAATAGCTTGGGTGGACCTGTGGGGTCAGCTCTTTTATTTAGTGAGCGGTAAACTGTGTGTGGGTTGTCCTTCTTCTGGTTGGTCATTTGATGAATCTCTCTCTCTCTCTCTCTCTCTCTCTCTCTCTCTCTCTTCTCTCTCTCTCTCTGTCTGAACAATGGGTGACTTATATGGATGTGCTGCCTATAGAGTTGGTCAAAAGGTAAAGGTGTTCCCATTACCTTTGCGGTTGCTGGGGAGTGAGATGTCAGAGACCTCAGCTTCTCCAGGGGCCAACATTCGAGGGTGGCGCCCATCCCCTCTCCCTCACTGCCCTTCCCTGACCCTAAAAAGGGCAGGTAACCATCAAATTTTACAGTTGGGTTAACTAGGGGTCCGTACTGAAGCCAAGGCACGCAAACGGTCACCCATCCACTTGGTAACCATACTCAATGCTGCTTAACCTTAGCTTGGGAAAACTGCTCTGACCACTGAGTTAACCTGGCCCTGAATCTGATCAAACGTCAACTGCAATTTCCTTTTTAATCTATCTATCTATCTATCTATCTATATATATATATAAATATAAATATATATATATATGATAACATATGGAATTTATATAGCGCTGAATCTTGTAAAGCAACAAATCAAAGCGCTCAGATGACTTTTTTTTCGAGGATAATGGAATAAGCACTCATATATATATATATATATATATATATATATATATATATATATATATATATTATATATATATTTGTTGTGTGTGTGTGTGTGTGTGTGTGTGTGTGTGTGTGTGTGTGTGTGTGTGTTTATCTGTGTGTTTTAACCAAGGTACAGACTACTCTGATTCTACAACAAATCCATGATTTTTAGAAAAAGGTTTGTTAACACTGACCCGATGTTGAGGTGATTGTATTATGGCAGACCATAATTATGTACGTATTATATCGAGATATGATTGTGGTAGCTGGCGTTGAGGTGACGTGTGTGTGTGTGTGTGTGTGTGTGTGTGATAACAAACCATATGTAAAGTATCATATTGAGATAAGAGTTGTGGTAACTAGCGTTGAGGTGACGTGTTCTATTGAGATACGATTGTAGTAACTTAACGTTGAGGCGATGTGTATGCTATGTCAAACCATTGCTAAGGTAAAGTAATTAATAATAATGAATGGAATTTATATAGTATTATAATTATTGACAGGCGGTTGTGGCACTGAACGTGTGGCTACTACTTCACATCACATCACTCCACACCAACACGCCACACCGGTACACGCTCACCTAGAACAGAACCAAGGCTCGTGAAATGGTGAAGACACATTGACATAGGCCTAGAGACTGCAGCATTTTCCACATTATTATAACAATGAATGTCATTGCTAGTCCTGCAAAAATATGTTTTCTGTCTGTCTGTCTGTCTGCTTGTCTGTCCGTTTTACGTGTGTTTTCGTCTCCCCCTTCCCTCTCTCTGTGTTTTTATCTGTGTCTGCTTGTCTTTCTTCTGTTTGAATGAAAATGACAATAGCTCTGTGTGTGTTTACTCTAACGTGTGTGTGTGTGAGTGTCTGCGCGCGCACGAATGAGCGCGCGTGTGGTGGGTGGGGCGTTTGTGCGCACCAGTCAGGCAGAGCGACAGAGGGGTGTGTTGTGTGTGGGGGGGGGGGGGGGGGGGGGGGGATTTAAAAAAAAAAAGACATCGTTACTTAGTGTAGAACGTGACCTTCATGCGGAGCGTTGCTGTTTCCGTCACACATACACACTATACCTAATTTAGAACACCGGCCCTTTACTAAATCTCTTCACAGGCCTGTAGGGGTGGGGGGTGGGGGTGGGGAACTGTAAGGGATGGGGGGTGCGGGGTGCTGGGGGGAGGGGGTTGAGAGGAGAGGTGAAAGAAGTGGAGAATAAGCAGTTTTTATTCATTTTTTCAAAATTGTTTTTACTCTGTTCAAGTTTTACCCTGTTGGATGTTTTTGTTTGTTCTTTTTCTTTGGAGGGAAGGGAGTCTTTTCTTTTTCTTGTCCCTTTCCAGTTTCTTTCATTTTTCCAGTAAGTTTTTTTTTTGGTGCGCCCTCCTTTCTTAACTGTTGAAGATGGGAAATCAGTGAGCGGAGAAAGAAGATGGATAGCCTGGTATCAATCTTGTTCAGCCGACAGTGCAACAGGTCACATCACGCCTCCTCAACACAAAAGTGCAAAACAGAATCGAAAAAAGAGATCAATCACTATTTCTAAATGAAAAGCTGTCATATGATTATGTTTCCCAGTTGTTTTCTTTTGGCTTTCGACTGTAGAAAATAAAGTTTGTGCATGCACGCTTGCGTGCGTGCGTGCGTGCGCGCGTGCACACACACACTCGCATAAACACACACACACACACACACACACACACACACACACACACACGTTAAATTGAAGAAGAAGAACAATAACACATAACACACCAACACACAACACACACACACACACACACACACTATTTTTCCAAGATCCATGTTCATATTTTGTAATTAAATTTTGTTCTCTTCTGGCAGAAAGACTTTATCAAAACATAGCAAATTTATAGTCAATAGTAAAGTTGTATGACACTAATGGAAAGGTTGACTGCATTTTATTTCTGTCAAATGCAAGGTTGCAAACGTATTTTGTTTATGCAAATTATGTCATGTTGCAGTTGATTTTGTTTGCTAAAATCCTCCATGCCTCAAGAAAGGTCAAATGAGAATTAAATCTGGAATCTTTTCCACTTACTTCTATTCATTCATTTATTTATATATTACATGGATGTGCGCACGTGTGCGTGCTTGTGTGAGTACGTGCGTGCGTGCACGCATAAATAGTAAGTTTATGTCTTTTCCAATCAATGGTTTTTACAACATTGTATTCCTACATTGTGTGTGTGGTGTGTGTGTGTGTGTGTGTGTGTGTTGTGTGTGGTGTGTGTGTGTGTTGTGCGCGGGCGCGTGCGTGCGTGCGTACGCCGTGCGTGTGTGTGCGCGCGCCATGGTTTGTGTGTGTGATTTTTTTAAAGCTATATTGGAATGTTTATAACAATTTGAAATGTATTTTTCTTGTGTCTTTTGAGATAATTATACGTATCAATGTGCCTGTCAGTATTGTAATTGCCCTTCATGGGATGATTAAAGTGTTCTTGACTTGACTTGACTTGGCTAACGTCTTAAAGAAAGGAAAAGGGTGAACACGACGCAGTGCCATTTAAAAAATAAATGGAAAGTAAAGGAAAGGAAGTAAAATAAAATGATACGGAAAAAAATATGTTCTTCATTTACTTGCTTGCTCCTCAAAATGAGATGACTTAGACACACAGGCACTCATGTTTTGAAAATAGGAATATTTTGAAAAATCAGTCAAGATGTCAAAAGTGGGAATGTTTAGGCCTATGTTCAGTACCTCTTTATCATCACTGAAGGATGACACATTTCCGACAGGAGACTGACAGAAAAAGCATCTCATTAACGGGGACAAATGACAGGAGAAAAAAATCTGTATGCTGAGTGATGGCGTGACGTCAGCCTGTCAGCACATCCTCCTGACACCGAGTTCTTGACAAGCTTTTTATTTCATCTCCCACATTATAAAAACATCAGTTGCATTTATTGGAAGATCGCATAGAATTAGTATGAGAGAGAGAGATTCGTTATTCAAATGAGAGAGAGATTCGTTATTCAAATTATAGTTGAAAGACAATAGCGGGCATTGTTAAACCGTTTTGGGGTTTAGGAGAGAAAAATAAACCCCCAACAAAACAGAAAATAGGGCAACCTTCCTTTCTTCCCCCTTTCCTCTCTCTCGCCCCTCAAAGTACAGAGTAACCTACACAACGCTTAGGTCAGTCCTTTTCACAGCATGGATTGAAGCACTGCACTACAGGCGCTGCCCCCCTTTCCCTTAAACACAGACTAGACCCTTTGTCCAACTACTTGTAACTTCAGATACCTACCATCTGCACAGCTTCTTTCCAATAGTATGTTTTCACGGAATTCACTTGAAGTACCTGTTGTTGTGAGGCCCACACGTTCCTGTCTTTCAAGCAGTAGTTTTGTAGTCCAGGACCTTAGTGCTACTTATCCTGACCCATGCCTGCTTGTCATGGTAACTGTAGAAGGTGTCAGTGATGGAAATGCTGACAGCGGAATGCACACAGTGAGATCGTAAGCAGTGGGATGTAAGCATTGACGATGTAGGCAGTAAGAATGCAAACAGCAGGAATGTAAATAGTGGGAATGAAGCAGTGGAATTGTAAGCAGTGGGTAAGTAAAAAGTGGGAATGTAAGCAGTGGGGATGTAAAAAGTGGGAATGTAAATAGTGGGAATGTAAGCAGTAGGAATGTAAATAGTGGGAATGTAAGCAGTGGGGATGTAAAAAGTGGAAATGTAAGCAGTGGGAATGTAAATAGTGGGAATGTAAGCAATGGGGATGTAAAAAGTGGGAATGTAAGCAGTGGGAATGTAAGCAGTTGGAATAAGCGTTGGGAATGCAGGTAGTGGGAATGCGAACAGTGGGTTGAATGTCAGTCGTTTGAATGCAAGCGGTGGTGCAAACAGTGGGTTGAATATCAGTGGACTGAATGTCAGTAGGTTGAATGTCAATGGGTTGAATGTCAGTAGATTGAATATAAGCAGTGGCGCAAGCAGTGAGTTGAATGTAAACTGTGAGAATGCAAGTAGTTGAAAGAATGAACTTTGCAAAAGGTCACAGGCTGACTTGCTATACTGCTATAGATCATATGGAGCCCACTGACAAAAAGCGGAACAAAGCCAGCAGGCCAACACTGAAGGTCAAGTTTCAACTGCAGCATCCCTACAGGAGAGCTTGAGAATGATACAACATCAGCCAATGCTTCTTGTGTAGCTTCATCCCCACTGTGGTGAACGTTGGGTTAGTCTACTTGCAGAAATCAGATCGTTGAAGATAGTATTATTTAAAAAAAGAATTCTTGTTTGTGGTTTGTTGTTGTTGCTAGTATTGCTGCTACTCCTGAAAAAAACCCATTAATGAAGTCAAGATCTTTTCTCACTCCCAGTAAATTACACAGGTAACAGTATGAACAAACATCATAGCAATTGATGCAGAATTCTTTTTAGAGTAACTGCACTGACTGGTAGACAGATTGGTCAATGAAATACTATACATTTGCCAGTTATAAACTCCGTAACATCGTTGTAAATTTTAAAGGACCTGCTGCCACAGCATTCACCTTCAACCACAACATGAATGTGCATGGAGCCTCCGGTAAAGGACGAGTAAAGAAGACTGTAGGCAGCCATTCTACTGCTTTTCTTTGCCAATAGTCTTCATTCTGTAACAAACGCAAGATGGCTAATTGGTGGCCATGTTGGATATAATATGGTCAAAGTTATCAGCATTTACAGGTGCACTGAGGTTTTGAAATTAAAGCAGTTGGACTTACCGATATGGTGTGTTTCAAAACTGCTTATAGTGAATAGCATTGGTGCACTTGGAATACCAGCAACATTCTATGAAAGCACGCTTGTGCAACTACAACCCCTAGTATATACATTAGCAGTACACACACTCTCACATGAGTATGCATGCTGGCGATATTCCTTAGAATCTCAGAAAATAAAAAACACGTTTACATGAAGCCCTTTTCTCTAGGAATCCCCCTCTAGGTAAGAGGCGAATCAGAGCTATCCTTTCAAACGTGGACAACCCAGTCTGCTTCACTGATCACCGTCCTTGTTTGCACTGTCCTCTGACCGGCTGGTTTAGCACGTGCACACACTAGTCTAACGTGCTCTTCTGCTTGTTACCTCAGTACCTCAGTGCACAAGAGGCACATGGACAGGCGATGGTTCACAATTTATTGCACAGCCTCCGGTGCCCAAGACATTGTGCATCTCTGTGACTTGTAGATGTTCTTTCATGTTCTATTTCTGACATTTGCATAATGAGGTCCTGCTGTAAACATGTAGCATGTTTCAGGCTCTGTCTGAGCTGTCTGAAACTCCTGTACAGGCTGTACACAATAGCTGGATGTGAATGAGTTATCCCCAGCAGTTTCACAAAACGTTTATTCTGGGCTTGCAACTATTCATTCTTTCTTATAACTAATCGGAATCGTGGCAGGGAATTCACCATTTTGAGCTTCATGACACAGTAAAGCTCAATAGTCAGGCTCTTCCTGATTCAGTTCTCTAAAAGCATTCAACTGGAAACTTCATGCTATACAGTAAGTGGAACACCGGCTAGCTCTTTGACAGCACGCTTCTTTCCTTCTATGACAGATCCCCACAAACTTACATTCTAAAACAATATCACAACAGCCCTGGTCCAAAGCAGTATGCTGCGCGTGTATACACACGTGTGTGAATATTTTTCTCCTGGGCAAGTGAAAGTGTGCATGGATGTGTGTGCAAGGAAGAAAGTAGGGCACGTGCATGCAAGCTGCAGCTTTTGAAGTCCTTTCTAATGCAGCCCCAGACAAACAAGTGCATTAACCGATCACTGGCAGCGACAATACCCGTTTGTGCTGTTCCCTTTTTAGACCTGCATGCAAATGGAAGTGTCTGCTGCATCTGGTTTCAGACAACAGCTCCATTGTGTCTGCTGACAGCTCTTCACTTCCGGACGCTCGACAGTGTGCAGGGATAAACTGGCTTTCAGACATTTACATGAACCTTTGAATAAACCACACACTGTTGTCAAGTCACGATATTACACTTCCGTCACAATCTCTCTCTCTTTCTCTCTCTCCCTCTCTCCCCTCTCTCTCTCTCTTTATCTCTCTCCCTCTCTCTCTCAGCTTGGTCATCGTTTTTACGTGTATGCAAAATTGCGCACGCTTAAACAAAACAGGGTGAAAAAAGTACGCACAGGAAAAAAGTTTTTTAAAATAACAACAATAACAACAACAGTACTTTTTGGATTTTGCAGCCACTGCCAAATTATTCTATTCAAACTTTACCACGCATTATACTTTGTGACAGAAGTGCTCACTTCCGTTAATCCTACTGTTGATAATTATACGTTCAAAGCTATTCTGTTTAGGAAGAGTCAGGGAAACTAGAAAGAAAACTGTTTTTCTCCCACAGAACAGAGTGCCTCCCTGTATGAGTGCATGCCACAAGAACCCCCCGCACACCCCCTCCCCCCCCCCCCCCCCACTCCCCCGCGTTACTACCTCGACTACCCAAACGCGTACGACCAAACACACCCACGCACACACACACACTCATGCATGCCTGCATGTCTACACACACACACACACACACACACACACACACACTTGAAATTACCTATAAGTATTAAGACTGAGAGAGATATGTTTTAGGTTGGACTTGAAAGATTGAAATGTTGTGTTGTGCCTGATTGAGAACAAGAAGGGTTTTGAAAAGAGAAAGGTAGCTCATCATATTATTTTGTTCGACAGGTGGGAATACAAAACAGACGAGCATCAGCAGAGAGGCGAAGATTGCAAGAAGGGACACGGAGCTGAAGGAGGCCAGAAGGAACAAAGGAGCAGAGTTAGCAAAGTATCTGAAGCACTGCTGACACGTGTGTGTTGAATTCATTTCTTCACAGGAAGCCAGTGCAAGTCACGAAGCAGAGGAGAGACATAGTGTATCGAAACACAAGATGAGCAAGCCTGGCTTTGTACAAAACCCCATCTCCAGAAAGATCGCCAACACACAAAAATACAACGTGACAGTTATGCAGAGAGCATTAATTTTGGTCATTGTTGCCAGATTCTTCACTGCCTTTTAGATGCAGGAAGAAAACAGTATTGAGAGCTGAGATTTGACAAAAACGCATTAATACGCAAAAAAGCATCTGATTTATATCAACCCCACTAAAAAAAAACCTGCACAATACACAATATTTAGCAGGCGTGACAGCTGATTTATCATGATGTAGATCTAGGGCATCAGACATAAATCCTGCCTGTCAGTTTGAAATCTCAGCACCTGATGAATTAATAGCGGAATGTTTGCCCCCCCCCCCCCCCCCCCCCATCTTCCGGGTTAACCCCAGTGCACGCCTGTCCACACAGATGAAAGAGACTGACATTAGCATGCACAATAATTTCCGTCACTTGTTTCAGATTAAAATCTCAGAAACTGTCTTTCAGAAGGTGACAGGGGCACTAGGGCATCTCGCAAGCGCCATTCGTTGTACTGGCATTTAGGCAGTTTGGCCATGGAACTCATTGTGCTCAAGAGAACTTGGTATCCTTTTTTATTTGCAATATCGCTATTAAGGTTGTGTGTAAAATAGCATTACTCAATCTTTAAAAAGAATCATGTTCTTTATCATTATCCCCACTTTCCACTTAAAGAAAATGGAGAAAATAGCCCCCCACAATGACGAGGTCATTTGTAATTATAATGATTTCATTAAAGAGAATGGTGAAAAGCCACCTATTAGAACAGGACTTTTTCCCCGTCTGAAAATAACAGGGTTGAAAGAGATGACTCACCCAGTCAATAAAAAAATCCCAGTCAAGATACGAAAGGATTCAGTGAAAGTATGTGCTGGTAAAATCACGAATCAATCGTATTACGGCAAAATACTAATGGTATCATTGTTAGGACTGTCTGGGAAAGTGTCCCTCTCTTCGCATACAAATTGTCTGACTGCAAGAACTGTAGATAAAAGCAAGCTCCTTATTGCCGATGAAAGCTAAAGTCGATCAACTGTTGCCGACAGATCAGTCGGCAAAGATTCCACACTGATTGTCCCTTTGCACTTGACAATGATCTGCGAAGGGGCGGTAATAAGACTACCTCCCATGCGAGCAGATCGAGATCGCGATGCCGTGTTTTTAAATCGGGAGGTAAGCTGTATCCACTGTTAGAAATCAAAACACACAGGACACACGTAGTCCCTCCTCCTCCAAACTAGGACAGCATTGTGCAAAGTAGCAGAGTGAGTCATTTACTGAGGATGATGGTGGTACAGGAGTGCGCATGTGATACGCACCAGACATGTTTTCATCCACAGATCTTTGATTTGACTGGTGTTGGTTTAAAAGAATGTATTTGATTGTTGTTCACTATAACTGTAACAAGGCTGATGGAAAGAGCCAAAGGTGAAAGTCTTTCATCTGAAAGAAGTAAAGTTTCTTCTGATCCGTTCAAGGACATTTTCGCTTATTCAGTCAATCGGTCATGCCTAGCATGCATTATTCTTGACCTGAACATCAATGGACTTCGATGTTGCTCCTCGCTGATATTACATACAGGCATTATCTATTCGAATCCATTAATTTTCCCGGTAAACTTTAGGAGTATTCTTTTTCGCAATCTCCACCCAGTCTTTACTCAATTAGTATCTTTTTAATGCTGTGCTTTGGGTCATGTTTACATCTTAAGACAATGTGCTGAGCAATTGAAAAACGATTTGTGATTATATAGGGATTGGTTTCACGCAGTTGAATGTCTTGAGCCAGTTAGCAACAAGAGAATCACTTCTTTGCGTCTTCTGCTTTCCTGCTTGCTGGCGGTGTCTAGCTGGGTTCTTGCCACATTAAGATTAAATCAGCCACTCCTTTCCACAACAACACCTTCCTTTCCACTTTCCTTGAACATTCTTAATTCAATCTTTCTCGATGCCGGGGACCTGTCAGTATAGATAGCATCCCCACCTTCTGGAAATTGTGTTAGAAATTCCCTCCTTTCCAGCCTGCACTTCCTGATCCCAAATTCTCTGGCACTCCTCTCCTTTTCTTTCATCCGACAAATGAGAAAGAAATCATGACAATTCTGAAAGAAATGACCATAAAATCATGTGATCTTGATCCCATACCTGCTTCTCTTTTCCCACAGTGCCTACCACAACTCATACCCGCTATCACGAAAATAGTAAACTCATCTCTTGTTTCAGGAAATGTTCCATCAGCTCTCAAAACTGCTATAGTCACACCTCTACTCAAAAAGCATGACCTTGACCCTAACATTCTGAAGAATTATAGACCTGTTTCCAATCTACCTTTTATTTCTAAAGTCCTTGAAAAAGTAGTTCTCAAACAGCTCAACAACCACCTTCTCTCCAACAATCTTCTTCCTGAGTTTCAGTCTGCCTATCGCGTCAACCACAACACTGAAACCACCCTAGTACACACTTAAAACACCCTTCTACTCGGTTCTGACTCAGGGAAAATCTCCCTTCTCACTCTACTCGACTTATCAGCAGCCTTCGATACTATAGACCACTCAATTCTTCTCTCCCGTCTTCAGAAGATTTTCGGTGTTACTGGCACAGCCCTCACCTGGTTTAATTCATACCTTACTGACCGATTCCAGACAGTTGCAGTAAACAAGATTCAATCAATACCTGCCAAACTGGAATGAGGAGTCTCACATGGATCAGTTCTAGGCCTTGTTCTTTTCACTCTTTACACTGCCCCACTGTCACATATAATAAACAGTCATCAAATCAACCATCATTTTTACGCATATGACTCTCAGATTCAAAGCAGTGTTACTCCTGAAAATCTGTCTTCTCTCCTGACAAATATGGCCCACTGCTTTGAAGATATTCAAAACTGTATGATACAGAACAAATTACAGCTAAATGCAGATAAAACCCAAGTCATGCTCGTAGGGACCAATCACAAACTCTCTTCCATTACAACAGCTTCAATAGAACTCGGCAATACATCAGTTCCTCTATCCACTGCTGTGAAGTATCTAGGTATCGACAACACACTCTCTATGAAAAAAATTAATCACCCAGACCTGTCAGTCCTGCTACTATCAATTGCGGCGTATTAGTGCAATTCGAAAGTACCTGTCCACAGATGCAACAGCCAAACTTGTCACTTCTCTCATTCTTTCATGTCTGGACTATTGCAATTCTCTTTTGTCTGGTCTGCCAGCATCATCTATCCACTCCCTTCAACGTATACAAAACTCCGCAGCTCGACTAGTTCTCAGAAAGAAAAAAATCTGAGCACATTACCCTTCTCTTGCGATCTCTCCACTGGCTGCCTGTGCCGCAGAGAGTAAATTATAAGATCAGTACCCTCTGTTACAAATGTCTCCACAAAACTGCACCCCCCCCTACCTCTGTGAATGTCTTAACCTGTACACTCCTTCACGTTCCCTCCGCTCTGCTGCAGAAACCTTGTGCCTACAAATACCTAGATTCAACCAATCCACCGTTGGCTGCCGCTCTTTCTCTATTTCGGGTCCATCGACCTGGAATGAGCTCCCTCTCTCTCTTCGCCAGAAACCTAGTTATGACACTTTTAAATCCAGCCTCAAGACATATTTAATTCAAACCTAAGATTTCCCCCCTCTTGTTTCATATCAGAGCTATCCCACCTTCACTAACCCATGTCCTATCACCCTGTTAGAGTATACGACCTGCGTGAGTGTGTGTGTGATTTTGAAAAACATTTGACTATTGAAATTTTATTTCATAGAATTGTTCTGCAGCACACCATGTTTGTAAATATCTCTTTGTTTAAACTATTGATTATTTATCATTGATTGCATGACTGTGTAAGATTAGGTTGAATGCATGCGCTTTGATTTGTCTTTGCAAGATACAGCGCTATAAAAGTTCCATTTATTATTATTATTATTCATCTCTTTGTTTCTGCCTTATTCCTTTTCTTCCTCTCACCGCCTTCTTATTTATTTTTTGCATCCTTGGTCCATTCTTCTGCCTTTTTTCCCAAAAGATTTAAAAGATAACAATTCTCTTTCACACCGAAGTCGGTTGTGCTGGGCCTGACTTGTCAGGCGCTTGACGGCAGCACGACGCAGTTTTGCTTGTATGACAGACATCAACAGTTGCTGTCTGAGCGTTTGACCAAAAGAAAAATGCTACAAATACTGAAACCTGCATACTGAGGGTGCATGGAACATACAAACAACGATTATGCCCTCTCTGGGGATATATATATATATATATATATATATATATATATATATATATATATATATATATATATATATATATATATATATATATATATATATATAATGTGTGTGTGTGTGCACTAAATCAACCACCATGGTATATTCTGCATCTGACGTATGATTTATATGGGTCCTCCTACATGTTGCCACGTGGCCTTGGTCTGCCAGTCACTCGTCCCTCCCTCCCTCCTATAGATAGATAGATAGATAGATAGATCCATTATCCTCATATCCTCCATCACAGCAGTCACCTTCAGCAAAGGACGGGCTTTCTGCCGCCTGTGAGTGTCTTTGAATGGAGCATCAAGAATGTATTTACCATCAGGGTTATGGGAGGTTAAGCAGTGACTGACAGCCCTCGCACCCCTCCACAAACAGCCAATTCAGCACCCACACCTTTGACAGGCTGACGCCTTACACATCCCAAAGCAGACGAACATTAGCCCTTTGTCACGTCAGGCCTCTGGCCAGTGACCCCTCGCTCAGTTTAGAACACTCCGAAAATGCACATACCCGGAAATGTGTAAAGAAAGGCCATAGGCTCAATAAGGTATTTAATTAAACCAATACCTGAATTCTGGATAATGTCAATGGCTGACACCTATCAAGTGGAAACCTGCCAATCAGAAAATAATGCTGTCATCATTCAGACGATAAAGAATGACGCTATTGTACATATTAAAGAGCGTCACCACTCACACTAAAAAAGATGACAATGTGGTACAGAAAAAATGTCACAACTAAAAAAAAAAGAATATCACAAGATATAGAACGCCACCGCTAAGGAGTATAAAAGAAAGTTTTAAAGAATAAAAAAAAATCACAACTCAGACAATAAATGATGACACTGTGTATCAGAGTAAAGACCGTCATCCCTCAGACAAAGAGTGACACAGTGTCAAACAAAGAATATCCTGTTACCACTCAAACATAAAGAATGACGCTGTGTCACAATAAAGAACGTCACCACACAGACAATAAAGAATGACACTGTGTCACAGAATAAAGAACATCACCACACAGACAATAAAGAATGAAACTGTGTCACACGATAAAGACAGCCACCACACAGACAATAAAGAATGAAACTGTGTCACAGAATAAAGAACATCATCACACAAACAATAAAAATATGACACTGTGTCACACAATAAAGACAGTCACCACACAGACAATAAAGAATGATACAGTGTCACAGAAAAAATAACGACACCACACAGACAATAAAAAATGGCACTGTGTTACAGAAAAAAGAACGACACCACACAGACAATAAAGAATGACACAGTGTCACACAATAAAGACAGTCACCACACAGACAATAGAAAATGACACTGTGTCACACAATAAAGACAATCACCACACAGACAATGAAGAATGACACTGTGTCACACGATTAAAAAAGTCACCACACAGACAAAGAATGACACTGTGTCACACAATAAAGACAGCCGCCACACAGACAATGAAGAATGACACTGTGTCACACGATAAAAACAGTCACCACACAAGCCGCCTTGTTATGTTACAGTGGTGAGTTTATGACTGGCTCATGTATTGCTGGTGTTTGGATGTTTTCTGTTTTGTGATGTTTACGTGCTCATGTTCAGATACTGTGTTGTGGTATTTTTCTGTGACAAATGCTTCTCTGTTGACTGCTTGTATGTACAGCTTATAACCCCAGCACTTCTCTGCCATATGATAAAGTAGTTTTTAATTCAGATTTGAATGGCCCAGTGGTTAGTGCCTTGGGATGCCTTGGGCTGGAAGGTCACAGGTTCGAGTCCAACCATCATAAGGAATTTTCTGACTCCGGCCAGCTCTTACTGGCAAGACACAGTCAAGCTTCATCCGCTTTATGGATGCCATTTTGAGAATGTTGGTCAAACGACTTTACCAACGCCTCAAGTGTCTGTGTGTGTCCGAGGCCCCGTTGTCGCCGGGCTGTATTATGTTAGTAAGCGTAGAGAACAGCCCTGTGAAGCAGTCTCAGAGCAGATGCACTTTCATAGCAGCATCGCCACTGATCATCAAGCAATACAAGAAAATTATTGTCTCTGATTCGGTGGCCCCAGTTGCTCTGGTCTCATGGTGGCCTCAGATTTGGTTCCCCATTCACTTCTGTGCCTGTGGTGAGTTTGTGTTAAAGCGTTCAGGGGTTGGGTATTCGCGGGAGAAGGTCGTGGGGGATGGGGGGTGGGGGGGGGGGGGGGGGGGCAGGTCCCTCAGTCTGGCTCTGCGACTAAGCTATTACTGTCGTCAGAAAGGGGCTTAACAGGTGGTGCCCTGCGTATGTTAGCTCAGAATAGACACTTCTCGACACACCTAAAGTGACCCAGCAGCAGTGCAGGGCCTCTCTGGCTAGTGGCCCAGTGGTCACTCAGAGGATAACGAACATTGCCTCTCAGAAGCTAAAGAAGTCAGAAGATAATTGGCGTTACAGTTTCAAGCTAAAGAACCTCCTCCCTCTTTTCTGTGTCACTGCCCTGTTTGGTTGGAGTTGGTGCTTTTTAGCTCGTGAGTCTCTCAATTCTTTGCACGTACTATAAGAGAAAGACTTGCATCTTTGTCATGACAGCTTTTGTATTTCTCCATATTTCATACATGAGGGCACTGACCTGAGAATTAATAACATAAGTGAAGTAGTGGAGGGAAAAGCTCAATAATTATTCTAACTCAAGACCCACAGCAATCGGGATGAAAGGATGTTTTTGCTCAATTACTTTTTATAACATTTTATAAAGTTTGTAGAGATAGCTGAGGGAGAGCAAGTCTGTGTGTGAAATGTCGATAGTTAAAAATAACTGTAAACAGACACACACACACACACACACACATCCTTCGGATGAGACTATAAACCGAGGCCCCGTGAGCGAACGCACGCAGAACAGCTTGCGCACACGTTAAATCCTGTTCCGCTTATCGGAAGAGTAGGCCATTGTGTGCCGGTGGGAACAGATGACAGAATTTACAAAACCGCATACACACAGGGACTGGATGTAAAATGGCACATCAGTGCTTATTTCATTATCCTCGATATAAAAGAATGGAACCCTTTTTGTTACTGGTTTGCTTTTAGGAATTTGTATTATTGTAAAAGGATGGATGTTAAAAATACCCAAAAAGCACCACCACCAACCCCCTCCCCCCCAAAAAAAAAAGGTTGTCATGCTTATTCTACCACCTTCTGAAAATGAAATTTATTCCATCAAATTTAATCCAGTTCTGTCTGTCTGTCTCTCTGTGACTGTCTGTCTGTCTCTGTCTCTCTCTCTCTCTCTCTCTCTCTCTATATATATATATATTAATATACGTGCGTGCGTGCGCGGCATTTGTGTGTGTGTGTGTGTGCGTGTGTGTGTGTGCGCGCTTGCTTGCTTGCTTAACTGTAACAGATCCATTACGTTAAAAGAGCCGGTAGAAAAGAACAGACAAGAAAAGGCAGGTGGCGTATCAACCACGAAACCAAAGACAGCGGCGGTTCCTTCCATTAACTATGACGATCACGAAATCATCAACATTATTTTCCGGACTCTTCCGGTGATAAATCAGCCTACACAGCCCACAGCTCCCAGCGCTCTGGACTTCCTCTTTTGGTCCACGGCCTCATCCCTCACACCCTCATGTGCTGCAGCACATACGGATAGTGACTCGTATATTTGGGGGTGGGGGTGCGGGAGGGTGGAGGTTCTGTGCCCAAGAAAGAGCAGACACTTACTTACCTCAGTTTGTCTGTACGCGTTTACCTGCTGGACCAAGAAATACGACAGGAAACGGTAACAATTGGTCAAAACATGACTCACTTTCCAGCTCGCCATTTTGAAGGGGAGATCACACACGTTCTTGATGTACGATATGGGAGACAATTGTTATAGGAGAATTTGTTCCCTCTCTCTCTCAATGTACGTGTGTGTGTGTGTGTGTGTGTGTGTGTGAGTGTGATTTTCTAATGTTGTGTCAAGGTGACTTCCCTAGCGCAGTGGACCTGGCCAGAGCACAGGGCCTGATCAGGACAGGTGGGGTCTCCAGCATGTGCTGTTGGTCCTTCCCTCCAGTGTTTGGATCCCCACCCTTACCCCCACTCCATCTCTCCATCCCATCCCCACCCCATCTTTCCCACATGTCCTCGTCCTGACAAAACAAAACACGGCAGATATTTTTCTTGTCAATATCTTTTCATAATATTAATTTATTTTGCTTGGATTTGGTGTTTTTTTCTGAATTTTTCATGTGTTTTTTTAGTTAAAGAAAAACATAAAGAAAAGTAACTTTCAAAGAAAAGAGAACAAATAAACAAAGAAATAAATAAGTAAAAAGGATACAAATGTAATACAATTTTCAAACTAACTAAAGTAAATTGCTATGCCAATGATTATGTGTTAACCTGATTAACAACTTAGATATCAAATGACTTGACGTGTTCATAAATAGGTGAACACTAGTACGATGGTACCTGCTAGGTGCAATGCTTCATTAACTCAGCAGATTTTGATGACCGCACATGAGATAACGATAACAAAATTTATTTTCTGAGGGTAATAGAATAAGTACAAGACACTTTTACATCCATAGAAGAGAGAGCGACAGACAGACAGACAGACAGAGAGCGACAGACAGACAGACAGAGAGCGACAGACAGAGAGACAGAGAGAGACAGACAGAGAGAGAACTCGAACTCGAACTCGAACTTTTTATTGAGAGTAAATGGATAAGCTCAGGGCTTTTTTACACCATGCTCTCAAAAAAAACCACCAAAAAACAAACAAAAAAAACAACAACAGACAGACAGAGAGAGAGGGAGAGAGGGGGGTGAGTCATGCTGTGTTACCCCCACCAATGCCCCTAACACTACCTGTACAACGTGGTTGCGGTGACCGGACACTGTCTTTAGCTACAGCAGCCAGCTTGGTCTTTGTCAGGTCTGACCAAGATTGAAGAACACACACACACACACACATTAACCTGAGGCGTCCGCCTACACATCTAAAAGAATGCGTTGGACACTGGACATCTGTTCTTCTCTCCTTGGCTTAGTCTAATAATTCGTCTTAACATGGAAAGAGGTGACCACTGCTGTCCCACTCGACAATGTTCTATTGCTCCTGCTCTGCACTGAGCTGTTTTATGCTGGGTTACATCGTTGCTCATTACTCATTACTAGCCTGGCTTCAAACTGGAAGCACTCTTTCTCATCATTATAAAAAGTATCAAACTTTAGCAAAACTGAAACAACTGCCATAATTCTCTGTTCTTGTCTATCTCTTTCTCTTGGGGTGATCTCCCCTGGACACAAGCAAAAACAGTTACTTTCATGCTTGTAAATTTGATTTACATACCAGTTTATCCATCAAGATGCCAGTTTGCACATCAGTAACTCTGAAAGCTGCAGTGGATATCTTTCTCTTAGAACAGGAGAGACAGACAGCACAGCAGCAAAGATTCGATGCAGGTGAGACTGTAACAACGGAACCATTGCCATATCTAGTTATGATCACGCCTCCTGCAAACAACACGCTGTACACACTGATACACACACACACACACACACACACACACACACACACCTTTCTGCAAACCGCACGCTGTCAGGGGAAAATGCACCTGACCATGGTTCTGCAGCACATGTTGTCAGCTTGCCACTTGGCGGGACACAAGTAGGCCAGCAAAACGACCCTGACCTTGTTGATGTGTTGACATTGCAAACTTTGCTTAGAACCTGAGAATAAGTGTGACAGTCCTCTGAGGAGAAATTTCAGGAGGATGGCTGTGGCGTTGATGTCATCAAGGACTACCTACGTAGCTGAGATGACAAATGGGTCCTTGCAGCAAAAGCTTAGAGATACAGACAGGAGTCATGATTTTTTGCGAAGTGTTTTCTTGTGGTGACCAGCCAAATACACTGGTCTGTGAAAGTAGGAACATTACGTTTCAGTTTCAATCAACGGACACACCGACAATTTCTTCTTGTATGTCAAACAAGACACCAATGTTATGACCCAGAAGGACTACATTATCTACTGCAAGCCACAGCCATGGTCTCCATCTGACCAAAACATCGGAAGATGGACTCAGTGTTGGACTTGATGGATTACTTTTGATTATAGATGTAATACGATTTCCTTTTGGATAATGGTGTGTGTGTGTGTGTGTGTGTGTGTGTGTTGTGTGTGGTGTGTGTGTGTATTGGTGCATAGGGAGAGAGAGAGAGAGAGAGAGAGAGAGGAGAGAGAGAGAGAGAGAGAGAGAGAGAAGAGAGGAGAGAGAGGAGGTGCACTCTAATGGCAAGTGAATCATGTGTTTTTGGCACGAATTGCAGGGTCTGAAATAAAACAACAAAAATCCCTGAGGAGACACCCACTCCCCTTACAAAAACCCAACCGAGAAAAAAAATCCCAAATACACCGATCTACGGAACAAAGAAATAGGCAAGGAAATAAGCCGTCAAACGCAAACAAGCAAATAAACAAATAACCAAATCTTGGATACAGATGTGTGTGTGTGTGTGTGTGTGTGTGTGATTTCTTCTTCTTCCTGGAGCGTTCAGACAGCAACAATTGTTGGCTGTTATATGAGCCAAAATACGTCACGCTGCCGCTAAGCCCCTGACACGTCAAGCCCAGCGCATTTGATTCTTTTTTTAACAGTTTTTGGAAACTGAAAGAAGTCATGCTTTGAGAGGACAGTGACGTACTGCGGAAAAAAGGCAGAGGGAAAAAGCTGACATTATTATCGCGTGTTTATGAGATCGTTGAATTTGGGACAGTCACCATGAGGTCACGACTTGAACCCTACATTATCCCGGTCTTCATGTTGACGTCATAGCTTCCTTCTCCGCCTGTAGCCTGTTTCGTTTTTTTTCCCTTCAGGCTAAAGATGGTACAGGACTCGTTTTTAACTAGGTGAAAAGACAAGCAATCCGCGGTGGATGGAGGACGGTTTTATATAATGAGTGTTATGACAGATGTAGAAACGTAGCTCTTAGTTTCTTATTTCTTTAGTTTCTTATTAATTTCTGTCTTTGCTTGTTCCTTTTGTCTGTTTTGTACACACGGAATATTTGTACAGCTTTAGGAAACTGGGTTCAAAATCTGTGCTGTGTTGCAGTTATGCAGTTGTGTTGTAGTTGTGTGTGGTGTTGACGACACTGTTCTGTGTCGTGTCACGAGGCATCACGTCATAGTGTAGCATGCTGGATCCTAATCCTAAGCGATTACATGACATCACCGAGTATTGCTGTTTTCTGACAGGAAGGCGCATCACTACAGCACTCCACCTGTTTTGAAGAGATCCAGTGGTCCTCATTTGTTGTTGTTGTTGTTGTTGCTGCTGCTGCTGCTGTTGTCGTTATTGCTGTTGAGCATTCTCACCTACAATATGCACCCTGTCTCATTCATCACTCCTGGGAATCACCTTGAGAGCGAAAGTACGCACTGAACAACCAATTGCCTGTACGGCTGTTTTCAAATAGCCCACCATCTCTTATACTCTCTCTCATACATCCAGGAGGGGGGGGGGGGGGGGGGGGACGGGGGGTAGCCTACTGGTTAGAGCGCAGCGCTCGTCATCTGACTGCCTGGACTGGAACCACCACTGGGTATCTGTCAGGGGAATCTTTATTCCCTGGAGTTTACGTCAGTACTGACTCCACTTCCCAAAAGTCCTGGGGAGGAAATTATAAACCGAGGTATCGTGCGCGAATGCACGCAGAACATCGACACATTAAACTTTTTCAAACTTTCGGAAGAGTAGGCCATTGTGTGCCGGTGGATACGGATGACACATTTTGCAAAAACGCATACACGCGGGGACTAGATGCAAAAAAATTCCCAACAAGATATGAGTGCTTATTCCGTTATCCTCAAAATTAAAGAATGTTGATGAAATACATAATTAATAAATATATAAATGAATATGTACTGACAATACTTTGTTCTTCCATGGGGAATACAGACAGGTAAAGGTAGGCGCCTGTCATGGGTGAGGACAGTGTCAACATGACATGTCAAAGCATGACACCATCGTAATGCAGGCCTTGCCACTTTGCTGACATCAGTCACTGATGTCACAGCTTCAACACAGCTTCAGTCTAGGTCAAGGTCACTGGATGATGGTCAGTTACCATCACCTTGCATCACTGGGCCAAGGTCACTTTAATCATCCCACGAAGGGCAATTACAATACTGACAGGCACATTGATACGTATAATTATCTCGAAAGACCCAAGAAAATACATTTCAAATTGATATGAACAGTCCAAGATAGCTGACCCCCCCCCAAAAAAAAAAAAAAAAGCCAAACAATCCCCCTACAACCCCCCCCCCCCACCCCCTCCCACACACACACAAACACAGGCGGTCAGTTACTTTCCCCTTGCATCACTGGGCCAAGGTCCTTGTTCACACTGGGCATAGTGATTGTGGTCATTTACTTTCACTGTACATCACATGGGCCTGTCAGATTCGTTTTCTCATTAAAAATATTAACAAAATGGTGTTTTTTAAAATTGCCCAGAGCTTGCCATTTTTGTCATAATAGCTTGAAACTTTATGAGCTTTAGACAATTATTTATGTTCATTTACTGTTATTTTTGTTGATTGGTAAATTGATGAATAGATGTGTTTAGGTAGGTGTATTTCGCCACAGAGGTAGTACCGACCCACATATAAACAACAACAACACACAATATATATAGTGACAAACCTCTATGTCTGTCTCACAGATGCATGTTTCTGTAGGATCAGTGTGACATTGAAGGCACAAGCGGTTGAAGTCAGCTTGTCAACCAGTACCACCAACTGTATTCTTTGTTCGATTCTGTGTGTTTTATTTTTATTATCTTTTTTATTCTTTTATATCGAAGATAATCGAATAAGCACTTATGTGCTTTTTTTACATCCAGCCCCTGTGTGTATGCGGTTTTGTAAATTTTGTCATCTGTTCCCACCGGCACACAATGGCCTACTCTTACGAAAAGTGGAACAGGATTTAACGTGTGCGCAAGATGTTCTGCGTGCGTTTATAGTCTCATCCGAAGGACTTTTGGGGAGAGTGGAGTCGCGCTGATGTTAACTCCAGGGGAAAATATCCCCTGTCTGTCTGTCTGTCTGTCTCTGTAACACACACACACACACACACACACACACACACACACACACACGCGCGCGCGCGCGCGCGCGCGCGCACACTGATAGTGAAGTGAAGGAACATAAGTGTAGAACATTTCGAAAAAGCCCTTTCCACCCTCAGGCTTAGTGTCTTTTTTTCCAAGTAATAATATCTATCTATCTATCTATCTATCTATCTATCTATCTATCTATCTATCTATCTATCTATCTATCTATCTATCTATCTATCTGTCTGTCTGTCTGTCTGTCTATTTATCATCTATCTATCTATCTATCTATCTGTCTGTCTATCTCTATCTCTATCTATCTATCTATCTATTATTCTGTCTATCTCTATCTATCTATCTATCTGTCTGTCTGTCTGTCTATCTATCTGTCTGTCTGTCTCTCTCTTGCTTGGTCAAGTCCTTGCAGGTCAAGACCTACAAAAAAAAGTGTGGATAATGCAGAAGAGTGAAGATGAAGATGTCAGGACTGAAAGGAGTGTCTTTTGTAAGGTACTTTTTCAGCCATGTTGACACCTCAAGCAAGGCACAGTTGAGAGATTATCGTCCGTGGATGGTTAAAAAAACCACTATTTACAAAGTTTGAACATTTTAACGAGTGCATGGCTCAGGTCAGAAGCTTTGCCAGCAAAGTACTAAGGTCCACATCAACATCTTGCTCTGTCTTCTTCTCTTCTTCTTCCCCCTCCTCCTCCTCCTCCTCCTCCTCATTCTTCTTCTTTTTCTTCCTCCTTCTCCTCCTCCGCCTCTTCTTCCTTTTCATCGAGCCTTCAGACAGCAACTTTTGTTGTCTGCCATTAAGCACCTGACAAGTCAGGCCCAGTACATCCGACTTTGGCATAAGAGAAAATTGTTGCTTTTTTAAGTCTTTCTGGAGGAAAAGGCAGGAGAATGGACCAAGAAGGCCAAAAATAAAGGAGTGGGCGACAAGAAGAACAGAAACAAGGCAGAAACGAAGAGAGTGGTAGAAAAGAAGAAATTTCTATTACATAATTTCCAGAATGTAGGGATGCTATTCATACTGACTGGTCCCCGGCATCCCCACTGGGGAGCTCTGTTGTCAACTCCTATGTTCAGATTGCCCTCCTCCATGACAAACTCCTA
The DNA here is from genome assembly GCA_028751875.1 of Rapana venosa. Classification (NCBI taxonomy): domain Eukaryota; kingdom Metazoa; phylum Mollusca; class Gastropoda; order Neogastropoda; family Muricidae; genus Rapana; species Rapana venosa. Next base: position 66,319,029 of record CM054136.1, on the reverse strand, counting down.
GCATCCCGACCTGTACTGTCCATTAACAGAGAACAAATCCTCTGATGCGGAGGCATGGCTGCCTGTAAAGCGAAGTGCTTTCATCCAGTCATAGGCACAAACCTGTCATCCAGCGTGTACTGGCCATCTCACAGTGACTGTCGAGTGAGGCCAGTGAGACAGACTGCACGGAGTGGGTGACCCTCCTGGGTACTGAAGCTGCAGCAACAAGGAGGGAAGCCCAGGAACAAGAAGAGCAACAACAACAGCTAAACGAAGACTCGGAGGAGCAGACCTGAAAAAATGCACATCAGTTGAAAACTGTCCACTGTCATTCGCAATGACCTCAGGAGTTTGGAGACAGAGCTAGTCGTCCTTGTGACCAGTGGCTATACACTGTCAGTTTGGTACAGACTAAATCGCTGGACTTAAGATAAAGCCAGATTTAAAAAAAATATATTAAACAATACCTTGACACGCTAGCAATAGTTTACACTCACGTTGTCAACATGTTAAATCTATGTCAAATCCATGAATTTACCCTAGCGTTCATAAACGAACAAAACCAAAAACATCTCAGGAGGCGTAAGTCTCTTTCAGTTTACTGAAACCTGTGCCTGACTCTGTACCATCCCCGTGTGCTGACAAACCCCGACATTCTATCCTCGATGTTATCATCGAATGAAAAAGTGTGTGTGCGCGTATGTGTGCGCGTGTGCGTATGAGTGTGTGTGTGTGTGTGGTGTGGTGCGTGCGTGCATATGTATGTATGTATGTATGTATGTATGTATGTATGTATGTGAGAAAGAGCATACATTTGTTTATGACAGTGACATAAAGAATGCAACTTTTTTACAGTACGGAAGTCATATAATTGTCCCACCGAATTTAGCAGAAGATTTAAGTCTATCTTGAAAATCAACATTACTTTGTGCAAAACCAAGATTCCCATACACAGTGCAATAAACGCCACTACCGCTGTTAACAGGACATCAGTGAAGGGACAACATGTCTGCCATTCACTTGAATTTGCCTTTTTCTGCTTTCATGTCAGTGCCTATAATATTCGTTTTAGAGAGAGATAAAATTGTGTATCACTGTCATCATTCATCCGCAAATAATGTGGGTGGAATGTGACCTGAAGTCAAGCACTGTAACCTGCACAAACAAGCCACAAGAAATCCCCCCAGGCCAGGATGGAGAGAGAGGAATGGGACTAACGCTATACAGCGTGAACAGACTAATTTACAACCCAAAGCCTCTTCCAGCCTTCATTTGTATCGTTTTGCTCTGGAAACCTGGCAGTTGTCATTAATTTGTACAAAGCTGCTGGCTGTGTAGGTCCCCTCCTTTTCCATTTCAAAACCACGCTGAAAGGTAAGGGCAAAGGTCACAAAGAGATACAGGTAAAAATGCGGCCAGTAAAGCAATTAACCAAAATTTAATGTTTGTCTCTCTGTTATGCATTACGCAGTAAACAGCAAACAAGGCTATAAATCATTTGATTAATTTGCTCCTCCTGTATTGTGAACCGTGTAATTCATTGTGACAACGGAAGCATCCCTGAAGTTAAAAACTAATCAAGAAGGAGGGTGGCAGGACCGTTACTAACTAATACTATATAACTAATAATAATGAATGGATCTTATATAGCGCTATATCTTGCAAAGACAAATCAAAGCGCATACATACAATCTAATTTTACACAGTCATGCAACCAATGGCCAACAATCAATAGTTTAAACAAACAGATATTTCAATAGTCAAATGTTATTCAAAAGCACACACACATACACACACACACACACACACACACACACACACAGAGGTGATATACTTTAGCAGGGTCATGGGACATGGGTTAGTGAAGGTGGGACAGTTCTAATATGAAACAGGAGGGAACAATCTTAGGTTTGAAATAAATATGTCTTGAGGCTGGATTAAAAAGTGTCATAACTAGGCTTCTGGCGAAGAGAGAGAGGGAGCTCATTCCAGGTCAATGGACCCGAAATAGAGAAAGAGCGGCGGCCAACAGTGGATTGGTTGAATCTAGGAATTCGTAAGCACAGAGTATCTGCAGCAGAGCGGAGCGGTTAAGACATTCACCTGTCAACAAGTAATCCGTGAGATTCTGGGTGCAATTCCCAGCCTCATCCTTTCTTCCCAGTTTGCCCCCAAAAAGTCGAACTGAGTGTTAAAGTCCTTCAGCTGAGATTATGAACCAAGGCTCCGTGTGCGAACACACGCAGAACATCTTGCGCACACGTTAAAAACCCGTTCCATGATCCACCTTTCCCAAGATGTAAAAAGCACACGAGTGATCATTCCATTATCATCGAAATAAAAGAACAAAAATAAATAAAAATAATAAAATTGTTATTGCTGCCATTGGGAGGTCCACAGTTATGTTCAGAATATGCATATCTTACCTGGGAATCACTGGGAGATCGTAAGTACTTTTATTTTATTTTATCTTATTTATTATTTTATTTCGAGGTTAATGGAATAAGCACTCATGTGATTTTTTTTACATCCAGTCTCCGTATGTATGCAGTTTTGTAAATTTCGTCATTCGTTCTCACCGGCACACAATGGCCTTCTCTTCCGAAAAGCGGAATGGGTTTTAACGTGTACGCAAGATGGTCTGTGTGCGTTCGCACACGGGGTCTCGGTTTACAGTCTCATCCAAAGGACTTTGGGGGGTGGGAGGGGGGTGGGGTGGGGGGAGTGGAGTCGGCACTGATGTTAACTCCAGAGGAAAAATTTTCTTGAACGAGATTCGAACCCTGGGTCAGCAGAGGTGATATAAGGATAAAAGCCAAGAAAAACTCATATGACAAAAGAAAGAACAATACAAAACACACTGAATGAGTACGTTCACAAATTCCTCTCTTCCTCTCTCCTCTATTCCTCTCTCCTCTGCCTTCGAAACACACATTTGTTGAAACGGAAACCCCCAAAACACATGCTTGTGCTACTATTAACTGCAAGCAACACATATGATAATGAGTAAAATACAAAAAGGATGACACAAAATGTAGAGAACACAGGAGCTGCACTGGAGTGCCCGAAACGTTGCAGAACGAGAGCAGAGATCATGCACTTACTTTGTCCACGAATTGCGACACAAACTCTGCCATATTATGCCCGTCCACTTTTGCTAACAAGTGGTGTTTATTGTGTTGTTTTTTTACTTTTTGATTGATTGATTTTTTTTTTGGGGGGGTGGGGAGAGGGAGGTGCATGGTGTATATCTTTGTCACTGCTTCCAAAAACAGATAGGTAGCAGTCATGAAGAGAGTTAACAGAAACACTTTTCTTTTGCTGTCTACAGCCAAAAAGGATTGATAACTTTGTTCCAAAGACAAATTTATAAAACACATTTAGCTAACGAATTGTAAATAGTTTCTCGGGATTGACGCAGAAGGCTTGTCTTGAAAGATTAAATCTTGGTGTCTGCTTTTCTGTGTTAGGAAAATTGTGTGTTCCTTGGCTGATTTAGGGAAAAACCTAGCAACTGGCGTAGATAGCGCAACACTGTTTATAACACAGTACATTGTTATTGCTGTGTTATGTTCCAGATAATACGTTGAGGGAAGGATTGATGTCCAGTCTAAAGAGAGAAAGAAAAGACAATCGCGATTTAACAAGGTAGATGACTTTCAGACAAAGACCTCGTTTATAGAAGAGAGAGAGAGAGAGAGAGAGAGAGAGAGAGAAGAGAGAGAGAGAGAGAGAGAGAAGAGAGAGAATGATGGGGGAGGAGGGAGGAAAGCATAGAGACGGATGTAGTCTAAAATACTGACAGACGATAGAAGAGGGCTAGAGTACAGAATACAGAGGTGGTAGAGGTAGAGGGGGGATACAAAGGGACGGGAGGAGGGAGGGGGCGGCAACAGAGAAGAGACAAGGAGTGGGGGCAGCCTGAGGGCTGTTCAACACACTGTGAACAGAGAGACAAACGGAACAAAGTACATACATGGTCAGGTAGCGACAGAAAGCGGGAAGGGAAGAACACGAAGAGAAGGCGACGACAAAGAAGAAGAAAGAGAGAGAGGAGGAGAGGAGGAGAAAAGAAGAAGAAGAAGAAGAAGAGAAGAAGAAGAAGAAGAAGGAGGAGGGGAGAGGGAGGAGAAGAAGAGAAAGAAAGAGAAGAGAAGAAAGAGAGGAGGAGGAGGAGAGAAGAAGAAGAAAAGAAGAAAAAAGAAGAAGAGAGAAGAGAGAGAGAGAGAGAGAGAGAGAGAGAGAGAGAGAGAGAGAGAGAGAGAGAGAGACGCTTTGACGCTTTGACCAATTTATTGTCATTGCCCAAAGTGGCCTATTGACAAGGGGGTTATACACGACTTTCTTTTGTAAATACAAATAAATACAAGAAAAATCACATGATGCATTTAACGTAACGAAAACCAAAAAACCAAAAATGAGCTCTTATGAACGGATACGACTTTAAGCTGTGACGTAAACTCAGTTTCAAAATGAACACAAAGTAATAACAAGGATGAGAGAGAGAGAGAGAGAGAGAGAAGAGAGAGAGAGAGAGAGAGAGAGATTAAGAAGAGAGAGAGAGATTAATTGAATAAATTTTATTTAAAGAGGGTTAGAGGCAGATTAATTGAATAAATTTTATTTAAAGAGGGTTAAGGCATAAGCAAACATGCCTTTTTTTACAACCAGCCCTCTGGGCAAAAGAACACCAAAAACTTCTGAACCGAACAACAACAAAGAACACAATTCTGTTCGAGGAAAAAGATGAAAAAATCAAATCATCCAAGATGTAAAATACAAAATTATTGTAAACATATAAAAGCGAGAGAGAGAGAGAGAAATGACAAATGACAAATGACAAATTCTTTTATTTCGAGGATAATGAATAAGCACTCATGTGCTTTTTTACATCCAGTCCCCGCCCGTAGGGATACATCTTAATAATAACCCAACACTTATACAGTCTCACAGTAGAAACATGGGGAAATAACCCTTTTCAAAGCAGCCCCCCACCACCCCACAACCTCCCCCCCCCCCCCCCCCGAAAGTAAACTAATAAAAGAAAACCCTAAAAACATCCCCCCCCCCCACCCCCAAAAAAAAACAACAACCAACCCACAACCAAAACAGAGAGAGAGAGAGAGAGAGAGAGAGAGAGAAGAGAGAGAGAGAGAGAGAGAGAGAGAGAGAGAGAGAGAGAGAGAGAGAGAGAGGAGGGGTGCAGAAACGGGTCAGAACAAAGAAGAAAGCCAAGCGACGGTAAGGTGAAATACACATGTATAACAAAAAACAAAAAAGGCATAGTGGATCGGTGGTCTAGAGGTAACACACCTGTCTAGAAAGCGAAAAGTCCGGGTCCAAAGTGTGCTGTGGTTCGAATCCCGTTTGGGCCCAAAACTTTTCCCCCATCCATTAGACCATGAGTGGTGGTCTGGGCGCTAGTCTTTCGGATGAGACGATAAACCGAGGTCCCCTGTGTTACACAAAATTTTCAGCGCACGTAAAAGAACCCGCGGCAACAAGAGAGTTGTCCCTGGCAAAATTCTTAGAAAAAAGCCACTCTAATAGGGAAACAAATACAGGTGCAGACCAAAAAAAAGGTGGCGCTGCTCTTGTGGCAACGCGATCTCCCCGGGGGGAGCATCCCGAATTTCACGCAGAGAAATCTCGTGACTTAAAGTAGTATAAATGAAAATGAAATGAAACTTTGTCATGGTATGACGCGCTGAAGATAGCCTGTCTCCGATGGTCTGAGGCAGCCGACAAGACTTATGGCTGTTTCCAGCAGCTGCCCATGATGGTGATGAGAGAGGATGGAGTGGGGGAGGCGATGGTAGATTGTTCGGGTCAGGGGAAGGTGTAGAAAGTGATTTTATGGCCGAAAAAACCAGTTTGGAAACAAAGATGGCTATCATGCCAATTCACTCTCGATCATATTAGAGATTCTAATCTGGTCCCATGTGGAATTGTACTTTCCTGCTGTCTGAGGATGTAATACGGCTTAATCTGGGGTTGTAAAATCGGCCTGATCTAGTGTTGAAATTTGGCTTTAATCTTGTGTTGTAATATGGCATGATCTAGTGTTGAAATTTGGCTTTAATCTTGTGTTGTAATATGGCATGATCTAGTGTTGAAATTTGGCTTTAATCTTGTGTTGTAATATGGCCTGATCTAGTGTTGAAATTTGGCTTTAATCTTGTGTTGTAATATGGCCTGATTTAGCGTTGAAATTTGGCTTTAATCTTGTGTTGTAATATGGCCTGATTTAGCGTTGAAATTTGGCTTTAATCTTGTGTTGTAATATGGCCTGATCTAGCGTTGAAATTTGGCTTTAATCTTGTGTTGTAATATGGCCTGATCTAGCGTTGAAATTTGGCTTTAATCTTGTGTTGTAATATGGCCTGATCTGGGGTGAAATTTGGCTTTAATCTTGTGTTGTAATATGGCCTGATCTAGCGTTGAAATTTGGCTTTAATCTTGTGTTGTAATATGGCCTGATCTAGCGTTGAAATTTGGCTTTAATCTTGTGTTGTAATATGGCCTGATCTGGGGTGAAATTTGGCTTTAATCTTGTGTTGTAATATGGCCTGATCTAGCGTTGAAATTTGGCTTTAATCTTGTGTTGTAATATGGCCTGATCTAGTGTTGAAATTTGGCTTTAATCTTGTGTTGTAATATGGCCTGATCTAGCGTTGAAATTTGGCTTTAATCTTGTGTTGTAATATGGCCTGATCTAGTGTTGAAATTTGGCTTTAATCTTGTGTTGTAATATGGCCTGATCTAGCGTTGAAATTTGGCTTTAATCTTGTGTTGTAATATGGCCTGATCTAGCGTTGAAATTTGGCTTTAATCTTGTGTTGTAATATGGCCTGATCTGGGGGTGAAATTTGGCTTTAATCTTGTGTTGTAATATGGCCTGATCTAGCGTTGAAATTTGGCTTTAATCTTGTGTTGTAATATGGCCTGATCTAGTGTTGAAATTTGGCTTTAATCTTGTGTTGTAATATGGCCTGATCTAGCGTTGAAATTTGGCTTTAATCTTGTGTTGTAATATGGCCTGATCTAGTGTTGAAATTTGGCTTTAATCTTGTGTTGTAATATGGCCTGATCTAGCGTTGAAATTTGGCTTTAATCTTGTGTTGTAATATGGCCTGATCTAGTGTTGAAATTTGGCTTTAATCTTGTGTTGTAATATGGCCTGATCTAGCGTTGAAATTTGGCTTTAATCTTGTGTTGTAATATGGCCTGATCTAGCGTTGAAATTTGGCTTTAATCTTGTGTTGTAATATGGCCTGATTTAGCGTTGAAATTTGGCTTTAATCTTGTGTTGTAATATGGCCTGATCTAGCGTTGAAATTTGGCTTTAATCTTGTGTTGTAATATGGCCTGATCTAGCGTTGAAATTTGGCTTTAATCTTGTGTTGTAATATGGCCTGATCTGGGGGTGAAATTTGGCTTTAATCTTGTGTTGTAATATGGCCTGATCTAGCGTTGAAATTTGGCTTTAATCTTGTGTTGTAATATGGCCTGATCTAGCGTTGAAATTTGGCTTTAATCTTGTGTTGTAATATGGCCTGATCTGGGGGTGAAATTTGGCTTTAATCTTGTGTTGTAATATGGCCTGATCTAGCGTTGAAATTTGGCTTTAATCTTGTGTTGTAATATGGCCTGATCTAGCGTTGAAATTTGGCTTTAATCTTGTGTTGTAATATGGCCTGATCTAGCGTTGAAATTTGGCTTTAATCTTGTGTTGTAATATGGCCTGATCTAGCGTTGAAATTTGGCTTTAATCTTGTGTTGTAATATGGCCTGATCTAGTGTTGAAATTTGGCTTTAATCTTGTGTTGTAATATGGCCTGATCTAGCGTTGAAATTTGGCTTTAATCTTGTGTTGTAATATGGCCTGATCTAGTGTTGAAATTTGGCTTTAATCTTGTGTTGTAATATGGCCTGATCTAGCGTTGAAATTTGGCTTTAATCTTGTGTTGTAATATGGCCTGATCTAGCGTTGAAATTTGGCTTTAATCTTGTGTTGTAATATGGCCTGATCTGGGGTGAAATTTGGCTTTAATCTTGTGTTGTAATATGGCCTGATCTAGCGTTGAAATTTGGCTTTAATCTTGTGTTGTAATATGGCCTGATCTAGTGTTGAAATTTGGCTTTAATCTTGTGTTGTAATATGGCCTGATCTAGCGTTGAAATTTGGCTTTAATCTTGTGTTGTAATATGGCCTGATTTAGTGTTGAAATTTGGCTTTAATCTTGTGTTGTAATATGGCCTGATCTAGCGTTGAAATTTGGCTTTAATCTTGTGTTGTAATATGGCCTGATCTAGCGTTGAAATTTGGCTTTAATCTTGTGTTGTAATATGGCCTGATCTAGCGTTGAAATTTGGCTTTAATCTTGTGTTGTAATATGGCCTGATCTAGCGTTGAAATTTGGCTTTAATCTTGTGTTGTAATATGGCCTGATCTGGAGTTGTAATGTGACCTTATCTGCAAGTGTACTAAGTCTGATCTGGAGTTGTAATGTGACCTTATCTGCAAGTGTACTTAAGTCTGATCTGGAGTTGTAATGTGACCTTATCTGCAAGTGTACTAAGTCTGATCTGGAGTTGTAATGTGACCTTATCTGCAAGTGTACTTAAGTCTGATCTGGAGTTGTAATGTGACTTTATCTGCAAGTGTACTTAAGTCTGATCTGGAGTTGTAATGTGACTTTATCTGCAAGTGTACTAAGTCTGATCTGGAGTTGTAATGTGACTTTATCTGCAAGTGTACTTAAGTCTGATCTGGAGTTGTAATGTGACCTTATCTGCAAGTGTACTTAAGTCTGATCTGGAGTTGTAATGTGACCTTATCTGCAAGTGTACTAAGTCTGATCTGGAGTTGTAATGTGACCTTATCTGCAAGTGTACTAAGTCTGATCTGGAGTTGTAATGTGACTTTATCTGCAAGTGTACTTAAGTCTGATCTGGAGTTGTAATGTGACCTTATCTGCAAGTGTACTTAAGTCTGATCTGGAGTTGTAATGTGACCTTATCTGCAAGTGTACTTAAGTCTGATCTGGAGTTGTAATGTGACCTTATCTGCAAGTGTACTTAAGTCTGATCTGGAGTTGTAATGTGACCTTATCTGCAAGTGTACTTAAGTCTGATCTGGAGTTGTAATGTGACCTTATCTGCAAGTGTACTTAAGCCTGATCTGGAGTTGTAATGTGACCTTATCTGCAAGTGTACTTAAGTCTGATCTGGGGTTTTAATTTAGTCTGAACTAAGGTTGTAATTTGTTGTGATTTAGAATTGAAAATTGGCCTAATCAAAGGCTGTAATTAGGCTTGATGACATGCGGCTGACTTTGAATCTGATCTGGGGTTGAAATTTGGCCTAATCTGAAGTTGCATTTTGATCTGATCTAAAGTTGTAATTTTGTTTGATCTAAAGCTGTAATTTGTTCTGATCTAAAGTTGTAATTTATTCTGATCTAAAGTTGTAATTTGGTCTGATCTAAAGTTGTAATTTTGTCTGATCTAAAGCTGTAATTTGGTCTGATCTAAAGTTGTAATTTATTCTGATCTAAAGTTGTAATTTGGTCTGATCTAAAGTTGTAATTTTGTCTGATCTAAAGCTGTAATTTGTTCTGATCTAAAGTTGTAATTTATTCTGATCTAAAGTTGTAATTTGGTCTGATCTAAAGTTGTAATTTTGTCTGATCTAAAGCTGTAATTTGGTCTGATCTAAAGTTGTAATTTATTCTGATCTAAAGTTATAATATGGTCTGATCTAAAGTTGTAATATTGTCTGATCTAAAGCTGTAATATGGTCTGATCTAAAGTTGCAATATGGTCTGACCTAAAGTTGTAATTTGGTCTGACCTAAAGTTGTAATTTGGTCTGACCTAAAGTTGTAATATGGTCTGATCTAAAGTTATAATATGGTCTGATCTAAAGTTGAAAATTGGTCTGATCTAAAGTTGCAATTAGGCCTGATCTTGGAGTGCTAATTTGGCGAAAGCATATTAGATTGCAATTTCGCCTGATATGGGGTTGTAATTTGGCTTGTTCTGGGGTCGTAATTTGGTCTGATATGGCGTTGTAACTTGGTCTGATCTGCGGTTGTAATTTGGTCTGATCTGGCGTTGTAATTTGGTCTAATCTGGGGTCGTAATTTGGTCTGATCTGGGATTATAACTGCCATTACCCGTGGTCCTAGGCATATAGTACTATCATTTCCCGTGGTCCTAGGCCTATAGTACTGTCATTACCTGTGGTCCTAGGCCTATATTACTGTCATTACCTGTGGTCCTAGGCCCATAGTACTGTCATTACCTGTGGTCCTAGGCCTATATTACTGTCATTACCTGTGGTCCTAGGCCCATAGTACTGTCATTACCTGTGGTCCTAGGCCCATAGTACTGTCATTACCTGTGGTCCTAGGCCCATAGTACTGTCATTACCTGTGGTCCTAGGCCTATAGTACTGTCATTACCTGTGGTCCTATGCCTATTGTACTGTCATTACCTGTGGTCCTAGGCCTATAGTATTGTCATTACCTGTGGTCCTAGGCCTATAGTATTGTCATTACCTGTGGTCCTAGGCCTATAGTACTGTCATTACCTGTGGTCCTAGGCCTATAGTACTGTCATTACCTGTGGTCCTAGGCCTGTAGTACTATCATTAACTGTGGTCCTAGGCCTCCAGTAGTTGTCTCCATGAGAAGTCTATTACAAAGCCATTCTTAACAAAATTACTTAAGAGATATAAACTCATATAACCAAAGAAAGCGACACTTGTTTTTGAATATTGTCCAAACTATCATTCAAACTCATTCAACTAGGAGAGGTAATTGGTGGCTTGTAAAAGAAAAGTTTCTACTAGAATCTAGTTTTTACCACTAAGGGGAAATATCCAAATGTCTACAGTCAATGTTTTTGGAAACGAAACAGTCTATTAGAAGATAAGAACTGGACAAGAAGCCAGGAGGGACATACAATTTCCAATATCTCTTCTTTGCTCACAAATATGAACGTGCAGAGTTCGTCAGTGTAAGAACGGACAAGGAATTTGGCAATGCTTGATGAAGGCAGTTGGCAGGCGCTGCTCAAACTGCTGTCTGTTATATCACAGTCTTCCTGCCTGTGGATAAACCCCAAAAAAGTCCAACGGGAGACATGAATTTTACATTGCAGATGACGAGTTATGAATATATCTTTTATATTAACGAGCGCAAGATCTAAAGAAAATGATAGATGCAGTAGGCTTACATGACACTGAACAGGACAGTCTAGAGGATTCAACATAAATAAACGTATATTCGTGCACTGTAAATCCGTGCACAAGAAAATCATACACAAAATCAGGATTGGAAAGGCATGTCCATAATGTATTTGCATACTGCAGGGGAAGTGACTTTGGAGGCCTGAAGAGTCCCTCACATGAAAATGAACAAAAGTAAGCAGAAAGGAAGAGAGTGCAATATTCCTGCCCGCGCGCGCGCACGCACACACATACACACGCACTTTGTGTGTGTGTGTGTGTGTGTGTGTGTGTGTGTGTGTGTGTGTGTGTGTGTGTGTGTGTGTGTGTGTGTGTGTGTGTTCATAAACTGGAGGTAAATTTGCTTTGGTCGGTAGGATGAGTGACTGACATACGCATTACTCTTCTAACTCTGAATCCCTGCTGACACCATCACTCTGCCCTCCTTTTCCCCTCCTCTCACCCCCCCCCCCCCCCCCAACCCCCCATCTTCCCTCCTACAACATGTTCCTTCCGACTTGTTCCCCTATCCCTCCACACACACGATGGATAGAGCTGAAAGAAAAAGGAATAAGTCTCACTGAGGCATGGCGGGATGCTGCTATACATGACCGCTGGCATATAGTACTGAGATAGCTAGCTAGCTAGCTGTACTATATATCGGAATGCCGCTACCTTAATGGTAGGTAAACGGTAACACACGCAAAAATCTCACCATTGGTGAATATTGGGGCTTTGGCCGAGTACCGAATAAAACAAGTTTTCTAGTATGTCAGGGAAAAAAAGTCTGACAAGTTATGAGTAGGGAAAATGGAAACAGCAACCACAGTGCAGGAAAAGATCAATCAATCAAAATAACGTTTAAATATAGTTATGAGCAATCAGTGACACACACACACTCTCTCTCTGTCTCTCTCTCTCTGTGTCTCTGTGTGTATGTCTCTCTCTGTCTCTCTGTTCTGTCAATGAACATGGATAGACATCTTAAACATATTATGACAAAATTTAGATTTGGAGTGTCTGAATTGTTTGTGCACAATCTTCGCTATAGACAACACTGTGTTACAGATCTTCTTTGTCCATTATGTAAGGGGTCTGTCGATAACGAAGTTCATTTTGTATTATGTTGTACTATGTTAAATCTTAGAACTCAGTTGATACCGCAAAAATATGTGAGCTGTCCT
>CM054136.1:66196629-66294129 GCA_028751875.1 Rapana venosa | reverse complement strand
TACTACTACTGCTGCTACTAACTACTACTACTACTGCTACTACTACTACTACTACTACTTTCTACTACTACTACTACTCTACTCTACTCTACTACTACTCTACTACTACAACAACAAGAAGTACTACTCTACTTCTACTACTACTACTACTACTACTACTACTACTACTACTACTACTACTACTACTACTACTACTACTACTACTACTACTACTGTTGTTGTTGTTATTGTTGTCATTAACACCATGTTGATGAAAGATCGACTGACGGCCCGATGCGGAAGCGGTTGCTACAGAGGTCAGTGTCCATGATGGTGTGGTTGGCATGTTGCAGGTCAACTGCCCATGGGACTGGGCCCCATGATGATGATGCGGAATGGTGAGATGAACCCGCTTCACATGATGATGATGATGAACATGGGTATGGGAGGTGGCGGTGGCGGTGGCGGTGGGGGTGGGGTGGGCGGTCTGGGGAGCATGCTGCCCTTCATGCTGCCCAACATGGACAAGAAGTCTCTGCCCCTGATCATGATGTTGATGAGAAGCCAGGGCGGCGGCGGCGGCGGGGGTGGCGAAATGAACGCCATCCTTCCTCTGCTGATGGCTTCTGGAGGAGAGGGCTTGGGCCGGATGGGGCCTTTGCTCATGATGATGATGGCCAACAGCGGTGGTGGCGGTGGCGGCGCCATGGATCCTGGAATGGCCGGTGGTATGGGTGGTGCTCTGGGTGGTGCTCTGGGTGGTGCCATGGGCGGTGGTCTGGGTGCTGGGCCGATGTAAGTCACTGGGCAAGGGTTTGGTAGGGAGAAGGTTACATCTGCATTCCATCGAAGGCAAAACAGCTCACTGCTTCTCCAGTCTCATTCATTGTAGCTATTTTGGTTTCTCTGGGAAAAAACCCATGGCATATTGATCATGGAAAGTAATGTCTTAGCTCATCTCTGGACTCTCTCAAGCCTGGTTTTTACATTATCCAGGGCTATTACACACCAATTTGGATTTTTTAAAATGATTAATCTCTTTCTCACTCTCTCTTTTAAGTAACATGACATGGAACTACTGCTGTCTTTATGTTGAAAACTAATGGACGTCCAGTTTCAAGTGATTAGTTGGTCTTTCAGGAAACAAAGGGATATGGCTGGTAGGTAGAGTGTATGGAAGGTGACGGGAGCGAGAGGCAGAAATGGGGTTTCTGGACCCTGAAACGGGACAGGAAGAAGTGTGGAGCGAGGTGGCTGACTCTGTGAAGGAACCAAAGTGCAAGAGCGTGCAGGCGAAACACAGCCAAAGCCCTCAGGCAGTCGAGGACAAGTCAACTGGGCAGTGCTTTACACTGCTCGTGTGTGCTCTCTTTACACACACACACACATTCATATCTACATCAGGCAAACCTGAGTCTTGCAAAAGACAACTTCTTCCCCTTCAGTCCTTCATCGTTATGTCTTTGTACATCGCTACAAAGCGTTGTTCGTTTTCGCCAACACAGCAAATCTTTGTGTCCAACTGCGCTGACTACATTGGTCATCAAACCACGATCAACATTCAAGTTTGGGAAAGAAGACAGTCCTTTTTTATTAGGCTTTTAGCGGGAATGACATTAGGTTGAAAATGTATCCCTCAGTGCTGTCTTCATTAATATCTAAAGCGAAATTTGAACAAATGTAAAATGATCCACTGGGATTATCCATTGCTTTGTCTGCTTCATTAACATTCTGAAGCAAACAACCAGCATTTCATGATCGCTGGGTTTGCAATAAGAAGTCTAGTCACTCATTCACTTCCCAGTCCCTTTGCAAAAAAAAGAATAAAAGGAAAAATAAAAGAATAAAACAGAAATGGTATTTATCTGTGTGTGAAATGGTTTCTATGTGCGAGCATATGTGTGAACGTATCTGTGCGTGTTTATGCCCACATGTGTGTGTGTGTGTGTGTGTGTGTGTGTGTGTGTGTGTGTGTGTGTGTGTGTGGAAAGAGAGAGAGAGAGAGAGAGAGAGAGAGAGAGAGAGAGAGAGAGAGAGAGAATGTGTGCGTGTGTGTGATGTCACTGTCGGATTGATGCAACCTATCATATATCAAAGTCCTCAATCACTGCCTTAACAAGGACTCTTTTCAACCATCCGGCAATTGTGTCCTCAATGTAGTCACAATCTATTATCTGTGTTACGCTAGTTTGTCCATAGTTAAAAAGATATTATCACTCTCAGATTGATGAAACCAAATCTATCACATAATCATTAAAATAAAGTTTATTTGAAGTACTTGTAGGATTTGCAAAGATACTTGTCCACAGATCTCCCAACGTATTTGTGTTTTGCCTGATTTATTATCAGTGAATGCTAAAAAACCCCAATCTTTTCACACACACACACACACACACACACACACACACACACACACACACACACACCGGCCATACCCCAACAAGGTGTAAGTATCCATCAGCTAATCCACAAAAGAAAGAATCACATTGATTTCACACGCAGTCATGTTTCTTGAGGCTCAGGAATCACTGTGAAGAACATGTTGTAATACTGATTCTGTCAGCGTGTACCGCTTCTTTTCCTCCATTTTCCTCATAAAAAGTCGTCAACTCACGGTTATATCAGCTTAAGTCCAAAAGCATACACACAAAGCGGATGACAGTTCAAGAGAAGGAACTCCTTTAATAGGAAACTCATTCAGGTAGCAGCATGAGTAGTTCCATGGGACTGAACAAGATTCGGGGTTTTAACAGATTTTTAAAAATGTCGTATGAATAGCTATGATACAACGTTTTGAGGTGTAGTATAGTGCTAACACCTACAACACAACACAACACAACACAACACAACACAACACAACACAACACAACACAACACAACACAACACCAGTATTTCAATCTTCCATGCACCTTGCAGGTTGCATTTGACTACATTCAAAAAAGTGTTTTTTACGTGGTATTTCAGAACTGTACACAGACTTAATTGTGTATTAGAACAACTATGAGTGAAAATGCCCCTTCTGTTAGCATTTCATGAATGAGTATAAAACAATCATGAGTAAAACTACACCATCTGTTTGCACTTCATGAATGAGTATAAAACAATCATGAGTAAAAATGTACCATCTGTTTGCACTTCCTGAATGAGTATCAAACAATCATGAGTAAAACAAAAGTACTATCTGTTTGCATGCACGAAATTAAAGGCCTTTCTTCATTGCATTGTTCAAAATACTTTTTGCCCTATGTGAACAGAGTCCATTTTTGTAGTCTTCACTATGGACCTATTGTAGATCTTTTGAAAAGGTCTGGCATTTGTCCAGCCAGTCATCATAAGAATGTCTTCAAGTGTGGCTCAATGTCTCAGTGTTGCTGAAGGTGATGCACCTCTAAAACTATGGGAAGAGAAGTCCTCAATTCCTGCCTTAAGAAGGGCTGTTTTCAACCATCTGGCAATTGTGTCCTTTGATGCTGGTCTGCATGGTTTAACATAGCACAGGGTCAACCTGTCAGATTTATCTGATCTAAAAGAAACTGCCCTCTTGACATACTCCTTCAAACAGCTCACCACATACAACTGTTTTTACTTGCTCAAACTCAACAAGCTCTAACAGACACTGGAAATGTCCAGGTTTGGTATGTTTTAAGTTTATCTGTGATAAACATTGTACAGTCCTGTTTGTGATACTGCATATCCTCGAAGCTGTATATAGCTATGTTCTGGCTGGCACCTCCTGTTGGCACTGGAACCAAGTATTTTAGCAATTACCATTCATGCAGCAGATACCCCCCCCCCCCCTCCCCCGTCTCTACGTCGCTGGAATGGTCCATTGGAAACCAATCGCCGATACACATGGTTCCAGTGTTGAGGACATCAACACTAAGGCACACAATTCAACAGTCATATCTTTTGTAGATAGAATTTCATTATCTCCTTGTTTTAAAAAATGTAGCAACACAATCTATATCCCATATCATTGCGTGACGTGGAATAGGCGTCCTAGTTTAAAAAAAATTAATTTCATAAAACTGTCACCCTACCATCCATACAGACTGTTTGTCCATTCTCTGTACAATTACTGACAAAGCACTACTTGTGCTATTAACTGCTTTTTAGCCTAGCCCTAATTCATAAAGGCACGTACGAAATTCTAACACCACACCTATAAAGACACAAAAGGAATTTGTATTCCTTTCAGCACAGAAAACTGTCCATCTTCTGAGGTAAGTGGCATACTGGTTCTGTGTGGTCTATCTCCAATGCCGCACACATGATGTTACAAGTTATGTTCTTTCCTTTCGACAGCAACATTGGAGGATGGTCCGGAAGTCTCAAAAGCTGTGGGTACCAAACCACCATCATGCAGTATGGGGCTGTCAGGATGCCTTCTGCCTGGTCTCTCTGCAGTTTGGCCAAGACTCTGTGTACCAGGCTGACAAGAGGGAAAGCATGTATAAAAGACGTCTTTCAGCTGACAGTAAATGCACCCAGCACCTACTACAAATGCACCTGGATTTGATTTTCAAGAAACATAATAATGGCTTAACCTCAATGTTCAGACATAAAGCAAACATATATATTTTTTGCATATCTAAGGTGTTTTTATCACTACTTGAAATACTTTATAATCTAACTTGTATTCAGTGTTATCCTTAGAGTTTCTTGATTGAAAATCTGCCTCCATATTATAATTATTTTTGTCTTTGCACCAAAACCAGATGTGCTTTGCAATTAAATTGCTGTCTTTTGAATGTAATTTTCCCATATTTTTAAGCAGGAAAATGGCATAGATATTATCTGTGAAGACTACAACATGTTTATAACTTTTTGTTTTTAAAGCTTTACATGGCATACTCATTTGCAAGCAATTCAAACATACTACTATGGAAATGTTGTTCTTCTTTAGTCCACCCCCTCCCGTTTGCTTTAAAACAATGCACAAGTTTACTCCAAGAAATCTCTTTTATGCAAATAAATGTAATGTTTCTATTGGTGCAATATTGTCCATCGTCTAGATCTCTGCTCGGTATTGTACAAGGGGTTGTACGTGTATCAAAGAGCTTTGTGAAGACTTTTACAGAATTATTTTCAAACTTGTACAAGATACTGAAAATATCCGGAACAGCTTTCTTAGTCCTTGAAGCTAAATCTTGACATGCTCAATCATAGCTAAGTTTATATGACTGTCAAATGGATCCTAAGATATTTGTATGAATATACAGCAGAAACTTTTGTGGTATCATGGTACATTTTTCATGAGCTGCAAAAAAGTCCTCCTTTTCGAAAAACCATTATGTTAATCTTATCCATATTTACTTTTAATTGCAGATCTCTAGCAGCAGTATACAAGTTGTTCAGTTGTGTTTGCAACCCGGCTACAGTTTCTGATAATGAAACATCATCATCGGCAAAAATAAATAAAAATATTTCTTCCAAACAAATAGAGAAACATACACCATGTTTTTCATTGTTAATTATATTCTGACCTAGCTCATTAATAATAATTGATAATAGTGCAGGGCTGAAGACACATCCCTGTTTAACACCTATTGTACAATACATATCTATCTATCTATCTATCTATCTATCTATCTATCTATCTATCTATCTATCTATCTATCTATCTATCTATCTATCGAAGATAGATAGATAGATAGATAGATAGATAGATAGATAGATAGATAGATAGATCGAAGATGATAGATGGATAGATAGATAGATAGATAGATAGATAGATAGATAGATAGATAGATAGATAGATAGATAGATAGATAGATAGATAGATAGATAGATATAATCACTGAATTTTTCTCTTCATGTGACCTTTGCTTTGACTACTTCATACTTAATTTTGATACAAAAAAGACAATTTACCTGTTATTCCAGTTTTCCTTAATAATGGCCACAATAGTTTTCTTGAAAAGGAATTAAAGGCTTTTTCAAAATCCATGAAAGCCATGTACAGTTTTCGATTTTATGCAAATTATTTTTCTATAACTGCTAACAAAGTTAAAATATGGTCGATTGTAGAATGCTCTTTTTAAAAGTCACCTTAGTGCTCTCCTGTAATGTCATTTAATTCTATAAATTTTGTATTCTGCTGTTTACAATGGAGCTATACATTTTCCCACTTATGTTAGACAAAAAAATCCCTCTATAGTTATTAATTTCGTTGACACCACCTTTGTTGTTGAAAAAAAAGGTAACAAAATATGTCCAACATTTTTTATATGTCCCCCTTTCAAACAGATTATTAATTTCATTAAAAAAATATACTGCAACATCCCCTGAGTACTTCAACATTTCTGTAATAATTTAATGTGGATCTGCCGCTTCTTACTCCTGAGCTTTCTGCTAGGAAATACTGATTTAATGATAATAATAATAATAATAATAATAAGAAGAAGAAGAAGAAGAAGAAGAAGAAGAAGAAGAAGAAGAAGAAGAAGAAGAAGAATTTATATAGCGCTATATCTTGCAAAAACAAATCAAAGCGCTTGATTTCTTCCTTCCAGATACGAAGCTTTAAAGCATGATTCATATCGTGAGATTTGTGGTGTCACTATCCTTCTCTTCTTGCACATTCTGAATCTAAGGTAGGACTTACACTTCTGTGATCAGAGCAACTTGCCGGTTCTTCATTACTGATGTCTTTTTCCAGAGTACTTCTAAAGTGAATGAACCAGTTCTCAAGTGAAATACCATTCTGAGGTTGAATTTGATTCTGTGACACTTTCTGATTGTTAGAAGATTTTATTAACCTGTATAGCAGTCTCTTGTTAAAGAATCTTTTCTTTTCGAGCAAGAAATGCTTATATTCTATCATGGACTAGCAAAAAATGGATCGGTCACCTTTAAAGGAATTTTCTTAAAAGTTTGCAAACATTTGTTCTTGCATTTTTACGGTCTTGGTCAAACCATTCTTTTGCTTTTGTTCTACATATATTTTGCGTTTTATGCATTCTGCTTGTTTCCTCAGAATATCGTAAAACATCTCTAGAGCTGAATTTACATCACTTTCAATTAACTGAGCTGTTTTTTTAAACTTTTGCTGAGTTTTCAAAACTGTTGATGTTAGCAATAATAGTGTTCAATCTGTTCTGATTTCCAGTCAAACTTTTCAATAAACGAGTCTTTGCATTTTCCTTTGTATGTATACGACAAGGAAAGAACCATTTCAAAACAAAATTATAGAGGAAAAAGATCAAATTCTATTCTCCCCAGTTCATGCAATCCACACTTGTGTTTAGCCAAATGATAAAGTCTGTTGATATCATGTAATAATCAACCGCATTGTTACCAGATTCAGATACATATTATGTACGACGTCCTTCAGGTCACCATGACAAAATCCATTCAGACTACTGCACATGTTTAACAAAGGCTTTCCACATATGTTCTGTGTTTCATCTTCAGAACTATGACTGATTTCATTACATGACAACACACTTTTATCCAAAATACACTGTTTCCTCTGCGTCACTGGGAACACAGCAGTTCGACCATTCATGTCACCAGATAATATAAGCATATATATGTCACCCAGAGATAAAATATTGTCAACAAGGCATTCCTCAAGAGAACTAACACCGTTTCTAATGTTCAACAAAAGGTGAATTTTCTGGATGTACATATGCACACACAAATAATACATCTTTCTCAACATCAAACATATTTTTGTCAAACACAAAGGATAAATACTGTCCACGATCACAACGGAGATTACAAACATACTGCATCAAATAACTTTTGATGAGACAGATTACGCCCCCTGAACGATGGCCTCGTTCGGAGAATAATTATTACTGCTGGCTTAACAAACGCCATGTAACTGTTAAACAAAGTAGTATTAAATATTCAACAAAAGTTTCTATGAAACAGAATACATCAAAATCTACAATGCATGGTATGAAGTCTGAATCATTTAATTTAGAAATAAGGCCACAAATGTTCCAGTGAAGACAAGAAATCTAATCTGCCTGTTGTTATTTGAGCAGTCTTTTGGTGGATTTTCTACATTTTCGACATTATCCAGCAAGGAAATGTTAGAATGAAAACTACAAATATTCATTGTTTATTTTCTCAAACTTCGCCTTGGCTGTGCTATCGTACAATAAAGCCTGGGCATCATTAACAGATGACATATCAGACCTCATTTCGCCTGCTACATCATACAAAAAGGTATCAGCATCATATGAAGAAATATTTTCCTCCAACACACCAAGCCTCACTTCACTCATGTCCCCATACATCAAAACATCAACATCACTGTTAATAAACACTTCTTCTTCATTGAACGTTCAGACAGCAACTATTAGTGTCCATTATATGAACGAAAATGCGTCACGCTGCCGTTAAGCGCCTGACAAGTCAGGCCCAGCGCATCCGATTTCGGCATAAGAAATAATTGTTATCTTTTCCGTCTTTCTATTAAAAAAAGACAAGAAGGAGGTGACAGGAAAAAAAGAAACAAGGCAAAAACAACGAGAGTGATAGAATAGAAAACAGTTCTAGCGCAGTATATCCAGAGGGTGGGGATGCTGTTTACACTGACAGACCCGGCATCCCCATGGTGGAAATACACACATCTTGATGAGGCATATCATCATACCACACGTCACTTGCATCATTGTACAATAAGTCATCAGCATCATCACCATTAACATCATCATCAGTAAGAGCAATATCCTGAAACACCCAACATCATTGTGCTTGCATCCGCAAATAAAATTATCAGCCCTTACTTCACTTGCATCTTTACATAAAAGTAAGTATCAACCTTTTCATTAGTACGACATTAGTCCTTCAATGATTCCTGACCGTGAACACAAAACTGGGATGCACATGCACCCACTTCACGACCGTCGACAGCCTCACGCTCGGGTACAGCAACACGATTGCTGAGGTCACATTGGGTCAAGTTACCGTTTCCCACATCAACACTGACGACCCAACTGGTTTTTTCTCCACAGTTTTCACGTGCACGAATGCACACAGTCTCTGCACTGTTACCGCCTGCCACTGGATTTCTGTCCTGTGTTTTCTTTTTGTACTATGCGAAAAAGGGTGGGTGGTCAGTTTGAATGGTGGCTGTTTTCCATCGTGACGGGGCTGACCAAATTGCTAGGCTGCCTCACGGAGCTGGTCGTTGTCCAAGACGTACTTTCTGCCTTCGATCACCAGGTGGTCAAAGACCATAATGGCCTTCTTCCCTTCCTTTCTTGCTGCCTTCAGAAATGAAGTCAGTTTTCTGCGGACTTCTCGCACTCGTTGCGAAAAGTCCTCCCCCAGGAAGATGGTGCTGCCTTGAAGTTTCCGTTTGGCCTTCAGGATCCTCTCCTTGTCCCTGTAGAAGGTGCACCTGACCATGTTGGGCTTGTTGCTGACACGATGCACTCTGTCGAAAGACACCTGCAGTTTGTCCTTGACCAGGATGTGCTGTCAGAGATGATGTGTGTGACCACTGTCAGAGATGTGTGTGACCACTGTTAGAGATGATGTGTGTGACCCCTGTCAGAGACGTGTGTGACCACTGTTAGAGATGGATGGGTGTGACCACTATCAGAGATGTGTGTGACCACTGTCAGAGATGTGTGTGACCACTGTCAGAGATGTGTCACTGTCAGAGATGTGTGTGACCACTGTCAGAGATGTGTGTGACCACTGTTAGAGATGATGTGTGTGACCACTGTCAGAGATGTGTCACTGTCAGAGATGTGTGTGACCACTGTCAGAGATGTGTGGGACCACTGTTAGAGATGATGTGTGTGACCACTGTCAGAGATGTGTGACCACTGTTAGAGATGATGTGTGTGACCACTGTCAGAGATGTGTGTGACCACTGTCAGAGATGTGTCACTGTCAGAGATGTGTGTGACCACTGTCAGAGATGTGTGTGACCACTGTTAGAGATGATGTGTGTGACCACTGTCAGAGATGTGTGTGACCACTGTCAGAGATGTGTGTGACCACTGTCAGAGATGTGTGTGACCACTGTCAGAGATGTGTGTGACCACTGTCAGAGATGTGTGTGACCACTGTTAGAGATGATGTGTGTGACCACTGTCAGAGATGTGTGACCACTGTCAGAGATGTGTGTGACCACTGTCAGAGATGTGTGTGACCACTGTCAGAGATGTGTGTGACCACTGTTAGAGATGATGTGTGTGACCACTGTTAGAGATGTGTGTGACCACTGTCAGAGATGTGTGTGACCACTGTCAGAGATGTGTGTGACCACTGTCAGAGATGTGTGTGACCACTGTTAGAGATGATGTGTGTGACCACTGTCAGAGATGTGTGTGACCACTGTCAGAGATGTGTGTGACCACTGTCAGAGATGTGTGTGACCACTGTCAGAGATGTGTGTGACCACTGTTAGAGATGATGTGTGTGACCACTGTCAGAGATATGACTACTATCAGAGATGTGTGTGACCACTGTTAGAGATGATGTGTGTGACCACTGTCAGAGATATGACTACTGTCAGAGATGTGTGTGACCACTGTTAGAGATGATGTGTGTGACCACTGTCAGAGATGTGTGACCACTGTCAGAGATGTGTGTGACCACTGTCAGAAATGTGTCACTGTCAGAGATGTGTGTGACCATTGTCAGAGATGTGTGTGACCACTGTCAGAGATGTGTGTGACCTGTCAGAGATGTGTGTGACCACTGTTAGAGATGATGTGTGTGACCACTGTCAGAGATGTTGTGACCACTGTCAGAGATGTGTGTGACCACTGTCAGAGATGTGTGTGACCACTGTTAGAGATGTGTGTTACCACTGTCAGAGATGTGTGACCACTGTCAGAGATGTGTGTTACCACTGTCAGAGATGTGTGTGACCACTGTTAGAGATGTATGTGACCACTGTCAGAGATGTGTGTGACCACTGTCAGAGATGTGACTACTGTCAGAGATGTGTGTGACTACTGTCAGAGATGTGACTACTGTCAGAGATGTGACCACTGTCAGAGATGTGCGTGACCACTGTCAGAGATGTGTGTGACCACTGTCAGAGATGTGTGTGACCACTGTCAGAGATATGACTCCTGTCAGAAATGATGTGTGTGACCACTGTCAGAAATGATGTGTTGACCACTGTCAGAAATGATGTGTGTTACCACTGTTAGAGATGTGTGCTACCACTGTCAGAGATGTGACTACTGTCAGAGATGTGTGTGACTACTGTCAGAGATGTGACCACTGTCAGAGATGTGCGTGACCACTGTCAGAGATGTGTGTGACCACTGTCAGAGATGTGACCACTGTCAGAGATGTGTGACCACTGTCAGAGATGTGTGTGACTACTGTCAGAGATGTGACCACTGTCAGAGATGTGCGTGACCACTGTCAGAGATGTGTGTGACCACTGTCAGAGATGTGACTACTGTCAGAGATGTGTGTGACTACTGTCAGAGATGTGACTACTGTCAGAGATGTGACCACTGTCAGAGATGTGCGTGACCACTGTCAGAGATGTGTGTGACCACTGTCAGAGATGTGACTACTGTCAGAGATGTGTGTGACCACTGTCAGAGATGTGACTACTGTCAGAGATGTGTGTGACTACTGTCAGAGATGTGTGTGACCACTGTTAGAGATGTGACTACTGTCAGAGATGTGACTACTGTCAGAGATGTGTGTGACTACTGTCAGAGATGTGTGTGACCACTGTTAGAGATGTGACTACTGTCAGAGATGTGACTACTGTCAGAGATGTGACTACTGTCAGAGATGTGTGTGACTACTGTCAGAGATGTGTGTGACCACTGTTAGAGATGTGACTACTGTCAGAGATGTGACCACTGTCAGAGATGTGACCACTGTCAGAGATGTGTGTGACTACTGTCAGAGATGTGTGTGACCACTGTCAGAGATGTGACTACTGTCAGAGTTGGTGTGTGACCTTGTTTTCTGGCAGTGAGGAGATTGGGGCGCTGAGCATCTCCAAGGCTGGCAGTGACCTGCGGGACCCTGGTTCCCTAGCATGAGGGTTCAGCCTACCCCTCCAGCTCCTTTTGCCTAATGTGGCACCAGTGGAAATAGGTTTTGACATAGTTCTTATAATTATGTTTCTTTGGTTTGCCTGGAAGTGTCTTGCCTGGCCACAGGCAGGCTGTCCCTGCAGCAGGCATAGGGCATGTGGAGGGCTTCCATACACATGATAGACCCCCCCCCCCAAGATGTCTGCCTTTGTTTGCAGCACCACCAAGTTGGATGTACATTTATGCCGATAGTGATTGGATTTTTGCATCATAATTTTTGTGTATGCCGAGCTGGCAATGAAAAATGTCCTATGAACAGATTTGCTCCTAGTCGTGATTTAACAATAACAACATCAACAATAACCGCCATCAACCACCACCACCACCACCAATCATTCATCATCATCATCATCATCATCATCATCATTATCATCATCATCGAAAGAGTAAAATAAAACCACAGAAAGATGAACTCTTGTCTTCATGATCAGCGTTCAGTTTGTGTCAGCGGGGACGGGGCAGCCCTGCACGGTGTAAGGGAGGTAACACGGGGATGAATGTTTCAAACCCCAGTCAGCAATAAGCAAGCACCCATAGTGTGATGACGCCATAGTTTCATTTTCTTCTTCTTACATTACTATCATTATCATTTGTCGTTCAGCATCTGTCTTTTATTCAAAACATAATTGAGGTTACTAATTTGAGTAGCAAGTCTACAGTGACTGGTTCTCTCTCTCTCTCTCTGTCTCTCTCTCTCTCTGTCTCTGTCTCTCTCTCTGTGTGACTGGTGACTGTGGAAAGACAATTGTTATATCATTTACTTTCATTGCAATAGCTGATGTAAACTCAGTCGTTTCCATTTGTGTTTCTGACTTTAAAAAGGCTGGGCTGATTGCTTCGTTTGGTTCTTGAAATGCATGGCTGTGCGAGTGTGGATGGCGGTAGTGTAAATGTATCTTTATGTGTGAGGAATAATTTGATGTGTATAGATATGTAATTAGTCAATTTGTATTGATTTGTTGGTTTATCATAAAAATGAATGGTAATGTGAATAGCTGATTGCATGTATAACTAAGTGATTCAGTTTATTGTTAGCTTCATTGTGTATATGTTATACATTTCTTCATGTTTGTTTGCCTTTTGGGTGGGTGTTTTTTTCATGAGGGCCTGGTGTAAAGAGGCCCCTGGCTTATCCATTTACCCTCATTAAAGCAATCGAGTTCGAGTTCGAGTTCTCTCTCTCTCTCTCTCTTCTCTCTCTCTCTCTCTCTCTCTCTCTCTCTCCTCTCTCTCTCTCTCCTCTCTCTCTCTCTCTTCCTGTGTGTGTGTGTGTGGTGTGTGTGTGTGTGTGTGTGTGTGTGTGTGTGTTGTGTGTGTGTGTGGTGTGTGTGTGTGTGGTGTGTGTGTGTGTGTGTGAGTATTCTATATGGTTATAGCAGATTAAGGGTGAAGTATCTGCATGTGTATTATGATTATGATTATATGATGATGATGATGACTATTATTATTATTGTTTTTATAGTTATTTCGAGAACAAGGGAAGAATAAGCATTCATGTGCTTTTGTACATGCAGTCTCTGTGTGTATGGATGTTTGTTAATTTTGTCATAATAATAGTAATAATAAATGGATTTTATATAGCGCTATATCTTGCCAAAAAAAATCAAAGCGCATACAATGGCCTACTCTTCCGAAAAGTGGAACGGGTTTTAACATGTGCGCAAGATGTTCTGCATGCGTTCGCACACGGGGCCTTGGTTTATAGTCTCATCCGAAGGACTTTTCCCTATTATAACATATCCCGAGTTTTGTATACATATGCCAGTGCCTAATTCAACACGTGTATATAAATATAGGCACACATCAATCTAGATATGTACGTTAAAAATTTCAGGGAGGGCGCAAAAATCACCACCAGCAGCTCAAGTCACCTGCAGTGATGTTAGAGAGCAGCAGCAGCAGCAGCAGCAGCAGCATAGGCAGCGCTCCCTCCTTGTCTTGGCGGTGGATCGGCGCTCTGAATGTAACGAACTCAAGAGTCTGGAAAGCCAGAAGGTGGGATTGATCCCCGTTTCAACCTGAAATCTACCCCCCCCCCCCCCCACCTCCACCTCTAGAAGAGCTCGAGTGCTAGTCTGGGTGCTAGTGTTTCGGATGAGACAGTCCTGTGTGCAACAAAAGTTCGGTGCACGTAAAAGAGCCACAGCAAAATCTAACAGGAAAGTTGTCCTTAGGAAGGTTTGTTTTGGTCAAAAAGTCACACAAAGACCGATGTCTTCCGTATACAACTACAACAACAACAATCACCCCCCCCAAAAAAAAAAAAAAAAAAAAGAAGAAACCAAACAAAACTAAAACCCCTTCGTTGTATGGTATGACTTGTCTTTTTGTGTCTGTCTTCCAGTATCTTCTAGTCTGTCTGTCTGTCTCTCACTCTCTATCTCTTGTTGTTGTTGTTGTTGGGTTGTTGTTGGGTTTTTTTGGGGGGGCTGTTTTGTTTTTGGTTTGTTGTTATTTTTGCCAGAGGGCTGGATGTAAAAAAGCAACTGCTGCTTATTCTATTACCATCTTTGAATAAAAAGTTTTCAAGTTTTCAAAGCGTTCTCTCAATTCAATTCAATTCAATTCAATTCAAAAACTTTATTATCTCAAAGACAGAGAAATTCTCTGTCTGTCTGTCTGTCTGTCTGTTTCTCTCTCTCTCGTTAGGTTTTTTTTTAATGTGTTCTAACAAAGCCAAGCATATTTCATGACGTGCAAATCCATTAATGTCTCCACCACAAGAAGGAGCTGCAAGCTGCACTACACATGAGAGGAAAGGCGAGAAAACTAGCCTCTGACCAAACACAGAGAAAAAGACACGTACACCTTCACCTCTCTGTGTGTGTGTGTGTGTGGGGGGGGGGGGGGGGGTGTGTGGGGTGTGTGTGTGTGTGTGTGTGTGTGTGTGTAGAAGGAAGGGGGAACGCGGGGAGAGGGAGGGAAAGAAAGAGATAAAAGTGGTGGGGGTAAGCTGTTGTGACGTGATGTGCCTTTGTCTTTTTGCACCATGTTTTTTTTAAAGTTCTGTTTTGCTCTCATTCTCCATTGCCCCCCCCCCCCCTTCACTCGGTGACTTGTTGTGGCTGGTTGATTGGCTTGATGAAGAAAGCAGGTGTGTTTCTTCTTCAATGCACCCTCTAGAAATGAAAGTTTTCAT
This sequence comes from Rapana venosa, assembly GCA_028751875.1. Classification (NCBI taxonomy): domain Eukaryota; kingdom Metazoa; phylum Mollusca; class Gastropoda; order Neogastropoda; family Muricidae; genus Rapana; species Rapana venosa. Next base: position 66,278,960 of record CM054136.1, on the reverse strand, counting down.
TTTGATTTTGACAAACATGTATGCCAACACTTTTATAAGAATCTGAACACAGTTTGGCGAATTTGTACTTCTGACAGGATGTTAAATAAGAAAGGGAGGTTGAAATGGGGAGGGAAGAGGGTATGGTGTAAACAATAGCTCTCTCTCTCTCACACACACACACACACACACACTGCAGCAAATACAGCAGTGGCCTCCCTTGTATCGTCAAAGATGCCTCACTACAGGTCAGGCACATACAGGCAGGCTGTACACAACTGCTGTCAGTCACAGGCTGTACACAACTGCTGTCAGTCACAGACTGTACACAACTGCTGTCAGTCACAGACTGTACACAACTGCTGTCAGTCACAGGCTGTACACAACTGCTGTCAGTCACAGACTGTACACAACTGATGTCAGTCACAGGCTGTACACAACTGCTGTCAGTCACAGGCTGTACACAACTGCTGTCAGTCACAGACTGTACACAACTGCTGTCAGTCACAGGCTGTACACAACTGCTGTCAGTCACAGACTGTACACAACTGCTGTCAGTCACAGGCTGTACACAACTGCTGTCAGTCACAGGCTGTACACAACTGCTGTCAGTCACAGACTGTACACAACTGCTGTCAGTCACAGACTGTACACAACTGCTGTCAGTCACAGGCTGTACACAACTGCTGTCAGTCACAGGCTGTACACAACTGCTGTCAGTCACAGGCTGTACACAACTGCTGTCAGTCACAGGCTGTACACAACTGCTGTCAGTCACAGGCTGTACACAACTGCTGTCAGTCACAGACTGTACACAACTGCTGTCAGTCACAGGCTGTACACAACTGATGTCAGTCACAGGCTGTACACAACTGCTGTCAGTCCTCAGGCTGTACACAACTGCTGTCAGAGACTGTACACAATTGTTGTCAATCACAGGCTGTACAGAAGTACAGTGTTCCTCTCTTTCCCATACTCCAACACCTAGACTTGCTTCTTGTTGGTGAACATAGCAGGCACGTACCAGACTCAAGGTGTTGTTGTCTTTCCGTGTTGTCAGTGAACACTCCCAGCTTACCTCTCATCTCTTGTCTGGTTCAGCGACTTCATCCACCTCCATCTCTGCAGTCAGCTTACATGACATGCTTTTGTTTTTTGCTCCTGCCCAACGAGTCATGCAGACTAAACGCTACGGTCAGTCATCAATAAGCTGTATTGTCATTGTATTGCTTATCAATTAGCCATTCCATATTGGAGGGGGAGGGGGTCTAATTTTGGTTGCTCTGCCCTGGGAGAGCACATGAGTGCAGCGTCGCCCCATATATTCCCTGTCTGCAGATGCATTTGTATTCCTTGAGTGGCTTACGAGGTACATAACTTTACAAGGGAAACTCCTATAAAAAAAAAAAAAAGCCCAACTTTATACAGGAATTAAATCACACCCCTTGGCTTTCCAGGTGAATGCAATAGCGTCAGACCGCAAGTCCCACATAGCCTTTCCATCGCCACCATCCAGAAGGAGGAATAACTCAAGGATGTGAGCACAGCTTGCCTGGAAAAATCCTCCATTTTCAGTTCATTATGCCCAGTGTGAAAATCCAAATTATGACCGTCTGGCATGTCGATTTGAAACGGTGCAAGGTGCGTGTATGTGCGTGCGTGCGTGCGTGCGTGTGTGTGTGTGTGTGTGTGTTTACGCACCGGTGCTCACATGCATGAGTGACAGGGTGTGTGCATACTCGTGTGTGCGTGAACGCGCCTCAGTGTACGTGTGGCAGCATTTTGGTTAATGTAACTTTGTTTTGGTTTCTTCTTGGGAGAGTGGGTGGGGTGTTGCTATTCATGCCTTTGGCCTCTGTCTCTCTAAATAGGGGCTTTACCTTTGCGGCACTAATGCACACATAGGAGGACGAGAACAGATGGTGTACGGTAGTGACAAACTAGGAAACAGGCATGAACTGGCTTCCTGCTTGGCTGAGTTGGAAACAGCCTGAACGAGCAATCAGGGCTCCCCTTTGACTGCCTGCACTTCAGAACACGAGGTCGCTGGGGAAGCTTCACGTCATTTTTCCTCTCCTGTAAGAAACAGCCTCTCTTAAATTTGAAATCAGTCTCGAAAACAAGGACACTGTAAAACTGATTTATCCTGAGGACGTCCTGCGTCTTAGCATGGAACTGTGTGTGTGTGTGTGTGTGTGTTAGGGCACCTTGATGTTTTCAGACTCCACTTGTAAATCTTGTCGCTTGTCAAAACAGACAGGTCGTCTGCATGAACTTCGCCTTGTTAAACGCCCCTCATAAGGCATCTGAAAGAAAAGGAAAGAAAGAGCTATTGTTTTAGCTTGGGAAATGCGTGGTGCCCTTTTCCTCCTTCTTAGAAAGAGAAAAATGATCTCTTTATCCGAGGGGAGCAGGAGGTGGAATAGATTTATTGGGGTTATAGTTCACTCGTGTTAATGGGGGACGAACAACACTGTTCTTTGTGCGTCCTGTCATCCTCCACAATGAAAAGCATGTTGTCGCCATTTTGATTGCTGCCATCACTTCTGCAGTTAAGCTTGCGTTTGAATGAGCGAGTTAGGCGCTTAAACCATAATGTCGTTATCATGTTCATGCCCCTTACTTTTTATTTTCTTTTTCGATAATTGTCACCTAGTCCTCCAGATGAGATGACATATATAGGTCTTGTGTGCAACAGGCATTAGCAATCGTAATGAAACCTACGACCACAGAATCATTGCTCTGCGTCCAATTCACGGATGTAATGGACCATGGCGCATTTTTCCTCGTTCACTTGTGGTTGTTCATGCACCGACAAAGTGTCCAAAGCTATATAGTCAGAATCTGTGTAGCTCTCAAGCAATATGAGATTGACGGAGGCCAAGAACTTTGTCAATTATTGATGGAAGCAAAGTGCCAGGACCTACACCACAATGTCGTTATGCTTTGGAATGTTTTGTGAGGACTGTCTTCATCCATAATAAACTCCATAAGTCTAGTATAGCAACCTGCCTTCTCCGTTTCAGAAGGAAAGATCTTCTGAGGTCGGATTATGGCAGCCTTTAAGGCATGTTATTTGAAAAGTTAAACATGCAAACTTCTGACTGAGTGTGTATTCTCACAGTGATTCCCAGGTGTAAAGAGAGTAGCAGACTGTATATTCTGGATGACCCCATGGTGTATATTCTAGGTGACCCCATGGTGTATATTCTGGATGACCCCATGGTGTATATTCTAGGTGACCCCATGGTGTATATTCTGGATGACCCCATGGTGTATATTCTAGGTGACCCCATGGTGTATATTCTGGGTGACCTCATAGTGTATATTCTAGGTGACCCCATGGTGTATATTCTGGATGACCCCATGGTGTATATTCTAGGTGACCCCATGGTGTATATTCTAGGTGACCCCATGATGTATATTCTAGGTGACCCCATAGTGTATATTCTGGGTGACCCCATAGTGTATATTCTGGGTTACCCCATAGCGTATATTCTGGGTGACCTCATAGTGTATATTCTGGGTGACCCCATGGTGTATATTCTAGGTGACCCCATGGTGTATATTCTGGGTGACCCCATGGTGCATATTTTAGGTGACCCCCATGGTGCAAAGATGGGAAACGCTCAACTGTAGCAAGAACAAATATTTGAAAACAGCATGCAGAGGCCAGGCATCGGTTCTCTCTCTGTCTCTGTCTCTGTCTCTGTCTCTTGACGCAGTGGCCTTTACTATGATTACTACAAAAGGAACTCGGTGTCACACCAGTAAGAAGGCACTCTCCCTGGTCATGGTAGAAGACTTCTATCCAGAACAAGCGTGGATCCACGTCTACACAGACAGATCAGCTACAGATGCTGTCACCAATGGAGGAGCAGAAGTGCTGATCAAGTACCCCTCCGGAAAAGTAAAAAACAGCAAACATCCCAACAGGGACACAGAAACCCAAGCCCTGAAACAAGCTGTCACCATGGTCAGACACTCCGAAGATGAATGCCAGCAAGTGGTTTTTTCACCAAGCTCCTCACACAAAACAAACGAATCGTGCTGCAATGGATCCCTGCCCACTGTGGTATACCTGGCAACGAACAGGCTGATGAACTTGCGAAACAGGGAGCACAGAAAAAGACCACAGTGCGAAAGCACCTATGAAAAAAATAACTACACATCTAATCAATGACCTGACACAGAGAAGAGAAGGACGGCTACTACCATCTTAAAACAAGTCATCATTCTAAGACTCCATACTGGGCACGACAGGCTAAAATCACCACATGTCCACAAAGCTGACCTGAGGAAGATTGTGAGGCTGACGGAGATAACATAACCCTGCAAACCAAGCTGTACAACCCACGAGAGGAGCTGGAAAGGACACGCCATCATTTCCCCCCAGACACATATTAAGGTGTAAAGCGAACTAGAGAAGAAGAAGAAGAATATGATTGTGGTGAATTTTTCTTTGATAATTCATTGGATTTTGGCAGCTGCGGACAATAGCTAGAACTGGTGATAGCAGTGTGGCTGTGTTGAGATGAAGCTCCTCGGTCTGCACACCTCGTCATTGAACAGCTAGTACTTCCCAAGTTCAGGGAGAAGCCATGAAGGGAGATATTACAGGATTGGAGGAGGATCAGACAGGCAGACAGGCAAGAACCAGTCAGCAACCAGTCTGGTCAGTTATGTGCTGCCTTTTATTGACACAGAATGGCTGCAGAGGTCAGTCTCAATGGAAGAATAGGACACAGAGCACACACCACAAGCTGTGGAACAACAAACGAAGCCTGTTTCACGCGCAGGAAGACCCGTTACCTTGCGCTCAACAGACCGGGACACCAGATTATGTTTAGAGCAGACGATTGCTAAGCCATAGGACAGCAGTCCACGTATTCAACCCTCTGTAGTTAAAGACCATGCTGCTGCACAGGAAGGAACAAGACATTAGTAAAGGGATCACATTCTGGTGACAACGCCAGTTAACTGCTATAAATACTGAACCATGACTGCTTTGAAATGTTCATGTGCAGCAGGGTCTGATGTCAAAAAAGTTTCTGCTTTTATATGCAGACGACACCATCATTTGTGCTGAATCTGCAAACGAACTACAGAATACACAAGATGGTTTGTCTGTTTACTGAAAATGAAGTTTGCACATTAATTCATATGAAACAAAAGTTCTTGTTTTATCAAAAGGAAAAAAATCCCCAAAATTAAATACAAAGGACAAGAAGCTGAGGTCGTTTATGGTTTTCAATATTTAGGAATTAATTTCAGCTATAATAACAAGCTTAACAGAACACAAAAGCAGCTCTTTAACACAGCTGTAAGAGCAATGTACAAACTTCTACAAAAGTAGTAACAACTAATGCTGCTTTTATATATAAACGTAGACTTGTTTGATAGGATGACTACCCCTATATCATCATATGGATGTGAAGCATGGTGTCCATCAATGATGACTCTAGCATCAAGACTTCAGTTACCATCAAAACAGTCCCACGTCTATGCCGCAAGTTTATGGCGAACTTGGACAGTTTCCTTTAGAAATACAAGCAAAATGTAAAATGATGTGTGCCTGGTCTAAGTTAGTAAATAGTGATAATCAGAACAAAATTTCAAATACAGTGTATATATTCCTTCATGATTTATACGAAGCAGACAGCTATGATATAAATCACCGTTTCTAATTTACATTTACGAATTACTGAATGGTCTTGGAAGTAGTGGTGTTGCACCATTTTTTTCTGAGATTAAATTAAAGATGACCGTTACCAGCTACAGCATATTTAAAACCAAGTATTTCTTTGAAGTTGATTTAAGTCTGCTGCCTGAAAAGACAGCAGTTACTCCTCTGGAGTTCAGAACACTCAGTCATAAGCTTCCACTTCAGAGTGGAAGAATAGCAAACATCCCACATAAGAAACGAGTTTGTACCAAATGCACAATGAAAGATCTGGGCAATGAATTCCATTTCGCTTTTTAAATACCAATATTTCGGTGAAGTGAATCTGAGTCATTGCCAAAGGTACACGGTAAAAAGACGGAGAAAATAAAATGTATAGGTTTAGTAACATTAACAATAACATAGACAACCGTTGACTTAGTTTCGTTTTTGAAAACAATATTGTGTAAGTTTTAAAGTTCTTTAGGGTTTTTTGTTACCTTGCAATTACATTAATGTTAAAACGGCTAATTGTTTAGTGCAGTGCGTGAATTGTGTTAGAGGATCTGTACATCATTTAAAGAGTATCTTCACGTAACACAGTGGGCTTTTTGTGGAAGAAATATATTGTAGTAATTCTTGTCGTTCTTGTCACCTGGTTTGTGAAATAAGAAGGAAACAAGTTGTCAGAGGGACGTGACAAACCCGACATTCTTCAGACAGACCAACAGACGCGGAAGAAGAGACGTGCTGACGTCTGGGCACGTGCGTTACACAGACTGGCTGTTGTGCCTTGTCTGATCTGTGTCTACCTGGGACAGCAACAACAGCTGCTTCGGTGACAGACAGTGAAGGATTGTGACATCATTTGGGTTTCCATGTCAAATTTTACCTCAGCGCTTTGACTTTGATCTGTGCAACTCATGCAAAATGGGCTGTGCAGCTTTATGGCCATGTATATTGCGCTCTCTGTTTGTCTGTCTGTCTGCTGTCTGTCTGTCTGTCTGTCTGTCTGTCTCTCTCTCTCTCTCTCTCTCTCTCTCTCTTTCTCTTCTCTCTCTCTTCTCTCTCTCTCTCTCTCTCTCTCTCTCTCCTCTCTCTCTCTCTCTTTTCTTTCTTTCTTGATTTACCAATAATTTAATGGCAATTTGTGTGATTCATTTCATTGCTTTTTGACATTATTTTGCTTGTTGATTCATTGGTTTATTCATGTTTGTTTCACTTTTTGCCCATTCCAAAGCAATGACGCTGCTGTTATTCAGCATGCACATACAGATATAAATTTATCCGAAGAAGATGAACATGATCTAAACAAAGAAATGAAGAAGAAGTAAGTAAAGTTATAAATAAATTGAAGTATGGAAAAGCCAGTGGAATCGACGGAATTACTGCTGAAATGTTGAAAAATGGCAGCAAAAGAGGTTAAACATTTTCTTATTAAGCTTTTCAACACCATATTTAGGAAAGGTACATACCCTCATGTTGAGTCAAAAGCTGCTATAATCCCGATTTATAAGAAAGGTGATACAAATAATGTATACAATTACAGGGGCATTTCATTGCTAAGCATCTGATCAAAATGTTATACATCAATATGACTCAATATTGTATGTGTGGCTTGAGAATAACTCTTTCATTTTTGAAAATCAAGCAGGTTTTCGGAAGAAATATTCTACTGTTGATCAGATTTTCAACCTTTATACCATTATACAAAAGTGTATGTAAAAAAAGGCAAAAAATTATATGTTGCGTTCGTTGACTTCAAGAAAGCGTTTGATAGTGTCAGACATGACAAACTTCTTGAATGTATTAAAGCCAAGGTATAAGAGATAAGTATGTGCTGCACTATCAGCTATGTATATGTCATGTATTAGAGTAAATAATAACTTATCAGAGTTTTTTGAGTGCCCGATAGGCGTGAGGCAAGGCTGCGTATTAAGCCCTACATTATTTACAGTGTTTATTAACCAATTAGCTAATCAAATGAATGAGAATGACAGGCATGGAATTAAAATGTTACCTGATATTTTTTTTACTGTTTATCTTACTGTTTGCAGACGACATAGTTCTACTTTCAGTGACACCATTTGGGTTGCAACAGCAACTGAATATTCTGCAAGCTTATTTCAATAACATGCAGTTAACTGTTAATATTGACAAAACTAAGGTAATGGTCTTTATTAAAGAGGTATTTCTTGCAAAATATGAACAATGGTTTTTATAAGGGTGTTAAGTTGGATGTAGTTAATGAATATTGCTACTTAAGCTTCACTTTTACGACAAAGATAAGCACAAAGCTGGGCACTGAAAAATTAGTAACTAAAGGGAAAAAAGCAGTCATTCAGTTAAACAAAGCATTCCATAGGTATACAGAGATGAATTTAAGTACATTTTTCAAGTTTTTTTAATGTTAAAATTCAGCCAACTTTGTTATACGCTTCAGAAATCTGAGGTTTAAGTAAAATGGACTATACTGAAAAAGTTCACTTGATAGCAGCAAGAGATTTTTAGGAGTACCGTAAGAACACCAAATAAAATGGTGTATGGAGAACTGGGTAGATATCCGTTTTATATTAATTCTTATACAAATGTAATTAGATACTGGTTTAAGCTTCTACACCTGAGTTCAAACAGATTGCCTTACAGTGCTTACCAAATGCTGCTGGAAATCGATATAAATGGAAAAGAATGCTGGGTGTCAAAAGTAAGAGAAATTTTTTTTGAAACTGGATTCAATATTGTATGGTTACAACAAGGTGTTGGTGATGTAACAGCATTTCTGCATGTTTTGAAGCGGAGATTAATCGATATGTTTACCCATGAGTGGTATGGAACCATAAGAGATAAAGAGAGATATGAAAACTATAGATCATTTAAAAATATTTTTGAAAAAGAAAATTACATTCACTCAATAGACACATATTGCTTTCGAGTTGCTATTACACAAGCTAGGTTGAGTGGTTTACCTCTTAATAACAATGTTTGTAGATACAGTGCAAAAAAGCAAGAAAAACTTTGTCCTTTTTGTAAAACAAAATTAGAAAATGAAGTCCATTTTTTGTTTGAATGCTCAATGTACTCTGATTTAAGGGGTAAGTTTTTAACTGAATGTATTGATGTACCAATATCAGAGCTACTCAAAACATCAAATAGAGAACACAGTCATTATCTATCCAGATACATATTCCATTCCATGAATAGAAGGAAGAAATTGTTGTGTCATAATGTGACTTAACTGATACGTCAAATAAGATATGTCTCTACAAATATTGTTTCTATCAACCAGAATTGAAATATTACATTTTGATTTATACCGATTTTGATATATGCTCTTATATATTCACGCAGTCTAATAGCATTGTTTATCTAGTTCATAGTCCAAGACTTGATCAATGTGGTCATGATTCACTTGAATCGGTTGTTGGTTTGTTTGTTTTCTTTTCTTCCATATACTATGGTACTTTATATACCAGTATGTTGATTCCCCTCCTTCCCCCAAACTCCGTGTATTGTGGCCTAAGGCCAATGTAAATATTAAACACGTTCAGAGTTCAGAGTTCTTTCTGTCTGTCTCTGTCTCTTTCTGTCTGTCTTTCTGTCTGTCTCTCTGTCTGTCTCTCTGTCTGTCTTGTCTGTCTGTCTCTGTCTCTCTCTGTCTGTCTCTCTGTCTCTGGCTCTCTCTCTTCTCTCTCGCTCTCTCTCTCTCCCCTGCTATCACACATTTACAAAATTATTTATTACTCTCTCTCTTTCTCTTTCTCTAAAAAAAAGGAAAAGGAAGTGAACAGGAAGTTGCAGGAATAAATATATTCAGAGCATGCCTGGCAACGTGAAGTGTGAGGCTAGAGGTCAGGCCACACCGGCACTAACATTGTACAGCAGGGGTGGAACAAGGTGCTGCATGCAGCCCTGTCTCTCTTCTTTTTTCTTGATCGGTATTGAGCTGCTTTGGGACGTGAGGAGAAACAAAAGACATGGAAACTCTGTCCCCCTGATGCACCTGAACTGCTTGCAGAGGAGGACGCTACTATCTTAGTATTAGAGACAGTTACTGCACGTCCCTGAAGTCAACTGAATAGCTTGTGGCGTGTTGCAAACATTCTGTGAGTAAGAGTGAAAACACACCTACAGGGAACACACCTATAGAGAACAGGCCTACAGAGAACACACCTATAGAGAACAGGCCTATAGAGAACAGGCCTACAGAGAACACATATATAGAGAACAGGCCTACAGAGAACATGCCTGCAGAGAACACACCTATAGAGAACAGGCCTACAGAGAACACACCTATAGAGAACGGATCTACAGAGAACACACCCATAGAGAACAGGCCTACAGAGAACAGGCCTACAGAGAACGCACCTATAGAGAACAGGCCTACAGAGAACAGGCCTAGAGATAAAAGGCCTACAGAGAACAGGCATACAGAGAACAGGCCTACAGAGAACAGGCCTACAGGGAACAGGCCTACAGAGAACAGGCCTACAGAGAACAGGCCTACAGAGGACAGGCCTACAGAGAACAGGCCTACAGAAGACAGGCCTACAGAGGACAGGCCTATAGAGAACAGGCCTACAGAAGACAGGCCTACAGAGGACAGGCCTATAGAGAACAGGGCTACAGAGAACAGGCCTACTGAGAACAAGCCTACAGAGAACAAGCCTACAGAGAACAGTCCTACAGAGGACAGGCCTGCAGAGGACAGAGAACAGGCCTACAGAGGACATGCCTACAGAGAACAGGCCTACAGAGAACAGGCCTATAGAGAACAGAGGACAGGCCTACATAGAACAGGGCTACAGAGAACAGAGAACAGAGGACAGGCCTACAGAGAACAGAGGACAGGCTTACAGAGAACAGACGTACAGAGAACAGAGGACAGGCCTACAGAGAACAGACCTACAGAGAACAGAGGACAGGCCTACAGAGAACAGACCTACAGAGAACAGAGGAAAGGCCTACAGAGAACAGACCTACAGAGAACAGAGGACAGGCCTACAGAGAACAGGCCTACAGAGAACAGAGGACAGGCTTACATAGAACAGACCTACACAGAACAGAAAACATATCTACAGAGAACAAGCCTACACAGAACAGAGGACAGGCCCACAGAGAACAGAGGACAGGCCTACAGAGAACAGACCTACAGAGAACAGATCTACAGAGAACAGAGAGCAGGCCTGCAGAGAACATAGAACAGACCTAGAGAGAACAGAGAATAGATCTACAGAGAACAGAGAACAGACCTACAGAGAATAGAGAACAGACCTACAGAGAACAGACCTACACAGAACAGAGGACAGGCCCACAGAGAACAGAGGACATATCTACAGAGAACAGAAAACAGACCTACATAGAACATAGAACAGACCTACAGAGAACAGATCTACAGAGAACAGAGAGCAGGCCTACAGAGAACAGAGAACATATCTACAGAGAACAGAGAGAAGGCCTACAGAAAACAGAGAACAGATCTACAGAGAACAGAGAACAGGCCTACAGAGAACAGAGAACAGACCTACAGAGAACAGAGGACAGGCATACAGAGAACAGACATACAGAGAACAGCATACAAAGAACAGAGAACAGACCTACAGAGAACAGAGAACAGCATACAGAGAACAGGCATACAAAGAACAGAGAACAGACATACAGAGAACAGGCATATAGAGAACAGAGAACAGACATAAAGATAACAGAAAACAGACATACAGATAAGAGACCAACAGAGAACAGAGACAGCTACGAGAACAGGACAGACATACAGAGAAAGACAACAGAGAACAGACATACAGAAACAGAATACAGACACTACAGAGAACAGACCTACAGAGAACAGACCTACAGAGAACAGACCTACAGAGAACAGACATACGGAGAATAGGGGACAGACTACAGAGAATAGACCTACAGAGAACAGAGAACAGACCTACCGAGAACAGAGAATAGGGGACAGACTACAGAGAACAGACATACAGAGAACAGAGGGCAGGCCTACAGAGAACAGACATACAGGGAACAGAGAACAGACCTACAGAGAACATAGAACAGGGGACAGACTACAGAGAACAGGCCTACAGAGAACAGTGAACGGGGGGGGGGGAGACACACTAAAGAGAACAGATCCACAGAGAACAGACCTACAGAGAACAGAGGACAGACCTATAGGGAACAGAGAACAGACCTACAGAGAACAGAGAGCAGACCTACAGAGAACAGGCCTACAGAAACAGAGAACAGAGGACAGGCCTATAGAGAACAGAGAACAGACCTACAGAGAACAGACCTGCAGAGAACAGACCTGCAGAGAACAGACATACAGAGAACAAATCTACAGAGAACAGACCTACAAGGGGAAAGAGCACGGAGGTTTGGAGTGTCCATAACTTTCCGCGTGAAGTGTGTGCGTGCGTGCGTGTGTGTGTGTGTGTGTGTGTGTGTGTGTGTGTGTGTTGTGTGTGTGTGTGCGCGTGTGTGCGTGCGTGTGTGCGCGTGCGTGCGTGCGTGCGCGTGTATATGTGCGAGTATGTGTGTGCGTGCGTGCGTGCGTGGGCGTGCGTGTGTGTGTGGTGTGTGTGTGTGTGTGTGTGTGTGTGTGTGTGTGTGGTGTGTGTGTGTGTGTGTGTGTGTGTGTTCTCCAAAGAAAAGGCATCAAAAACAGTAAAAAGTTGACTTTGAGCATGTTTCAAGCTACAGTTCCTTGAGCATTGGTCCAGATTGCAGCTGGCCTACAGTGGCTCCAGCACTGGACCTGTCTCCACGAGGTCTGGACCTTTCCTTCCAGCTGTGCCAGAGTGCACATTATCAGCTGTCATTGGCAGGATTACACAGTTTATCCAGAAAAAAAATAAAACAACGTTCATAAGAAAGGAATAACCACTGAAGATAATGAGTGTTGCCAAATGGATGGCTTGGATAATAAGTATTATTTTAACGCAAAGAGAGGCAAACAACTTCAAAGGAGCATACCCCTACGTATTGTGTGAGCGAAAACAAACACACAACACCCAACACACACCACACACACACACACACCACACACACACACACACACACAACACACACACACACACACGACGCACCACACAGCACGCACACACACACACACACACACACACACACACTACTGCAGATGATATTTCTCAAGGCAAGGATCAAACTGAAATCAGCCACAGTGGTGCAGTGATTAGCGTATATGCTTCCGGGCTAGAGGGCCCTGATTTCGAATTGCATGAAATCATTTGTTTGGGGGGGAGGGTCTCCTCTGGCCCGCTCCTACCTACAGTGAGGTTGCTATGGGCTCATTTGGGAAAGACTAGGACCACATAGTCGAGCTCCCTCCACTTTATGGCTGCGAGTTTGAGAGTGTTGCTCAGATTAATTGACCAAGACTGCAAGTGTTTCTGGGGCCGGGTTGACATCGGAGTATGCTATGACAGGAGGGTTTTGGTACTGCCCTTTCAAGTAGTATCACAGTTGGTGCACTTCCATAGCAGCATCATTGCATCATCTCCATCGCCATTGAGTTTCATGCATTAAAAGAACATTGTCTCTGATTCAGTTGCACCGCTTTCTCTTATCTCATGATGACCTCAGTTTTGGTTTGCCATACACCTCTGTGTCTGTGGTGAGTTGGTGTCAAAGCCTTCGGGGTTGAAGGTTCATAGGGCAAGGTCGTTGGTGGGATGACTTCTGGGCACGAGTCATTGTGGGTGTCTGAGCCAGTCTGGCTCCGTGACAAGCTGTGGCAGTCGTCAGTAGGGAGCTTAATAAGTGGGTGTCTTGCCTATGCTAGCTGACAACAGGCACAGATGAACACCACCAAACTGACCTAATAGCAGTGCAGGGCCTCTCTGGCTGGTGGCCCCACACTGATGAAAACCCTGCGAACTTTCTAACTTTTGAGGACGAGACAGAACCAGCCCAAGTATGGAGAGATTGGAATAAAAGGCGTGGGGATGAACAGTAGGACAGAAAGGTCACAGGAGATGAGGCAGTGAAGAGAAATAAGTATCCAATGTGGAGGATAAAACCATATATCTTTCTCTTCTGACGTGAAGGGTTCCTACAGCAAGTTTTAAGGCGTCTTTTCGATTGTAGATGACAATAGAGGTTCTGTAGTGTGGTAAACGAGTTCATTCCCCCAATCTCATTGTTATTTTGAACTGATAGTATCCAGGTATGCCTTCTAGGGTCGTTGCTTTAGGTTTAAAACGCAGCAGACAGAAGCCTGCCTACACATTGCCTACAGGGATATGAGCTAGTATGAATTACTGACTCTCGGAGAAATACCACTTCATTTGCCTCCTTTGCGTGTCAGTGACAAACCTATCAAAAAGCCCTTGGACCCTTTTCTGAAGAGTCGCTGTGGCTCCTAGTTATTCAATAAATCAAGTACAGGCTAAAAGAAATGTAGACTTTTCTTGCCATGTGAAAGCTCCTGTCTTCATCACAAAGCACTGCACAGGGAATTCATAGAGACAGAGGGGGGTGGGGGCGGGGTCAGCATGCAAAGGTGGGGCAAGGATTTCCTGCAATTGTCGGTGTAGAATGAAGATAAGAATTATGACGGGGTGTGGGGGGGGGGGGAGGTATCTTCGTTCCTTTATATATATATATATATATATATATATACGCTATATATATATACAGCGTGTTTCTATTTCTCTGTCCAGTTTTCCATCTTCTGTGAATATACTGCCTAAGTACTTGAATTCAGTCGTCCACTTTAGTTGGGCTCCGTTGATGTTGATTTGAGCTTTTCTGGAGTTCTACTGACTGTCATGGCTTTGGTCTTGCTTACGCTGATTTTCATGCCATAGGTTTCACAGCATGTATTGAGCTGGTCTGTGTGCTCTTGCAGCTTGTCTTTGTTATCATTGATCATGACTTGATCATCAGCAAACAGAAGTTCGTTGAGTGCCTCCAGGTCTGAGTTGGCTTCCTTTGTGATCTGGTCCATATATATGATGAAGAGCAGAGGGGAAAGGATGCAGCCCTGTCTCACCCCAGACGTCACAGGGAACCAGCTGGAAAGTCCACTTGGAGTGCGAACTGCGCTCTTGCTGTTGTTGTATACAGCTCTGATGTTATCTAAGAGCTGCCCCTTGATGTCATACTGCTCCAGGACCCTCCAGAGCTTATCTCTGTTCACTCTGTCAAATGCCTTTTCTTGATCGACAAATACTAGGTAGAGTGCTTGATTGTACTCAAGAGCTGTCTCAATCATTTGTCTCAGTGTAAAGATCGCATCAGTACAGCCTCTCCCTTTCCTGAAGCCAAACTGAGCGTCACACAGTAGGTGTTCTGCTTTTGCTCTAGAGCGCTGCTCTAGGATTTTTGCGTATATCTTTCCTACATGGCTGAGGAGTGAAATGCCCCTGTAGTTACTACAGTCCTTTTTAGTGCACTTCTTTTTCCATATTGGCACTACAATAGTGTTCTGTCAGTCTTCTGGAACTCTTCTTTCCTCCCATGCCTTTTGGAAGAAGGTTGTGATCCATTTGACTCCAGTCTCTCCACAAGCCAGGATGGCTTCTGTTGTTATGCCATCTGCACCTCCTCCTTCCCTTTAGGGCTAATCTTGATGGCCCTTCTTTCACACTCCAAGATGGTGGGTTCGGAGTGGTCTGGGTGGAGGGGAGTGAATTGTGATTGTGTGTCAGTCACCCCTGATGGGTTTAGAAGGTTACTTCACACTCCAAGATGGTGGGTTCGGAGTGGTCTGGGAGGATGGGAGTGAATTGTGATTGTGTGTTAGTCGCCCCTGGTGGGTTTAGAAGGTCTTTAAAGTAGTCTTCCCATGTCTGTATGATATCATCCTCTTCCTGCAGTGGCTGTCCGTTTGCATCGTTGATCGCAGTGGTGGGGTAAAAGGGTTCCTCCCGTATTCGCATGGCTTTTACACTTTTCTAGAACTCTCTTGGGGAGTGTTTACACATGTCGCTAAGTTCTTCACCATACTTTTTTCATGAAGCCTCCTTTGCTGCTCTCACCACCTGCTTGCTGTTTCTTCTTGCGAGTCTGTAGTTCACGTAGTCATCTTCTTGATTTGACTTCGACCAGATCTTGAAGAGTCTCTTCTTTTCTTTGATGGCCTCCTTGACTTCTTCATTCCACCACGTTGTTGCCTTTCTGGTTCCATTTCTGTCCTTCTTGTTGCCTCATGCCTCTTGCAAGGTGTCCAGAATAGCTGTTTTAAAGGTACTCCAGGCCTTCTCAATATTCATATCTGTAGGGTCCACCCAGTTAAGCTCCTGAGCTACTGTGTTGAGGATGTGGTCCCGCACTTCAGCATTACGGTCTCTGTAGGTGATGTTCAGGATCCGCCTGAGGCACTTCATCTCAAAGGCTTGAATTCGACGTTCTAGATCGGCAGTAAGTGTCCATGCTTCACAGCTGTACAAGGCAATGGATGTGACGAGTGCCTTGTAGAGTCTGACCTTAGTGTGGGTTCTGATGTTATGGTTTCTCCACACTTTCGCCAGCTTAGTCATGGAGGAGAGTGCCACAGCAAGTCTGATCTTCACCTCTTGTGTGCTCGTACCTTCTTTGGTGATGACTGCTCCAAGGTACTTGAAAGTTTCTACCTCCTCTAGTGTCTCGCCACTCATCTTAATGCTGGTGGGAGTGGTTGGTGTAGTACTGTTCACTAGGATCTTGCTCTTTTCCGTGCTGATCTCCATACCGTGGGCATTGGCTGATGTTTTCAGTCTGGTGGGGAGATCCTGGAGTTCTTCACTGCGGCCCATGAGATCAATATCGTCTGCGAATCGAAGATTGCAGACTGGCCTTCCTCCTATTGTGATTGTGGTCTTGAAGTCAAGGAGGGCCTCCTGCATGATGTTCTCCAGGAACACGTTGAAAAGAACGGGGGATAGCGGGCAGCCTTGTCGAACTCCAACTGAAGTCCGGAAGAACTCCCCGATTTCTCCACCCATGAGGACTGCACTGTGGGAGCTGTCATACAGCGCCTGGATGACTTGAATCAGGTCCTCGTCGAAGTTGTAGTCTCTCATGACTTGCCACAGAGCTTCTTGCCACACTCGGTCGAAGGCCTTCTTGAAGTCAATCAAGTTGTTGTAGAGCTGTAGTTGATGTTGGAGATGCTTCTCTATGAGCATTCTGATGTTGAAGATCTGTTCGACAGTGCTTCGACCTGGTCTGAATCCTGCCTGTTCTTCTGATAGGATTTCTTCTGCTTGTGGTTTCAGTCTGTTCAAGGCAATGCGTAGCATAACTTTGCTTGGATGGCTTATCAGACTGATTGTTCTGTAATTTGGCACTTCTTCAGGTCTCCCTTCTTTGGAAGTGGAACTATGATGGATTGGGTCCACTGTTCAGGCCACTCTTTGCTGGTCCAGATGCGTTGGCAGATGATTGTTAGTGCCTTGATCATCTCTGGGCCTCCGTTTTTGATGAGCTCAGCCGGGATGTTGTCAATCCCTGGTGACTTGCCTCCTTTCAAGGATCTTACTGCTTCTTCTACCTCTTCCTCCAGCACCTGTGTGCTTTCAGGATCTGATGGTCTGGGATCTTGCTCGTGAAGTTTGTTCGGATCAGCCTTCAGCTTGTAGTTGTACAGGTCGCTGCAATATTCTGTCCATCTCTTCATGATAGTGGCGCTCTCTGTAAGGATTGACCCCTCTTTGTCTTCAATAACGGAGGTCTTTGGCTGCTGGGACTTGGTTAGTACCTTGATGGTCTGGTACGCCTCCTTGCTGTCTCCTTTCGCCATTGCCTTCTCAACCTTGGAGCATTGTTCTGACATCCAGTTCCCCATGGCCTCAGTCATCTTCTTCTTGATTGACCTGTTGACTGTTCTATACTCTTCGGCCGTTTCTGGGTTTTTGTTTTTCTTTGGCTTTAGCTCCCTACGTTGATCGCACAGGTCCAGGATATCGTTGGTAACCCACGGTTGGTTCTTTTTCCTTTCTTTCCCAAGGATCTCCAGCGCTGTCTCCTGAATGGTCTTGCTGAAGGTCTCAGTGAGGTTGTTGATGTCATCTTGGAGGAAATTCAATGCTGCAAATCTGCCCCCTATCTCAGCTTTAAAGATTTCAGCGACTTCGGGGTCCTTCAGCTTTTCCATGTTGAACCGCAAACGGGGATTTCTCTTCTGGTTCTTGGTCTTCAGCTTGATCTGTAGGGTCATGAGTACCATGTCGTGGTCACTGCCAATATCAGCGCCAGGGAAGGTTCTTGTCTGGGCTTTGTTGATGCTCGACTTAAATCGTTTGGGGGCCAAGATATAGTCAATCTGGTTATGTGTCTTTCCATTTGGTGAGTGCCACGTCGTTCTTCTTGATGTCTTGTGGGGGTATAGGGTGTTGGCGACAGTAAGATTGTGGCTGCTTGCGAATTCCAAAAGTCTGAGACCTCTATCATTGGTTTCGTCCACGCCAAAACGGCCTATTGTCCCTGGC
This sequence comes from Rapana venosa, assembly GCA_028751875.1. Lineage (NCBI taxonomy): Eukaryota > Metazoa > Mollusca > Gastropoda > Neogastropoda > Muricidae > Rapana > Rapana venosa. The sequence continues at coordinate 66,260,891 of CM054136.1, read as the reverse complement.
CATTGGTCATAAGCGTCAGGTCCGATCTTGGCATTCCAGTCGCCCTGGATCACGAGAAAGTCCTTCTTTGGAATTGATTTGATGGCGCTCTCCAAATCCTCGTAGAAACACTCGATTGCTTCATCATCGTAGTCTGATGTTGGTGCATAGACTTGTATGATGGTCTTCCATGCGTGTCGCAGTAAAACCACACAACATGACCATCATCATACAAGTCCTGAAAATACTGTGGGCATAAACAATAAATGCCACTTTCACTTTGATGCTGAAGGTCCAGACTCATTGCTAGACATTAAGCTGGCAGTGTGTCCTGATTCACAAAATGAAACATACAATTTATATTGTAGGTGTTATGTCTTCTTGAACTCTTCTCTGCGCTCAAATGTATGGTGGTTGTTTTTTTTAAACCCAACTTTTTCACATAAAAAATTATCCAAGAAATAAAGAAAAGAAGAAAGAAAAGGAAGAAATGATAGCTTTAGAGCTGTGTCCCTACTCTGTTGGCTTTTCTTTCTCGTCTTTCTGTATTCGTGTCTTCTGTAGCATAGGGGTGAGCAAGAAAGGAGGTGAGCGCTGTCTGACGCTTATCAGCTACACAGCACCCCGCCAGCAGACAGCCTGTGTAGTGTAGTTTGTAGACAGATGTTTTGGTGTTGTCATGAACTGTGGGTAAGTTGACTTATTTCTTATGTTCTTCATGTTCTCTTTTCCCTGGGCCAAAGGATTTTGTCAGTTACTGACGTGGACACAACTCAAAAGCGACATTTAAATGTTGAACATTATGATTTGAAACTGTATGCAGGAATGGACTTCCTTCATAGTAATCTAGCTGGTACTCTTCATAAAAGGAGGAAAGAATGGTCCAAATTCGGAGTACAACTGCCTACATGGCCAAGAAACTGAACACAGTCAGCCAACAGATTGCTCTTCCATTGTGTTCTGACCTCTCACAATGATTCTTTTCAAAAAAATTCTTTTATGTCGAGGATAAAGGAATAAGCACTTGTGTGCTTTTTTACATCCAGTCCCCGTGTGTATGCAGTTTTGTAAATTCTGTCATCTGTTCCCACCGGCACACAATGGCCTACTCTTACGAAAAGCGGAACAGGTTTTAACGTGTGCGCAAGATGTTTTGCGTGATTCCCAGCTGTGAGGAGTACATGATGTGGCTGACTCCAAGGTGCACTCCCAGGAACCGCAGGTAAAATCTAGTCAGGTTGGACTTTCAACAGATCATTGGCATACTCTGCTAGAAATTTAGGCTTTCTCATTTCCAGTAACACGTCTCCAGACAATCATGTTTCAAGTATCTGCCACTCTGCCTGCATAGAAATTCGTTGAATCAGTATTTGTTCACTTTCCAAATGTCTAACGACTGAATCAGCTAAAACCCTCGTTTGTGCTTTTGTTCTATGAACATTTGACTGCTGTTATTCTCGGCTTACTAAATATATACGGTAAAAAAAAAAAAAAGGTAAAGGAGTCCCATAACCTATAGGGTCGTAGGGGAGCGGGGCGTCAGAGACCTCACCTCTCTAGGGCCAGCATATTGAGGGCGGCGCCCATCTCCTCTCCCTCGCTGCTTTACCTTCCCTGACCCTAAAGAGGGCAGGTACCCATTTACAGCTGGGTGAACTGGGGGAACTGTACTGAAGCCAAGGCGCACAAACGGTCACCCATCCAACTGGTAATCACGCTCGAGTCTTAACTTGCTGAGGGCGGTGTTCTTACATCTCTCATAAATGCATGTTCAATAATTACCTTGCCAAGAGTTGTTCCGATCTAAAAGAAACCAGTACCATTTAAAACATGCATGGCTCCGGCATGGTACATAGTAAGTCAAGGACAGCGAAGACGTGTTACATTCATTTCAACTTGTTCACATCGTTCTTAACTTGGTATAATATGCAGCTTCTCTGTCACAATCCTTCAAAATACTCATCAAAACCTCGACTCCGCAGATCGTTCCAAGAGTCGAAAAAGACTTATAGCGTTCTCCTAAAACACTCATGGACTCCTTGCCATATCCGCACAATGGATATTGTTTCATTCCACAGAAATTCTTTATAGGCTAAGACTGTCTCTGTCCCAGCTGTATAACACAATCTCATCCGATTTCTGACTCACTGTCGCCATTTTCATTCCAGGTCACACAAGTCCTTTGTAGGTTCTTAAAAACAGCTCATGGGTCAAACATCCTTTTCCAGCACAACAGCCATGCGATGGATTACCACTTAGATAGGACACTTAAACGCGTCTTGCTAGGTACAACCACCATCAACACAGACGTAGCCATGGTACCTGCCCTTTAGTCAGGACAGAAAAGCAGCGAGGACTAGAGGCAGCCATGCAGGCCAAACAGCCCATGGCTGGCCCTGGAATGACGCTCATGCTCAGGATCCCCACACCACTGTAGGATAACCTAGCCTCTAGCTCATACAGCATTAGGAAAAAGCATGCAGGCTAAAAGAAGCCCATAATGCGGACACAAAGATGCAGGTCCGGCAGCTAGCCATAGGAATTACACAGCATGGGATCAGAAACTGATGATGTGTGTTTTACAACATCATGCAGGACAAACTAAGTTATTACATCGTTGACAAGGTACGCATGAATTCCAACAGCATGCAGGGAGAACAAACATGAGGATCAAACAGCCATGCGTTACATAACATCTGAAGTGAAACTGTACAATGAGTACAACATCTCTACGGGAACAAACCATGACAGCAGGATGAAACAGCCATGCAGGCAAAAGATGCAGCGACATAAACAGACAGGAGGTGAACAGACCATCCGGTCACAAAAGCCATGCAGGTCACAACAGCCATGCAGGCACAACAGCCATGCAGGACACAACAGCCATGCAGGACACAACAGCCATGCAGGACACAACAGCCATGCAGGACACAACAGCCATGCAGGACAAACAGCCATGCAGGACACAACAGCCATGCAGGACACAACAGCCATGCAGGACAAAACAGCCATGCAGGACACAACAGCCATGCAGGTCACAACATGCAGGACAAACGGCCATGCAGGACACAACAGCCATGCAGGACACAACAGCCATGCAGACGACAGCCATGCAGGACACAACGCCATGCAGACTCAACAGCATGCAGGCACAACAGACATGCAGGTCACACACAGCTCTGCAGACAGAAATCAGCCATGCAGGCGACTAACAGCCATGCAGTCCACACAGTGCAGGAGAAACAGCATGCAGGACGAAGCTGCAGGACGAACAGCCATGCAGGACACAGCCATACAGGACAAAAGCATAGGTCCACATCCATGCAGGATAAACAGACCATGCAGGTCACAACACACCAATGCAGGACAAAGAAACGCCATGCAGGATGACAACAGCCACTGCGGTCACACAGCAGCATGAGGACAACAGACATGCAGGATGAAACCCATGCGGTCACACAGCAGCCATGCAGGACAAAACAGCACAGCAGGATGAATACAGCCATGCAGGTCACCAGCAGCCATCGAAACATACAGCCGAGGACACAAGCATGCAGGACCAACAGCCATGCAGGACACAACACCATGCAGGACTAAACAGCTATGAGGATAACCGCTGCAGACCAAAGCCATGCAGGTACACAACAGCCATGCAGGTCACAAACAGCCATGCAGGCACACAACAGCCATGAGGAAACAACAGCCATGCAGGACAACACGTCCATGAGACACACACGCCATGCAGAAAAAAGCCAACGCCGGGTTGTCATGACCGCTAGCAGAATAAGAAGAGTGGGCAGGAGAGGAGCGTGTAGTGCTGGCAGTGAGCCATCAGCTCAGTGTCTGTGTCGGCGTCAACTGGCCAGCAGTGAGGAGAGAGCAGACGGGAGGGGAGGGAGGGACATTCTGATGCGGCCAGCGCCTTAGGATGGACGGGTTCCTGGGATAAACAGGCTGACAATCCCAATGCTAGTGAGAATATGATCCCGCATGCAGACAAGCAGCTTGCCACAGGTGGTAAAGATGCAGGGTCAGGGCAGAGTGGGCAATGGCAGGATGCAGGACACCAACTTGAGAGCACGTGCAGGCAGGATGTTGCCTGCCAGGTTAACAGTGCCAGAGCCATCCCTCAGGAAAGGTCCAGCATGGGCGGAGGAACCAGCCCAAGGCAGGGAGCGACACCAGCAGACACTGGCACACACCGAAACTGCCAGAGCAGAGAGACAGTCATGGTAGCAGGTGGAGAGGATGACAGAATTTTCAGAGGACCGCATGCACATGGAGCTGAGAAATAGACAGGCAGGTGCAATCATGCGGAAAGAGAGCAGGAATATGAATGAAAAGCATAGGTGACAGAGATGATGGAAAATGAGCATGGCAAGCAGATGAGGAAAAGAGAGCAAAAGTGCAGGAGGAAGCACGCAGCCAAGAGTGGCAGCGCAGATGGGCAGCATGCAGGGCAGGGCACGATGGGCAGGTCAGAGATGGGCAGAGGGGGAGGAGGCAGGGCAGGCAGGGAGGGCAGGCAGCAGGGAGGCAGGGCAGGCAGGGAGGGCAGGGAGGCAGGGAGGGCAGGGCAGGCAGGGCAGGCAGGGAGGGCAGGGAGGCAGGAGGGCAGGCAGGAGGGCAGGGAGGCAGGCAGGAGGGCAGGGCAGGGAGGGCAGGGCAGGCAGGGAGGGCAGGGCAGGGGGGCAGGGCAGGAGGGAGGCAGGGCAGGGAGGCAGGCAGGGAGGGCAGGGCAGGGCAGGGCAGGCAGGAGGAGGCAGGGCAGGCAGGCAGGAGCAGGGCAGGGAGGCGCAGGCAAGGGAGGCAGGGCAGGAGGGCAGGGCAGGGAGGGCAGGCAGGGAGGGAGGGCGGGGCAGGCAGAGGCGCAGGGCAGGCAGGGCAGGGCATGGCAGGAGGCAAGGGCAGGCAGGCAGCAGGAGGGCAGAGCAGGGAGGCAGGCAGAGAGGGCATGCAGGCAAGGCAGGCAGGGAGGGGGGGGGCAGGCAGGGAGCAGGGCAGGAGGAGAGGAGAGGCAGGGAGGGCAGGAGGGCAGGGATGGCAGGCAGGGCAGGGCAGGCAGGAGGCAGGCAGGGAGGGCAGGGCAGCGGGAGGGCAGGCAGGGAGAGGCAGAGCAGGCAGGAGGCAGGGCAGGGCAGGAGCAAGGGCAGGCAGGGAGCAGGGCGGGAGAGAGGGGAGGCAGGGAGGGCAGGCAGGGAGGAGGCAGGAGCAGGAGGCAGGAGCAGGAGGGAGAGGAGGCAGGGAGGCAGAGGGAGGAGGCAGAGAGAGCAGCAGGAGGGAGGAGAGGAGGAGGCAGGGAGGGAGGGAGAGAGAGGCAGGCAGGAGGAGAGGCAGGAGGAGCAGGAGAGAGGAGGAGAGGAGGAGGGCAGAGAGAGGAGGAGAGCAGGAGGAGAGGCAGAGCGCAGAGAGGGGCAGAGAGAGAGGAGGAGAGAGGGAGAGGAGAGAGAGAGAGAGGCAGGAGAGAGCAGGGAGGAGAGAGAGAGAGAGGGAGAAGAGGAGGAGGAGAGGAGGAGAGGAGGAGAGAGGAGGAGCAGGGAGAGGAGAGAGAGAGAGAGAGCAGGAGAGAGAGAGAGAGAGAGGAGAGAGAGAGAGCAGAGAAGAGGATGAGAGAAGAGAATGAGAGAGAGAGAGGAGAGAGAGAGGAGAGAGGAGGAGAGAGGGAGAGAGAGAATGAGATCGAGAGAGTAGATGAGAGAGAGACGACACGTGAAGAAGAGAGAAGAGAAGGAGAGAGAGAGAGGGAGAGAGAAGAGAGAAAAGAGAGATGAGAGATGAAGAGGAAGAGGAGAGAGAGAGAGAGGAGAGAGGAGAGAGAGAGGAGAGATGAGAGAGAGAGAGGAGAGAGAGAGAAGAGAGAGAGAGGAGAGAGAGAGAGAGAAGAGAGGAGAGAGGAGAGAGTGGGAGAGAGATGGGAGAGTGTGTGTTGTGGTGTGTGTGTGTGTGTGTGTGTGTGTGTGTGTGTGTGTGTGGTGTGTGTGTGTGTGTGTGTGTGTGTGTGTGTGTGTGTACACGGAAGTGCCTATACACGTACTGTGACATGCAGCATATCACTCAATCTTGGTGACACAAGGAAACTGAATAAAGAGCGTCTCCCCAGCCAAAATAGTACAATGTGCTATGTTTGTCCATAAACAGAACCTTAGGTATCTTTAATTCTCGTACCAACGCAAATTCAGATGGCAAAAGATCTGAGTCAGCATGGTCAATAACAAATAAACAACCAGGAATAAAACATATATTATTTTTTAAAAATTATTTAGTTTCAAAAAGCAATCATTGACGAAAACCACACACACACACACACACACACACACACACACACACACACACACACACACACACACACACACACACACACACAACACACACACACACACACACCACACACACACACACACTATTTTCTTAAAAGGGCACTCCAAGGAGATGTCTTAAAAATAAACATTGTTATGCAGTTACGCAATGGCCTAATAATGCAAACTTCAACATATGAAAAGGTTACATAGTTTCCTTATAGTTGTAATACAAAAGATAATTAAAAAAAACAAGACGATGTGTCTAAGATGTGTTAGTTCAATCACTTCATTATGAAAATATTCACGCAAAATGTTGCATACAAATATTAGGAGTTCGCAAGAAAACACTTGTCTTACCTGTCATGGGAGAATTAAGGAGATGGTTGAGATACCCCCAAAACCCATCATTTAATAACATTTTTGGTTCACTTGACAGAATCAAAAGAGAATACTTATTTGAAGTTACTAAATAATAAGTGCATCAAAATAATGGAAAGGATTACTGGATAAATGTCATCAAAAACAGTCATCTATATCCAACTTAAACATGTGTAGAATAACCACAGTACATAAAGATTATGCTATACCAAAACACACCAAAACTTGAAGAACTATATAGAGCTTTAAGGGATCAAAAAAGGTCATTTTCGCGGTTGAATTTTTAGAAGTCGGTTTCACATGTTTGTAGAAGGGAGCCATGTGGACTAATGTGCACAACCAACAATCATAGATGCGCATCAAGCTAATTTCATATGATAGAGCAAAGAAGATGACCAAAATATACCCAGAGAAAAAGAAAATATAATGTTTAACCCAAAAAAGAAGAACGAGAGTCACTGAGTTGTAATTATAAAATGATTAAGAAATGACTTGTTACAATGTTTAAACAAACAAAGGTAACATGGAAAACACGAGGTGTAAGTGTTTAACGACGAAACTCCGTGACATAAGGTGCATGATTATTGTCCCAGAAAGCAAGAAACCCTAGACAAGTACAGACATTGCGCGAATATACCATTTTTAAAGTTATTTAGCAGAATATGTTTTGTGTAGCTTGAAGTAAGACTCGCTTCTGACGAAAGACAGTAAAAGAGTGTCTGATTCTGATTACACTACACAAACACAGTACAACACCACACACAAACTACACACACACACAACACAACACACCAAGACAATATATACCACACAGAGCGCGTAACATTCAATTCCACTCAGCTATTCTGTCTGGAAAGTCAGGTATATATTTCACAGACTAAGCAGTGTTCCGTAAATTATATCACAACACGCCATGACAATATCTAAACAAACAGAAGACCCAGAGGCAAGAGCTATGCTAACACAAAGGCAAGGCGAAGACACCAGAGTAAGGATTAAAAGAGAAGACAGTGACAAGTGTATCTATACCACACAAAGGCAGGCGAAGACACCAGAGGTGACAAGTGTATCTATACCACACAAAGGCAGAGTCGAAGACACCAGAGGTGACAAGTGTATCTATACACACAAAGGCAGGAAGACACAGAGGTGACAAGTGTATCATACCACAAGCAGGAAAACACAGAGGTGACAAGTGTATCTATACCACACAAAGGCAAGTGAAGACACCAGAGGTGACAAGTGTATCTATACCACACAAAGGCAGGCGAAGACACCAGAGGTGACAAGTGTATCTATACCACACAAAGGCAGGTGAAAACAGAGGTGACAAGTGTATCTATACCACACAAAGGCAAGTGAAGACACCAGAGGTGACAAGTGTATCTATACCACACAAAGGCAGGTGAAGACACCAGAGGTGACAAGTGTATCTATACCACACAAAGGCAGTGAAGACACCAGAGGTGACAAGTGTATCTATACCACACAAAGGCAAGTGAAGACACCAGAGGTGACAAGTGTATCTATACCACACAAAGGCAGGCGAAGACACCAGAGGTGACAAGTGTATCTATACCACACAAAGGCAAGTGAAGACACCAGAGGTGACAAGTTTATCTATACCACACAAAGGACAGGTGAAGATACACCAGAGGTGAAACAAGTGTATCTATACCACACAAAGGCAAGTGAAGACACCAGAGGTGACAAGTGTATCTATACCACACAAAGGCAGGCGAAGACACCAGAGGTGACAAGTGTATCTATACCACACAAAGGCAGGTGAAGACACCAGAGGTGACAAGTGTATCTATACCACACAAAGGCAGGTGAAGACACCAGAGGTGACAAGTGTATCTATACCACACAAAGGCAAGTGAAGACACCAGAGGTGACAAGTGTATCTATACCACACAAAGGCAGTGAAGACACCAGAGGTGACAAGTGTATCTATACCACACAAAGGCAGGTGAAAACAGAGGTGACAAGTGTATCTATACCACACAAAGGCAGGTGAAACCAGAGGTGACAAGTGTATCTATACCACACAAAGGCAGGTGAAGACACCAGAGGTGACAAGTGTATCTATACCACACAAAGGCAAGTGAAGACACCAGAGGTGACAAGTGTATCTATACCACACAAAGCAGAGTGAAGACACCAGAGGTGACAAGTGTATCTATACCACACAAAGGCAGGTGAAGACACCAGAGGTGACAAGTGTATCTATACCACACAAAGGCAAGTGAAGACACCAGAGGTGACAAGTGTATCTATACCACACAAAGGCAAGTGAAGACACCAGAGGTGACAAGTGTATCTATACCACACAAAGGCAAGTGAAGACACCAGAGGTGACAAGTGTATCTATACCACACAAAGGCAGGTGAAGACAACAGGTGACAAGTGTATCTATACCACACAAAGGCAGGTGAAGACACCAGAGGTGACAAGTGTATCTATACCACACAAAGGCAAGTGAAGACACCAGAGGTGACAAGTGTATCTATACCACACAAAGGCAGGTGAAGACACCAGAGGTGACAAGTGTATCTATACCACACAAAGGCAGTGAAGACACCAGAGGTGACAAGTGTATCTATACCACACAAAGGCAGGTGAAGACACCAGAGGTGACAAGTGTATCTATACCACACAAAGGCAAAGGTGAAGACACCAGAGGTGACAAGTGTATCTATACCACACAAAGGCAAGTGAAGACACCAGAGGTGACAAGTGTATCTATACCACACAAAGGCAGGTGAAGACACAGAGGTGACAAGTGTATCTATACCACACAAAGGCAAGTGAAGACACCAGAGGTGACAAGTGTATCTATACCACACAAAGGCAGGTGAAGACACCAGAGGTGACAAGTGTATCTATACCACACAAAGGCAGGTGAAGACACCAGAGGTGACAAGTGTATCTATACCACACAAAGGCAGGTGAAAACAGAGGTGACAAGTGTATCTATACCACACAAAGGCAGGTGAAGACACCAGAGGTGACAAGTGTATCTATACCACACAAAGGCAGGTGAAGACACCAGAGGTGACAAGTGTATCTATACCACACAAAGGCAGTGAAGACACCAGAGGTGACAAGTGTATCTATACCACACAAAGGCAGGTGAAGACACCAGAGGTGACAAGTGTATCTATACCACACAAAGGCAAGTGAAGACACCAGAGGTGACAAGTGTATCTATACCACACAAAGGCAGGTGAAGACACCAGAGGTGACAAGTGTATCTATACCACACAAAGGCAGGTGAAAACAGAGGTGACAAGTGTATCTATACCACACAAAGGCAGGTGAAGACACCAGAGGTGACAAGTGTATCTATACCACACAAAGGCAAGTGAAAACAGAGGTGACAAGTGTATCTATACCACACAAAGGCAGGTGAAAACAGAGGTGACAAGTGTATCTATACCACACAAAGGCAGGTGAAGACACCAGAGGTGACAAGTGTATCTATACCACACAAAGGCAAGTGAAAACAGAGGTGACAAGTTATCTATACCACACAAAGGCAGTGAAGAACAGAGGTGACAAGTGTATCTATACCACACAAAGGCAGGTGAAGACAACAGATGGTACAAGTGTATCTATAACCACACAAAGGCAGTGAAGACCAGAGGTGCAAGTGTATCTATACCATCACAAAGGCAGGTGAAGAACAGAGTGACAAGTGTATCTATACCACACAAAGGGCAGAGATGAAGTACTAACCAGAGGTGCGACGAAGTGTATCTATACCACACAAAGGCAGGTGAAACACCAGGTGACAAGTGTATCTATACACACAAAGGCAGGTGAGAACAGAGGTGACAAGTGTATCTATACCACACAAAGGCAAGTGAAAGACACCAGAGGTGACAGTGTATCTATACCACAAAAGGCAGGGAATGACACGAGTGACAAGTGTATCTATACAGACAAAGGCAGGTGAAACACCAGAGTGACAAGGTGTATCTATACCACACAAAGGCAAGTGAAGAACCAGAGGTGACAAGTGTATCTATACCACAAAGGCAGGTGAAAACAGAGTGACAAGTGTATCTATCCACACAAAGCAGTGAAGACACAGAGGTGAACAAGTGTATCTATACCCCAGAAAGCATTGAACAAACCGAGAACGTGACAAGTGAATATGCCCACAAAGGCTGCTAAGAAACAGAGGTGACACAGGTTGTATCTATTAACCAACCATGACAGGTCAGTGGATCTTAACACTAGTAGTAAAGATCTATACCACACCACAGCAAGTCATCGAACGAATGCGAACGGGACATAGCAGTAAATCTTATGGAGCCACAAGGAACAGTGAAAATACAAAAGATAAAGTGTATCTAAGTACACACAACTGAAGCCAATCATAAACACAATAACCGGAGTGCGTTGACTGAAACGATTATGAATCATTCGGACAGAAAGTTTACTCCAAACATGAAATTACAGAAATCCATGGTTATGACAGCTGGTGAAGAAATAGAAATACTGTGAATTAACAAACCGATGCGGGTACGCCCAGTGTCTTTTGACCGGAGCTGATTCCATTCAAATTTTTACCTGAGTTAACATCAGTGCCTACTCCGCTCTCCTCAAAAGTCCTTCGGATGAGACTATAAACCGATGTCTCGTGTGCGAACGAACGCAGAACATCCTACGCACACGTTAAAACCTGCTCCGCTTTTCGGAAGAGTACGCCATTGTGTGCCGGTGGGAACAGATGACAAAATTTACAAAATGCATACACACGGGGACTGAATGTAAAAAAGCCCCATGAATGCTTATTCCATTATCCTCGAAATAAAACGATAATAATAAATCAGAAGTTTTGATTTTCGATCTGAGAATTAACAAATATAATCATTGGACAGAAGGTTTGAACACCAACATGAGAAATTCCAGCATGTCCTGGCTGTGATAACCACAACAGCTATGGAGAAGGGGAAGAGGAAGGAAAGCTCTGTAACTTGCTGACAATAGGCTGCACTGTGGCTACAGCACCCAAGGCTGTAGTTATGTATGATTCACAATAGCAATGCTGTTTCCACTTCTTTTCTATCAATTTCATGCTCGTGGGAAATATGCATTGTTTGATAGTACATGTGTCTCCTATGCAATCGTCCCCCTGTCTTGTAAACCTGACTTGACCTGTAAACCTGACCCCTGTCTTGTAAACCTGACCCCTGTCTTGTAAACCTGACCCCTGTCTTGTAAACCGGACCCTCTGTCCTGTAAACCAGACCCCCTACCACCCAGGTTTCTCTTTAATCAAGCTCCCTGACAGCTTGTTGCCTGCTGGTATCTTTATCAGCAGCTGTCATAAAACACTCACCTAAAAACACACCCCGCGAAGTTGCAATGCGCTACGTTAATGGTGGGTAAACGGCGCATATGCAAAATCTCACCATTGGTGAACCTCGGAGCTCCAGCCAAGGAACGAAAACAATTAACAAAAACAAAAACGTACTCGCCTACTCTCAAGTATACACGCACTCAGATCATCATCATCTAACCGGCAGGCTGCGTTGTTGTTTGCTGTAATGTTTCATGATACAACTCCTGTCCATATGCATTCTCAAACACTGGTTGGTAGTGACTGTCGTTTCCAATTCTGACTTTCAGAGTTCTTGCACTACAGTGTTCAAATTGAAACCCGCTATGTGACTGTGTTCACAAAACGGAAAGGTTTGTTTTGTTATTGTCTGCCTGCATCTTCAGATATACCCTTTTACCAGCAACCTGATGTCATGAAGTCTGGTTCGTTGTTGAGAATGGATCTGCATCGTAGCTGCAACACTGCTCTGCAGGTTTAGGTTACACACATCCTTCGGATGAGACTATAATCCGAGGCCCCGTGTGCGAACGCACGCAAAACATCTTGTGCACACGTTAAATCCTGTTCCTCTTTTCGTAAGAGTAGGCCATTGTGTGCCGGTGGGAACAGATGACAAAATTTACAAAACCGCATACACACGGGGATTGGATGTAAAAAAGCACATAAGTGCTTATTCCATTGTCCTCGATATAAAAGAATAAAATAAAATAAAAAATAAAATAAACTTCATTTATTCTATGAACTTTTCAACTTTGCCTAAAAAGTTCTTACATGCTGCACTGAATAGAATGTTCCATGGTATTTCACAATACAGTTTGCAGCAGCCTCCATAACTCACCCATTGTCTTTAATTAAAACAACCATGGATCAGGTTAGATCAACAAGTCTCAGTTAATATAGCTGTGTTAGTTCAAGTCTTTAGTACTATGTATTTTCAAATCAATAACGCATTTCCAGTGATTTTCTTCACGTTAGTTGTTCTGTACATTTTAAACAGCACTGTGGAACTTTGTTCCTCTGTGCTAAACATTCATTATGACACTGGTTCCCTTTAGGGCAGTGGCCCCTAATACATTCAGTATGTCTCCTCTCGTGGTAAATCGTAGTCATTTATCTGACAAACATTATACAGAAATAATAATGTGAGCACGAACTTACACAACAATAAGTTGGCATGTTACCCCCTTACCTGCATCCAGTTTTCTGGATTGTTTCATCAATGAAACGTATTCTTAAAGCACTGAAGGCAGGAGCTTTGCCAAATAAAGCAGTGTTGATATGAGTCAATTTATAAATATAGTTTTCCCATGAAAAAATGTCAACTAGGATGCATCACACCGATCTCTTCATTACAAAAAAGTGTACCACATATCGGTTTAATTGTGGTTTTTCTAGTGCTATGTGGTCTTATCAAGTTTTTCTGAATACAGTTTTACTCACAGCCAAACAGCTGTGCTTTGTTTCTTTTTTTCTTTTTTTTCTCAGCTTCTGAAGTTATTTCTTATCTTCCTAGTTTCATTTCTGCTCTTTCTTTCTTTCTTCCTTCCTCGACTTTGTTGTTTTGTCTTTTCACAGTAGACTCTTTGTCGCTGCCCTGACAGCACACTGCCTGCTTTGTTCCTGCTAGACACTGCCTGACCTGTTCCTGGTAGACACTGCCTGCTTTGTTCCTGCTAGACACTGCCTGCTTTGTTCCTGCTAGACACTGCCTGCTTTGTTCCTGCTAGACACTGCCTGCTTTGTTCCTGCTAGACACTGCCTGCTTTGTTCCTGCTAGACACTGCCTGCTTTGTTCCTGCTAGACACTGCCTGCTTTGTTCCTGCTAGACACTGCCTGACCTGCTGTGGAGGGTCGCGGAGCAGCTGATACGGAAGCAGCCACCAGACCTGAACTAATCAGGACAACAATGGACAACCATGACCGAAATGTCCTCTTGTGCAATTCACGATGAGGTAGTAACACTCTAGGCATTCGATGCTCGCCACGGCATATATTTCCTCTCTCTCTCTCTCTCTCTCTCTCTCTCTCTCTCTCTCTCTCTCTCTCTCTCTCTCTCTCTCTCTCTCTCTCTCTCTCTCTCTCTCAACACACACACACACACACACACACACACACACACACACACGTGTGTGAGTGTGTGTGTTTCTTTATGGGGGCGGGGTGGGGAAGCAGGTGGCAGCTGTGCTTGTGTTACCTGTCAGTCCTGCTGTTCTAACACTACCCACTCCCATCTCACCGCCAAAGCCCCACTCCAGCTTATCCTAGCGAACACTGCAGAGTTATACCATCACAGGTAGCAATCAATGTCAAGCTGCCATCAGACCACTGACCACAGGAGGTCCGCATTGCTTCTGTATTATTTTGGCAGTGTTCAATGGAGTATGTTCTAAGGCTGCAATCGCAAAACATGATCTGCTAAGCCCCCTACTGAAGACAAAGGAGCTCTAAGTGTGGACTTTGATCAACTGTAAAGTCCACCTGTGGTGATAACCATTACTACGTCATCTGATACCTGTCTCCCACAAATCGTCATACCCAACACAGAAGGCTTTGACACAAACTCACTACAGGATTGGTCTTCCTTCCTCGGCTACCGCTCCCAGGTTTGCCAATGGTGCAAATGCCACCGCTGTTACCCGCCGTTAAGATATCCGCATTCCAACTTCAAGGATGGTGTCTAAACACACCTGTACGTATGCATGGGTCTTTATGAACGTTGTCATCCGTTCCTGCCGGGCACGAAATGGACCACTCCGAAAGGCGGAGTGAGTTTTTAACGAGTGTACAGGATGCTTTGCGTGCATTCGCACACAGGGCCTTGGTTCATAGGCTTACCCGAATAATTTTGGAGGAATGGAATCAATGCTGATGTGAACTCCAGGGGAAAATCTCCTAAAATGGGTGCCTTTGTAATGACTCAGTCCCGGGACGTCAGACCTCGAGCGCAAGGCTAACCACTAGGCGGCCCCCTCCTACCCCCCCCCCCCCCCCCACCCTCCTCTATGGTGAGAAAGTATAGGGAAATTGAATCTAAGATCACTGTGATTACAGAGAGAGTACTATATATGCATGCGCAAGCACAGACACAAACACTTGCGCGCGCACGCACACACACACACACACACACACACACACTCACTCACACACACACACTCACACACAGAAAGACCAATAGACCACAGACCCAGCTCTATACCACCACATGCAATATTCACTACGCAGAAAGATGCACCATGTCACGCCTACTCCCCCAAAGCGAAGGGAAAACAAGACCTGCCTGTCCTGCGGGAAAAGAAAACGCTGTGTCCAGCCTCAAGGGCAGGGGCACAGGAGGGCAGTGCATGGTTTTTATTTTGTTTTATTTTTAATTCATAATAAAGGATTGTTATTTTTAAGGGCTAGGTGTGGGATAATTAGTTGTCTGAAAATGTGAAACAAGTTTAGTTTTTGGGGATTAATGAGATTCAAATTAATGTACACAGAAATGCATGACTAAATTTGTTAACAAGGATAGAAAGCTGAAGAAGTTTAACTAAACAATCCAGATAAGGACTGGTAACGTCCTCAAAAGAACTAAGAAGACAAATGGTTTTGAAATAGTTTTTTTTTCTTCCCATAGGGTGGCTAGTGTTTTGAATGTAGGTCGACTTCGTAGCAAATGTGACTATTTCAAGTGTAGCACTTTTTTCAACAAGATACTAAATATTTCAAATGTAGACTGTATTTTTACCTGATAGTGATCATGTTTTACTCTCACGCTTTCCCGAACAAGATAATTAGTGTTTTGAGCATAGGTCTTTTTTTGCACAAGACAGTATAAGAACTTTTTCATACAACATGGCATTATCTTGAGTTTAGCACTTTTGCTTTTAAGGTGGTAGATATTTCGGGTAGCACTTTTTCGTCAAAGTGGCTTTGTTTCGAATGTACAAGTTCATATTTCGGATATATCACTTCTTCGCAAAAGTTTAGAACATTTTGAATATAGCTCTTCTTGGAACAAGATAATAGACATTTTGAGAGTAGCTTTTCTTCATGCAAGACAATTAATATTTCAAAAATGTCTCTTTTTGCACAATGGTAAATATCTCCAGTATCTATCTTTTTTACTAGTTCTGGCAGCAATGCTAGACTTATGTCCCATCCTCTGTCTTGTCATTGGATCTTCAGTCAAGTCAGGTCAAGTCAAAAACACTTTATGAAGGGCAATGACAATAGTACATTCCTTGTGAGGCAAAGGCGTCAGTCACAAGGAGTCAGTTTTCTACTTCTAATCTGATCACACAAAATATGTGGTTTTCAAAATGTCATGAAAGCAATGATTTATAAGTATTCCCTTGAAAAAAGTAGTAGTAAAAATACAAGCATTGCTGCTACTGCTTTTTATTCTTCATCTTTGATGTGTGTTGTCAGAATGTATTCTGCACGTCTGGTTTCCCCCCGTGATTAATGTATGGTTCAAGCGCCAGCTTTTCACAAAATGATAAAACAGTAAAATAAAATCTGAATTGGAGCAAATGAATATCATAGCATTTTAGACGAGTGAGATACCTCTAACTACCTATGCAGTACATGTGCTACCTTCATCGCGAGCTTCCGTGCGCGCGCGCACACACACACACACACACACACACACACACCCGAAGTCCCGAGCGTAAACGCATGCACATTTTGTGCATAGGATAAAAGCTCCTATAGCTTGCAGAACAGAGCAGAGCAGCTCTGGTGGTGGCGGGGAGGACACAGGGAAACTCAACAAGCATCCTGCCTCCCGCAGAGGGATGGGCTCCGCCAGCCTGAACGTGCTGATGACACTGGTCTCTGAATTGCCCAGGGCATTGCCCCACACTCCACAAGTTAAGCCAGATGTCCAGTCTGGGGGAGAATGCGATACTGTGGAGAACCTGTACCATAGAGTTGACTGATGAGAATGTGCTAAAAACCCAGTCCACCCTCAAACAAGCCGGATGCTTACACTGAATGCTGACATCACTGTTTGTAGGATTCGATTTGAGGCAGCATTCCAGTGTCTTTAGAGGATGAACACAGTGTTGGACATCAACAGACATGGCATAAACCTGCTGTTCATGGGGAGGAGGGGTGCCGAAATTCCATATCATTCATCATGTACGATAGACAGTGCATGCCAGTTTTCGTTGTTGTTGTTGTTGTTGTTGTTGTTGTTGTTGTTGTTGTTGTTGTTGATGCTGCTGCTGCTGCTTCTGCTGCTGCTGCTGCTGCTGCTGCTGCTGCTGCTGCTGCTGCTGCTGCTGCTGCTACTGCCGCTGCTGCTTCTGCTTTTGCTGTTTCTCCTACTGCTGTTCTTGTTCTTCTTTATGCCATCATCATCATCATCATCATCATCAAATCATCATCATTACAATCATCATCATCATTACAATCATCATCATCATCATCATCATCATCACTAGTAGTGCTTTTAGCCATGCCACTCTTGTTTTTATATATTTAGAACATGATTGTTTTAGCTGAACCGACTTCACTCTTCCCAAAAGTCCTTCAGATGAGACTGTAAACCGAGGTCCCGTGTGCGAACGGAGGCAGAAAATCTTGCGCACACGTTAAAACCTGTTCGGTTTTCGGAAGAGTAGGCCGTTGTGTGCCGGTGGGAACGGATGACAAAATTGACAAAACTGCATACACATGGGTGCTTATTCCATTATCCTCGAAATGAAAGAATAAAAAAGTAGTTAAAATCTGTGATATTTTCTAAGGGAATGTTTTCAGTCTGTATTTCATGCTCTGACAGTTGGTTCTGGCAAAATGAGCACTTATGTCTTTTTGACATTGAGCTGGAGACTGGTTCTTCTTCCTGTTCTATCTCCTCTGTGCAATACTGTCTTCGTGCTGGTAATGTTATCAGCTAACATGCTGTATCCTCAGCGTAGTGCAGATTTGTTATGTTTCTGCCACCTATTTTAAGACCACACAGTGTAGAAGAAGAAATGACATTTTTGCCACTGTTCTGTACTATTTAGTTTTAAGCGTATTATTTTTATAACTGTGCTGTAAACACAATTTTGTAGAACTCATCTGTAGCATTTAGGTATAAACACATTTTTGTAGAATTCTGTAACAGTTAATAAACACATTTTGTAGAACTCTGTAACAGTTAATAAACACATTTTTGTAGAACTCTGTAACAGTTATTGAACACATTTTTGTAGAATTCTGTAACAGTTAATAAACACATTTTTGTAGAACTTTGTAACAGTTAATGAACACATTTTTGTAGAATTCTGTAGCAGTTAATAAACACATTTTGTAGAACTCTTCTATGATATTAAGTTATAAACACAGTCTATTGGAAATCACTTTGTCTCTGGCTGTTTATCTCTCTATCCATCTATCTGTCTACACACGTATACACACACACTCCCTCTCCCCTTCTCTTCTCTCTCTCTCTCTCTCTCTCTCTCTCTCTCTCTCTCTCTCTCTCTCTCTCTCTCTCTCTCTCTCTCTCTCTCTCTCTCTCTCTCTCTCTCTCTCTCTCTTTCCTTCAAAGAGGAAGGACGGTTAAGATATTCACCTGCCTCACAAGTAGACCGTCAGGTTCTGGGTTCAATTCTCAGCCTTGCCCTTTGTTTCCCAGTTTGACTGGAAAATCAAACCTCGAATGCACGCATAATAGATTGCGCAAACGATAAAAACCCATTCCACCTTTCTGAAGAGTAGGCCATGCCGTGCCGGTACGAACAGATGACAATTTTTTAAAATTGTACACAGGTGTGTTTGAACACAATCCCTGAAGTCGGAATGCGGCTACTTTAATGATGGGGGATTTATAGTTGCATATACAAAAATCTCTGAGAACCTCAGAGCTCTAGCCGAGGATCGAAAAAAAAACCCAACAAACTTTTCTTCACACACAACCCCACCCCCCCCCTTACCCTTTCTAGCCATATTCTGCGTTCTTTCCCTTCCTCACTCCGCTTCTTCATTCCTGTTCATCTTAACCTTCCCCCTCTTTCTTTCTTTCGCTTTTTTTTAATGGTCCCAGTAAAGCTCGCCACAAGACACACTGTGACAGCCATCCGTCTTGGCAGAAAACACGCAGCTCTTTCACCATTCTTCTGCTCCACGACTGACACCACGCCTGCTTCACCCTACAGCGAGAGAGAGAGAGAGAGGAGAGAGAGAGAGAGAGAGAGAGAGAGAGAGAGAGAGAGAGAGAGAGAGAGAGAGAGAGAGAGAGAGAGAGAGAGAGAGAGACAGCGAGAGAGAGCAGTACTTTATAAAGCGGCGTCAGAAGCATGTTGCACTGTCTTTGGTCACACCAGCTATACAACCAGCTTCCTCCGTTCACCGTTTTCGTTTCCATCTGGGTCTTGGCTTCAGACCTCTCCCCACGGTGAGTAAATTGAAAAAGATGGTTCAATCTAATAGCCTGTATGTGTAATGATGTATTTATTTTACTTTATTTTACTTTATTCTTTTATTTCCAGAATAATGGAGTAAGCACTCATGTGCTTTTTTTTTTTATCGAGTTCCCGTGTGTATGCAGTTTTGTAAATTTTGTCATACGGTCCCACCGGCACACAATGGCCTACTCTTCCGAAAAGCGGAACGGGTTTTACCATGTGCGCAAGATGTTTTAAGTGCGTTCGCACACGGGACATCGGTTTGTAGTCTCATCCGAAGGACTCTTGGGGAGAGTTGAGTCGGCACTGATGTTAACTCCAGAGGAAACATCCTCTTGAATGAGAATTGGACCTGGGTCCAATTATATTTTTATGGTCCCAGTAAAGCTCGCCACAAGACACACTGTGACAGCCATCCGTCTTGGCAGAAAACACGCAGCTCTTTCACCATTCTTCTGCTCCACGACTGACACCACGCCTGCTTCACCCTACAGCGAGAGAGAGAGAGAGAGAGGAGAGAGAGAGAGAGAAGAGGAGAGAGAGAGAGAGGCTATCCTGCCCCCCCCCCCCCCCCCTGTGTAAATAGCGTGTATATGTAATACAGCAGACAGCCTGTATATGTAATACAGCAGACAGCCTGTATGTGTAATACAGCAAACAGCCTGTAATACAGCAGAGAGCCTGTATGTGTAATAAGCAGACAGATGTATGTGTAATACAGTACACAACTGTAATACATCAGACAACTAATACAGCAGACAGTCTGTATGTGTAATACAGCAGACAGCCTGTATGTGTAATACATAAGACAACTGTAATACAGCAGACAGCCTGTATGTGTACAACAGAGACTGCTCAAACACCTTCGTAATGTCATAATGCCATATCATATTCTATTCTTCAGCTAGTTCAGAATGTTACATTTTTTCAGGGCACCCAGGGCTACCCATTCATACTGACAGACATGAGGAAAAATATCCAAGCAACATTGAGAAGAAGAAGAAGAAGAAGAAGAAGAAGAAGAAGAAGAAGAAGAAGAAGAAGAAGAACAAGAACAAGAAGAAAAGAACAAGAACAAGAACAAGAACAAGAACAAGAATGACAATAATACTTTTAACAATGATAATAATATTAGAAAGAAAAGAAAGTTATTGTGGATCGGTGGTCTAGAGTTAACGCCACCATGTGGAAAGTGAGACGTCGTGGATTCAATTCCGCTAGAATTTAAACATTTTCTCGATTCACTAGACTATAAAAGGTGTTCTGGGTGCTAGTCTTTCAACTGTACCTTCTTGATGTCGAGATATTCTTCATCTCTGTCAAGCTGGATTTAGTGTAGGCGATTCTGTTGTGATTTCTTGATCCCTTCTGCCTTCTTCATTGACCACTATTGTGCCAGATGCTTAAAATGCTGAAATTGACCCAGTGGTTTGCCGTCTCCTTGCACTTTTGCTTCTTTCTCCTCTTTTCTACTGATGACCATATCTTGGTTTTGTCAACATTCGTGTTTAGTCCATTCTGGCTTTCTTCTTTGACTGTGCTCACCATTTCTTGCAAGTCTTCATGATTTTCTGCTATTGGAGTTATGTCATCTGCATACCGAATCAACGTTTCTTCCGCTGATTGCATTGCCTGTCTTTTCGTTTGATTTTCTGAAGATCTATTATGCTGTATGTAGTTTGAATAAGCAAGGCAACAGGATACAGCCCTGTCTCACTCCTCTTTTGATATCAACAGGTTCTAATCGTTCATCATCTACTCTAATACCTGCCTTGCGGTTCCAATACAGTTTGATTATAATTTTGACGTCTTTACCAGCAATGCCTGTTTTTGTTAAGTGCTGCTATCATTTCTGTATGTTTCACTCTGTCCAATGCTTTTGCATAATCGATGAAACATGTACAATATCAATAATATTCTGCATCTATTTTTTTTTGTTTTTGCTTTGTTGTTGTTGCTGACGGGTGCGGGGGATGGGGATGGGGGGGGGGGGGGGGGGGTCACAGAATTTTCCAAGGGCCAACTCTTTTGTTGCCGTAGATTCTGCTATGTGCACTCAATGTATATCGCGCACGGGGCATCTGTTTATCATTTCATCCGAATGACGAGTACCTAGACCACGTTTTAAAGTCTGTTGATGGAGGAATGGTTGTGTTCAAACAGTGATCAGATCTGCAACTCGTTGCTTTCAAAACAGACCTGTTGCCTCTAAGTCCTTCGGATGAGACTATAAACTGAGGTCCCGTGTGCGAACGCACGCAGAACATCTTGCACACACGTTAAAACCCGTTCCGCTGTTCGGAAGAGTAGGCCATTGTGTGCCGTTGGGAACGGATGACAAAAGTTACAAAACTGCATACACACGGGGACTGATTGAAAATAAGCACATGAGTGCTTATTCCATTATCCTCGAAATATAGTAGTAGTAGTAGTAGTAGTAGTAGTAGTAGTAGTAGTAGTAGTAGTAGTAGTAGTAGTAGTAGTAGTAGTAGTAATAATATAATAATAATAATAATAATAATAATAATAATAATAATGATGATGGATGTGGATCGGGGGTCTAGAGGTAACGCGCCTGTCTAGAAAGCGAAAAGTCCCGGTCCGAAGTGTGCGGTGGTTTGTATCCCGTTTGGACCCGAAACTTTTTCCCTATCCATTAGATCATGAGTGGTGGTCTGAGCGCTAGTCTTTCGGATGAGACGATAAACCGAGGTCCCGTGTGTTGCACATAATTATTTGGCGCACGTAAAAGAACCCACGGCAACAAGGGAGTTGTCCCTGGCAAAATTATGTAGAAAAAGCCACTCTGATAGGGAAACAAATACTGTTGCAGACAGGAAAAAAGAAAAAAATATGAGTGGCGCTGCTCTTGTGGCGACGTGCTCTCCCCGGGGAGAGCAGCCCGAATTTCACGCAGAGAAATCTGCGTGACTTAAAGTGGTATAAATGAAATAAATAAATGAAATAAATGAAATAAATAAATAAATGATGATGATGATGATGATGATGATGATGTGATGATGATGATGATGATGATGATGATGATGATAGACAACCGATCCACTTTTTCTTTCTTACTGCCGCTAGCATTACCCTCTGGCCAGATTAATTTGTCTTTGACTGAACAACTCACGTGTTTCTGCTTTTCTGTTTATGGGCAATTTTGTTTGATTGTTCAGGAGACAAACATGAAGATCTGCCTGTTTGCCGTCCTTTTGGGAGGCTGCACCTTGGCTTCAGGTATGTTGAAAACAAAGTTGTATTGTGTTGTGTTGTGTTGTATTGTAGTATGGTATTATGTTGTATTGACCACTTAGTCACCACATACTTCTATGTGCAATGCGGGCTGCTCCTACAGGAACTACTGAGCTGACAACTCATAGCCGGATGAAGAGTTGTAACTACACAGGTTCAGTCTCAGATATCACTTCTTCTGAATCAAGTGTGATGACAATAGTCAATTTGCGGACATGATGGGAGGTTCATTCAGCTGACTGCAGCAAAAAGCAGGAGCTATGGCTGGTCCTCCATGCTGACACAGTGCAGCACTCAAACTTTAAGCAATGTACCTTGGGCAGGTTGAACTGGCCTGGTGGAGCCCATCCCTATCCAGACTGCAGGTGGCATGCTGGGTATGTTTTGTGTCGTCCACACCGCCGGTGGTGGCTGTCCTAACCTTGTACAAGGAGTTGTCGGGCTTTTGCAGTGTGCACAGTATAGCACAGGGCGTCAGGCGGGACCTCGGCTCATGGTCTCTTTCAAATGACTTTGAGGGTAGTGGAAGTCAGAGCCAATCAAGTTGTTGTTGGGCGTTCCCAGAATACCCAGAGTAGGCTTTCTGTCTCGTTACACCCGGGATCATTCAAGGTTGTTAGCACGCTCTGATCTGGATGAGGCGTGTGTCTCTGGCCGGTTGTTTAGTGTCTGGCCACACAGATAGCCACACTCTGGTGCAGTGGTGCTGACTTGAGGAAGGGAGATGAGCTATTCCATATGGCTCCCCCACAATCTGTTAGACTAGTCTTCTATATGCTATTACCAGGTCTGGGTCAGGACAGCATATGTGTAGGTCTATTGTCCCTGATACTGAAATTATGAACAATTTTCTTTGGTGCTACTCCGTGAACTATGCTGGACATACATACATATTTAATACAATGGAGTTTGTCTTTGAATGATAGAGTGGTGTGTGAGTGATATCTTCAGTTTAACGTTTATGCATGCAGTAAAAAAAAAAAAAGGGGCACTCTTCTCCTGTAAGAGATATTCCCCAGACGGATCAGTTTGAAATTCACACAGGAAATTTGCCGTGAACTGTTGTAAATGAATGGTGCTACACAGATCTCTTCAAGGATAACAGCGACCATGATGTAGGAATACTCTGCAATGCAGTCCTAATCATTGTTATCATTGTCTCAATGTCTTACTGAGAAATACAGTCCTAATCATTGTCATCAATGTCTTATTGAGAAACACAGTCCTAATCATTGTCATGATTGTCTTACTGAGAAATACAGTCCTAATCATTGTCATAATTGTCTTAATGTCTTACTGAGAAATACAGTCCTAATCATTGTCATCACTGTCTTACTGAAAACAAAGTCCTAATCATTGTCATCATTGTCTTACTGAGAAACACATTCCTAATCATTGTCATCATTGTCTTACTGAGAAATACAGTTCTAATCATTGTCATCATTGTCTTACTGAGAAACACAGTCCTATTGTCGTGATTGTCTCAATGAGAAACACATTTGTCTAAATTGTCATCATTGTCTTACGGGGAAACAATCTTTAGGTTTTTAACTCGCCCCAGTCGGCCCCATTGCACACTGAAGCTTACTTTGTAACCGTATTGACTATGACAGCAGCGTGTAAGTTACAACTCTGGAATGTCTGTTGAACAGCTCAACTGGATGTCGGGGGGATCCTCGGGGGAGGAAATGCAGGAGGAACAGTGGCAGGAAGCAGAGTTGCCAGCGGAGGAGGCAGAGGGATGGGGAGGAACAACGGCTTGGACACCATGCTGATGTCCTCCATGGCTGCGAACGACCTCTCCGCTTTGCCCGCCATGGTGATGATGAACCGTAACCCCAGCATGATGAGGGACCCCATGGGCGCCTTGGTCATGTCCAACGCTTTCGGCATAGACGTCCACAAGATCGCTGCGCCCATGGCCATGCTGTCGATGGGCGGCAGTGGCGGGGCCAGACAGTTCATGCCCTGGATGCCCCTGATGAGCGGGGACCCTAGCACTCTGGGCATGGCCCTCAGCATGGGGGGAGGCATGATGAACCCGCTCAGCTTTCTAGCCATGGCTAACATGTAATGCCTGCTGTCCATCAAAACACTGTAGAAACACTTCATTAATAACACTGCTGCCAAGCGCATATGGAAGGCTCTAGGCGGGAAAGGGGGGGGGGAGGTAAAGAGGGTTGGAGGGTGCGGGTTAGGGGGTGTAAGGGTTCTTGATAGCGATTGTGACAGCAGCACAAAAGGGTGAAATGTATTGATTTGACAATCTCACAGCAGCAGAAGAACAGCTCCAAAGTAAACTGACCTTCTCCACTGCTTTTGAGTTGGACAGGGTTACCTCTCGAATTTCCTCAGACGCCATACCATGGCACTCTGCCTTCAACTCCGCCCTTCCTGTTCTCTCTCCCTCATGCAGGTAGGTGTACACGTTACGGGTTTAGGACTAGAGTTCATTGAAACGTGTGGAGTTTCCCCCTAGCCCCTCCCTGTGGCTTTCCTCAGTCATGCTGTGCCGGGAAACACCTCCACCGCTCTCCTGCCTTCCTGCCTTTTCTACAACAACTCATTAAATGGACTGAGGGCATGTGCTGTCTCTGTCACTGGCCCGGACAAGCCTGTGTCTGCGTGTATCTGTGTTGTGAAGGAGAGAGAAGAACCAGGGCGCCATTCAACGCGTTCTGGCTGCGGGGTACTGTGCTGAGAGGGCATGGCGGCCGCTGATGTTTGTCACCAATACCTGTGACGTTGGTCCTCTCCTCAATGTCAGCCTGGCAGCATGGCTCAGTATCGGAAGGACCTGTCTTCTGGCTGGCTGCCCCAAGTCTCACTCACTTCCATGTACTTGTTGACGCCATGCACCAGCATCAGAAAGAATGACACGATATTTTCAGTGTGGGGAAATAACATCCCTAGTGTTCTCCTCTCGCCCCCTCCCTTATATTGACGACATCATCATTTTCTTATCTCAAGGTTTTTCGTTACCCTGTCAAATAAAAATGACATTGAAACAATTGGAACAATACAGGTGTGATATGAGTTGTGTGTGAATGCGTGTGAAAGTCAAATCTAATCCAGTTCTACTGTTTATCCCAGCTGACAAGAGGCCATGTTGGTGCTGGCACCCCATAGCATGTGCACCATGCACCAGAGCCCTCTCACCTTCAAGTAAAGTTGATCAGTCAATGAATCAATGAGCCAAAGTTGATCAGTCAATGAATCAATGAGCTAAAGTTGATCAGTCAATGAATCAATGAGCCAAAGTTGATCAGTCAATGAATCAATGAGCCAAAGTTGATCAGTCAATGAATCAATGAGCCAAAGTTGATCAGTCAATGAATCAATGAGCCAAAGTTGATCAGTCAATGAATCAATGAGCCAAAGTTGATCAGTCAATGAATTAATGAGCCAAAGTTGATCAGTCAATGAATCAATGAGCCAAAGTTGATCAGTCAATGAATCAATGAGCCAAAGTTGATCAGTCAATGAATCAATGAGCCAAAGTTGATCAGTCAATGAATCAATGAGCCAAAGTTGATCAGTCAATGAATCAATGAGCCAAAGTTGATCAGTCAATGAATCAATGAGCCAAAGTTGATCAGTCAATGAATCAATGAGCCAGCCAGTCAGTCTGCTTCTAACATTGACTCTCAGAGACATCAACAAGTCACAACCAGTCTGCACTACCCCCGCCCCCCTTCAAATCCTGATGGCCCTCGTTTGACGTCGTTCACATCCTAGGCAACCACCCATGTCATAATTATCACAACTGCTGCGGCGCGTGGCAGGCTTTGGATCTTGCCACCAGGAACTCCTGAGGGAAAAGTCTCTTGGGCAGTGTAGTCCACTTTTCAAGCAGCGCGACTTGGGGATGTTGAGCATGAATCAACCTGTTCCTGTCTGGACATAGGAGTGTATGATGGCATGCCTGTCTGACAGACAGAAGAGTGTATGATGGCATGCCTGTCTGACAGACAGAAGAGTGTATGATGGCATGCCTGTCTGACAGACAGAAGAGTGTATGATGGCATGCCTGTCTGACAGACAGAAGAGTGTATGATGGCATGCCTGTCTGACAGACAGAAGAGTGTATGATGGCAGAGGAGTGGAGTCAGACCTCCAGTTTTCCCCGGGACAAAAAATACCCTTTTCCGCAGACTCCTCAAACTAGACTGGAACCCAGGCCCCCAGTTTCCCTTAGATGAAAAGTCGACACTCTGACCACTGGACTATATATCCACACACACACACACACACACACACACACACACACACACACACACACACACACACACACACACACACACACACACACATACACACACAAACATAGCCCTGGGCACGTAACACAAATACACATATTTGCACGCACCCGAGCATGTAATACACATGCATGCACACATGCACACACACACGCGCGCGCGCGCGTGCGCGTGCATACACACACACATGCACGCACGTACACATGCACACACTCACAAACATACACACACGTACACATTCATACAAGCACATACACACACACACAAAAGATTTCAAGATTTCAAGAATAGCTGGTAACCATGATTCACGTTAACACATATTAATCAGCTAGTGTAGTAAACATGATTCATGTTAACACATATTACAATGAAATCAGCAGGAAATAATGATTCATGTTAACAAATTTGCACAGAAATCACCAAGAAACAATTGTTCATGTTAACCCATACTGCAATGAAATTAAATGGTAACGATGATCTACATTAAAATACATTGCAACGAAATCAGCTGGTGACAATGTTTCATATTACCACATATTGCAATAAAATCGATTACGATTACTTGTGTTAACATCACAGAAAGCCATAGAACATTTTCAGTAGAACGGAAATAAGTTTGGCAACATGGACAAGTTTTTATTTTCGTTGTGTGTTTAACTGTCTGCAAAGTTAGCATATACCATGAGCATTCTACTTGAGGTGAGAAATGCAGTCTGAAATATTCATTTGAAATGGATTTTTTCTGAAGTCGGAGTGTTGCTGCCAATATGACCAATTCACAGGGGTGATGAGGGAGACAGAGTGCGTAACCGTCTTGAGTGACCACAACGTTTTCAGTTGGGAACTCCCAACAACAGCAACAACAGAAACAACAACAACAACAAAGTGTTGTCAGTATATTGTGAGGATGTTTTCTAGTTCACAAAAACTCTGTGATAGAATACCCAAACCCACCTGCATACACCTCTTTCCCATTCATGTACAAATAATAATAATTACTATTATTATTATTATGTATGGGATTTATATAGCACCGAATCTCGTAAAGTAAACAAATAGAAGCGCTTGCATTCAAATCGTTCAAACGCATGCAACCCTCCACAAATGTCAGGATAAACAAATATCAAATTTATACACACAACACACTTAGGTGGTGTGGTGGAGGTGAAGGTAGCGATTGAAATGTAGGAACAGATAACAGGGAGTATATCTGTCTGACAGGCATGCCATCATAGACACAGCATAAAAATAGACAGCATAAAACAATTAGGATAATCATACTCAACCGTACACTAATCCATCCATCCATCAGTCGAAGGATTACTAAACAACTCAGTGTCCAGCAGTTCATGAATTAGGCAGTGGTGCAGTCAGTGAATCAAACCTATGTCATGAAGCATGATGGGAAACTGTCAAAGAGCTTGAAGTAGCCCAAGGCGTTTAGATGCAGTAATGCAGAGACTGAGGTAGGCCCGCTGAAATGATGACATCATGACAAGAAAAATGTGACAAATATAACTAGAAAACAAGAAACAGCAACCACTATAAGAAGAACCGAAAAATCAGTCACAATAGTATTGAAATACATCAGCAATCAGTAACAAACATATGCTCACTGCACGCATGCGCAAACACACACACACACACACACATTTCTTTAATTCTATTAATCAGTCATCCTGTTCCATCAAAATGCTAGCCACTCACTCACTCAAAGATCTAGTCAGAATACCTCACCACCCTGTCGTTATCAGTGCTGCCATTCCCACACACATGTCATGGACAAATGCCCATCTCCACTCTCTGCTGTCTGTTTCCCTGTGACCAAGCAAAGTGGGGTTGGGGGGGGGGGGGCAGCCAGCTCTAGCCTATGAGCGAGGCGCTGGTGTTCCTGGTCAGTGTGTACAGTCTGACGGCGCGGACGATGAGGTGATACTGCATGGTCAGCTCGGACAGCCCCATCAGCCGGCAGTCACTGGAGGTCACTGCAAACTCCTCATTCCAGGCAGACGGCGGGACGACCACGAAGTCCCAGGCAGACCTCACTTTGCTGCAGAAGCCTCTGACGGTCCTCTGGATCTCTTTGAACTGACGCACCTCCAGGAAAAATTCTGGACCTTCCGCGTAAATGTGGTCCCAGAATAGTTTGTAAAAGTGCCGGTACATGAGGACATCAGCCATTTGGAATTTATTAAACGCGGCCCTCTCTTCAGGAGTGAGGTCCACGTTGCTAAGTGTGTGTCTGGCTCTGGCGTTCTTCACCTTGTACAGGATGTCCTGCATGGACAGACAGGCCTTTCTCTTCAGCAGCACCAAGGATTCATCAAAATACTCCACAACCATCATCAGGTTCAGATCCTTCTCCAGCTGTTCAATGTGGGCAGCAATAGCCCGCTTATGACTGTGCTGCCTTGGTGGAAGACCCGTGTCACCTGCCAGGGAGTTATACACTTCCGGATCGTTGAAGTTCTTCACTATGCGGGGGTGCCTGATGAAGAACAGGATGGCGTCTTTGACAGTGGGTCAGTCTGAATCTGCGGACAAACAGGTTGAGGAAGCCATAGTAGATGAAGCTGGACACGAAGCGATCCCAGGGGTCCCTCATGATGGCGAAGTAGAAGGTGGTGTTGGGCAGCAGGGCTTCAAGATGGCGGCGTTGAAAAATCATGTGATTGAACACCACCTGTACATAAGAGACACGCTGACCAGTGAATAGTACGTTATTTTTTAAAGTTTATTTCGTCGTGTCAAATACGTCCATGTGACTTTTATGGCAATAAATAATTTTTGGTTCTGTGATGCTTAAGTGTTTAATCATATGTAGTTGTCATGTGGATGCTTAAAAACCAGTTCTGGTTCAAAGTTTCAACGCAATCCAATCTTGTTGTTTATACCCCACGCCAACCACAGAGGCCATATCAGGGCTGTCACCTCGTACCAATGTTAAACCTCACAATAACATGTGCAACTATATTCAGATTAAAACAGGGTATAAAACCAACTCTACCATTGTTCCTTGTATCAATGCCCTGGCCAACCATTCAAAGTTTGTTAGAAACAACGCATCGCACAACAAAAGAGAAAAGCAGAAAATAATCCCTGATTGTAAATGCGGGGTCAGGACGAGTTTAAGCACCATTCAGTTGTGGATTCCTCAGTCCTGTATTTCAGCCCGGCCAGCTTAGTTCAAACAGGCTTTTTTCAGGTTGAACTATATTCAGGTATGTGATGAGGGAGGCAAGCAAACACATTCGACAAGGGTGTAGATATGCATATACATGCAGCCATTCATGAACACGCTTCCGCTGAAATACTCTCATACCTGCACTGGCACAGGCACATGCAAATGACCTCACATGCGCGAGCATGTAACATGCTGAGTACATGAGTACGTATCATGTACACGTACACTTTCACAGACGGGGATGCTCCTGTACGCGCGCGAACACACACACACACACAACACGCACACACACACACACACAGGGCACAGGATAGCCTAGTGGTTAGAGTAATGTGCATTGGCTCGTGATCTGCTGACCCGGGTTCGAGTCTTGTTCAAAAGGATTTTTCCTTTGAAGTTAACATCAGTATCAACTCCATTCCCCCGAAAAGTACTTCGGGTGAGACTATAAACCGAGGTCCCGTGTGCAAACGCACGCAGAACATATTGCGCACACGTTAAACCCGTTCCGCTTTTCGGAAGAGTAGGCCATTGTGGGCCGGTGGGAGCGGATGACAAAACTGACAAAAACTGCATATACACAGGTACTGGGTGGTTTTTTTTTTAAAGCACATGTGCGCTTATTCTATTATCCTCGAAATAGAATAAAGTAAATAAATGTAAAAAATATAAAAATAAACACACGCTCGCGCTCCACCCCCACACGCGCGCGCGCACGCACGCACGCACACACACACACACCTGATATCGTTGGCCGGGTGGTACAGGAAACACCTGGCTCTGTGTGATCCCAGGTTCAAAGTAGTTAAAGCGTTCAGTGCCTGGTTTCTGTTGAAAGGTAATGATGCTTTTTTAATCAAACGATTTTGGTACCTGTAAATAGTTAGATTATATTAGTTTTTCATCATACGTGTACCTCTCTCTCTCCTGCCCATCTATCTACCTATCTATCTATCTATCTATCTATCTATCTATCTGTCTATCGATCTATCTATCTATCTATCTACATATCTATCTATCTACCTATCTACCTATCTGTCTGTCCGTCTGTCCGTCTATCTATCGATCTTAACAAACACACACAAATGCCTGTGCGCACCTTTTTAAACACACAACTGCAACTGAAAGGACGGCTATGGAAGCGCTGCCTGCTTCTATCACTGTGTGTTTATTGTCAGCATGGTCCTGACAGCAGCCACCGTCACCGAGTCCTGGCATGCTTAGTGCAGAAACGTTGAAGCTGCGTTGCCCTGGTCTGCACTTCCACCCGTTCTGACATTCTCTTCTTCATTCCATGGTCTTTCAGTCTCTTGAACTAAACGTGTATCATAGGGTTGATGTGTTGTTTGTGTTAAAGACTCGGAAGACCTATCCATGGTTTTCATTGGGGCCAGATTTGAGAGACACGACCATAAGCTAATGCAGTAAAACAAACTAATTAATTGTCTCCCTTGTGTTCATTCTTTTGTGTATTCAGAAAAAAAGAAATGTCGCCACCGTATCAAATATTTTGTATTCAAGTTGTATGAAAAGGAACGACTGGGATTATCATCACATACACAGCGGTTCTGTGACATCTTAGCCGTTTGTTCTGTTGCTTTGAATCAGAAGAACCTGCAAAACCTACGTCTGAAATAAACATATTCATGTCAGGTTCATTTGTGCATCAGTTTCTGAACATGTCAGCCAGTAGATACTAGACATTATCTCGGAGGAGTGTGTGGAAGGATGGTGAGGAGGCCAGAGCGTTTGTGTTGATTTTCGTGTTTATTTTTTGTTACTGTATTTGTTTTCTTTTCTTTGGTTTTTACTTGTTTACTCCTCTGTTTGTTTGTTGGTTGTTTCTTGTTGTTGTTGTTTTCGTTTGTTTTGTTTTTTATCTGTCTACACTTTTTAAGAAGCGCTGTGAACAAACCAAAAAACAGCAACAACAAAAATCTGTCAGCCAGCAGGACAAGGTGTGACGAGGAAAGGAAAACGGTTGCTGTAAGTGACACTTTATTGCCTCCAAATTTCATCGATTTACAAATACAGCACATTATTCGCACCATACTTGCTGCCCGCGTAGAAAATCGATATGTGCAACAGCTACATTTGTCCATGCCTCTCGGCTCTGCTATGTACTGTACGACTAGGGTCACTGCAGACTTTGGGGTGAGAAATCTGGGTCTGCTCTGTTATTGTTTTGTACAACTATCGTCACCCTAGACGTTTTGGCCAGCCATTTTGGTCACATCTGTTACGTTCTATTGTTATGTTATGTTCTATACAACTGTCGTAACTATAGACGCTTTGGTTACAAATTTGGGCTATATCTCTTCCGTTCTCTGCAATTATTGTCCTCATCATGATGGACTTTTGGGGAGATAAATTTAGACAGTTTTTCATAAAGTAAGAGCATCAAATGGTGTTGTTTTCATACTGTTGTTGTCGTGATGGTAGATTATAACTTATATGCATGGTCTAGATGGTATGACAAAACGTGCTGGCTTTAGACAACCACAGAAGTGTAGGAATACCTTGTCTTGAGAATAGTGTGCTATTTCAGGACAAAGACGTACTCTGTGTGTGTGTGTCTCTCTGTCTGTCTGTCTGTCTGTCTGTCTCTGTCTGTCTGTCTGTCTGTCTCTCTCTCTCTCAGATCAACTGGTCTCTCTCTCTCTCTCTCTCTCTCTCTCTCTCTCTCTCTCTCTCTCTCTCTCTCTCTCTCTCTCAGATCAACTGAAGTACGACAAAATAGTCATTGTGATAGTAGTAACCATGATGATGATGGTTGCAATGATGATGGTGGTGGTGATGTAAATGTTGAAGACGATGGTAGTGGTGATGTAGATAATGAGAACGGTGATGGTGGTAATGTAGATGTTGAGGATGATGGGGGTAGTGATGTAGATATTGAGGATGATGGTGGTGGTGATGTAATTGTTGAAGAAGATGTTGACTGGTGATAATACAGAGGGTGAAACTAATGAAGGAGGGGATGTGGATGGTGAAATAACGGTGGCGGTAGTGATGTGGCTGTGGAAGGTGATGGTGGTGGTAATGTAGATGCTGAAAATGATGGTGATTGATGATGATTATCAGGTGAAAAAGACAATGGAGATTATGAGTAGGGTGAAAATGATTGTGGTGGAGATGATGTGGATGTTGTACATAGTGACGGCAATGGCGATGTAGATTTCGAAAATGATTATGGTGATGACGATGTAGATACTGAACATGATGATAGCAAGGATGATGGAGATGTTACAAGGTGGCGTGAGGATGAGAGATATTGATGATGATTACGTAGATGTTCAAAAGATGATGGCGATGATGATGGAAATGCTGAAGGTGAAGTTGATGTAGATGTTGAGGATGATGGTGGTAACAATGACTATGTTGAAAATGCTAAAGATGACGATGGTGACAATGATGTATAAGTTGAAGATGACAGTGGAGGCGATGGTGTAGATGATGAAGATGATGATCGTGACAATGATGTAGACATTGAACATGATGATCGTGACGATGATAATTATACAGGTCGAAGAAGACGATGAAAGTGCAGATTATTAAGGTGATGTTGATGATGACGACGTAGATGGTGATAGTAATGATGGTTATTGTTGATATACTTGTGCAGCTGCTGCTCTAGATAATGAAGGTACTAACGGCGATGATGATGTAGATGCTGAAGATGATGATGGGGATGATTATAACTAGAAGACATTGAGTGTGCTTCTGCATGCTTACAGAATTGGAAATGCAAACTGGAAACGTTTTCTGCTATGTTGTCTACCTACTCCCGGCCCCATCCATGTCTTGTATAGTGGCTTAAGGCCGAAGTACAATAACACTTGTCAGTGTTCAGTGTTCTCTCTCTCTCTCTCACACACACACACACACACACACACACACACACACACACACACACACACACACACACACACATACAGTCTAATATATTGCTTATCAAGTCATAGCCCAAGACTTGATCATTGTGGTCATGGTTCACAAGAATCGGTTGTTGATTTCTTTGTTTGGCTGGTTTTTCCCCTTCAATGTTACATAATACTTTACATACCAGTATATTGGTTCTCCTTCCCCCAAACTCCGTGTATTGTGGCCTAAAGCCAATGTACAGATGTAACACGTTCAGAGTTTACAGTTCTCTCTTTCTCTCTCATCGTGTTACCTACCTTCCGTGGCAGGGCCACATTGAGTGTGTGCCTGAGGGCGTAGCGGGCCAGGATGTTGGCCACTGTGGTACTGGCCGACTTGTGGACCTTCACAAAGGCCAGACTGGGCACGTGGCTGGCAACACCTCGCTCTGGGCAGCCTGCGGACAGGACAGTCCTCTGCCTCGTCCTCAACAGATGCAGGTAATACCTAGCTCTTTTCACTGCCTCACTTTCGGCTGGGACTTCACTAGAACGCCCGCCCCACTTCATGACCGTGTGTGACGTCGTCTTCGGCAGGAGATGCTGATTGGCGTTAATGGTCGTTATGTTTGTGGGGTAGCCAGATTTGTTTTTCAAGAAGTTATGATTGTTCTCTTTCAAGAGGGGTTGTTGATTAATGTTATGATGACTTGTCCACGACTGGTGAAATCTCCCAGTCGGTGGCTGGTTGTCCTGTTGGTGGGCGTTTCTGGTGTGAGTGACGTGTGCTGTGTGTGAATGAGCAAGGCCATCTGTCCTTTCTTGCTGTCTTTGAAGCTCTTCTGGACTGGCTGTCCAATCTTCATCCAGTGTGCCTGAACGAATGCTCATCTGTTGTTTGTTTTGTTGGGTGTTTGGATTGCTGGGTGTGTGGAGGTCGTCTGCAGAACCCAAACGCTCTCTCTGTCTCCTGTTTGATTCACCATGATCGGCACTGTCGGTTTTGACAGCAGCTGTGACCACCTGACTGCTGAGTTTCCCATTCACCATCTTTTGCTGGTGCTGTGCCCCGTTCAAGTGTTGATGGTCTGTGTGGAGAGATGCGGGGTGGGCCGTGTGAAGAGCGTCACTTTGCCAGTGTGCTGGGTGAGGGTCTGCCTGTGTGTCTGCAGCACCTGGCTGGTCCGGGGATGTCTTCAGAAGGTCGGCCATGGAGTCAGGAGAGCGGGGAGCTAACAGGGAGGTCACGCGTGCCAGGTCACGTGGACTGGGATGGCTGGGCGTAGACACAGGGCGATGGTCTCGTGAGGTGAGAAAAGCGTTGAAGAGGAGGAGGAACCAGACTTGAAGGAGCACAGCCACCAGACCTCTGAAATAAGACAGCATGAAAAGTGTCAGGAAGGTGGTCGTGTTTGTCACACATACACACACACACACACACACACACACACACACACACACACACACACCACCACACACACACACACACCACACACACGCGCGCGGCGTAAAATTTACCATTTCCTTAATACCACCATTTTGTTTTACGCAAGCAGCAACACCTCTCTGTTTAAATATCATGTTGTTATCATTGTTTTTGGACTTTTGCAAGTGGCCATTTTGAGGCTCTGATTTGCTTTGTTCACTGGACTGAGATAGCGCTAGCATGTAGGCTGCTTGTTGTTCGTAGTGTAAACCACTTTGAGTCACGGCGGCATGTTTCTCTTCCTACACTTCCAGCCCCCCCCCCCCCCCCCCCCGGTGGGCGAAGAGCACATGACCACAAGGCAGCACCACCCATTACAATGTTTGTGTGCATACTGGTTTCTCTGGCTTTCAACAGTTTTGCCAGAGACTCATCTCTTTTTTTATTCTTTAATTTTGTCATTCTTTTATTTCGAGGATAATGGAATAAGCACTCATGTGCTTTTTTAATCCAGTCCCCGTGTGTATGCAGTTATGTAAATTTTGTCAGCCGTTCCCACCGGCGCACGATGGACTACTCTTCCGAAAAGAGGAACGGGTTTTAACGTGTGCACAAAATGTTTTGCGAGCGCTTGCTCACGGGACCTCGGTTTATAGTCTCATCCGAAGGACTTTTTGGAGGAGTGGACTGAAGTTAACTCCAGAGGAAAAATCCTCTTGAATGAGACGCAAACCCAGGTCAGCAGATCATGAGCGCAATGCGCATCTCTCTAACCACCAGGCTATCCCGTCCCCCCGTCTTATTGCTGTGGACTGTTTTACGTAAGCTAAGATTGTGCTCGCCGGGGGACATTAATGAATCGTCTCATCTGAAATGCCAGCACCAGTACTGCCACGGCCACTCAAGGTTAAATAGATGGGGATTGGAGGGGATCGAACCCGCGACTTGTTGATTTATTGACGGGTGCATTTCATCTGGACCCGATATGCTTGTTTCTGTGCTGGCTTCACTCTCTTCTTTCCAGTCACACGACTGGAAAAGTCGAGGCAAGTGTGATTGTACAAGCATTGATCCTTGTTTAGGTGTATAGTATAACATGGCTGATTGAAACCATTGTTCTGAAAAATTCTTGATGTTAATGTGAGTCCGAGCACACTGCGCGCGCGCGCGCGTGTGTGTGTGTGTGTGTTTGTGTGTGTGTGTGTGTGGTGTGGTGTGTTGTGTGTTGTGTGTGTGTGTGTGTGTGTGTGTTGTGTGTGTGTGTGTGTGTGGTGTGTGTGTGTGTGTGTGTGTGTGGAAAGAGAGAGAGAGAGAGAGAGAGAGAGAGAGAGAGAGGAGAGAGAGAGAGGAGAGAGGAGAGAGAGAAGAGAGAGAGTGCGTGTGTGTGATGCAAAAAATTAAACACATAAAGCAAAATATAAACTATGTGTCAACAGAGAGCAAATTTTGAAAAAAATATTCTGCAAGCAAGCAAATCTATTTATTCTTTTATTCATTTATTTATTCTTTTAAATTGAGGATAATGGAATAAGCATTTATGTGCTTTTTTACATCAGTCTCCGAGTGTATGCGTTTTTGTAAATTCTGTCATCTGTTCCCACCGGCACACAATGGCGTATTCTTACGAAAAACGGAACTGGATTTAACGTGTGCGAAAGATGTTCTGCGTGCGTTCGCACACGGGATCTCGATTTATAGTCTCATCCGAAGGATGAACTAACAACAAGAGCAAAAACAACAACAACAACAACAGTATCATAAACATTACTAAAACAACATCATCACCATCAAGAAGAAAATCATGGAGAAAAGTAGAAGGCGGGCAGAGAGCAGCAAAGCTGGGAGTGAAGAAAGCACTTACAGTTTGATGCACAGTGACCTCAGGGGGTGGTGTCCCATCCCTTGCAGATGACAGACCATGGCATAGGGCATCTGCAGCGCAAACGCAAAGCAACTTTGCTGATACCATATAGCATCTGTGCCACACACATAACATCTGATACTAAACACGGATTCTTTTGAGCATGGGATCTTTAGTACACACATTCCTTCTCTCTCTTACTCTCTCTCTCTCTCTCTCTCTCTCTCTCTCTCTCTCTCTCTCTCTCTCTCTCTCTTTCTCTCCCTCCCTCTCTCTCTCTCTCTCTCTCTCTCGGGTGGGGGGGGGGGGGGGAAGACGATACAACATGGCGTCCAAGCGGCAGTGCCTGTGAAGTGTGGTGTTGAATTGTGTGTACCACGACATCTCAGAGGAGTGTTTCAGACTGTTACTTGTGCTGCAATTCAATAAGACACCCTAGTGCATGAAACACTTCAAAATGGTGGACTTGGTGATGTGGAGGGCTGCAGTTGGGGTGTTTGTTGCAAAATGTCAACATGTGTCACCCTGGTGTAAAAAAATGTCTCCTGACTGTGCACAGGTGAGCAACAACAGGACACGGTGACACACCTGTCTTCAGCTGATGTCGTTGTGGACTTTTTGGGCTTTGCTATGCTGAATTCTATGACCGACTGTCTAGTCAGGAACATTGATGAGTTTGTGCCATATGACTGTGTTGGGTTTGAAATAAATACAATTTCAAAAGGAACAACATGGCGTGAGATGACAGAAGTGTGTGACAGTGACAGCCGGCCATGCCGGCCTGTTAGCCGGGATTGCACATGCCCTGCTCCTCGTGGCCTTTTGTGTACAGCACGCCGCCTTCTCCCTACCTAGACTGTTGCTTAGCAGCGATGTGGAAACCAACCCAGGACCCAATACTGATGGAAAGATGAACGCAAAAGAGGGAACAGCTATACTGACAAACACATCAACTGATGTAAGCGACATGATGAACACTATAATGCAGAACATACAGCAACAGTTTTCAGAACAAACTAGTGTGATCAGGAATGATTTAGGCGAAATCAAGAACGAACTTCGACAAGTAAAACAACAATGTGAAGAAATTAATCTGAGATGTGACAGACTGGAAAGGGATCAAAAAGTTGACAGGGACAGTCACAGACATGACTGAAGACATCCACCAGTTGTTTGATGAAAGGAACGAAGACAGAGAAGGTGTACAAAAACTGTCCGATACGATCAGTGAGCTGAAGACGGAAATTGAACAGTTAAAAAGAGACACGGACAGGCAGGAAAATTTCTCAAGAAGAGAACTTGCGGCTGTTTGGCATTCCTCAACAAACTGACAGGGAGTCCAATGAAACCTGTGCTCGGTCAGTCATCATGCTGAATAGTGTGGATGACACGAGGTCTTGGATGCTGGACCACATAGCACGGGCACACAGAACAGGACAGGCACGAGATGGACAGCCCAGGCCTATGATCGCCAAGTTCAGCAGGTGGCGGGACAAAATGAACATT
The DNA here is from genome assembly GCA_028751875.1 of Rapana venosa. Lineage (NCBI taxonomy): Eukaryota > Metazoa > Mollusca > Gastropoda > Neogastropoda > Muricidae > Rapana > Rapana venosa. The sequence continues at coordinate 66,222,142 of CM054136.1, read as the reverse complement.
CTTGCCGGCAAAGAACTGAGGCAGAAGCTGCAGGACAGCGGTGTCAGGGTGGCCAACGACCTGACCAGGGCCCAGGCGCAGATGGTGGCTGCAGCACGCAGGGAGGGCAGGAGAGCCTACTTCCACAGGGGGCAGATGGTGATGGGGCCCAGGCTTCCAGACCCCTGATCCTACGCAGAGGTGGTGGAGAGTGGGGGGGTACCCCTGCCCCCCCCCCCCCCCCCCACCCCACCCCTCACAGTCTCGTCAACAAGGGGATTCCCCTTTCCTCACCAGCATAGGGGGTGTGACGTCAGAGGGGGGCACCATGCCTGGTAACGTACAGAAGAACAGGAACGGCAGGCCTCCTTCTCCTCCCTCCTCTCCCTCTGTGGCAGGGGCAACACGGAACCAGCACAGGAGTGACGTCATCGGAGGCAGTGCGGGCGGGAGTTACTCTAGCAACCACAGGGGGACTCCACAGATGAACGTCACAGCTCACGTGGCGTGTCCTACTGCTGGTGAGGGGCGTGCAGCACATGACGGGCCTCTGTCCTACCAGCAGACAGGGATGCGGGCTTTCCTGCCTATGCTCGGGCAAAGCAGCCAGTGACAAAGACAGTCGCTGAAATCTGCTCCCTAGCAGCTTGAGAAGAGCTAGGACAGGCCCGGCCATCCAAGTCAATGGACATTTTAAAATTATAACGTTGAAAACTTGTACAGCAAATTAAAAGATGTATCCTTTATAAACTATGTAAATAAGTTCGATTTTGTTTGCCTCTCTGAAACTTTTCTTGACTCTAATTTTGATTACAGTGGTGTTTTTCGCGATTATATAAAGTTTCATGTCACGTCCCGGCTCAAAAACTGTCCCATCATGGAAGGAATTCTGGAGTAGTGCTTCTATTAGTAAGAAAGCCTTTAGAAAAACATGTAAAAGAAATTGAAATAGAGTGTGACAACTCGATTGCCATTAGAATAAACAAATGTATTTTTAATTTAGATAAAGATATTATTTTGATATCATGCTATATTGTGCCAGAAGGTGGTCCTCTTTATAATGAAAAGTTAATTAAGGATGGTGTTGTATTATTAGAGGAAACCTTATTGCAATTTTTTCAAATAGATGACTTTTATTTCATGATTGTAGGAGACATGAATACCAGGACTGGTCAGGAACAAGCCGACCTAGAAGTAATGTCAATTATTTGGATGATGTGGAGTATGATGGTGCGTGCCTCTAAGGATGGCACGATGAACAATTTTGGCAGATTCTTGCTAGATTTATGTTTTATGTTGGACATGATGATTCTGAATGGTTGTTGTGAGGGGGATAGGGAAGGGTAGTATACCTTTGTGTCTCCTAATGGATGCAGCGTTATTGATTATTTTCTTGTTCCTAGTCAAATGTTACCATGTTTTGATCTGTGTATTGGGGAGTGTATTTATTCGTGGCACCTCCCCGTTGAAATAACATGGAAAGTAGACAATGACTGTGTTAGTATCGAAAGTATAGAAGAAGAGAGTGTAGAAAAGATTATATAGTCAGAAGATTTTGTAGAAGTATATAAACATGAATTGGATAGTGCAGAATTTCAAGAAAGCATAGAAACAGCCTCTCAGCTATTGAACACGGATGTGAATAACAGTGTAGATCACTTTGTGAAGGCCTTATGTGGGGCTGCTGCATGCATGGTCAGAACAGTTAGAAAAGGTAGAAAAAAATGTAAGGACTGGTTCGATGCTGAATGTGAACAAAAGAAACAAGAAGTTAAGAGACTATTAAAACGATTTCAACATTGTAAAACAAATGTAGATAAACCAGAAAAAAAGATAAATGTACACTACCCCACGAAAAGAATACATCAGTCTAAGAAAAACAAAAGAAAAAGACTTTGACGAAAAGAGATTAGAGAGACTTAAAGATTCTTCTAAGGACTCCAAAACATTCTGGTCCGTCATCATATCCGTTAACCGTAAGGCACTAGTTTATAATAACATCACTATTCAACAATGGTATGATCATTTTTTGACGGTTTTTAATTACTTTAATTGTGCAGAAACACAAGATAATGTGGAAGTACTGCAAGAAGATGAAAATATGTTTGAACCATTGTTTAACAATCCTATAACTCAGAATGAGATTATTAATGCTATTAAACATTTAAAAACAGGGAAAAGTGCTGGTCCTGACAAAATGATTGGAGAAATGCTCAAATATGCAAACTCAGCTGTGATTACTTTTCTTGTTCAGTTATTTAACCTTCTGTTTGAAAAGAGTGATTTCCCATTGCAGTGGGCCGATTCAGTAATAATTCCGATACATAAAAAAGGAGATGTTAATAAAGCTGATAACTATCCCGGGGTAGCTCTCACCAGTGTATTAAGTAAACTTTATACTTTCATTTTGAATAAGAGATTAACTCAGTGGGCAGATAACGAAGAAAAATTAATTGAAGAGCAAGCGGGATTTAGAGCGAAGTACAGCACTGTGCATCATATATTTACTCTTTACTCTCTCCTTCAAAAACATTTGCTGTCCAGTAAAAAAAAAAAAAAAAAAAAAGTATATGCTGCTTTTGTTGATTTTAGAAAGGCCTTCGATTCTGTGAATAGAAATATATTGTGGAATGTACTACGAAAAAACGGTGTAAATGGTAAATTATATATAGCCCTTAGAGCTATTTATAATTCAGTACTAGCATGTGTTCGTGCAGGAAATAAATATTCCGATTTCTTTGAATGCCCCAAGGGAGTGAAGCAGGGTTGTATTTTGAGCCCACAAATGTTTTCGTTTTTTATAAATGAATTAGCGATTGAGCTGTCAAGAAAAGGAAAGCACAGCATTCAAATAATTCCTGGAGCAACCGAGATATTCTTATTACTTTTTGCTGATGATATTCTTTTGTCTGATACTGTTATTGGTTTGCAACATCAGTTAAATATATTTAAAGGGGAGGCAGATAATTTTGATTTATCAGTAAATATGGATAAAACAAACATTATTGTTTTTAGAATGGGTGGTCATTTATCAGTTCGAGAAATATGGTTGTATGGAAATGCTGAGGTCAAAATAGTTAATACGTATAAATATTTAGGGATGATGTTTTCAATAAAACTAAGTCTAAATTTTGCATGGCAGGAATCTTGTAGGAAGGGGGGAAAAGGTGTAATAGAAATCCTAAAAACATTACGAAAGCTGAACTCAATAGACTGTTCCTTATTCTGGAAATTATTCGACACACAGATAGAACCGATGCTTACCTACACTTCAGAGATATGGGGATTATATGTAAATACGCACATGAAAAAAGTTCACACATTTGCCATGAAACGTTTTTTTAAATGTGCCAATACATTCATCTAATACTGTACTATATGGAGAGACAGGAAGATATCCTTTATATATAAGAACTTTTGTGAAATGCATTAGATATTGGTTAAAACTATTGAAACTTCCACAAACACGTTTATGTAGACAGTCTTACGATATGTTAATTATACAGATGGAATTGGGTAAAGAGAAATGGGTATATCAAGTTAGAAGAGTTTTATCAGAGCATGGCTTCGGGATTGTATGGATGTCTCAAGAAGTAGGTAATGAGCGTCAGTTTCTTTCGGAATTTAAAGATAGGCTTATTTGCTCTTTTAAACAAAACTGGCACTCAGATTTGGAAAGTAAAAATAACTATAGTTGGTTCTTTTCGTTCAAATCTGTCTTTCAGACAGAAAAATATTTATCAATAGTTACTGATAAATGGCACAGGCTTAGTTATGCTCGATTCAGGTTAAGAACACTGGGTTTTAATGCAAACACAAGATGGTTCCAGACTGAGACATCCATGCAATTACCATGTCCATTATGTGGTCATACTATTGACGATGAAATTCATTTTTTGTTTCAATGTAAAGCATATGAAACTATACAAAAGAAACATAATTTCCTAAGTCTACAAGAAACAGAAAGTCCAGATATTAATTCTATTTTGTCGTCTGAAAACGAACATGTAATTAAATCTGTAGGTAAGTTTATTGCAGAAGCACAAAAATTAAGACAAAGCCATGTCAGCACCAACTATATAAACATGTAATGATATAGTCACTTTAAAGAGAAATGTATTCTCAAGTAAGCAGAGTTAAAAAGGCTGACATATATCACTTGTAATTTGAATGGATGGTCGATTCGAATGTTGTTTTTGCATTTCAGTTTGATTTTCCTTTTTCTTTTCTTTGTATGAACTAGGTGATTTGTAAATGTATATACGCCAATGTTATCATTATAATTAGTCTGCTATACGTGGATGGATCCTTTCTTTTTGCCAAACTTAATCACGTATTTAACTTTCTATTTACTGTTTCACAAACATATTTGTGTTACCTCCCTTGTCAAAAGGTCTAGTTGGGCAATGACAATAAAGTGTTAAAGCGTCTCTCTCTCTCTCGCTCTCGCTCTCGCTCTCTCAAACACATGCAGTTGGGGGTGATTTCCCTCGAAGGGAGGCAGGAGGATTATTTTGCTGTGAATTATTTTGTCAAAAAATATATTTTCATCCAACACCATGACCGTTGTTGGCCTGCCAACAGCCTTGAAAGTGACTTTGGATGCCCTGCTCCAAGAACAGCACCTCACTTCCTGGAAAGTAAGTGGAAATGGCGACAATACAGTCATTGTGTTACACTGAAAGCCAGCCCAGTCAACAACAGCAACATGGCGCAACTGCATACCCCTATCTCCAACAGTAGCCTAAGAAAGCCTCCCAGTCAGATTTTCATAGATAAAAGAAGGACATGGGAGAGGAGGAGGACAGCACAGGGGCAAGAAGAACAGGAGGCAAGTGAAAGTGTTATGACCGAGGAACATTCACAGTGTTTATTTGTGCCCAGACATCCTACAAGTTGTGTTGTTCTACACACTGACACGACCCCTTCTGCCAGCAACACATTGTCGCAAGAAGCTGCACATGAAAAACGCCATTCACCAAGTGTCAAAGAGTTGGCAAACGACAGACGTGCAACGTGACATTGACCTTGGGGACATGTTTACAACGGAAACCTTGGACTGTGTCGACCCCCTGGCGAAAGTTCGCTGAGCTGGAACTAGTGCCGAAGTCATCAAGGACTATGGCTGAGCTGACTGATCGGACCTTGCAGAGGAGGCTAAGGGACACACGCAGGAACCAAGACTTTCGTGGCCTCTTCACTAGTAAGCGGCACCCAGACACCATCGTTTGTGACACTGACGATCTGGTGTTTCGCTTTCAATGGACTGCTGCTGACGACACACCCGGATTTGTTTTGGTTCATGAAGAAAGACACCAAGCTGATGACCCATGATGAAGGTTTTGTCTACAATAAGCTGAAGCTGTGGTCTCCTGCTGACCGGGAGAAACTGAAAGATCGAATCAGTGCCGGACTTGATGTGATGCATGTAATAGTGGACGCAGTTCGATTCTTGCTTGGATAACCCCGCGCGTACGTTTGTGTATGTATGTATGTGTGCGTGCGTGCGTGTGTGAGAGCTTTCATGATGTGTGTGTGTGTGCATGTCTATGTATGAGCGCACGCGCGCGCGTGTGTATGTGTGTGGTGCATGAGAGTATGTATGTATATGCATGTAAGTATGAGTGTATGTGTGTATGTGTATGTATGTATGTATATGTGTGTGTGCATTATAGTATGTGTGTATATGCATGTGGATATAGTTACATGCGTATGTAGTAATGTGTGTGTAAATGTGTGTGTGTGTGTGAGAGAGAGAGAGAGAGAGGATAGCTGTATGCTACATGCCACCTGGAGTATGTCAAATTTATCACGTATTAGCGGTGCAAAGTTTCAAAAGACATGAAAACAGACAGAAGAGGCATTGTGACCTAGTTTCCTTGTTGCAGACCATTGATTTGTACAGTTTTGTGGAGGAAATTCCTTCCCCTTACCAATTTCTATCGTAAGGGCTAACCAACAGTTAAAAAAACCAGAAAAGAATATGAATCAATTCTGTAACCATGTTATGGAATCAAATTCTCAGTGTATGAAATTTTGTGTTTTGTGCCAAGCCCCCCTCCCACTGTCCCCTTGTGAATGGGCATCTCGCTTATCACAATAAACCTTTGTCATTGTCTCTTCAAACACACACATACTCACACACAGAGACTCAGACACACATATGCACATTCACACATACACATACAACACACATGCAAGCGCACATGCATGCACATGCTCACACACGCACAAATGCACACACACACACATAAAATAAACACACACACGCACGCACATATGCACACATGCATACACACATACATGCGTGCGAGTACGTGCATATACGCATCTACCAACTCATCGAGAGAGAGAGAGAGAGAGAGAGAGAGAGAGAGAGAGAGAGAGAGAGAGAGAGAGAGAGAGAGAGAGAGAGAGAGAGAGAGAGAGAGAGAGAGATTTCCAATTTTTGTACAGATTTTTCAACAACATAGAATGTTTTCTTTACAAGGGATTTTTTTTTCAATTTCGCCCTTTTTTGAGACAAAGAAGATTATAGAAAAAAGAATATCAGTCAAGAAAAAGAAAAATAATAAAATATATCATACTCACCAACCTCGAAACGACATAAAAGCTGTTAACAAATTCTTCCAGCACTCGAGCAGTTTTCACACACACACACACACACACACACACACACACACACAAAACACACACACACACACACACAGACGTACACAAACTCTCTCTCTCTCTCTCTCTCTCACCTTTGGCTTTTCTATCGATTTGCTGCGCACTGGCAAGAAGTCAGACTGTAAACTGTCGGGGTGTCAGCAGCGGAGGTTAAAGCAAACAGGCATTGGCTGAGGTTACTGCTCCCCGGCACGAGAGCTTTTTGCGCCACAGGGAGCCTTGATCCGTCAGCCTGTCAAGCCAGCACACCTGGCCCCCTCACACCTGGGTATCGACGTGGACGTGAAACAAGCAACCCCCAGCAGCTGCCCCTTGCCCCGACTCCCTCAGCCAGTATCCCGACCTCACCCCCACCCCCACCCATTTTACATTTTATCACATACCTTCATCCACTCCTCTGCCCCAACCACCCTCACTGTCTTCCCCACCTGTGGATCGGTGATGTAGAGCTAACACACCTGCCGGCAAAGCAAGAAGTGTGGGTTCGATCCCCATTTGTGCCTGAACCTTTCTCCCATCCACTAGGCCCGGAGTGATGGTTTGGGTGCTAATGTTGCGAATGAAACGATTAAAGGAGATCTCGTGTGCAAGACGCATTCATCGCACGTAAAAGAATACACGGCAACAAGGGAGTTGTCCCTGGCAAATTTCTTGAGAGAAAACCCCCACTCTGATAGTAAAACAAATAAACGCGCAGAGAGGAATAAAGAGTTTTGCTGCTCCTGCCGCAACACACTCTCCGCGGGAGAGCAGCCCGAATTTTAGGCAGAGAAATCTACTGAGACTGAAAGTGATTTACATCGCTTGTTTCGCACACCCACACTTCCACATTAGCCCATAAACGAGCAATGAGCAAAGATTCAATACAACAGCGGTAGGTCATTTGTAAAAGTTGAGGCCAATACCAATGCTCCTTAACTTTTGTAAGCAGATAATTATTGATTGCCATTTTTGTGACAGTAGTCAACGTGTTTGTCAAAGGTTGAACTCCTATCAAAAATAGTGCGTAAGTATCTATTTTTCTCTATCCTCTCTATCAGCTTAACATTGATCAGGTGATTTTGCACAGGCTGTCCCTTTTTTGAGAAAATCTTACATTTTTTATTTGTTTTCACATCATTGAGATCTAAATAGTTTTCTTTCCAGCAGGTACAGAACATTAGTACCTCATAAAATATGTAGAATGACAGTTGGACAAGTCTATAATTATAAGTAGAATCATCAGAATATTTAATAACAGAGGTCATTTTAGATCCTCTACAATCATTGGTGTACAAGGCAAAGAGAACAGGTGACAGCACCGTTCCTTGTTGTACTTAAATTGAAGTGGAACGTTCTAAGGAGGATGCTGACTGAAAATTAATAGATCGTTTTCTTTTCAGTAAAAAAATTGGTAATCCAAAGCATCATTTTAGGATCAACTTCTTAGTTAAGCAGTTTCATAGCCAAAAGGTGCAGCTGGATTGTATTGAATGCTGATAAGAAATCAATGGAGAGAATGCGAATTAAGGATCCAAATCCATTTAAGTGAGAGAAAGCATTTTGTGTAAGAAAGCTAGAATGGCTTTAACCATAGTTCTATTGGATTTATATGCAGACTGAAAGGGGTGAAGATGGGGATTAATGAAGGACACAAGGTGGCGGAGAACAATTTTCAGCGATGAAATATATATATACATATATATATAATATATATAATATTATATATTATAATATATAGTTATATATATATATGATATATATATTATATATTATATATGTATGTATGTGTGTGTGTGTGTGTGTGTGTGTGCGCGTGCGTGCACGATTGTACCACCAAACCATTAGAGTCATTGCAAAACGCGGGTATATGGGGGAGAGAGACAGTGAAGAGAGACGTGAGAGAGACAGTGAGAGAAGAGACAGTGAGAGAGACAGTGAGAGAGAGAGACAGTGAGAGAGAGAGACAGTGAGAGAGCAGACATGAGAGAGAGACATGAGAGAGAGACAGTGAGAGAGAGAGACAGTGAGAGAGAGACAGTGAGAGAGAGACAGTGAGAGAGAGACAGTGAGAGAGAGAGAGACAGTGAGAGAGACAGTGAGAGAGAGACAGTGAGAGAGAACAGTGAGAGAGAGAGGCAGTGAGAGTGACAGTGAGAGAGAGAGGCAGTGAGAGAGAGAGAGAGAGAGATGCATGGACAAAGCAAAGAGGGGTATTTTTGCTGCCCCATCTTCTGTAGCGTTCCTATCATGCTGATTCCACGCCACTCATTTTGATCTCTCCTCCGCCCCAGCCCTGTCCAGACTTGTCTTGTCACATCCTCAGGGTCAGACGTCCCCCTGCTGGGCTGTCGCGGGGTCAGAACCACTGCTGCTGGGTCACTGGGGGTGGTGAGTAGTATCGTTTCTGCGCTGGACACCACCTACAAAGCCTCCAAGTGACGACAACAGCATCTTAGTCGCTGAGCCAGACTGAGTGAAACACCCACCGAGGGTGGGGAATACTACAACGTTGCTCCATCCACCTTCTCCTTGTGAATCTCTAACCCGAGGGCTGACTCTAAGTCACCACCAGTGCTTAAGTGCATTGGAAGGCGAAGATGAGGTCACTGTAAGACCAGAGCAACCAGAGACAATTTTCTGTTATTGCATAAGGATCAATAGTGATGATGATGATGATGATGTAATGATGGGGTGTAAGTGAGAGAGAGCGCTTTGATTTGTTGCTATACAAGATTCAGCTTATAATTTATTTTTTATAAAGTGCTTTGTGACTACTTGACTGAGCTGCCATTTTCATTTCTTATCATGATATATCCCAGTGTCAAGCCGGCTCGAAAAAATCAGAAACCTGCAGTGTTTATGAAGTAATTTGAGCAACACTCTAAAATTGCATCAATAAGGTAGATGCAGCTCAACTGTGTGGTCCCCATTTTCCGAAGCAAACTCGCTCTAGGTAGAAGCCAGCCGGAGTTGAGAAAAAGCCCATGATTCTTACGAGATTCGAACACACAGCCTTCCAGCTGGTAACCCAACACACTAACCACTGTGCCATTGCAGCTGATACAGCCAGAACTTTAATAAGACAGAGAAGCACAGAGCAGACTAACAACCTATGAATATATATATACATATACACACAAACCACAGTGGAGGGACAGGTCAAGTTAATATCACTGTCTATACACAGCTTCAATATGACTGATCAGTTAATATCACCGCCTATACACAACTTCAATATAACTGATCAGTTAATATCACTGCCTATACACAGCTCTATAAATGACGGATCAGTTTATTCACTGCTTATACACAGCAATGAATGTTACTGCCAACACACAGCTGTAATATGACTGATCAATGACTGTCACTGTCAATACACAGCTGTAATATGACTGATCAATGACTGTCACTGTCAATACACAGCTGTAATATGACTGATCAATGACTGTCACTGTCAATACACAGCTGTAATATGACTGATCAATGACTGTCACTGTCAATACACAGCTGTAATATGACTGATCAATGACTGTCACTGTCAATACACAGCTGTAATATGACTGATCAATGAATGTCACCGCCTATAAAAGCGGATCAGTGTCTCTGTGTGGGAAGGGAGAGAACCCCGCCAGGGGACCTAACTGGCCCAATTTCTGGGCTCAAGCCGACAGCAGGGCCCCACACTGTGTACTGAAGTGACTGGAATCCTCTGCATAATCCTGCAGATCACAGGACTGTTCACATATCAGTGGTCTAGTGGTAACGTACCCACCTTTTTTTTAAGCCAAGAAGTGCGTCGATTCCCGTTTAAGCCAATACTTTTAGCCTATCCACTAAGCCTTGAGTTGAGGTCTGGGTGCTAGCCTTTCGGATAAGATATTAAACTGATGTTCCCGAGTGCAACATGCATTCAGTGCACGTAAAAGAATAGATGGCAACAAGGGAGTTGTTCATGACAAAGTTTTGTAGAAAAAAGCTGCTCTCATAGGGAAACACAAACACACAGAGAAAGGAAAAGAAAGATGGGTGGCGCAGCTTTTATGGCGAAGCACAATCCTCAAGGTATAGCGGCTCAAATTTCACGCAGAGAAATCTGCTGTGACTGAAAGTGGTATGCACTACACTACACTAGACTACACTACACTACACTACACTACACTACACTACACTACACTACACTACAGTACACTACCACACTACACTACCTCTACACTAACACTACGACTACTACAGTACAGTACACTACACTACACTATACTACATTACACTACACTACACTACAGTACACTACACTACACTACACTACAATACAATACAATACGATGCAACACAACAATACAATACAATACAATAAATTTAAAAACCGAGAGTGGGTGGGTTTGATTTATGTATAATGGGAAGGCCTGGTGGTTAGCGTGATGCGCATTGCGCTCGTGATCTGCTGACCAAAATCTCGTTCAAGAGGAATTTTCCTCTGGAGTTAACATCCTACACTCCCCCAAAAGTCCTTCAGATGAGACTATAAACTGAGGTCCCGTGTGCGAACGCAAGCAGAACATATTGCGCACACCCGTTCCGTTTTTCGGCCATTGTATGCCGATGGGAATGGATGACAAAATTGACAAAACTACATACACACGGGGACTGGATGTACAAAAACACATGAGTGGCTATTCCATTATCCTCGAAATAAAAGAATACAAAAGAGTCAGATACTTACTCCATCCACACCATATGTGTGTGTGTGTGTGTGTGTGTGTGTGTGTGCGTGCGTGCTGTGGTGGTGGTGTTGTGTGTGTGTGTGTGTGTGTGTGTGTGTGGTGTGTGTGTGTGTGTGTGGTGTGTGTGTGTGTGTGTGTGTGTGTGTGTGGCACTGTACTGCATGGTGTGTGCAGCCAGTGCAGACACGCAGATCCCCTGTCACCATGCATGGCAGCACAGTCATGTGAGGGCCTATGAAATGCACTACACTACACTACACTGCCTCACCGTCACACACTGCCTCACCGTCACACACTGCCTCACCGTCACACACTGCCTCACCGTCATACACTGCCTCACCGTACACACTGCCTCGACGTCACATACTTCTCACCGTCACACACTACCATCACCGCCACACACTACCTCACCGCTACACTTACGACCTCACAGTCACTTACAACCTCACCGTGACTTACTACCTCACCGCCACACAACACACCGCACATTTTCTCACCGCCACACAACCTCACCGCCACACACCTCCGTCACAAAACCTCACCGCACAACTACCTCACCGCACCCCATCCTCACCCACACACTACCACCCTCACTTACACTCACCCCACACAACTCACCCCCCAAAAAAACCCCCCCTTTTAAAAAACCCCCCCCAAATTTTTAAAACCCCCAACCCCTCCCCCACTGGAAAAAAAACCCCCAAAAATTTTTTTAAAAAACAACCCCAACCCCACCCCCCCCCTTTTTTTTCCCCCCCCTTTAACTAAACCCCCCCCCCAAACAAAACTTTTTTAAAAAAAACCAAAACCAAAAAAAACCCCCAAAAAAATAAAAAAACCCCCCGGGGGGTTTTTTTTTTTTAAAAAAACCCCGGGGAAAAACCCCCAAAATTTCCCCCAAAAACCCCCCAAAAAAAACCCCCCCCCAAAACCCCCCCCCCAAAACCCCCCAAATTTTAAAAAACCCCCCCCCCCGGGCCCCCCCCCCCCCCCCGGGCCCCCAAAAAAAAATTCCCAAATTTAACCCCAGGGAATTTCCCCCCCCCTTTTTTCCCCCCTTTTTTAAAAAAATTAAAAAAAACCCCCCTCCCCAAAAAAGGGGGGGGGGGGTTTTTTTTCCCCCCTTTTTTTTTCCTTTTTTTTGGGGGGGTTTTTTTTTTTTTTGGGGGTTTTTTTTAAACCCCCCCCCAAAAACCCCCGAAAACCAATCCCCCCCCCCAAAACCCCCCCCCAAACCCCACTCCCCAACCCCCCCAAACCCACACACTCCTCCCCGGGCCCCCCCCCCCCCCCAAAACCCTTTTTTCCCCCCCCCCCCCCCCCCCAAAACCCCCAACCCCCTCCCCTTTTTCCCCCCCCCTTCCCCCCCCCCCAAAAACCCCCCCCCCCCTTTTCCCCCCCCCCCTTTTTCCCCCCCCTTTTTTTTAAAAACCCCCCCGCCCCCAACCCCCCCCCCCCCCCCCCCCCCGCCCACCCCCCCTTCCCCCCCCCAAAACCCCCAAAAACCCCCCCCCCCCCCCCCAAAAAAACCCCCCCCCCCCCCCCCCAACACCCTCCCCCCCCAAAAACCCCCCCCTTCCCCCCCCCAAATCCCTTTTTAAAAACCCCCCCCTTTCCCTTTCTGGCCCCACCCCCCCCCCCCAAAAAACCCCCACCCCCCCCCCCCCCCCCCCCCCCCAAAAAACCCCCCCCAAAAAACCCCCCCCCCCCCCCCCAAAATTTCCCCCCCCACATACCCCCCCCCAAACAAAACCCCCCCCCCCCCCCCCAAAAAACCCCCCGCCACACACTACCTCACCCCGCCCCCAACCCCCCCCCCCCCCCTCCCCCCCAAAATTTACCCCCCGCCAACACACCCCCCCCCCCCTCACCCCACCCTACCTCACCCCCCCCCCCCCCCCAAAAATTTTCCCCCCCAAAACCCCCCCCCTTTACTTTTTTCCCCCCCCCCAAAACCCCCCCTCCCCCCACCCCCCCAAAACCCCCCCCCCCCTTTTTCCCCCCCCCCCTTTTTCCCCCCCCCCCCCCCCAAAAAACCCCCCCCCCTTTTTCCCCCCCCCCCCCTCCCCCACCCCCTCCCCCCCCCCCCCCCCCCCCAAAACCCCCCCCCCCCCCCCTTTTCCCCAAATTTTTTTTTTAAAAAAACCCCCCCCCCTTAACCCCGTAAAACCCCCCCCCCCCCAAAAAACCCCCCCCCCCCGCCCCCCCAAACCCCCCCCCCTTCCCCCCCCCCCCCCCCCCCCCCCCCCCCCCCCCCCTTTTTAACCTTCCCCCCCCCCCCCCCCCCCACCCCCCCCCCCCCCCTTTACCCCCCCCCCCCCCCTTTTCCCCCCCCACCCCCCCCCCACCCCCCCCCCTTTTAAAACCCAACCCCCCCCCCCCCCCCCCCACCCCCCCCCCCTTTTCCCCCCAAACCCTACCCCCCCCCCCCCAAAAACCCCCCCCTTAAAAATTTTTTTCCCCCCCCCAAAAATTTTCCCCCCCCAAAAAACCCCCCCAAACCCCCCCCCCCCCCCCCCCCCCCCTTTTTCCCCCCAAACCCCCCACCCTCCCCCCCCCCTCCCCCCCAAAAACCCCCCCCAAAAAACCCCCCCCCAAACCCCTACCCCCCAAACCCCCCCCCCCCCTTTTTAAAAAAAACCCCCCCCAAAACCCCCCCCCCCCCCCCCCCTTTCCCCCCCCCAACCCCCCCTTCCCACTCCTCACCCCCCCTACCTCCCCCCCCAAACCCCCCCCCCCCCCCCTTTTTTCCCCCGCCACCCCCCCCCCCCCCCCCCCAAAACCCCCCCCCCCCCCCAAAAACCCCCCCCCCCCCCCCCCTTTTTTTTCCCCCCCAACTTTTTCCCCCCCCCAAAACCCCCCCCCCCCCCCCCCCAAAAAAACCCCCCCCCCCCCCCCCAAACCCCCCCCCCCAACTACCTAACCCCCAAAAATACCTAACCCCACCCCCCCCCCCCCCCCCCCCCCCCCCCCCCTTTTTTCCCCCCAAAACCCCCCCCCCCCCCCTTTTCCCCCCAACCCCCTCCCCCAACCCCCCCCCCCCTTTAAAAACCCCCCCCTTTTTTTTCCCCCCCACCCAACCCCCCCACCCCCCCCTTTTAAAAAAAAAAAATTTTTTTCCCCCCCCAAAACCCCCCCCCCAATTACCCCCTTTCCCCCCCCCCCAACCCCCCACCCCCCCCCCCCCCCTTTTTCCCCCCCCCCCTCACCCCCCCCCCCCCTTTTTCCCCCCCCAACCCCCCCCCCCCCCCCCCCTTTTTCCCCTCCCCCCCCCCCCCCTTTTCCCCCTCACCCCCCCCCCCCCGGCCCCCCTTTTTCCCCCCCCCCCCTTTTAACCCCCCCCCAAACCCCACCCCCCCCCCCCCAAACCTTTCCCCCCCCCCCCAAAAAACCCCAAAAAAAACCCCCCCCTCTCCCCCCACCCCAAACCCCCCCCCCCAACCCCCATTTTTAAAACCCCCCTTCCCCCCCAACCCCCCCCCCTTTTTTTTAACCCCCCCCCAACCCCCCCCCCCCTTTTTTTCCCCAAAACCCCCCTCCCCCCCCCCCCAAAACCCCCCCAACCCCCCCCAACCCCCCCCAAAACCCCCCCCCCCCCCCCCCAAACCCCCCCCCCCCTTTTTTAACCCACCCCCCCAACCCCCTTACCCCCCCCCCCCCCCAAACCCCTTTTCCCTCACGCCCCCCCCGGAAAACCCTCCCCCCCCCCAACCCCCCCCAAAAAACCCCCCCCCCCCCCCCCCCCTTTCCCCACCCCCCCCCCCCCCCCCCCACCCCCCCCCTTTTAAAACCCCCTTTTTCCCCCCAAACCCCCCTTTTTTTCCCCCCCCCCTTCCCAAAACCCCCAAACCCCCCCCCCAAAAAACCCCCCCAAACCCCCGCCCCCCCCCCCCCCAACCCCCAAACCCCTTTTTTAAAAAAACCCCCCCCCCCCCTACCCCCCCCCAACCCCCCCCCCCCCCCCCCCTTTTTCCCCCCCCCCCCTTTTAAAAAAAAACCCCCCCCCCCCCCTTTTTTTTCCCCCCTTTTCCCCCTTTAAAAAACCCCCCCTTCCCCCCCCCCCCCCCCCGCCCACCCCCCCCCAAAACCCTTTTTCCCCCCCAAAACCCCCCCCTTCCCCCCCCCCCCCCTTCATTCCACCCCCCCCTTCCCCCCCCCCCTTTTTTTCCCCCCCCCCCCCCCCCCCCCCCTTTTTAACCCCCCCCCCCCCAACCCCCCCGCCCCCAACTACCCCCCCCCCAAACCCCCCCCAAAATTTCCCCCCCTTTCCCCCCCCCCCCCCCCCCCCCCCCTCCCCTTCCTTTTCCCTTCACCCCCCCCCCCAAAAACCCCTCACCCCCCCCCCCCCAAAAAACCCCCCCCCCCCCCCCTTTTTGGTAAAATTTTTTCCCCCCCCCCCCCCCCCCCCCCCCCCCAAAAAAACCCCCACCCCCCCCTTTTTTCCCCCCCCCAAACCCCCCCAAAACCCCCCCCCCCCCCAAAAAAAAACCCCCCCAAAACCCCCCCCCCACCCCCCCCACACCCCCCCCTTTTTTCCCCCCCCCCCAAACCTACCCCCCCAAACCCCCCCCCAAATCCTCCCCCCCCAATTTCCCCCTTACCCCCCCCCAAAAAACCCCCCCCCCCAAAATCCCCCCCCAAAACCCCCCCCCCCAAAATTCACCCCCCCCCCCCCAAAAAAAAACCCCCCCCCCCCCTTTCAAAAACCCCCAACCCCCCAAAAACCCCCCCCCCCAAACTCCCTTCCCCCCCCCCCAAATTCCCCCCCCCCCAAAAATTTACCGCCCCACCCCAACCCCCCCCCCCCACCCCACCCCCCCCCCCCAACCCCCCCCCCCTCCCCCCCCCCAAAAAAAACCCCCCCCCCCCCTTTTCCAAAAACCCCCCCCCCCTTTTCCCCCCTTTTCCCCCCCTTTTTTTTAAACCCCACTTTTCCCCCCAAATTTTCCCCCCCCAACAACCCCCCCCCCCCAAACCCAAAACCCCCCCCCACCCCCCCCCTTCCCCCCCCCCCCCCCCAAAACCCCCTTCCCCCCCACCCCCCCCCCCCCACCCCCCCCTACCCCCCCACTTTTTTCCCCCCCAAAAACCCCCTCACCGCCACACATTTTTCCCGAAAACCTTTTTCCCCCCCCCAAACCCCCCCCCCTTTTTCATTAAACCCCAATCCCCCCCCCCCCCTCCCCCCCCCCCTAAACCCCCCCCCCCAAACCCCCAAAATTTCACCCCCCCCCCCCCCCCAAACCCCCCCCCCCCTTTTTCCCCCCCCCCCCAAACCCTCCCCCTTTTTCCCCCCAAACCCCCCCGCCCCCCCCCCCCCCTTTTTCCCCCCCCCAAAATTTCCCCCCCCCCAAAACCCCCCCCTCACCCCCAAACCCCCCCCCCCTTTTTTCCCCCCAAAAACCCCCCCTTTTCCCCCCCCAACCCCCCCCTCCCCCTTTCCCCCCCCGCCCCCCTCCCTCACCCCCCATCCCAAACCCCCAACTACCCCCGCCCCCCCTTCCCCCCAAAACCCCCCCCCAAAAAACCCCCCCCCCCCCCCCAAACAAAACCTCCCCCCCCCCTCCCCCCCCCCCCTTAAACCCAAAAAACCCCCTCCCCCCCCCCCCCTTCCCCCCCTTTTTTCCCCCCCAAAACCCCCCCCCCACTTCCCCCCCCCCCCCACCCCCCCACCCCCACCCCCCCCCCCCCCCAACCATTTTCCCCCCACACACCCTAAACGCCACACACTACTCCCCCCCCTACCTCCGACCCCTCTCACCGCCAAAAAATCCCTCACGCACATACCTCACGCCCACCACTACCTCACCCGTAAAACACATACTCACTCCCGTCGTCCTTTACGGCACCGCTCACAGACGTCACCGCCACACATATTACCTCACCGCACACACTACTCACCGTCACAACACTAACTCACCGCAACACAACTTACTCACGCACACGCTTACCTCACGCCACACAACCTCCCGCCACACACTACCTCACGTCAGTTATACCTCACGCACACCTACCTCACCGTCACTTATACTCACCGCACACACTACCTCACGCACTCACTACCTCACCGCACACACTACCTCCCGACAAAAAAATTACTACTCCCGCTATCACACTGCCTCACGCCATAATACTACCTCAAGTCACTTACAAAATCACCGTCACTTACTACCTCGTTGTCCACTTATTTAAACTCGCGCAACACTTACCGCAACGCACCACACTACCTCACCTCCAACACTACCTCCTGCCACAAATACTCACCGCCACACTCGTGCCTCTACCGACACCATGCCTCACGCCACACATACCTCACCGCACACACTACCTCACCTTCAACCTACTCACGCCACACAACTATCTCACCACCACACTCTGCCTCACGGCACACAGCCCACGATCACATACTTCCCCGCCCCACATATTCACGACTTCACATACCTCACCGCCACACACTACTCACCGTCACCACTGCCTCACCGCCATACCATACCTCACGTCCCTTACTACTATCCGCCTCACACGCCTCACCGACACACAACTCACCGCCATCATACTCACCGTCCACTCACTACCTCTCGCCACCATACTCACCGCCACCCATACTCGCACGCCACCCTATACCTCACCGTCACTTACTATCTCATGCGCAACTACCTTCGCCCACCCACTGCCTCACCGCCACACAATACTCACCGCACACACTACCCTCACCGACCACTCATTACGTCACCGCCCCCCCCAATACCTCACCGCTCACACTGCCTCACCGCCACCACACTACCTCAACCGTCACTTACAACCTCCGTCACGTTCTACCACTTCACTTTATTCCTCACGCAACACACTGCCTCCCGCCCACACTCCTCACCGTCACCACGTCCTCAACCGTATACACTACCTCTCGCCACACAACTCCTCACCGCCACACACTACTGCCGCACACACTACCTCATCGCCACACACTACCTCACTGCCACACATTTACCTCTAGCCCACACACTACATCATCGCCACACACTACCACCGCCACACACTACCTCATAGCCACACACTACCTCACCGTCCCTTTTTACCTCACCGCACACACTATCTCACCGCACATACTGTCCCCCCCCACCGTCACTTACTATCTTACCGCCACACACTACCTCACCGCCACACACTTGCTCACCGCCACACACTTACCTCCACGTCACCTACGACCTCACGCACACACTACGTAACCGCTACACACTACCTCAACCGCCACCACACTGACCTACCGTCACACACTACCTCCCCGTCACTATACCTCACCGCCACACACTACCTCACCGCACAAACTACCTCACCGCCACACGCTACCTCACCGCCACCGATAACCTCCGCACACACTACCTCACCGTCACTTACTACCTCACCGCCAACACTTACTCCAGCCACACACTACCTCTCCGCCACACACTACCTCACCGCCACAACTACCTCACCGTCACTTACTACCTCACCGCCACACACTACCTCACCGCCACACACTACCTCACCGCCACACACTACCTCACCGCCACACACTACCTCACCGCCACACACTACCTCACCGTCACTTACTACCTCACCGCCACACACTACCTCACCGCCACACACTACCTCACCGTCACTTACTACCTCACCGCCACACACTACCTCACCGCCACACACTACCTCACCGTCACTTACTACCTCACCGCCACACACTACCTCACCGTCACTTACTACCTTACCGCCACACACTACCTCACCGCCACACACTACCTCACCGCCACACACTACCTTAACGCCTCTCGTGTGTGTGTGTGTGTGTGTGTGTGTGTGTGTGTGTGTGTGTGTGTGTGTGTGTGTGTGTGTGTGTGTGTGTGTGTGTGTGTGTGTGTGTGTGTGTGTGTGTGGGGTGTGTGTGTGTGTGAGAGAGAGAGAGAGAAGTGAGAGAGAGATCTCTGTGTGTGTGTCTCTGTCGTGTGTGTTTGTGTGTGTGAATGTGTGTGTGTCTCTGTGTGCGTGCGTCTGTGTGTCTGCGTGTCTTTCTGTATGCGTTTGTCTCTGTGTGTCTGTGTGTCTGTGTTGTTGGTGTTGTTCAATTCAAAGTGTATTTGTGTGTGTGCATGCGTTTAAATTAAAGTATACCTGTGCATGCGCCCGCGCGTGCGTGCGTCTGTGTTTTTGTGTGTCTGTGTGTGTGTGTGTGTCTGTGTATCTGTGGTGTCTGTGTGTGAGTGTCTGTGTGTCTGTGTTGTTGTTGCTGTTCAATTTAAAGTCTATCTACACTTGTTGATATTAGACTGAAACAAAAAACATAAAACAAACAAAACCCAAAGAAAACCATCAGCAAAACACAAAAACAAAAACAAACAAAAAACTGCCATAAAACAGAAGACTTGGAAATAATCCTAACAATGTCAGAAGTCACCGGTTTTTGCAAAACTACGCTCACTACACCCATTTGAATTTCACTGCCAGATTCTGTGTACACTGTATTTAACACTGGGCATCGAAAAAGAATATGTTCACAAGATGGTGGCTTAGAACAGGCGCAAGTCCTCTTTGAGAATGCTTAGTCTTCTGAGAGTTTAAACACGACTTAAAGATGATGTAAATATGTACGTGGATAGCCTAATGTTTGAAATTTCCCATGAAAGTTATTTTTCTGTACATGATTTTCCGATAATGAAATCATTTCACGATATTCAATTTTTAAAGTTACGTTTTGGGAGCTCTCTTACTGCACCTCGTTTTGCAGGACTATCTGCTTTTTCATTCCTGTAGATCCCACAGGCAGAAGGAATCCAGTAAAAACCTATTTTGATACCTTTTGTTGTGATAAAATGTATGCAATGTTTTCTTTCCAATGATAAATCTGTTGCTGTCCTTACTTTTCAGCTTCAGTCTTGTAAGCTATAAAACTTGAGACTTGGGATCAACAAGAATTCCATCTTTTTAT
This sequence comes from Rapana venosa, assembly GCA_028751875.1. Lineage (NCBI taxonomy): Eukaryota > Metazoa > Mollusca > Gastropoda > Neogastropoda > Muricidae > Rapana > Rapana venosa. The sequence continues at coordinate 66,201,832 of CM054136.1, read as the reverse complement.
CCCTCTCTTTGTTTCTGCCTTGCTCCTTTTCTTCCGGTCACCTCTTTCTTGTCTATGTTCTGCCTTCTTGGTCCATTCTCCTGCCTTTTTTATAGGAAGACTTAAAAGATAACAATTCTCTCTATGCCGAAGTCGGAAGCGCTGGGTCTGACTAGTCAGGCACTTAACAGCTTGTATGTGGTGCAGTATTAGGATAATTAGTAGCCACATGTATTGTGGGAGCTGAGACACCAAACACACGCACACACTATAAGCAAAAATTAAATTGTATCAACAAATTACGCAACATAGTTATAACTGATAACTATTAAGTAGACTATAAGATGTGTGAATAAATGTTTTAAGAAAGAAGAAAATACATGAACATATCATTATGAACTGATGGTTGTTTCGTTGTGACCATGTGATTTAAGAGCAATAAAAATACACTTGTACTTAAAAACACATACACACTCGCGCGCGCGCGCATACGCACACACACACACACACACACACACACACACACACACATACGCGTACACACACACATACGCGTGTGCGCGCGCGCGGCGTCTATTATCACAAAATGAAATAAAGATAAGAGAAAATTGTAATTAAATAAAATGAAATAGAGGCAAGGGGGAAAAAAATAGTCAATGGATGGGAGACAATCGCTTCTTCTTTGGCAAGAAGAGCAAGAAGAGAGAGGTTCTCTCACTTTGAGAAGAAAGGCAACGGTGTATTCATTAACCTTTATTGTCCTTGTACAGAGAAATCCCTTCAGCTTTGCCACTAGGTTGTCTGAAGAAACTCCTTCCATGAAGAATCGTCGAGTATTCTGTTTGCGTGCGCATGTGCGTGCGTGCGTGCATGCGCGCGCGCGCGTGTGTGTGTGTGTCCTTGATAGAATTTGTGGTGCAAGACAATCAATGTCAAAATTAATATTTAATGTCTCAGCCTTTACGACCATATCTGTTTCATGCGCTATGTTTTTAATGGGTTTTTGGGGTGTTTAGAACGCAATACAAATAAAATGTCATTGTTTTCATCATCATCATCATTATCATCATCATCATCATCATCATCATCATCATCATCAATAGTAGTAGCAGCAGCAGCAGTAGGCTTAGTAGTAGAAGTAGCAGAAATAGCAGAAGTAGTAGTAGTAGTAGTAGTAGTAGTAGTAGTAGTAGTAGTAGTAGTAGTAGTAGTAGTAGTAGTAGTAGTATGATTATCATTAACTATGTGTCGCTTTGTTTATTACTGATCACCATAGTGTCAGATTTTGTCAGGAAGAGAAGGCATCAAAGGATCTGTGGAATGACTTCGTCACCTGCACCTTCCCTCCGACCTTGGGCATGAAATGCAGCTGTGTGTTGCTTTGTCTTGAATGTACTTCTCCAGGATTGAAGGGAGTGGTCCATGCATCCATCCACCCATCCATCCATCCACCCATCTATCTATCCACCCATCAATCCTTCCATACATCCATCCATCTATCAATCCATCAATCCATCCATACATCCATCCATCTATCAATCCATCAATCCATCCATCAATCCATCCATACATCCATCCATCCATCTATCCATCCATCCATCAATCCATCTATACATCCATCCAGATATCAATGCATCCATTCGTTAGCTAATCACTTAATCTTTCAGTTAATCAGCCAATCTCTGAATCCCTCAATGGATGGGGCATCACTAGTGTAACGTTAGTCCTTCACCGTCCTGTGTCTTCTTTGCCAGTTCTCAGAGAGTTGACAATTAATATCAGGCCGGTTCATCCCTTGATGTTGCCTTCCTGCTTCTTTTGCCCCCCACCCCCTCCCCTGCGCTCTTCCAGTTTTCTCTGTCTTCTTTCTTGTGTGTGCAACATACCTGTTCCCATACCTCTCATTCTGATCTGATCACCCGTCATGCCATTTTCTGCTATGTGGTATCCTCAGGCAAAAAGGTTCACAGAAGCTATCAATGCAAGGCCGTCGTTAGACCACCCTATCAGCCAGAATGGCCCTACGCTGCTACTGGATTACTTCAGCTGTGTTCAGCAGTGCTTGTTCTGACACAGTGTATGCAGCACACCGTCTTCTGAGCCCCTCACTAACCAGACTGAGCCAGACTGGGTGAGGCATCTGCCTGCACTGACGACCATCACAACGTGTCTTTCTTCCCCATCTCCTGTGAACCTCCAGCCCCAAAAGTTCTGCCAGGACACCACCTCACCACATCTTTTGAGATTTTGATGCCTATCAATGTGTCTGTCAGTATTGTAATTGCCCTCCATGGGTTGATTAAAGTGTTTTTGACTTGACTTGACTTGACTTGACTTGACAGACACAGAGGGGTTGAGGAAACTGAAACTGACTTCACCATGAGACAAGAGTGACAGGGGCCACCAACCAAGAGGCAATTTTCTTTTTGTTTGGCTGCTCTGTTCTTTCTTTGTTTTTGCATGATGACTAATGGTGATGAAGAAAACGTCACACTAATGCTATAGAAGTGCAGCAGCTGTCAGACGTCTTGACAAGGCTATCCTGATACATTCCAGCGTCAACCTGGGCGTGAGAAATAGACACCTGCAGTGTTGGTCAAGTGAATTGAGCAACACTTTCAAAATGGCATCAGTAAAGTGGATTACGTTTGACTGTATGGACCCAGACTTTCCTGTGGTAAAGTACTCAGAGAGGAAGCCGGGCAGGGTACCCTTTCCAAAGTGTGACTCCTACTGGATGTGAAGCCGTCACCTCTCAGCCAGAACACACTGACCACTGTGCCACAGTGGCTGGTCCTGCTCCTCCTTAGAGTAGGAGTATGGTCTTGCCACACGATACCCCCCCACCCTTTGCTTAAGTAAACAATGCTCCTGAACTCTTTGAGAAGTCATGAAGGCAGTCCACTGAAGTTTTCAGGCCCTGTCTCTCGAGCAAGGTGAACATGGCGGAGACCATGCCTCTCCACTACATATGTATGTATGTATGTATGTCCGTCGTGTCCGACGATGACCTCCTGTTGTTTTAGCAGAGGAGGCAGCTGCTGTTTTGGAAACTGGGCAGAAATTTGATTATAGTGGAGATGCCTTGCCCACAGTACATCCCCACTCTCTCGGCCAAGTGGGCATAAGGCATAAGTCAGCGTTGGAGATGTTCTCCAAAGGCCAACCAGCCCCCAGGGCTGCAGCACATAAGGACTGTGCGAGTCAAGCCTCTTAGTCAGAGAGTCATAGTCGATCACTAAAGACTAAGCTGTAAAGTGGAATTCCATGAGTGGGAAAGCCACTGGTCATACTACAGCCTCTCACTTTGCTGTTGCCCCCAGCGTCAATGGTTTAATCAAGAACTGGGATAAAGCCCAGGCGCTGACGGCATCTCCACAGGGTGCACGGTGAGCATGGTTATGCCGCCCTAACCCACAGAATTGTTATCAATGTGCATGTTTGTTTGTTTTTGTTTCATGTCCATTCACTACTTGGTGATAAGGACACACCCGCATTCAAACCAACATCTCTCTCTCTCTCTCTCTCTCTCTCTCTCTCTCTCTCTCTCTCTCTCTCTCTCTCTCTCTCTCTCTTTAATGTACGTTTATTTATATTCTCACTACTATCTACAGTAGAAGTCTTACTGGGGAAGAATATATAATCTCAGCAACTGATGTTATGAACTGCTAAGAGTCATATAAAACTTATTGAACAGTGGCATATTTTTTATGAATATCTATTCCTTTCCTTTTAAACAGGTCAGTTAGGATTGGGCAATCAAACAATAAATGGTGGATTGAAAGATATTGAGAACAGCAACATGTCATATTTTTAGAGTATTTGGTGTTCCATGCATTTAGCCTCATTTTATATATTAAAATGTCTACTTTCCGTGAGCAAGAAATGTTTTCAAAGTGTGTTTTCTTCATTTTGGAATGCATACAATTCATCAATTTAGCATTAATTTCATGCGAGGACAATGTGAGATTGGAATCAAACGTTTCAATGTTGCAATCAGATGCACCTTGTTTTGCTAAAGAATCAACCAACTCATTCCAATAGATTCCACAGTGAGAAGGGACCCAGCAAAAAGTTATTTGTATGCCTCTGCTTGCAATACAATGTATCAAGAATTTAATCTCAAATACAATATATTTCCTTATGTTCCCCTGTCAGTGTTTTATTGCCATCAATACTGCTTTTGAGTCAACGCAAAAGAGAATGTGGTGAATATCAAGCCCAGTATTTGACAATAAATTCAAGGCCATAAGGATTGCAAACAATTCACACGTAAAAATAGAAAAATGTTGTCCTAAATGAAATGATTTTTATACTTTTAAAACAGGAATCACAAATGCTGCCCGATTTCTACCTGATTCCAGTACAGATCTATCAGTATACATTTTTAAATAATTAGCATAATTACTTTCAATGTGACTTTTTACATCAACGGTGAGCAAATTTGGATCTTCATTCTTTTTTACATCCGTGTAGTCAGTGTCAAAGTTAGCTGATATATGTTCCCAAGGAGGCATTTGAGGAACCATTGGAAAAATTGGAATTGTTGTTAGGTCAATACCAATGTCTTCATTAATGAATCTGTATAATTTTTAATTGGCAGCAGAAATGAAATATTGCTTGCTCGTTTTGGATAATCAGTGTCTTGATTCATAAGAATTTCCCCTTTTACTGAATTTGGAACAGAGAGACTTCGATTTACATACTTTGATATGGCTAATCTTCGCTGATCATAAAGAGAGGGTAACTGTGCTTCTTTATAAAATTAGTTATGTTAGCATGGACTGGAACACCAAGTGCTATTTTTATGGCTTTACTGTCTAAAGTTTGTAATTTTTTAAGAAGATAATCTGCAGCAGAAAAATAAACTTCTTTTCCATAGATTAATTTTGAGCGTACTAAAGATTGAGCCAAATGTATCTTGGCTCCATGCCTGAGAACTTATTATTTTTAAAAAATTAAGTCTTTTTCATCAAAATTACTAATCCTGAAATTAGAGGGAACAGTGCTTAAGTATAAAGCAGATGTCAAATTCTTAGGTGTAATTTTAACTAGAAAGCTGAGCTGGAAGTTGCACATCAACCAGTTAATATCTGAGGCTAGAAAAAAATCAATGTGCATATCTTCTTTTCTGTGTGCGTGAAAGGAATTAAGGCGCTGGCATGTTGACCCAGGAGATTGTATAAAAACAAAACAAAACCCCTACCCTACCACCACACGCAGA
>CM054136.1:65957295-66196129 GCA_028751875.1 Rapana venosa | reverse complement strand
AATTTTCACGTTTAATGCTGTTCACTCGTCTGTTTCAACTGGCAGCAAATGATTAATACATATGAATCTAAATGAAATCATATTGTCATATGGTAACTCACTAATATACTTTTCTTGTAAAAGTGATAGAATATAATATGCATTTATTACTTCCTTGCAACTCTTCTGACCATGACTTTACACAAATCTCCTTTAATGCCTTTATGACAACATGACAAAACACAAACATGCACACAAAAATACAAACAAAAATAATGATATTCAATGCTAGGAAGAGCCAGAAATTATTATTTAGATATCAATTTAACACAAAATATGCACACATACTGATTCAGATATTAACACACATAAACATGTACTGATTCAGATATTAACACACTCACACACACACACACACACACACACACACTGCTTCAACCTGGTCAGGCCAGTTTTAACAAAAGCTGGTTTACACTAAGATGATAATGATGAGAGATATCAGAGTTAAGAGACGGCTAGCTAGACAGCTTCACACATTTTTCTCTTCTTTTTCTTCTTGTTAGGTAAACATGTCATCAACATAATGTATCGTTTCTTTAGAGGATGGGGGTATGTCAGCAGACATTCACTTCCACACCACATTTCATTTCATTTCAAGTTGTTTATAGCCCCATCGATCATGACGGTCATAATTATCAAGGCTGTCACCCTGTTCCATTTCCACAATCTCAATAACAACTACCGGTACCTTAAGTTCAACATCTACACTAATCAATGTATTCAAAAATTCAACACCACCATCAATCTGAAAAAAACAAAAACAACTACCATTAAATAACACAGCACCTAAACTATTTCATTCTTTAAGGTCAACAAAACCTGTTTCATGTTTGAAAAAACAATACAAAGGAAAAATGCCAAGTAAGCCAATACCACAGCAGCACAGACATGCTGCACCCATCCCAGTGTTGACAGTTTCACCACCTAGTTGCCAAAACAATACAATACAGGGTCATACATTTTTTTTTTAAAAGAATATTTGAAAGTTTTGCTTGAAAAAATGCAGGAGAATGGACTGGAAAGCCATAAAACAAGTAAGAGAGAAGATGAAAAGGTAGGAAAAAGACAGAAACAATGGGAGTAATAGAAAAGGGGAAATTTCTAGCAAAGAATTACCAGAAGGTGGAGATGCTGTTCATGCTGAAAGAGCCCTGGCATCCCCATGGAAGGTTCCAAGTCACAGATTTCCACGGGTGGGAGAGATGTTTGAAATAGTCTGCTGTTTTAAGTAAAATCAATGATTTTCTGTTCAATGCTATGTTGTCAACGTTTTTCACGCTTGAGCACTCTAGTAAAGACTTCATGAGGAAGAGGCTGCTACGTACTCAAAAATTTAGGGAACAAAGAATTCCAAGTGTTTGTTTCTGATCTGTTTGTTCTTCTCACTATGCTATGTCTAATCCAGAAACAAGAGCATCAGCATCACACTGATCCTCTTAGTCACTGTTTCCACTCTCCTCATTCCCACAGTTTGTTGTGTTGTTCATTTTACTCCAGACTTACTCGACTAAGTCGTATCCATGCTTGAAAGCAACACGACGACCACTCACAGCCTGTAGCCATGTTTGTCTTTAACTGTGCAGGGCAGGGAACAAAGCTACAAGATTTGTTTCACATTGACCTTCCTGACCTCATGTTCCAAACAGAATGTCATCCCCAAAGGTATGTGTGTACAGTATGGCGTGATGCCTTGCTAAAGCTTGAATATCTACTTCAGTACATTCATAATTACTTCCAAATACCAGGACATTATGCGCCACTGCAGAGAAACCTTCAAAGTTCTCAATGATATTAAAAAATCAAGAATATATACGGTTTTGTATTCCATCTATTGAGAGGTAAACTATGTGAAATTTGAGGATGTGCTTCAAAAGCATCACAACTCCACCAAAAGACTCAGAGAGAAGTCAGGAAAGCAAAAGAAAAGAATGTTGCAAGGCTTGTCTTCAGGACACACATCACAACTATACTCCTGACACCCTGGCACCTGTGATAAATCAGCACTCCACAGCTTGTGAGATCTCCACTCAAGCAAGGCAGAGAAATAGACGGTTTATGCACAGACAACATGCTGTGATGCAATCTCTGATAGTGCCGGACACTGTTGTCAACTTATTAACCAGACTTAACCCCTGATCAAATATGATACTGTTGCTAGGCCCTAACTTTCATCTCCCGCTAGTGAAATCTAAGCTTGATCACCTCAGTAAGATGTGCTAGAGAGGCACCGGTGAAGTTCCACTGAGGGAGCTTTACCTCAACCCAGGAACAGAAGAAACCCAAATCCCAAACTTTACAAGCCCACAGGTTACTCAGACCCCACCAGTAAGTACAGATGAAGCATGGCCACATACTGCAGTACTCCCCAACAATGCACTGCTGTGTACTGGCCAGCCAGAAAGATCAGACATAATCTTGCTCAACATTGGTCTCCCTCCACCAGGCAATGGGTAAACTCAGAAACCTGGTCATGAAAAGAATCGTTTACATCAGCCACAGTCTTGTGTGTCCATGAGAATATAAATAATAATAATAATAATAAATGGAATTTATATAGTGCTATATCTTGTGGAGACAAATCAAAGCGCTCGCACTCAACTCATTCTTAGTAATCTTACAAAGTCATACAACCAGTAACAACTAATAGTTCCATCAAGTCCAAATGTGCACGCAGCACACACACACACACAAACACACACACAGGTCACACACCCTGGCTGGGCAATAGAATCTTGGCTGTTGAAGGCAGGGATAAACTATAAACTAGCAGGAGAGGAAAATCTTAGGTTTAAAATAAATGTCTTGAGACTGGATTTAAAAGTGTTTAACAGAAGGCTTTTGGCGGCGAGAGAGAGAGGGAGGTCATTCCAGATCGATGGACCAGAAATAGAGAAAGAATATGGCCCACTTCCTGCCAGCACACGTCTATGTCTAGTTACCACTGATGATTTGGGTCTCTATAACAAGTAACAACACTGCAAATGGAAAATTGGAAGAGGGTGTCACGCACTTTTTACATTGAACCATATGCCAACAGAGATCATGTTACAACTGATGCATGTACTAAAAACAACAACAACAACAAAACAATGTGTTACTCTCGGCTTCACAGGCCTGCATCAAAAGATTCTGTGTTATGCTGGTTGTAAAACATCTTGCATGAAGCTGGTATGGAAGGTTTTGCATCACACAGTTTTTGAGGTCCTTTATTATCAGCAATGCTTCATTGGGGAGTCTTACTAGTCACTTGAATGCATCTTAGAATGTGCAGGGAGGTAAAATACTACAGATACTACAACAAATCACTTCACAAAGACAGTAAAATGCAAGAAGTAAGTGACAAAGTTCAGGAAAGCATTTTGAATTGTATGTGCAGCCAGTGACTTTGACTTCTGGACTCTGAGCAAACAGTGCTGTTATACAACACATTGGTGGTTTTTGTACAGATAAACTTCAGGACAGACATAAATTTGGGGCACTCAGTATTATTGAAAGAAAAAGTGGTTAAAAAAATACTTTGGATTATTAGTAAACACATACCTGGTGTTACACTGTGTTGTATTTTACCCAAGTTTATTAGGTGTCAATGACTGCACTGTTGTTTCACACCAGCATATTTGGTGTTAATGGGTGGTGCTAATTCAAACCTCTGTTATAACAGGCTGGTTTGTCAACTAAATTGAAAGCAAATATTCTTTCACTTCAGATTCTTTACATCAGTACTGATGGATATTGCATGGCAAAATGAATTGATGGTGATAATTCAGACATTAGAAGAGAATACTTTCTAAAACTGCAGGCTACATATGAATTCCTAGTCAAAGTTGAACGAAACTTTGAATTTATAGTCAGACAAGAATGAATGAAACTGGTGACAATAATTATTACTGATTGGCATACTGGTCTTTTTGCTTGGCTCATACATATTATCTTGTTTGGGTTTTTTAGGCAGAATAAACATCACATAACACATGATGAAAACATACCTCCTTCAGAAATGGTCTTGTCTTTACTGTATCATGTATGATGGAAATGACTTTTGAAAGCTTACTGTTGTGATGAAAAAAGCGCACACTTTACAAAACAACTAGCTTTAAAGTCTCACAGATCATGCAGTATTGGTAAACTGCAAGAAATGAAACTGAAAACTTGGGGGATGAAGTTTGTAATTCCATGACAGAGTTTACCAGAATGGAGGAAAAGGCGCCCAACACTTTAATTTACAATTCCTTTTCCCTCCCATTCACAAGCTTTGGTCTATTGAAAAATCCTTTACAAACAAGTCTATGCATTGTAAGATTACTGTATCATAGTTACGTTGTTTTGTAAAATGTGGATTGTTAAAATGTGAACTATGGCTATCACAAGGCATGCACACCTCACCTCTCCCTCCGTTCCAGAAAAACCACATCATGAAATTACACTCAAACTTTGACCTTCGAGGGAAATACTCATTTATGTTTTTAACCTTCTGAACCAGGTGACTTTAAGAGCTGAGATCTATAGTTTTCTAACTTTGCTATCCCCACTCTCCCACCCTTTATGCTCTTTACTGCTTTTTCTATGAATTTTATGTTGTGTTTTGTTCCATACAAATTGATAACACAACAGCTGCACTTTAAAAACTTATCTCGAGGATTTGGAAGCAATGTCTACAGATTATCAGCTTTGACAAAATTAGTGTTTTCAGTATAGCAATTTTGCATAATGGTGTAATACTTCTTTTTGACCTTATCTGAAACAGTGCTTGCACTTCAATAAATTTTTCAGAGTAGTTCCTGGATGGACATTACCTGAGATCTTGAGTAAACTAAGCTCCTCCTATTTTAAACTATATCTAGGGTTCCTAACAAATATATATGTATACATACCACACATATATGTGTATGTATATGTAGGAAGGTGTGTGTGTGTGTGAGGAGATGAGAGAAGAGAGGAGAGAGAGAGAGGAGAGAGGAGGGAGAGAGAGAGAGAGAGAGAGAGAGAGAATATATATAAGATAGAGAGAAAGAGAGATAGATATGTGTGTGTATACAGAGACAGAGAGAGAGAGAGAGAGTGAACATTCATAAGTGTTCACAGATAATTCTAGATTTCCTGAACCATTAAATCAAAAGAGAGCATGTACAGACATGTGTATGCATATGTGCATGCACATGAATGCTTTAATATAGTGCTGTCTAATTCACATGTGTTCTGAATTTATGTCTTCCATATGTCATGTGCATGTGCATCCATGCAATAGTATGGTCGTTTGTGTAATTGTATTCTTCTTTTTCCTTTTTTGTCATGTTTCTCCCAGGGGAAGTTTGACATTGATGAGCCTTCTCCATCTCTCTCTGTTTTGAGCTTCCTCCTTATTTATGCCCCTTTCTCTAAGATCATCTGCAATACAGGCAGCCCAGGTTTTGCTAGGTCTTCCCTTTGGTCTCTTTCCATCCACTACAAAGTTCATTGCTCTTTTCATTATGTGGTGGTCTGCTTTCCGTTGAATGTGCCCAAACCAGCGCAGTCTATTGGTACTAGCTACAGACTTCAGATCATCAACTTTGCACATTCTCCATAGTTCTTTATTCGTGATCCTGTCTTCCCATTGATCTTTGTCATGTAGCGTAGCATTCGGTTTTCACAGCTCCTCAACAAACGTTCAACAGTTTTTGTGAAAACCCACGTCTCCAAACCATACAGGAGAGCAGGTCTAATGCAGGCCTTGTATATCAGACAGCATCTCGCCAGTGGGATTTTCTGATATCCGAGCAGACTTGCCAATTCTTTCCATTTCTTCCAAGCACTCGCAATCCTGGTTCTGACAGCTAACTCAGATTTTGCTTCGGAGCTCATCATCTACCACTTCTATCTTCCCTTGTTCAAATTCTAGCTCCTCCTTTCCTGCATCAGTATTGTCTTCATCCTTCTTATTCATACAACTGGGGCAGACAAATACTCTGTCCTCCTTCTTCAGACTTTTGAGCTTTGAGCATCTTTTGTGACACCAATATGAATAGTAATTGTATTGCACAGTCAAACATTCCCTTTTAATCCTTTGACACTCATCACAGTATATATTTGTTTAACCATTACTTTTCGATGAAAACGAGTCTGCTTTATGCTTTCTGATTATCCAACAAAGGAACAATACACAATAACAAAAACTGTAGACATGTCATCGCAGGGCAGAGAGGCCATCACACGCTACCAGACTTCCACCCATCCAATGGGCTGGCAGGCATTGTCTGCAGAGGGAGGGAGGGGGGGGGTGTTTCAGGCAGAGCAGTGCGGGGTGTGGGAGGACAGGTTAATTAAGCCTCGGGTCTGAAGCTAAGTGAGCGCCAGCCTGGAAGTTTACTGAGAAACACAGACCCTAAAAAGACACTCCTCAAAGTTCAGCTTCACAACTTGGGACATTCAGTCTTGAATGTTAAATATATTATCAATTATTAAGTCTGTGCCAAAACTACTAGGCCCTAGTGGCATCATGAGAGTTGAGGGGTGCAACCCTAATGCTTGAACTTTCTTGTAATTGAAAAGAATACAAAAATCTTTAGAAAATAACTTACCTTCCTTCCAAACTCTTCCCTGCAAATTTTTGAAAAAAATAAAGTTTTTTTTAAATTGTTGAAGAAAGGAAATGGGTTTTTTAATAAGGGTTTGTATTTAAATTTTAAATGGATTTTTTTATTTCAGTGCCTAAAAAAGACTTTTGGGGTTATACGTAAAGTCTTCTTTTTCTTTTCAATGGGGGGCTATACATTTAAATATTTTTGTAAAAAAAAAAGTGTTTTACGGGTTTCCTTTAAGTACACACCCAAATCACCAACCTAGTTTATGGTTTTCCATTTTTAAAATGCTAAAAAAAGAATAAAAACCCCACTCACCCTGCAAAAACAATCCCTTTTGGTTTTGTGAAGTACAGTTCTTTAAAAGCCCCCTCACACTTCACTTGTGGTCTTACATAATCACCACAGCCCCCCCCCGTTTCTTTTTGCGTGTCCTACAACAGTCAAAGGTTCAAGTGTCCCCAGTCAGTTATTGAAGCGGTCAGAATGCCCCCTTTCCCGCCTCATGTCCCGCTGCGCTCTGCGTTTCATGGTCATAGCCGATCAGGTGAACGGCCGTGCGTCCTGTGTTGAAAAAACGACACTGAAATGAGACAAAAAAATAAAAAGATCACTATGTGTGCGCGGGAATGCATGGTTGTGCTTGGAAAGTAAGTCGTCATCATCACCGGGGGAAACAGTTCTGGTAAATTCAGCCCCTTGGGTAAATCAGTTGCGGGTCATCAGTCTGATGGTCAATCAGCCACTGGTAATCAGTCCGTGGTAAATCATCGTGGTAATAGTCTGTGGAAATCATCCGCGGGTCAATCTTTTCTGCTGTTAATCGCCCACGGGTCAATCACCCCTGGTAAATCGTTGGGGTCAGTTGTGGTCGTCAGTCGAGGGTCATCAGTCATGGTCAATCATCCGGGTCAATCAGTCCATGGTCAAATCACCATGGTCGTCTGCTTCAATCATCCATGGTCAATCTCTCGGGTCAAATCGCCCACGGCAGTCATTTGGGGTAAAATCAGTCTGGGGTCAATCAGTCTGTACGCTGGTCAATGTTGCGGGTCAACATCCACGGTCAATCAGTTCGCTGGTCAGTAAATTAGGGGGCAATGATCAAAGTGTACGGGCGAGGTATCTGTGTTAACCATGGCGTCTGTAGTAATATGGGACCCCTCCATACCATGTCAAATTATAAAAGAACAGCCCTTTATTCAATCCCTCAAAATGCTTTAGTAAATCTCCACCCTTTAAATAAGGGGCAGTTGTTTTTTTAATAAACCATAGTTGTTTTTGACCTCCATCGCAGTGTTAAAACCAACTTTTCATGATAAAGAAGCACCCTTTTTAAACTGTACACACACACACAAAACAACAACACATGCACACCACACACAACACCACAACACACCACAAAACCCACTCTACCAAAGGGGACACACAATATGCCACACACACACACCATCACACACACACAAACACAACACAACAGTGCAACATCCGTGTGAAATTGCGCGCACACAACACACTAAAAACAACTGAATCACACTAAATATTTCTGTTTTTATATAATATGTATACAATTCTTCAGTGCCCTTTAGTACAAATTACGTTACAAAAACATAATCATAGAAATAGTCGTTTATGATTCTTTTTTGTGTAAAATCTCCCTCACACCAAAAAGAACCCAAAACAAAAAACTTATACAGGTCTTCTTGCCCTAAAAAGAAAACTCACATGACAAGAGAAAAGGGTGGTGGGGGTTGGATGCTGTGGTTAGCTCTGACCTTACAACCTGATGGCATGGTTCCAGCCCCCTGAGACTCCTATTACAGAATTAGAGGAGATTTTCTTCCCTAGAGTAATCATTTCCAACTTGAACTCCACTCCCTGAAGCCCTTCGGATGGACTTAAATCAAGCCATGGTCCTGTGTGAAAACACATGAGATCAACCAGCACACACATCAATACTGTTCGCTTTTGGAAGAGTAGGCCATTGATGCCAGAAGGAACGGATGCACATCTTTTTTTAATGCAGCCACATTGGTGTCGGGTTTTCCCAGGCATCGTCACCAAAGTCAGAATGCGTACCTTAATTTAAATTGGTAGGCAAACAGCTGCATAATTACAATATCCCCATTGGGAAACTTTGGAGCTCAGCCAAGGGAAAAACACACCAGAAACATGACTAAGAGAGAAAAGGTGGAGGGGAGGGAGAGAAAAAGCATCAAAATTGATGACACCTGCTCATGCATGCAGTACCTTCACTAAGAAGAATGTATTGTAAGTCACACATCATCAGAGCAACCTGAGTAGTTCACAGGCTTGAAAAGTTATATCTGCCTTCACCTTCTCTTCTGCTACTTTTTTGTGTAGCAATCTTTGGATAAAAGTCTGCTGTAAAAACTGTAAGCTATGTATGTACAAAACTAATTAAATAAAAGAAAAAGAAAAGGTAAAATCAAAACCAACATTATCAATCTGTACAATGTGCTAACTGCAGGCATTTCTCACTTGCTTTAGCACTGGAGTTTTGCACATGCTCTGGAGATACTTTGTGTGGTAGTCAACATAGATCATTATATAAATTGAAACAATAAGTGAATTCAGTCACTGTATAATCATTTCTCCTAGTCTGTGGCAGTAACCCTTCAGTGACTCCAGGTTTGTCACTACTAAGGACTTTGCGCATTTACACATGTATACTATACATTGTAACTGTAAGGTTTGTTCTCAACTGCAATACACACTCAAAGAGTACAATTGCTAAAGATTTCTCCCTGTCATGGAAGTGGTTGAGGTGTTGTGTACAAAGTGTAGTAACTAAGGCAAGCATAGGTCTGCATCATGGAACAGTTGAGATGCTGTATGAAGTGTACAGAGAGAGGCATCTGCAGACATGTAATGATGTATTGGTCAATGATAGAGGGTGACATCACTGACCATCAACACTGTGTCAAAGTGATGGCCATGGAGTTCACAATGACGGTGGATGTAGCAGGAGACAGGAGGACATCACCCAGTGCCAGGTCCTCCACATCCTGCATGGTTTTACTGGGCACTGGCACAACCCTGGGATCTGTATCTGCTCCACAAAACACACACACACACACACAACACACGCTCACAACACACACACACACCCCAAAACACACACACGCTCACACACACACACACACATGTTAAATCCTGTTCCACTTTTCGTAAGGGGTAGGCCATTGTGTGCCAGTGGGAACAGATGACAAAATTGACAAAACTGCATGCACACAGGGACTGGATGTAAAAAAAGCACACACATGCTTATTCCATTATCCTCGATATAAAAGAATTAAATAAAATTTTTAATATAAAAAAAACACACGCACACCCCACACATGCATGCATGCACGCATGCATGCATGCATGCTGCACTCACACACAAAATACACAAACATACACAATCTTTAAATAAAAATGTCTCACATCACACACACAGGTCCACACACACAATCTTTTTAAAAATACAAATTTCACATACACACACCACACACACACCCCACACACACAGGGAAATTTTGGGCCAAAAAAATTCTCTCTCACTCACACACACACAGAGAGGAAATTTGGGGCAAAATGTTTTCATCTAATAAAACAGCAGTTATTACCACTATGTCATGTGAATCAACTAAAAATTTTCCCCAGAATATTCTTGTTTGATAATAGTTGATTATGATCTAATGATCACCTAAACACACACACACACAACACACACCACACACCGGGAACACACCCCAACTGTCCAAATCTAATTTATCTTTGATAACTGTTACATTTCATTGTGGCTTTAGACTCGTCAAAAAATCTGTAATCATTGCAGGAATTCAAGTACTCAATAGCACATCTTTCATTCATAAAATCAATTAATAAATCAATACAGCATCCCCCCCCCCCCCTCTCTCTTCTCTTCTCTCTCTCTCTCTCTCTTCCCCTCTCAACAAAAATTTAATTTTTTTTAAAAACCCAAAACCACTGAACACCTCCAATGCTGGGAAAGCCAGCACATCCGTTGGTCCTTCGACTTGTCTGTAATCTTGGTTCAGCTTCTGTATATATTTGTTTGTGACAAACAGCACAGAGACATCGTACTTTTCTATAGCCATCAACCGTCTTAATATGTGTATGTCTTTCTCAATCCGTGGCAACCTCAACTTCACGATGTTTTGAAGGTTTTTCAAAACAAGTGTCATGCTGCCGGATATTGCTGCGGGCTGGGTTTATACAGTCCTATAGGGTTTACAGGGTCTGAAAAGGAATAAAAACGGAAGTAAGAAAGACACTCCAAAGCTGGTATTCTATGTTCATACAGTTAAACTACTGTTCCGATTTAGATTATTCCATTTTTGGACTTTTTTCGTTTCTTCTCTCTCTCCCCTCTTCTCTCTCTCCTTCTCTCTCTCTCTTTCTCTCTCTCTCTCTCTCATATTCTATGGGCTTTATTTTATTTTATCATTTATCCCTAGGGGCGAGGATGGAAGCACTTATGTGCTTTTTTCATCCAGTCCCCGTTGTGTATGCGGTTTTGTAAATTCTGGCACACAAGGGCCACTCTTCGAAAAGCGGAACAGGATTTTAACGTTGCGCAAGACGTTCGGGCGTGCGTTCGCACACGGGACCTCGGTTTATAGTCTCATCCAAGCACTTTTGGGGAGAGTGGAGTCAGCACTGATGTTAACTCCAGAGAAAGAGAGGAGAGAGAGAGAGAGAGATGAGAGAGAGGAGAGAGGAGAGAGAGAGGAGAGAGAAGAGAGAGAGACGTTTTGGGACGCTTTGACCAATTTATTGTCATTGCCCAATGTGGCCTATTGACAAGAGGGGTTATACACGACTTTCTTTTGTAAATACAAATAAATACAAGAAAAATCACATGATGCATTTAACGTAATAAAACCCAAAAAAACAAACAAACCCAAAAGAGCTTCTATAAAACGGATCCGATTTTAAGCTCTGACATGAACTCAGTTTCAAACTGAACACAAAGTAATAGCAATGAGAACAACAGGAACCAAAAAGGGCAATAACTAAAATAATAAAAAGAAACATTCTAGAATGCATATTAGACTATCCAAGGGAAATTGTATGTAAAATTTTTCAATAAATATTCTTGCTGGAGATGTTTTCTTTAGGGTGTCACAAAATGCTGGAGTTTACATATTAATAAAATTTTACTTTAGTTTAGTCACAAAGTTAACTAATTGGAACTTAGCTTAATTGTCGTAATTTCAGTGCTTCAGCAATAAATTTTGCAACCGATTTGATCACAAATCATCATCAGACGATAAGATAGAAAAAATATCTTGCCTTCCGAAAGCTTCTAGATTGAAAAACACCACAGTTTTCACGTATGGAAACATATGATTGCAATGAAACAGGAAATGCACTTCATCATCAAGAATATGACCACACTAGAGCAGGGGAACTGTGTGGCGCTCAGGTTGAACATCTTTTGTTTGCTTGAAAACCGAGTGTTCTTAGTCGAAATCTTGCATAATTTAGTCGGTGCCATTTGTCAGTGGCTTTCGAAGATACTTTTCACTTGAAAAGCACACTTAAACGAAAAAAAACCCACCCATATTTATCTTTACTTTCCATGTCCGAGTGCCAATTTTGTTTAAATGAACAAAGAGTCTGTCTTTCAATTCAGAAATAAACCCTGCTCGCTACCTACTTCCTGAGACAACCACAACGATTCCAAAACCATTTTTGTGATAAAAACTTTTTAACTTGAATGCCCAATTCTTTTTAAACCCAGCTCCATTTGTATAACCATCATGTCATAAGACTGCCTACATAAACGTGACCCTGGAAGTTTCAGTAGTTTTTAGCCAGTACTTAATACACTTAACAGACGTTCTGATGTTTAAAGGATATTTTCCCTTTCTCCATATAGTACGTATTTGACGAATGGAATTGGGACTTTTAAGAAACGTTTAAATAGCATAGTATGTTTTTTTTTCTATTTGGGGTTTTAACAGTAAGTCCCCAATTTCAGATGTATATGTAAGAAAAGGGTTTCTATTTGAACATCAAACAATTTCCAAACTAAAGAACAATTTTACTGAATTCAGTTTTTGTAACTTTTTTTAAGATTTCGATTACACCTTTTTTCCCTTTCCTGCAAGTTTCACGCCATGAAAACATTCATACTTAGCTTCGTTGAAAATGTCATCCCTAGGTATTTATAAGAATTCACGACTTTCACTTCAGCATTTCCATAAAACCATTTTTCACGCACTGATAAATGTCCACCCATTCTAAAAAATCAAGATGTTCGTTTTTTCCATATTGACTGATAAATCTAGGCGATCTGCCTCTTCCTTTAATATATCTAGTTGGTTTTGTAAACCTAGTACCGTGTCAGACAAGAGAATCATATCATCGGCAAATAGTAGTAAAAATATCTCCATGGTTCCTGAGATAATCGGAATACCATGTTTTCCTTTTTTTGTTAATTCAACGGCTAATTCGTTAATAAAAAATAATTTAAAAAAACAATTGTGGACTTAATATACAACCCTGCTTCACTCCTTTTGGACATTCGAAATATTCCGAATAATCATATCCTGCGCGTACAAAATGCCAATACTGATTTTATATACTCCTTAGTGCCATAAAATAATTTACCGTTTATCCATTTTGACGCAGAACAGTCCATAAGATATTACGATTAACGAATCGAACGCCTTACGAAATCACAAATGTCACAAATATTTTTTTATTTGATTGCAAGTATTTTTTAACAATAGAGTACAGGGGGAATATATGATCATAGTACTATAATTTGCCGAAAACCTGCTTGTTCTTTAAGCAGTTTTCATTCTCTTCAGCCCATCTAGTTAACCTTTTATTCAAATATAAGTATATATTTTGCTGACGATGCTAGTGAGGGGACTCCACGATAATTGTCTGTTTTAGTGCTTCACCCTTTTTGTAGATTTGGAATGATTATAGACTTGGCCACTCCAAAGGGGAAAACACCTCTTTCAAAAACAAACGTTGAAGAGTTTAGTTAGGAAAGGAAATAACAACTGAGTTAGCATTTTTTTTGCATTTCGCCTATTTTTTTTGTCTGGACCAGCACTTTTCCCTGGTTTTTAAATGTTGGATACCGGCAATAACTTCATTTTTTTTGATTTGGATCATTAAACAATGGTTCGAAATCATCATCTCTTTTCCGTTACATTTATATCCATCTGTGTTACACTATCATCTGAGCTGTTAAAAACATGAAAGAATGAAACATACCATTCTTGAAAAGATATGTTATTATATACAAGAGCCTTTCGGTTCACAGACCTAATTATAGACCAAAATGTTTTGGCGTCGTTAAGAGAAGTTTCAGTTTATCTAATATATTCAGTTCAAATTCCTGTTCTTTAGTTTTCCTTAATTTGACATATTTTTTTCTCGCTGTAGTGTATAACCCCTTTTTTCTAACTTATCATGATTTGTCTGACATCGCTGAAATCTTTTTAGACCTCTTTACTTCTTGCTTCTTTTGTTTGCATTCAGTATCAAACCAGTCATTACTTTCCTTTTCCCTCCACCAACTTTTCGGACCATGCATGCAGCTGCCCCACATAAGGCATTTACAAAATATTTTACACTTTCATTTTATCAGTCTGCAATGAGTTAAAAGCTTTATGTATACTTTCGAGAAAATTTAACAGTGTTCAGCTCATTTTTGTATGTCTCAGCATTTCTGTCAGACCATTTTGGGTTTTCTCTTCACCTCTTTGCTCTGTAACCTGTTTTTCAGTACAATCGTAGGCATCTTTCCATGTTGTTTCAACTGGAAGATGCCACGAATCAACACAGTCTCCAATGCACAAATCGAAACTTGATATCATATGACACGGAACAAGAAAATAATCGATAACACTGCAACCGTTAGGAGATACAAAAGTATAGTTACCTTCTTTATCTCCCTCACAGCCCCATTCAAAAATAACCATGTCAAACATAAAACATAAATCTAATATGATTTACCAAAATTGTTAAACTATGCCATCTTTCGAAAAAAGCACACCAAACTTCATCACCCATACTATCAAATTCTAGTTTTCTAATATAATTTGTCATTTCTTCATGGTCAGCTTGTTCATGACCTGTCCTTTGCATTTAAGTTCCCATAATCATAAGATTATGGTGTCCTTTTCAAAGTATTGTACAAGTGCTTCCTCTAATAATAATATACCATTTTTAACCATCTTTTCATCATAACAGGGCTTCCTTCCCGAGCAAAATAGCAAGCTAGCAAAATAACATCTTTATCTAAGTTAAAAAAGCTCTTATTTATTCTTATAGCAATTGTGTTATTACAATCAGCAAAATTTCTTCTACATATTTATCTTAAGTTTCCCACGCACTAACAATAACACTCCTCCAGAATTCTGCTATGGTGAAGAGTTTTTTCGCAGGAGCACACAACTTGATAAAATCATAAAATATATAGCTGTAATCATATGTGGAATCAAGAAAAGTCTCTGTGTGACAATAAAATCAAAACTATTTACATAGTTATAAAGGAAACATCTTTTAGTTTATTGGAAATTTTCAACATTGTAATTTAAAAACGTTTTTTAAAGACTTTTGGGTGGTCAAGCCTGTCCTATGTCTTCTTGGAACTGCTGTAACGCAGTCTCCTGTCGCGCTGTCCCAGTCCCCCCGTTTTGCTGCGAGCAAGGATGGTACAGGTGACTTGCCTGGCGAGTTTGGGCAGAAGGGACCTCCTTCCGTTTGCCGGTATGGAGGGGGGCTGTCACGTGTTTGCCCTGTTGCTGGTATTGGTGAGAGACTGAGGTGAACGCCGCGTGGCGTCACTGCTCTCCACCACCACTCCTGGCATTGCTACCCTGCTGCTGCCTCCGTGTTACCCCCCCAGCAGAGGGGTGAAGAGGAAGGGGGAAGAAGAGGAAGCAGTGACCATGACTCATACCTCTGGCAGCTGGGGAGTTTTTCCCCCTGAGGCCATCTCCCTCTGCTGAAGTGCGAGGAGGGTTGCCCACGAGGACTGGGTCTTGAGGAAGAGGCCAGGGTGGGGGCGTGCTGTGCTCCTCCACTCTTCACAACCTGAGCGAAGGACGGGAGTCTGCTGCCCAGGCCTGACCCAGCTGTCCCCTGTGGAAAAAAGCTCTCTTCCCTTCCCTGCGAGTTCTGCCCACAATCTGTGCCTGTGCCCTCGTCAAGTCGTTTGTCCCGTCTTAAAGCCTTTGTTCTGTAGTCTTTGTCTCATGTCCTTGTCTTTCAGGATTGACATTTTTTCCCCCCACCTCCCAAACTTGGCCACTATCGTTCTGGGCTGTCCATTAAATGGCTGTCCTGTCTATGTGCTCGTGCAATGTCGTCTGGGTCCCCAAATTTTTTTGTCTATCTACACTATCAGTGCACCGATGATTGCTTGTGACAGGCGTCATTAGATTCATGTCTACTTGGTTGGGGAATCCCGTAGAAACGTAAATTATCTCTTCTGGAAAACCCCCCTCGTCTGTCTGTGTCTGTCTTTAGTTGGTTGATTTCTTTTCTCAATTCGAGGGTTGTGTCAAGAGTTGCTGTACCTCTTCCCTGTCCTCAATCCTTTCTTCAAACAGTTGGTGAATGTCTGATGTCCTGTCTCTCACCGTCTACTGTCAGCTGTCTGTGCTCTGTCTCCAGTCTGTCACACCTCCTGTTGATTTCTGCACACTGTTGCTTGACTTGTCCTAGTTCGTTCTTAATGTCACCTAGGTCATTCCTTATTAGAGTCGTATGATCGTAAAACTGTTTCTGTATGTTGTCTATTATCATGTTCATCATGTCACTCATCCCGTCATGGTATTTGTCACTGTGTCTGTTCTGTCTTTTGTGTCCGTTTGTCCGTCTGTGTTGGGCCCAGGGTGGGTTTTAATGTCTCCGCTAAGCAGAGCCTGCGGAGGGAAAAGACGGCGTGCTGCATGCGGGAAAACCAGGAGAAGCACTGGCGTGTGCTTTTCTGGATGACAGGTTAGCCCACGTCACTGCCCCACACCTCTGACATCGCACAAAAGGTTGACTCCTTTTGATTTTCCATGACCCCAGACACAAACTTTTGTATGTTCCAAATCAAACTGTTCAGCAAAACAATCCACATCACACAACAGACAAATCCAATAAACTACATCAGCTGATGACAGGAGTGTTCCAGTTTCTGCATCATCATCATCACTGCCCTGAGTAAAATCCTGAAACAATCTGTTACGATGCCGTGAAACGGCTGGCACTTACAACAGAATGCTCCAATAGCAGCCCTCCAAGACTCCAGGTCCACCATTTCTTTTTCCCAAATTTTAGGAATTGCCACCTGGAAATCCCTAGACACTGTAAATGAATGAAAATATTATGCTGGTTTGCTTTCTCGTATTAATTTAATGATAACAATAGAACGAAAAAGGATAGTTTGTACAACAGTTGTAGTAAATCACTGATAAACGTCATAATCAGCTCTTTAAATGACGTAGAAACTAATCTTTCGTCATAACTATGTTAGATTTCATAAACTTTCAATAAATTGCTAAAATATGCCTTGAACGGACACCTACACACAACCTAGCCTTCAAAAGAGAATAGCAAGAGTGTAAAACAACTGGAAGAATACCACATTAATTAATATCGGCGAAAATCTAGTGTTGACTGATAAAAAACTTTTCCGAGGTAAGGCTCTGGTAGCCAAGACCACCAGAGAAAAACAGTTCGGCAGCAGACACAACGTAAATAGTAAATGAGGAAGCTTCAATACTTACCCAACAAGAAAGAAACACGAAATCGAGGTTGGAGTCAAAATACTTTCATGGTAACAAAACTGAGCTGATAAGAAACTTTGAACAATTATAAAACAATTTTTTTTTATACAGAGCTCGTAAAGCTGTTGCATCATTAATCAAAGGCCCGTCACTCCCAGAGAGAGAGAGACAATGACAATGACAATGACAAATTCTTTTATTTCGAGGATAATGAATAAGCACACATGTGCTTTTTTACATCCAGTCCCCGCCCGTTAGGGATACATCTTAATAATAATAACCCAATACTTATACAGTCTTACAATAAAAACAAGGGGAAATAACCTTTTCAAAAAAAAACTCCCCCCCAACAACCCCCCCCCCCCCCCCCCCCCAAAACAAGCAATTAAAAGAAAATCCTAAAAATACCCCACCCCTACCCCACCCCCCAAAAAACCCTAACCAAAACAAACAAACAACAAAAAAAAGAGAGAGAGAGGAGGAAGAGAGGGGAGAGGGGAGAGAGAAGAGAGAGAGAGAGAGAGAAAGGGGAGAGAGAGAGAGAGGAGAGAGAGAGAAAAGAGAGAGAGAATCAAAACTGTATTGCCCTTAAGTCAGAACAAGACTTATTTGACACCAAACACCTAAAAGATGTAGATTCTTAGATTTATGTATTTTGTCTATGCTCTGGCTCTTCTGGAAAAAGAATCATGCACATATCTGAGTATGTCTAACAGATAGTCCTCATTGTTGAAAAACTCGCATTCTCGTTGTTATTCATGACATTCATTTGCTTATTTTTAACATTAGATAAAAAAAATTTCTTTCTTAAATCATCATATAATTTACAATCGTCAAGCAACAGATCATCATCATCATCAGACCCGTGACCTTGGCGGTCGTGGGTGAGACACGAAAGACGATGCCGTGGTAAACCTCCTCCATCCATCTCGGTCCTCGGCTCTGCGCAGTAGTGCCGAGTCATTCATCCTGGTCCATTCTCTGATGTTGTCCATCCATGACTTGTTCTGTCTTCCTCTCTTTCTGCCACCTTCGAGTGTTCCCTGCAGTACTGTTTTTGGAGGTGTGGCGGGTGACGTGGCCGAACCATGTCAGCTTTTTTTTCTTGACGATGGTGAGAAGGGTTCCTAGGGACCTGCCAGCCGTGTTATTTGACTCTTGACAAATTCATTGGTCTTTCGTTCTCTCCAGGATATGCCCAGCAGTTTTCTATGGCATTTTGTTTCAAATGACTGGATTCGCTTTGCTGTTTCAGCAGTCAATGTCCAGGTTTCACTTCCGTACAGCAGGATAGTTCTGAATTAAGGCTTTGTAGAGCTTTTTGTTTGATTGGGAAATGATCTCTTTACTTTTCCATATGGTGGTGAGTTTTGTCATGGAAAATGTTGCCATGGCTATTCTGACTTTGATTTTTTGTTGTCGATCGCCCGTCCTTTGTTTAGTGTAGCGCCAAGGTATTTAAAAGCGTCTACCTCCTCCAGTTGTTGGCCGTTCATGTAATTTTAGCAGTGGCGTTGCTCGTGCTGTTCACAAGTACTTTACTTTTCTCCGAGCTCACCTCCATCCCATATGCTCCAGCTCTGTTCTCAAGTCTGTTCGTAAGATCTTGCAGCTCTGTGTTACTTCCGCCCATGACACCACTTACAACACTTACATTTTTTCCCCTCGGCAATATATAATATATATATTATATATAATATAATTTTAAAATAATTAAAATATAAATATATAAATATATATATATATATATATATCTCTCTCTCTCTCTCTAACTCTATCATTAATTCATGGGAGCTGGTGCAAAATCTACTAAATATGCGCCTATAATTTTCGTTCCTGCATATTAATAGAAATGGCTTCAATCTATAAACATGTGAAATAGAGTTGTAAAATTTTAACTTAGAAAATAACCTTTTTTTGTTGTTGATTCCAAAACACTCTGTACAGGTCTTCAAGTTTTGTTTTTATAGCGTAGCATAGTCTTTTGATATTCAAAGTATTGTGATTGTTCCACACATGTTTAAATCCAATCTTATTAATTATTATTGTTTTGATTATTTAAATCCAGTGATTTTTTTTCGTTATTTTGATGCATTTCATTATATAACAATTTTAAATAACTATTTTCTTTTGAGTCTGTTATGTGAAACCAAAAATTGATTAACTAATAACTTTCAACGTTAATGGGTATCTGCCTAAGTCTCCTTAGACAGGTAAGGCCATTGTTTTTTGTGAACTCCTAATATCTGTCTGCAAAATTTTGCGTGGATATTTTCAAAAGGAAACTGACTGCTTAAACACATTTTGAATAAATAATCTATTAAAATTTTGGTGTGTGCGTGCGAGCGTACGTGCGCGTGTGCGCGTGTATGTGTGTGTGTGTTTCAAAGTAAACATTACAAGAGGAACATTTAAGTTTAGCACAGAATGCTAGGTGGGACTTTGTTTTACGACCTGCTGGGGTCAGAATGGTGAGGTTTACCAAAACCTTTACATTAAGCCGGTACAGGAGCGTACCGTTTTGGGGGCAATAAGTAAGTTGGGTCTGCGGCAGTTGTCCCTTTCTTGTCATCCTTATAATGTTTTCTGTCAATTTTCGCCTTTCTTTCTTGTCTGTCTATGTCTGTGTGTGTCTCTCTCTGTCTATCTCTGTCTCTGCCTATTTCTGCTCTGTCTGTCTGACGACATGTCTGTGTGTAGAGGACTGTCTTGTCATCGTTATCTCCTCTCTCTCTCTCTCTCTCTCTCTCTCTCTCTCTCTCATAGAAAGATATGGAAGTTATCAATCCTTCAAAATCATTGTTGAAAAAGAAAAATGCGTTCATTTTCAGATTTACACTGCTTTCAATTTGCTGTATCACTTGCAAGATATAGCTGTCTACCACTTCGTAAGAATGAACATTGTTACAGTGAACACGATCAAAATAAAGCTTGCCCATTTTGCAGATCAAAAGAAAAACAATATATATATATATATATATATTATAGAGAGAGAGAGAGAGAGAGAGAGAGAGAAGAGAGAGAAGAGAGAGAGAGAGAGAGAGAGAGAGAGAGAGAGAGAGAGAGAGAGAGAAGAGATGAGAGAGAGAGAATTTGAGTTCATTATTATGATCTTCCTTTTTTTTCTTTTTTTTTTCTTTTTTTTTGGGTGTTGTTTTTTGTTGGTGGTTTGTTGTTGTTGTTGGTTGTTTTGTTGTTTTTTTGGGGGGTGTTTGTTTTTGTTTTTGTTTTGTTTTTGTTTCCACGTTTCAGCGCGGAGTTTCAGCACTGTTGCGAGTTCTGCCTGGGCACCATTTGGAAAGGTGGAACAGGTGCTCCATGGTGCACACCATGTGCTGTGTGCATTTGCACACGAGGCCTCGGCTTATGACCTTCACTTCGATTTTCTTGTCAAACTGGGAAGAAAGGGCAAGACCGGGAATCGAACCCAGAGTTCCATGGTTTACTTGTTAAGCAGGTGAACGTCTTAACCGTCCTGCCACCCTCCTTCTTGTTTTAAATGTTCTTGCTCATCTCCACTCAGGGTCTATGTTCAGACATTCCTATGTATATATATATATATATATATATATAAAATATATATTATATATATATATATATATATATATATATAAATTGTGGGGAGGGGATGTGTCTAGCTTGTGTGATTATGATATATATATAATATATATATATATATATATATATATATATATATATATATATAATATATATATATGTGGGGAGGGGGATGTGTTCTAGCTTGTGTGATTATGGATATATATGGGGGGGGGGGGGGGGGGTTCATTTCATTTCATTTCATTTATATCACTTTAAGTCACGCAGATTTCTCTGCATGAAATTCGGGCTGCTCTCCCCGGGGAGAGCGCGTCGCCACAAGAGCAGCGCCACCCCTTTTTTTTTCTTTTTTCCTGTCTGCAACAGCATTTGTTTCCCTATCAGAGTGGCTTTTTTCTACATAATTTTGCCAGGGACAACTCTCTTGTTGCCGTGGGTTCTTTTACGTGCGCTAAATAATTATGTGCAACACACGGGACCTCGGTTTATCGTCTCATCCGAAATACTAGCGCCCAGACCACCACTCATGATCTAATGGATGGGGAAAAAGTTTCGGGTCCAAACGGGATACGAACCACCGCACACTTCCGACCCAGACTTTTCACTTTCTAGACAGGCACGTTACCTCTAGACCACCGATCCACCGATCTGGATGTGTTCTAGCTTGTGTGATTATGGCTGCTGGGTAATTCCACTCAGGTGGCCAAAGGCTCAGGTCATTTTGCAGGTTCTTACTATGCAGCCAGCCACCAGACGTGTGCCATAAACATGTCTCTTACTATCACAGCTCTGTGCGTGCGTTTGTGAGTGCGCGCGTGTGTGTGTACACATAGGTAGGTGTGTGTGTTCGTGTGTGTGTGTGTGTGTGTGTTAGACAACGTTTGTAACGAATTTGTTGGGTCTCAATTATGTGTGTGCATTCGCACAGGGGTGTTGTCCCATGTCAAGTTTATCAATTATGGGTGTAAGCTAAGTACCAAGGTCTACACTACAATGTGATCAGGCTTTGAAATACCGTATTGATTTGACATTGTCTTCAGTTATGATGACCTCTTAGTATAACAGCTGTATTCTTATTAAAGAAGACAAAATCCTCTGCCCATTGGGCTAGTTACTTAAAACGGCGGTATGGGTAAACATCTCATCTCGTGTGTACGTAGATCTCACAGTGATTCCCAGGTGTAATGAGCGAGGCTGGCAGTACATATGTTAAGTGACCCTCGGGCTGCCTCGGCAAAACAATAACATCACAACAACAAAAAGAACAGCACAGTAATATCAACAATATCTACAAAATAATATAATGGGAGAAAATGAGGCCCTGGCATATAAACATAAGCTGAAGAGACTTGAGAGGTGATGAAATCCCTACACTCCCCCCCCCCTCCCCTCCCACCCCAATCTTTCATGCACGTGCTGACAAGACTTGGTCAGCAAGTAGCAGCCCACAAACAGAAGATTACAAGTCAAGCCCTCTATCTATCATGGCGTCTTGTCTTTGATACCGGGACTGCTTGTTTGTGTATCTTATGCTTGTTTGTGTATCTTATGCTTGTTTGTGTATCTTATGCTTGTTTGTGTATCTTATGCTTGTTTGTGTATCTTACATATGTTCTCGTCTCGGTAAGCGTATACAATTTACATAATCAAATGACACAAAGTACACACACACACACGCGCGCGCGCGCGCGCGCACGCACGCTGAGAAAAATCCGTACATCTGACCTGGGCTCGTTCTATCAAAAATTAATATGGCAGACTCCATAACAACAGGGAAAGCTTTCTATTTTACAGCTATGCTAGCTTCTTCCTTGTGTTCTTTTGCTGGGCAGTTTTGAGGTGTTGATGTCGCCTTCAGCGAAGGCTGAATGAAAATGCAGCTGTTTTCTCCAGTCGGGTCTGCACAGTCCCCATCATGTTCCCCCTGGATGTCATCTCTCCCTGACCCCACCCTTCTGGCTAAGGCAGGGCATGGCAACTGGTGTTCGGGATGTCAGGTTCAAGTGAAACAGAGACAAAGGCCTTTCATACACTTGCTAGTGGTAACTATGACAGAGGTCAGTATGGGTGACACTAGTAACTTATCATAAGTGGGCTAAACATAGCGTCATTTCCTCCAGACAACATCATACATGAATGAAGTGTTCAGAAAAAGTGACAGGGGGGAAAGTTCCCTTCCAGTAGCTTGTGCCCCCAGATAAGACGTGAACGATCCTGTCCTTCGTGGCTCTAACAACGCAAAGCGCCACGAGCGGCTAGCAGTGACTGATCAGACAGCACGGACTGGCCGTGGCAGTAGACGACGTGTAATTATGGATAGAGGACTAAAGTTGGTCACGACTGCAGCAATGGATGGGACAGGAGGCTTCCTCATCTGCCGATGACTGATTGCAGCCTGGTAACAACAAGCCTTCAGTCCACCACAGTCACTAACTGGACAGTGCACTGAGGTGGGGGGCTATTGTGTTTTACATGGACACCACCAAGGTTGTCTGTTGTGTCGTGCGGCAAGGAAAGGGAGGACTGTTGTCTTTAAAGAAGCGGAAAGGAAGGCTGCCTGCCAGATGACAGGCCTGCAACCATTCATCACATCATTATCAGCTAGCCTAGCTGCTGTTCTAACCATTCATCACGTCATTATCAGCTAGCCTAGCTGCTGTTCTAACCATTCATCACGTCATTATCAGCTAGCCTAGCTGCTGTTCTAACCATTCATCACGTCATTATCAGCTAGCCTAGCTGCTGTTCTAACCATTCATCACGTCATTATCAGCTAGCCTAGCTGCTGTTCTAACCATTCATCACATCATTATCAGCTAGCCTAGCTGCTGTTCTAACCATTCATCACATCATTATCAGCTAGCCTAGCTGCTGTTCTAACCATTCATCACATCATTATCAGCTAGCCTAGCTGCTGTTCTAACCATTCATCACATAATTATCAGCAGCCTACATAATTATCAGCTAGCCTAGCTGCTGTTTTAACCATTCATCACATAATTATCAGCTAGTTTAGCTGCTGTTCTAACCATTCATCGCGTAATTATCAGCTAGCCTAGCTGCTATTCTAACCATTCATCACGTAATTATCAGCTAGCCTAGCTGCTATTCTAACCATTCATCACGTAATTATCAGCTAGCCTAGCTGCTATTCTAACCATTCATCACGTAATTATCAGCTAGCCTAGCTGCTGTTCTAACCATTCATCACGTAATTATCAGCTAGCCTAGCTGCTGTTCTAACCATTCATCACGTAATTATCAGCTAGCCTAGCTGCTGTTCTAACCATTCATCACGTAATTATCAGCTAGCCTAGCTGCTGTTCTAACCATTCATCACGTAATTATCAGCTAGCCTAGCTGCTGTTCTAACCATTCATCACATAATTATCAGCTAGCCTAGCTGCTGTTCTAACCATTCATCACATAATTATCAGCTAGCCTAGCTGCTGTTCTAACCATTCATCACGTAATTATCAGCTAGACTAGCTGCTGTTCTAACCATTCATCACATAATTATCAGCTAGCCTAGCTGCTGTTCTAACCATTCATCACATAATTATCAGCTAGTTTAGCTGCTGTTCTAACCATTCATCACATAATTATCAGCTAGCCTAGCTGCTGTTCTAACCATTCATCACATAATTATCAGCTAGCCTAGCTGCTGTTTTAACCATTCATCACATAATTATCAGCTAGCCTAGCTGCTGTTTTAACAATTCATCACATAATTATCAGCTAGCCTAGCTGCTGTTTTAAACACCTTGGCGCAATGCCTTGTTTTTCCTTCTCCATGCCAGGAATTTAGCCCCAGCGGGCATGTGTGTGTGTGTGTGTGTGTGTGGTGTGTGTGTGTGTGTGTGTGTGTGTGTGTGTGTGTGTGTGTGTGTGCGTGCGCGTACGCTACGTACTGCATACATGTGTATGTGAATGCGTTTTTCCCATACTTTCTTTATAGTGTAGACCATTAATGAGATCATTTTTATTCAATTCATGTTACTGCCCTTACAAGTTGGATTGGTGGTTTAGAGATAACTCACCTGCCTAGAAAGCAAGAATTGTGGGTTCGATCCCCGTTTGCGCCCCAGCCTTTTCATTCCCCATCCATTAGATCTCGAGTGTTAGTCTGGGTGCTAGTCTTTCGGATGCTTATCGCTATACCACAAATTGAAAAGGTATCACATGTTAAACCTGCTATCCACAAACTATATATTATTTTACTCACTCGTTCTGGAGAAACAATCCAATATGTTTGCCAAAAAAACACCAGAATAATTTTCATTCTTGTAAAATTTTCCAATGATGACAAGTACAAGAATTCTGTTGCAACAGATAATTAACACTTCACAAATGGAGTTCTTTCAATTTAAAGGGACCAATCTTCATATCTTGTAGCTACACATAGCAGTTTTTCACTTTAGAAAAAAGTAAGACATGGCTTTGGCGACATCTTACTTATTCCTAGTTACTCTTCCCACAGGTGGCATATGCTTTTCTAAGCTGGTGTTTTGTTACTGGTGTTGGTATCGGTGGTGTTATTGCCGCTGATGTTATTGTTGTGGCTCTTTTTTGTTTTCGCAATGAGAAATAGAGGGAGTAAAAGACGGAAAGCGGGAACAATAAGAATAAAAGGTTATGTTCGAATTTAATGAGATATGAAAACAGAAGAGACAATATAGAAATGTTCAGAAGTAGATTAATCAAATGCAAAGCATTGAAGACATCTGAAAACAGAAAAAAACCACAGAAAAACTACAGCTAAGAAAATGCTTTACATGGGACTGAAAGAAGAAAATAAACAAAGGCGACCTTTGTTAAAAACAGTAAAATAACAGACAAGAGAGTGTTCATTGGGAAAAAAAGTAGGAAATTTTCAGCGAGAAAGATCAAGTCAAGTCAAGTCAAGTCAAAGTCAAAAACACTTTAATCATCCCATGAAGGGCAATTACAATACTTGCAGGCACATTGATACCTATAATTATCTCACAAGACACAAGCAAAATACATTTCAGATTGTTATAAGCATTCCAAGATAGCTTTAAAAAATTATCATACACAAACACAAACCCAGGTGCGCGCACACACACGCACCGCGTACACACCCACACCACACACACCACCACACACCACACACACACACACACACACACACACACCAATGTTATACAAACAATGTTGTAAAAACCATTGATTGGAAAAGATATCAACTTTCTTCTCTTTTTTTACGCGTGCACGCACGTGCGCATTCACACACACGCGCACACCCATACATACACACACCAATATATAACAGTTTATCACACATACACACGCACTGCACCCGCCGCACCAAATGACCATTATCTAGAAAGACATACACCACACACACACACACACACACACACACAACACACACACAACACACTTTAGAAATCATCTTGAAAGCCAAAAGCAAGATACAGGAGTACTTATTTCAGACCACACACACACACACCACCGCGCACCACGCACTTGACAATCTGGGATCCATACCCCCACTTCTCAAAGACCTCAAACACACCCCATTCCCCCTCCCCCCCCCCCCCCCCCCCCCCCCCTCCCCCCCCATCCCCCATGAAAATATTTAAAAAGAGAACTCAACTCGACATGAATTACAATGATGGTCGTAAATTGTCGAAAAACAGTTGTGCCCCAGCTGACAGGTAGATGTAGTAGAACAAGGAAGCGCCAAGCAAGGTGTCCTACACAAGGGTCTAGTTGTTACCACCGCCCCCCCCCCCCCCCCCGCCCCCCCCCTCCTCTCTCTCTCTCTCTCTCTCTCTCTCTCTCTCTCTCCGATAGAATACTAGTATGTCATTTGTACATATTTTGATTCCTTTTTGTAGTTGACATGGTGGTTTGCTGTTTTATGTTGCGTTGGTTTTTTCTTCTACGGGCTGGATGAAAAAGCTGTTGAAAAAAATTATGCTTATTCCTCTCCCTCAGTATTTCGACTTTGACTTCTCTCTGTCTCCGTGCAGTTCCTTCCATGAGTCTCTCTCTCTCTCTCTCTCTCTCTCTGGTTCTCTGTCTCTTCGTCTTTTTAGTCTGTCTCTGATACTTCTGTCTGTCTGTCTGTCCTCTCTCTCTCCTCTCTCTCTCTCTCTCTCTCTCTCTCTCTTCTTCCTTCTCTCTCTCTTTCATTGTGTAGTTTAAATATTAAAAGGTCATCAGGTTTCTCAAAACAATGACAGAAAGTAGGAGGAGGTAGTTTTGCAGCCTTTCTCCTTTAAGATGATGTCCCTTATTTTTCTAGTTTTACGTACTTTGTCCTGCCCACTCACAAAAGTGTAAACCTACGTTGTCCTGCCCACTCACAAAAGTGTAAACTAATGAATGGACTAATAGATGAATGGTACACACACACTGAATTAGTGAACATAACTTCTTCAGTGTTATTTCGCATTCCGTTTTGAAGAATCTGATTGGACCATCTTCCTGCTCCAGTTGTTTTAAAGTCAAAAGTGAAATAAAATAGATGTCTTCTAATCGTTTCCATTCAGTAACTGAAATAAACCAGTAGAGAGTCTTCTGATCCGTTGGCTTCTACTGGTCACGTGACTGTCAGAGATTATCTAGGTTCAAAGAACGAGGAGTCAGGAATGGACGACAAACAGTTAAATGAAAGATTTATTTTCAGTAATTAGTTCTGAAAGGTTCTGTATGTAAGAATCGCTCTGAAATTTGTAGCAGGTACAGAGTAGAAAGGCAGAATCTAATTTCAGATTGTTCCTTTCCAGAAAACCGCCATCATCCAAACATGAACAGATTACAGTCTCCTGTAGAGACCAATTTGAACATTGATTTAAACATTGTAGATCTGCAAACTGGTTTAAACCTATTAGAAGGAATGTTTTCCTTCTTTTTTGCAGCAGTCTTCTGTGCCTGAACTCGTGTTGACGACAGCATTGCATGACACCCGATGTTGTAAACAAGCAGAAATCTGCTATTGTTGTTGCTGTTGTTGTTGTTGTGATCATATTTACATCCCAGCAGAGATTTAATAATAATAATAATGTATGGAATTTATATAGCGCTGAATCTTGTAAAGCAACAAATCAAAGCGCTCAGATTTTATTTCACACCACTTTAAGTCATGGCAGATTTCTCTCCGTGAAATTCGGGCTGCTCTCCCCGGGGAGAGCGGGAGAACGCGTCGCTACTTAGCGCTGCGCCACCCTTTCACCCTTTTTTTTTCTGCAGCTGTATTTGTTTCCCTATCAGAGTGGCTTTTTTCTAAGAATTTTGCCAGGGACAACTCTCTTGTTGCCGTGGGTTTTTTTACGTGCGCTAAATAATTACGCGTAACACACGGGACCTCGGTTTATCGTCTCATCCGAAAGACTAGCGCCCAGACCACCACTCATGGTCTAATGGATGGGGGAAAAATTTCCGGTCCAAACGGGGTACGAACCGCCGCACACTTCAGACCCGGACTTTTCGCTTTCTAGACAGGCGCGTTACCTCTAGACCACCGATCCACTGTAGGGTCTGTGATCCGATGTAGGGTCTGTGAAATCTGCCTGTATTATAGGGAAACTGAGGTTAGGAGGGGGGGGGGGGGTTAAAGAGAGAATGGTGAGGTTAGGGGATGGGGTGGGGGGGGGGGGGGAGAGTAAGGGTATCCTCATTATATGCCAACCTCAAGAGAGGAAGTCCCTACAGTGGTGATCGGTCATTTCGGCAAGTCCCAAAGCTCCGTCCGTACAGTGGACAGCACTGGGCACTGTGGTCCTCCTACTTCTCCAACTCAGCTCAGAGCACAGGCTAGAGCTGATTAAAGTCAGAGCAGACAGGACTCAAACCTACGGCATGCCAGCCTACAGCCAGCCCACTAGGCTAGAAACTGCAACCACTGTGCTACAGATAACACAGATTGGATATGCATAAACCCACGTTCACCTTCCACGCTATAGCAGAGGCAGACTTACTTTTTACCCGAACATATATTATTTATGAACCGTTTTCCCTCTGCGGCAGGGAGGAGAAACTATGAGGGCTGAGGTTGGAGGAAGTGGGGTGGGGGTCAGGGTCATGCGCAGACATGCTCTGTCTCTGTTTACAGCTCCGCTGACAGGAAACAGCAGGGGCAAAATGGCGGCTGATCCCGAAGTCATGAGGATGATGAAGAACAACACTGGCTGGCGGGCTTTCCTCTGTGCTGTCAGCAGTGACTGACACCAGTGGACCTGCTACAGGAGCTGTGAACTCTGACTTCACCACATCACACAAGCCGATTTGGATTAGTTTTCAATCGTGGCGCCTCGCCGGCGCGCGTGATGTGTGTGCGTGCGGCATGCCTGCACCTGCGTGCACACACACACACACACACATGGGAGATAAACACTTTGAGGCAGAAGCATTGCGGCATTAATGAGTTACTGAAAGCTGCTGTACATACAGTTCATCCATGAATAAGTTTTCCATCATTCCCAGGCCTGGTGAAATACCCAAGCTGTTAGCTTTGCAAATGCTTCAGAAAATCAATTGATAACAAGTTCAAATTGATGTTATAAGTCCCAGTCTAAATCATAATTATTCTAATGCCCTATATCATTTTTATTTTTTAGAGAGAGAGCGCGCAGGGACGCACCGCAGCGCGCGCGCGCACACACACACACACTCTCTCTCTCTCTCTCTCTCTCTCTCTCTCCCAGGTATAAATTATATATATATATATATATATATATATATATATATATATATATATATATATATATATATATATATATATATGTGGGAGAGGAGAGGAGGTGTGTGGTGTGTGTGTGTGTTCTTTCTTTGTGACTCAAGGAGGGAGTTCTTTGCCAGGAAGGAAGGAAGGCAGGCAATGAACAAGAAACAAAGAGGACAATTGTGAGAGGCAACGACGTCATATAATAATTCATTTTTCTCTCCTGGGGGGAGGGAAGAAAACCCTTCTGA
This sequence comes from Rapana venosa, assembly GCA_028751875.1. Taxonomy (NCBI): domain Eukaryota; kingdom Metazoa; phylum Mollusca; class Gastropoda; order Neogastropoda; family Muricidae; genus Rapana; species Rapana venosa. The sequence continues at coordinate 66,166,251 of CM054136.1, read as the reverse complement.
CTTTGTAAGCCCCCCCCCCCCCCCTCCCCCCTTGTGTGTGTGTGTGTGAATGAGTGTGTGTGTGTGTGATGGTGTGTGGGTGCATGTGTGTGATAAGGGGTGCGTGCGTGCTTGTGTGTGTGTGTGTGTGTGTGTGTGAAGTGATGGTGCGTACGTGCGCGCATGTGTGTGTGCGTGTGTAGTCCACAATAGTGTCAAAAAGGACAGAAAAAACAGCAGGGAATTTTCAGCAGACTGTAAGCGTGTGTCTGGAGACATGACAGTCGCAGCGTGGGGTTGAGGCAAGCAGTCTTCCGTGCTGTACTGTCTGATACCCTCAGACAGGGGCTGTTTTCGGAAATGGATATCTGAAGCAAATCATCTGTGAAACATTGGACACAGTTTGCAAGGAGTAGCATGTGGTGTTATTGTAAGCAGTACAATTATATCAATGAGAAAACACTGCAATAAGGTGTCTAGGAAAAAAGTGTTTTTGACACATATTTCCAAAGAGTTTTCGCTTGTTCAGTGTGGCATATTTGGTGCATTTGAGACAACATGTCAATGAAGTGTTCCTGAGATGGTTCTGTAGACTAGTCTTCAGTAAGGTCAAGACTTCACTGGGGTGTATTTCAAAGAAGTCTGCAGCGAAATGTATTGGAAACTAGTCTTAAGAACATTAACTATTCTCTGTGGTGTGTTTGGGATTTGTATTTGGTTAGGGGAATATATTTGATTGAAACAAAAGCTAATAACTTGAACAGTCTCGGGAGTTCAGAAGTATCCAGTGCTTTGCACACACACACACACACACACACACACACACACACACACACACACACACACACATAGATAGATAGATAGATAGATAGATTCATCATTAAGGACACAGAGTAGTGAAGGAAAACAAGTGCCGGTAAGAGCTAGTCAGGGAAGGCAGCCTGCTCTCCATCCACTTGGCATGGTCACAGAGGTGTGAGGAAAGCTATGCATAGGGTGGGGAAGGGGGTACTTTTCGGGGGGGGGGGGGGGGGGGGGGGGGGAGGGGGGCAGTGTTTGTTTTTCGTTGGTCAGCTAGGGCCCCAAGGTACACTTATGGTGAAATTTTGGTATGCGACCTGCTACCTACCAGAAAAGTCGCTGCATTCCGACTTGGTGGATGATTTCTAAACGCGACACCAGTGTAGATGTGCTTTTTGTAAGTCTTGTCATCTGTTCCTACCGGCACGAAATGGCCTACTCTTGCAAAAGGCGGAATAAATAGATTTTAGCGCTTCGATTTGTTTGTTTTACAAGATTCAGCGTTATATAAATTCCATATATTATTATCATTATTATTATTGTTATTTTAATCTGTGTGCAAGATGTTCTGCGAGCGCTCGCACACAGAACCTCATCAGAAGGACTTTGGGGGGATGACAGTCGGTACCAATGGTAATTCCAGGGGAAAATCACCAGGAGCGGGCTTCTGTGTGGTAAATGCCTGGAATCCGGGCCGTCAGATTATGAGCTCAACGCTCTAACTACTAGTTATCCTGATGTGTTTAAAGGTGTAAAAGGGCAGTCAGTTTATGGAGTGAAAATGATTAAGCAGGTAAAGGATTCGCATGCTCACTGACACACACGAAAACAGGAGTATAATAAGCCACAGACTTCATGTGGAAATAGCAAATGTAATCTCTGGAAAGGCTGGGCGCACTATCACCTTTCTTCTCTACCCAGCGTGTTTGATTGTAAGGTCAGTGTTGTGGGGAAGAGCAGCTGTGTTGAAATCATTCAGCTGCTGGGATGTTGTGACGACAAGTGTCAGGAGGGGGCAGGGGCTTCACATCCTGCGCTACAGGAGCAGAGCAGCGGGAAGAAGCATCAACATGAGCGGAGTCATCTTGGACAGGCCCTGTGCGGACTGGGAGGTTGACTTGCCATGGTAGATGCTCTAGTCAGCTTAATTAACGGAGTCAGCAGCACGACAAGCACTTGGGGTTCCGCATTTCTTGTACAACCGTCATTCATTTTATCCTGTCCGCTTTTTGCTGTCTGTCCTTTGTTTGGTGTGCTGGTTTGACAATGAAGGATTTAGAACGTCCATCCAAGTGTGTTGTGGATGCGTTTTTAGGCACACAAGTACAACAGCAGAGGGAAAAGAAGAGTCTTTGCAAAGCCAGGTGAGCATCAACCTCTCTCTCCTCTCTCTCCTCTCTCTCTCTCTCTCTCTCTCTCTCTCTCTCTCTCTCTCTCTCTCTCTCTCTCTCTCTCTCTCTCTTTGTTTTGGGTTGTTTGTTTATTTGGGTTCATTAACTTTTTTCATATTACAAATTTTAGACATTTTCATCAAAAGTCCCTGACTGTTGTACTGACTGGCCACACCCTATGTCGCTGAACATGGCTGGAGAAGGAGACGGCCAAGCTAGTGTCGTTCTGAGACTGCAGGTAACAGCGTCCGCAAACATGGCAGATCAGGCTTTGAGTTTGTCCCTAAGGTCAGTTTTGTGGGAGGTGAGCCCAAGTCCAGACCACAGCTAGTAACACATGCTGCAGCATAGCCATCGATGCAGGATTTGTTCACGTGTTGTGCCCAGTCACCTGAACGTGTGTGTGTGTGTGTGTGTGTGTGTGTGTGTGTGTGTGTGTGTGTGTGTGTGTGTGTTGTGTGTGTGTGTGTGTGTGTGTGTGTGTGTGGTGTGTGTGTGTGTGTGTGTGTGTGTGTGTGTGTGTGTGTGTGTGTGATGGTTCAGAGTGTCGCCCCAGTGCAGCAGAGTGCCAACTGCTGATGAATAAATTGTAGCACCTTTACCATGTACCTTGTAGAGACTGACACCATGTCTGATATTCTAAGGTATGGCATGTAATAATGATCATCCCATTTCATGTTGTGTACCAGCAGAGCACATCAGTCATGCCCAGTGTGGACTGTGAACACAGGGCTTGGCTTGGACTGTAGTATTCTTTTGTGAAGCAAATGTTGTCAGGGCTCCTTCTGTGTCGGGAAACGATGGCTGTGCTGTCTTCAGTCACTGCAGTCTTGTTGGCAGCAACGGCTGGACTGGCTCGACAGTCTAACCCGTGCGGCAGTTGTTGAGATAGGTCGGCGGGCTGATGGTCTGCTTCTGCACTCTCCTTCCTGCACCTTCTGTCTTTCAGGAGTCGGGAGTCTCTTCACTTCTCCCCTACAAGTTCCTTCACCTACTGCGTTCTTCCACCCACTGCGAATTTACAACATATTCTTCCCTTAGCATGTAGCTAATTGATGTCGTAGGCGCGCGCGCGCGCGCGCGTGCGTGTGTGTGTGTGTGTGTGTGTGTGTGTGTGTGTGTGTGTGTGTGTGATTCACCATGCCATTTTTATCCTTTCAATGTTAGGCTATATGTAAATTCCTTTTCTGTGAATCATTGTTCCTGTGTGTGTGTAATTTGCTATGGCTACTGCTCTTTTCCCATACTGATGACTATTGGTTGATGTTCTTCTTTCCTTTAACCAAAATGTTATGATTTCTATGGTTTGTTTTGTTGATTGATGGTGGTGGGGTAGTGTTTACAGGGGCTTGAATCATTTCATTTTCTTGTTTGTTCCCTGCTTATGAGCTCGCTGTTTACCATTATCTCTCTCTCTCTCTCTCTCTCTCTCTCTCTCTCTCTCTCCCCCTCCTCTCGCTCTCTCTCTCTCCTCCCTTTCTAGATAAATTTGCCCTATTATCAGGGATATGGGCATAGGTTTCCTTATGTTTCAGTGCATACGTGTTCCCATATGCATTATACAAGCATACGCATAATTACGTGCATGCATGCGCGTGTGTGTGCGCGGGCGGGCGGCGCCATGTGTGTGTGTTGTTTTATGGGGTGTGTGTGTTTTGCGTGTGCGTGCCCACCCCCTCTTCATGTGCACTTTTCAAAGAAAACAATCATCTTGCAAGCACAGTGGTGTGTGTATGTGTTGTTTGTGTGTTTTGGTGTGTGAGGAGAGAGAGAAGAGAGAGGGGAGAGAGGAAAGGAGAGGAGGAGAGGGAGGGCGCCCCTTCGGTGTGTGTGTGTGCGCTGTGTGTGCGCGTGGGGGTGTGTTGTGACTGTGTGTGTATGTTTCGTGCGCCCCCGCAAGGGGCGTGTATTTGTGTGTACATGAGCGTGCGCATCTGCGTGCGCAAAAGGCACGTGAAAACAGCACAGAGCTAGCTAGTGTGTGTGTGTGTGTGTGTGTGTCCTGACGTTTTAAGTGACTGGCGTTTGGGCTTGTGGTGGCCCGCGGCCCGGGCCCAGCCGGCAATGTGCAGACTGTGAGCAGCACGGCCTGTCCGCCCAACCGCCTCATGAAATAAATTCTACCCTCGCCATCAGCCCAGGTAAGGTGCTGCTGGCTGTGCTGTGCTGTGCTGTACAGCTGTGGGGGTCAACCTTACTTTTGTACATTTAAAAGCCAAGTTATATTATTAGCTGTGAGGAAGTAGAGAGAGAGAGTACTGTTTCTAGGTAAAAAGGTAAAGGAGTCCCATAACCTATAAGGTCGTAGGGGAGCGAGGCGTCAGAGACCTCACTTCTCTAGGGCCAGCATATGGAGGGCGGCGCCCATCTCCTCTCCCTCGCTGCTTTACCTTCCCTGACCCTAAAGAGGGCAGGTACCCATTTACAGCTGGGTGAACTGGGGGAACTGTACTGAAGCCAAGGCGCGCAAACGGTCACCCATCCAACTGGTAACCACGCTCGACGCTGCTTAACTTGGCTGGGGGAAAGCGAGTGCTCCGACCACTGAGCTATCCCGTCCCCTGTTTCTAGAGGGACATCAAATAATGAAAAATCCCTTTACGTGTGCGTGTACGCGAGCGCACGTACACCACACACACACACACACACACACACACACACACACACACACACACACACACACACACACACACGCCTGCATGCTCGCACCTCACACGCGCGCGGCTCACACCACACACCTGCCTAAAATACACTTTTTAATGGGTAGACGCTAAAACACACACACACACACACACATTTCTTCGGTTTAAAGAACACTCCACTAGCAAGACACTTGCTTTTGGTCTTTTTTTTCAAAATTTGGGTTAGAAACCTTTTCAGAATGCCAACACACAATAAGTGGTTTAAAATAATACAAACTGCTTCAAAGACAACATTTTGAACAGTTTGCTCAAGGAAGCGCTCATTTTGTCATATGTCAGAAGAAGTAGGGGGGGGGGGGGGGGGGGGGAGGGTCATGCACGCATTTGAACTCCTAGCAATCCTTTCAGGTTGTGGACAGAAGGTATCCAAAGCTTTCCTTTGACCTGGGTCACCAGCTTCATCAGGTCTTGGCATAAGCTCTGTGCCCAAGCCCACATTAAAGTATTGCTAGGCTTTGAACCATGATGTTGTGTGGGGCTTCAGCTGTAGCAAGCTCCCGGCGTAACAATCTGCACTCTTTAAAGCAGAACTATCATCTTTAGACAGAATAGGGCCGCATATAATGACATGGTGTTTCATAAAAACAAGTCATACACGCAAACTGTTTATGCAGTGAGTAGCACCTGACAATCTGACAGTGGTTTCCAGGTGGAAAAGAGGGCAGTTTATTAAATGATAGGCAGCATCCTCAATGGCAGCCCTGCATTCACAGAAAGAGCTGTTAGTTAAGTGACGTGGGAATAAGCCATGCTTGGAATCCCTTATAGCTCACCTGAGTCAGAAAGAAGTAAGTCAACACCCAAACAGTTCTAAAAGAAATATCAGCAGAAAACCTGAACTTGTCTGTCTGAATTAAGCTATGCTGTACTGTCTTGGTTTTGGGTTATGTTATTTTATGAGATCTGGATTTTTTTTTAAACCCATGTTTTCCTCATTTTTTCTTCTTTTTAACATAGGTTAACAATGTGTTCTGAATGCTTTCATAAGTCAATTTTCTTGACATTTTTTGTGAGGGCAGGATGGGGAAAAAAAGTATCTTTTACCCTCAATAAAGTTCACTTTGACTTGACTTGACTTGACTTGACGTCACACACATACACACACCAGTTATTTCCATCTGGTTTGCTTTGTAAATTGTTATTCCTACCCTTGTTATTTTGTTTTACTTCACGACTTGACCTTCTGAGTTGAGCCATATTGTGGGGGCTGGCTTTGTTGTCAGATTGTGGGGGCTGGCTTTGTTGTCAGATTGTGGGGGCTGGCTTTGTTGTCAGATTGTGGGGGCTGGCTTTGTTTTCTGATTGTGGGAGCTGGCTTTCCCCTCCCAGTCTCAATTACTTTACTGTCTCCAAAACAGAGAAATTCACTGAGGTTAGGAGCAAAGCATGACACATCTAAGGATCACAGACTGAATGGCGTACATGTCACCAGAGAGCTGACAGCACCTTACAACATCAACACACTCTGCTCTCTGTGCAAATAACACATATCCAACATACTCCCACTCATATTTCTGCAACATAGTTTGCAGGCACTCCAAGTGCCCCCCAATATGCAAGACACGTTCACGTGCTGGTGTGCAAGCATGTGCGCACATAGGCCTACCAGCAGCGCGCGCGCGCACACACACACACACACAGGCACACACACACACACAAAATAGATACATACATACATAAATAAATATAACACACATTAAAATTCAGAATAGTTGTTTAAGAGTGCACATGACTAGTAGTTCTTTTTAACATAAACATCGGCTTTTGTTTGCTTTTGTAAGTCAATTTTCTAGAATTTTTGTGAGGGCATGATGAAAAAGGGTTGTGTAACTTCAAGTTGTTACCATCAATAGAGATCATTTTGACATGACTTCACACACACACACACACACACACACACACACACACCACGAGATTTAATTCCCGTGACCCCTCTTGGGACATGGAGGATTTCAGTAAACAAAATCAACTGTAACATATAATGATCTGCATTAACAAAATACGTTTACAACACTGAATTTGACAGAAATAGAAATGTAGCCAACCTTTTCATCAATGTCATACAATTTTACTCTAAATTTGCTAAGTTTTGATATTTAAAAAAAGCATCTTTTTGTCAGAAGAGAACAAATTACAAGATGTGAGTATGGATACAAATATTCATGAGGTAGGACACTTCTGCAGCTCAGAAAACTTTGGAAACTCCATTATAAAGTAAAAGTCATCTCCTATCGTTTTCATGTTACATTTTTTACAAAGACGATTTTCACGTTGAACGCCGTTCACTCGACCTGTTTCAGTCGGCAATGAATGATTAATACATCTGAATGATTAATGAAATAATATTGTTGTATGGAAACTTACTAATGTACTTTTCCTCTTAAAACATATTTTTTTTGTAATTTCGATAACATATGTATAGGCTACTTCTATTCTTTGCAGCTCTTCTGACCATGACTTTACAAAATTATCCTGTAAAGCCTTTATGACTTTACATATAAACTTTGTTTACAAAGTCTGTTTCCCACACACAGTCAAACCCTGTTTCTATTAACATTTTATGAAATTTCTTGATCCATTCTGAGCAATACACTCTCTTCGTAAAATAATACTATAAATCATACAGTATCCATAATACAATTTTGATGAAGATTTGTTAGAATTGTCAATAATAAGATCAGACGAAAATCGGATCAACCTTGCATCAATCACCAACACACACACCACACACATGCAGTTCGATCATTCTAGATAGTAAACTGAACAGTTGTGACACAAATTTGCACTGTTTTCAGTTCATATTTTACTATTATGAAGATCATTTAAGACGTTAACACAAAGCACTAGCTGTAACCACATGTAAACATCAGTGTTTGATAAGCTCTCTCTAAAAACAAACAAGCAAACAAACAAAACAAACAACAAGCAAGCAAGCAAACCCAAAAAATGCAGGAACAAAACGAAGAAAAGCACACGCCCAGAAGAACGGAAATTTAAACCGGTATTGGCTCTTCGAATACAGAAATAGTATGCCGGATACGGTATCGGTTATTGCGCACACTTACAGAAGACTTCCGGCAAGACGTCCATCGTCGTTCTTTGCGTTTGTCGATTGTTGACACAAAACACGTACGGATAAAACCCTGCCACTGGTAAGATTTAACAGCCCCCCCCCCTATTCCAGGTTATCAGTTTGCCGACGATTCTTTCATTATTTCGACTGAAATGAACAACTTATTTTTTCAGAACTATTCATTTGTTCAAGCTTATTCGAGATACGGCCTGTCTGCCAGTTTCTCAGGATCTGGATCTGGATCTGGATCAATACGTCGCAGTAACCACTTCTGGCTTTACGCGACGGATTGGGGGTTTGCGCTTAACTGCTAGTACTAATGCTGGTTGACACCTAGTGCTGGTTCTCCCTGGTGAGGGCCCCTTTGAAGGAGCTCAGGGTCTTGGAATTGACGGTCTGGTCGCTGAGGTGGTTCCAGTCTATAACCGTCTGCACGAAGAAGGAGTGCTTGTACTGGTTGCACCTGCTGTCTGGGACTGTGTAGCCTCTGTTGTTGTTGCAGGCTGTCCTTTCTACTATGTTTACTGATTTATAGTCCTTAAAAGTCTTAGTCTTAATTCTACGTTTACCTTGGGGTTTGGGGGTAAAAAAATTTGATGGCGGCATGGCCGGGACAAGTCCTCAACCACTTTATACATAAAGGCTAACCTAAGCTGTCGCCTCCGGTCTTGTAATTTCGGCAGATGCAGGTCTTGGAGCATGGTCGTGACACAGCCAGGGTCTCTAGTATGGTAGTCTTGTTTTATGAATCTGGCTGCCCTGTTCTGGATACGTTCTAACTTATCTATGTCTGTTTGGCAGTGGCTATCCCATACTGTGGCACCATATTCTAATGTGGATCTAATAGTGATAGATAGGCTAATCTACGACATTCTTGTGGGCAGTGTTTGAGGTTTCGCTGTAAAAATCCTAACATTGAGCTTGCTTTTTTGGTAATTTTGTCTATGTGGGTGGTCCATTTCAAGTCGTTGGAGATGTGGATCCTAGATATGGTGTTGATGCCACTTGCTGGAGGATGGTACTATTTAGTTGGTAGAGATAGTCTGATTCTTTTTTTATGTTTAAAATATAACACTTGCTGGCGTTAAAACGCATCCCCCAATTTTCTGCCCAGGTTTCTAATTTCTTGAGGTCTTTCTGAAGGGTGATGTGGTCATCGAAGGTGCCTATTTCTCTATATAAAAGACAGTCATCTGCAAAAAGTCTTACTTGGGATGCGACTGATGTGGTTAGGGTGGGGATATTTTACCGTCCCAGCGCTGTGTGGTCTTTATCCAGTTGACTAGCTCGCAGACCTGTAATGTGCACCAGCCATAGCTGGTCTACTCGTCCAGTCGTTGTGGTATAAAGCTACGGATTTTGTTGGTTTTAATTTGCACGGAAGGTGTCAATAACTGAATAAGTCAATTGGACTCAATTGTCATGAAATGATTCTTGAATGATGAATACGTTACATGTTTTGCTCTTCTCTCTCTTCTCTCTCTCTCTCTCTCTCTCTCTCTCTCTCTCTCTCTCTACTCATCATCTCTCTCTCTCTCTCTCTCTCTCTCTCTCTCTCTCTCTCTCTCTCTCACACACACACACACACACACACAAACACACACACACACACACACAACACAGTCGCTCGCATGCACACACATATGTACACACACAGTGACACACATACATTTTCCTCTTTTTACCGATTTAATTTAATAGTAAAGGATGCAATAATGTAGTATTTCAATATAATCATTAAGACCTTTGTTCTTAGATAGATGGCTTGATGAAAAAAAAAGCAAATGTGTTGCTTATTCATTGTACCATCTGGAAATAAAAACTTGACATAGATGATAGTCTCTCTCTCTCCCCCCTCCCTCTTTCACACACATACACAACACACACCACACACACACACACACACACACACACACACACACACACACACACACACACACACAACACAAGAGTTGTAAGCATTCATTCAGTGATTGACTACTTAGTGACTATGTCACACACTACGACACAGAAATGAAAGTTGTTTGGGGGGAAATGGTATTATTCTAACTTTACCTTTTAAAAAAAAAGTTATTTTCTGTAGTCTAAGTTTTGGTGTCTCATTTGTGAATGGTTGACAGCTACAATGACTAGTTAACAATAACATCTTGTAGTGGATCAGTGAATGGTTCTACTCTAGTTCTAGTGTTCAATCATCAGTGTCAACACTGGCCATCTTTAGCATCGATCTGTGATTGATAAATTGTGGTTTATATTTTTAGTAAAGCTTTAGAATTTTTTTTAATCCACCAAATACAGAATCTTGGTACTTATTGAAGTTATTCCCCTGTGTCAAACTCAAAGCATTTCTCTTTTTGAAAACTTTTTTGTACTTTGTCTTTAGTTTCATTTACTGATAAGTATAAAGTAGCCTATTTAAGTATTGGCATAAAAAAAATTATATGGCAGTGTCTGTGTGTGGAAAAAGCTTTGATAGAGTACCCAGAAAGGCAATCCAATGGGCCTTGAGGAAACAACTTAACAAGGTGTACCAGAGCACACCATCTCAATGTTTATAACTTTGTACAAGAACTCCAGATCAAAAGTGAAAACTATAATCGGGACGTCAGAAAGCTTTGAGATAAAAGTAGGAGTGCACCAAGGATCTGCATTGAGCCCTCTGCTCTTTATCCTCGTGATGAATGAAATATCCAGGGAAGTGGAGAGGCCAGAAGAGATCTGGGAACTGCTGTATGCTGATGACTTAGTACTGGTAGCTGAGAACAGTGATGACGCTACTCAAAGATTTGGCAGTTGGAAACAGAGATTAGAACGCAGAGGAATGAAGGTGAATGTTGACAAGACCAAAGCAATGACAGTTGGAAAAGATCGCAGAACACATAGAGAGCAAGGCAAATACCCGTGTGGTGTCTGCCACAAAGGTGTAGGGAACAATTCGATCAAATGCTCCAACTGTCAATATTGGTGTCACAAAAGATGCTCAAAGCTCAAAAGTCTGAAGAAGGAGGACAGAGTATTTGTCTGCCCCAGTTGTATGAATAAGAAGGGTGAAGACCATACGGATGCAGGAAAGGAGGAGCTAGAATTTGAAAGGGAAGATAGAAGTGGTAGACGAATTCTGCTACCTAGGAGAGATGATGAGCTGCGAAGCAAAATCTGAGTTAGCTGTCAGAACCAGGATTGCGAGTGCTTGGAAGAAATGGAAAGAATTGGTGAGTCTGCTTGGAAATCAGAAAATCCCACTGGAGAGACGCTGTCTGATATACAAGGCCTGCATTAGACCTGTTCTCCTGTATGGTTCGGAGACGCTGGTTTGGGCATGTTCACCGGAAAGCAGACCACCACATTATAAAAAGAGCAATGAACTTCATAGTGGATGGAAAGAGACCAAAGGGAATCTTGACCTAGCAAAATCTGGGCTGCATGTATTGCGGATGATCTTAGAGAAAGGGGCATAAATACGGAGGAAGCTCAAAACAGAGATGGAGAAGGCTCATCAATGTCAAACCTCCCCTGGGAGAAACATGACAAAAAAGGAAGAAGAAGAAGATGTCTGTGTGTGGCAAAGAGGATGACTGAGCACAATATAATGTCGATTGTCAATGTCATATTTAAAATGACTGGTTTGATATCTCGATATTCTAATTATTATCAGACTGGCCACCAAACCTCTTTTGTTAGTTAATAACATTTACTAAAACATGAACTAGCCTCTCTAAGTTAGTTTCTTTTGTTTTAACATGCAGCATCATGTACTACTGACCTAGCCTTCTTTTCTTCTGTTTTAATATATTGATCATTGTATGCAAGATCATTTACTACTCAACTAGCCTTTCTTTCTTCTGTTTGAAATCATTTACTAATTAGTAATTGTTGATTTTGCATTTTACAGATTGTGGATGTTTTAATATTACTTCTTGTGTTTTTGTGCTTTCAGATTAGTTAAACTAAAGACAGGGTTGGGAGGAGTGTCAGCTGTCGCCATGTCCTTCCAGCTCAACATGCCACCGTCCGAAATAGGGCGGCTGGCCAGATCAGAGCAGTCGGCAGGAGGAGGAGAGCGACAGAAACAGTCACGAGAAGACTGGAAGAAAATGAAGGAGTTGGAGGAGGCCAGGAAAGCCGGTACTGCCCCAGCCATGCAGGATGAGGAGGGAAAGTGAGTTGATATTATTATTAATTAATATACATGCACATGTATACTGTATGTGTATTAAACAGTTTAGTTTTGATGTTGTTGTGCGTTCCCCAGCTTTACACCCTGGGGGTCACCCAGAACATGCACTCTGACTCACTCATCCCCCCCTGGGAATCACTGCGAGATAGGAAGTACACCGGGTGAGAAGTTTGCGTGTATGACTCTTTTCAAGTACCTCGCCACATAGGCAGCCATACTCCGACTTCAGAGGATTTTTTCTCCTATAAAGGAGAGTGCAGGTTGTTATCTGGCCATTGCTCTTCATCAGGAAGTACAGTATCACAATTATGACTTGACACAGCGATAGTTTCATGTTTAAAATTTGTTGCAAGTTCAGTCAGTTTAAAAAATATTGTTAAAAGTTTTGTCACAGTGGATAGGGTATTACCTTTGTCTTTTCTGTTTTATTTTGTAGAGTGAGCATATATATATGAATTTATTTAATTATAATGGTCTCCTTGTGCAATATAGCAGCTTGCTTTTGATGACAGCTATGCACAACTGAAGTGGATTTTCAAGGAAATGCAGTATATTAGATATGAAATGAATGTACAAAGCAGGAGACAATTTATCCCTTCCAAACAAGACATATTCACTTTGGTGTCTGGCTCTCTCTGTCTGTCTATCTGTCTCTGTCTCTCTCCATTTCTCTCTTCCCCTGCTCTCTCACTCGCTCTCTCTCTCTCTCTCTCTCTCTCTCTCTCTCTCTCTCTCTCTCTCTCTCTCTCTCTCTCTCTCCCTCTCTCCCTCTCCCCCCTCTCTCCCTCTCTCTTTCTTTCTCTCTCTAACCCTCCCCCCTTCTCTCACACACACAAACTCTCTCTCACACACACACAACACCCACACACACACAACACACACACACACACACTTGCCCTAAACAGAAAATAAAGTTAATTCATTTGAAACTGTCTTTGTTAGTAGCTAACAAACTGTAATCATTATTCAGGGACATCAACCCTCACATCCCACAGTACATCATGCAGGCCCCTTGGTACTTCGGTGCTAAGACAGCCACCCTGCGACATCAGCGACCCCAGGCAGAGCGATACGCCACTTACTCCCAATTGGATGACTATGTCATGAGAGGAGTGAAAAATGTGAGTGTGCTTGATGCTTGCTATAATGTCTGTCTTTCTTTTTCTTTTTATTTAAGGCCAGGCAGTGATGTTTCAGGAATGGTGACTGGTCTGGAAGGAACATGTACATACCAAATCTTTGTGGAGTGCCCAAAGTAATCTGGGATCGTATATTTGATATTCTTTTCCATAGTTCATAAGTTGACCAGTGCAAATGCTGTGCTTGTCTTTTAGCCATGGTCATAGGAAATATGTAATGTGATGTTTTTCTATTATTTTTATTGATTGAAAGCCCTAAGATAATTTTTTTTTGTCTGGCTAAGTTCATGTCTTCATCAATATTGAATGGTGACAGCATGTTATGGACACGTTGGGATAAATTTTCAGTAGGAGTTACTCTGAAAAAGAGTTTCAATGTGAATACCAAGGGGTTTTTGTTTGTTTTCTTTTTGCTCATGACAAAGACTTAAAATACTAAAGAAGTTGAAAGTATATGTGTATATATATGCAGTTATCTGGGAAAGCTGAAAAAAGTATAAAACTGAGTACAGCTTTCCATAAGCAGTATGGGCAAATGTAAATAACATTTGATAAATAGTTGTACTGCCATTTTGACCATCCTAGGACTGAATATGCAGACAGCATTTTCATTCAAGAAATACTGTGAAGAAAAATCAAAATGGCTGACAGCAGTGTGGATTTCCCACTGACAGTATGTTATGTACTGTGTAGATTCTCTGAGAATAATTTCTAACACAAGCTTGGGGACTTTTTGCCTCATAAATGGCTCCAAAGTGCAAGGATTTTTTTTCAAAGTGAAAACAAACAATTGAGGAGAGGGGAAGGGTCTGTTGTATCCCTGATAGTGATATGCGTCTGTGTGTTGCTATGTGAACTTTTCTAGACATCAAGAACTATGCAGACAGAGATGAACTATTTATGCCCCCACCCCCACCCCACCCCACCCCCTCTTTACTATGAAAGCTTAAGAATGAAATTCCTTGTCCATCTGTGACAAGGTGGTGCATATGGTGTGTGATTAAGATGCTATGTATTTTTGCCTGTTAAAATTGTGTTGTTGTTGCTTCGATTTTACGTATGTTCACTCAAAGTGATATTAGATTGTTAAATACCGTCAGCCTGCTTTTCAACAGTTGTAGTGGGTTAACATTGGTTAATATTGTCATGTTATTGGATTTACTACCTGTTGTATGTAAAAACATGTGTTGTTGATAATTGTTGCAGGGGACTGTGGCCACTAAATATCGCAAGGGAGCCTGTGAGAACTGTGGAGCATTGACTCACAAGAAAAAGGACTGCCTAGAGGTAGATGTATTGTGCATCTGGTGTTGAATAGTTTATTTGGTAACATTTCCAGCTCTCAAAGTTATGAACAGTATGTTATGTAAGGCAGTTCCTCCTTGGGGAAATATTAAATGGTAAGCGCATGCTGAACACATACCTGAGATTTATGTGCTAGAAGTTTGTGTAACTGTAATTGTTTCCTTGGTTTCTCTGTCTTTTTCATTTGTCTCATAGGTTTGTTCATTTGCTTGTTCATTTTCTTTTTAAACCAGTTGCTGCCTATAGGAGGCCAGCTGATGTCCTTGTTTTATTGCAATTTTTCACAAGTTCTTTTCTGGTCTTATAGTGAAAACATTTCTCACATGATTAGAAGAAGGTCTTAGCTATTCTAAATCAAGAATGTAATCCTTCCACGTCACAGCCAGTGTCATTTTGCACTTCATCCCAGTCAGTAAGTGGCCAAGTTTGTGCTGAGCCAGTCTGAGCCAGTGCCACATGGCAAGATGGATTCTACCTTTGTGCTCGACAGTCTATCACATGACTACTTCATGAAAAATTACACCACTTCACCAGCACTGCAGATAATTTTTTTATCAAAATGCTCATTTTTGTCTAATGATTCACTTGAAAATGACAACGATAGCAACATGCGACACTTGCTGGATGCTATATAGCAGACAAACTTTTCAGCATACAAGTGCTCATGTCTAGTAACAGTGAGTCCAGTCACAGTTCTAGCGATAGTGAAAGTCGTCAAGGCCTGAAGCAGTAGGAAATAGGGGGAGGGGGAGATGGGTGGTGAAGAGAAGGAGATCAAAGTGGGCGGGAGGGGGCATGGCCATGTCAGCAGGGCCAGAAAAGTTAAAATCTATACATTATGTTTAAATATGTGCGTATGGATTTAATAGAATTGTTAACTCAATGGAGTCACAGTGAAATGGATCTTTCCGTTTTGTGGTGACGCGTGATTTTGGCTATATTTGAAAAATTCAGCAGATTTACCCGACATTATTATGACATACAAAATATGCATCATTGAAAAGTTTATTATGTATTCTTTTGAGATTGTTATACAGTTTTTCAATAGATGACTGTAATTATTTTTTTACAAATTTTCAAAATATTTAACTAATGCTGAAAAATAATAAGTTTTGAAAATTAGGGCTGCTTATCTTACATGGCTTGATCTGTTCATCTACTAGTCCCCTTCAAATAATATGATTTTTCACCAAAGTAAAGTTCCCTGTAGTTGGCTGAATCCATCTGATGTGACTTTTTGCGAAAATCTATCTACTATCTGTCCCGTAGTCTGACGACCGTGGGGGCACCCTCAAAGACTCAGCAACCAGTTCCCTCCATTCCTCTCTCTGTTCTGCCTTTCTCAGGGTTTTGTTGAGTTCTAGGCCTGTCCATTCGCTGATGTTATCCTCCCAGCTCTTCCTTGGTCTGCCTCTTCTTCTTCCTCCTTGACAGTTGCCTTGCAAAACTGTCTTTGTAATTCCTTGGGATCTTGTGACATGCCCATACCACTTAAGTTTACGCTTTTTCACGATCGTTAAGAAGGTTCTCATAGGGTCCAATGGTTTGGCTGGATTCTGTTATGCACGCTTTCGTTTGCTTATGTGGTCTTTGTAGGAGATGCCAAGGAGTCTCCGAAAGCATCTCATCTCCAACTGCCTGTACTCTTCTCTCCAAATCTGCAGTCAGGGTCCATGATTCACAGGCATACAGAAATATGGATATGACAAGGGAGCGCATTAGTCTGATCTTGGGATAAGTGAGATATTCTTATCTCTCCAGATGGTGTTTAGTTTTGACAAAGCTGTTATTGTCTGTGCAGTCTGCATACTACTTCTGGCTTGGATCCCTGGTCGGATACAATGGCTCCCAGGTACTTGAAGCTTTGAACGTTTCCAGCTTCTGGTCATTAACCCTGGTATCAGTGCTAATGCCGTTGGTGTTATTAGTCATCAGTTTGGTCTTCTCTGCACTGATTTCCATGCCGTATGTTTTGGAGGCCTTATCCAAGTGTTCTGTTAGGCTGGCAAGCTCTTTTCTGATCCTGCTATTCCATCAATGTCATCTGCGAAGCGGAGGTTTGTGATCGTTCTGCCACCAATGCTGACTGATCCTTCATGATGTTCCAGTGCATCAGCCATGATTCCTCAAGGAAGATGTTGAAAAGAGTGGGTGAGAGTAGACAGCCCTGCCTTACTCCAACTGTTGTTCGAAAACCATTCTCCAATGTTGTTGTTGTAGTACACTGCACTGTGGCCTCGCTGTACAGCTGTTTGATGACTCTGATCAGGTTTGCATTGATGCTGTACAAATTCATGGATGCCCACAAAGCTGCATGCCACACCCTGTCAAATGCCTTCTTAAAATCGATAAATACGGTGGTAAAGGTCTTGTTGATGTTGAAGGTACCGCTCACATGGTATTCTGAGGTTGAATATCTGTTCTGTTGTGCTGCGCCCTGCTCTGAAACCTGCTTGTTCCTCAGCAATGATGGTCTCTGCTTGTGGCTTCAGTCTATTCAATATTATCTGCAGCATGACCTTGCTTGGGTGACATATGAGGCTGATTGTGCGGTAATTATGGCATTGTTGTAGATTTCCTTTCTTGGGGAGGGTGATGATGAGTGACTGCGTCCATGGTGTTGGCCATTTTCCTGTCTGCCAGATCTTGTTGCAGATTCTTAGTAGGGCGCTGATCATGGCTTCCCCTCCAGCTTGGACCAACTCAGCTGAATGTTGTCAGCCCCTGCTGACTTCCCCTTTTTCAGCGATCTGACTGCTGTTTCCCACTTCTTCTCGGAGGATAGGGTGACTGTCTGTGTCTTTGCTTTCGGGTACATTAAGGACTTCTGGATCTCCTGCGGTTCTATAGTTATACAGGTCGGAGCGTATTCTGTCCATCTGTTCAGAATATCCTGGTCGTCAGTGAGACAACTTCCCATTTTTGTCTTGGATTGTTAAACCTTTTCTCTGTTTCGTGCTAGTCAGGTCTTTCACCAGCTGATATGCTTTCTTGCTATTGTTTTTCTTGATGTTCTCTTCAATGTCTTGGCACTGTTCACCGATCCATTTCTCTTTTGCCTCCGTCATGGACTTCCTGATTCTTTTGTTGACTGCCCTATATTGTTCTGCTCTTTCTTTTGTTTCATTTTTCTTTTTCTTCAACTCTCTAACGCTTGTCGCATAGTTTGTAGGATGTTAGGTGTGACCCATGGTTTTTTGACTGGGTCGGCGTTTGCCAAGAAGCTCGTTTGCTGTTTCAGTCACCGCTTGTATTGAAACTATTCGTCAGTGTATCATGTCTGAGTCTATCACAGTGAGTTGCTGCAAAACTTTCCACCTATCCTTGCTTGAAAAATTTCTAATACCTCTGGTCCTTCAGCTTCTTGAGGTCAAATTTGATCTGATGTTGTTCCGCTTGTGGATTTTCTTTAGACGTAGTCGGAAAGTCATCATCACAAGATCATGATCCACTCCCTATGTCTGCTCCTGAAAACTTCGTGTCTGTGCGATGTTAACCTTGACTGAAACCGTTCTTTTCACATGATGTAATCTATTTGGTTGTGTGTGTTCTCCATTTGGCTATGCATGTCCATTTTTCTGGATTTCTTGTGTGGGCCAAGTGTATTCACTAGCTGGAGGTGGTTGTTACTGGCAAATCCAGGAGTCTCAAGCCTCTTTCATTTGATTGGTTATTACAATGTGGCCACAAACGCCCTCCCAGTCTTTCCATGTGCATCTCTCCTACCTTGGCGTTCCAGTCGCCTTGCACAACGAGGATGTCTTTCTTGGGTGTTGATTCAGAACCTCTTGTAGCTGGTCATAAAATTCTCTACGGCTTCATCTGTGCAGTCTGATGTAGGGTGCGTATGCCTGTTACTATAGTTATGTTAAAGGGGGTTGCTCTCAGGCGGATGGTAATAAGTCTGCTGGACACAGCTGACAGCTCATGACGGTGTTCACGGTGTCTTTGTGAACGAGAAACCCCATGCCTGTGTTCATGTTTATCCTGTTTTTCCCACTGTAGTATAATTTGTGGTCTTCCTGGGTCGTTGTTTCTCCCATGTTTTTCCACTGACTTCGCAGAGCCCAAGGTGTGCCATTGATATCTGGACACCATGTGTCAGTTCTTCCACTTTGCCTGCAGCTCTTAGTGTCCTTACAATTCCATGTGCCAATGATGGTGTTGTTTCTGGCACGAATTTGCTGCGTTTTACATCAGTAGCTACTTTCGACATCTGTCCTGATGAGTTCAACAGAAGGCGGGCTTCCTGGTAACCCGGGCGACGACCGATCCGGTATGGAGATTCTGGCTGTCTTTGTCATTGGTGTATCTTGGGCAAATCAAACCTGGCGGAGCCCATCCCTCTCCAGGTCAGATTTTTTGGTTGGGTTTACTCCCCACATGTGGCAGGTGGTACTGGGTTACATGGTTACCAGTAGCAGAGGGAGTCTCTGACCTGACTGAAATACACATTTAAAAAAAAAAATCATAACACTAGAGAACCTGAAATCCCAAAGAATGGGCAACATGTCAAAGAAAAATAGCCAACACACATAAACTAGGCAAGCTTATGGTCAAGATAAGCAACTGTGATTAGAAAAATGATTGCCCTACAGGCCAGCATACTTTCCCTTGAGTTGAACATTGCTTTGTGTAAAAAATAAAAATCGTAATTCCGCCAAATCTTAAGCGTCAGCACGTCACAGTGAAGGAGAGGGGTGCCCAATCTTAAGATTCGGCACAACCTCATTGAGTTAAAGATGATCCCCAAAGAGTGTATTCTCACTCTTTTTATGGTTTGTCTCATATATCTGCCAAGAAATTTGCTTTAGAGTCAGGCAACAATTTGTGTATATTATAATTAATTGGGCATGATGTGTAACAGTAAATAATTAATTTTTGCAAGATCCCAAGAAAATATTCAAATTTCTCATTTTTCCATTTAAAAAATATTGTTCACTTGTTTTTCTATCTCAAATATTTTTCAGACCAGATGTTTTTGATTAATCATTACCTCCGAAACTGTAAAAATCTTTGGCAATTGGAAGAACCTGAAATCAAATTTTTCCTGGCAGGGAACAGTTTAAATGAAATTGTTTCTAAGTGTATGTAAGTGTGTGTGTGTGGTGTGTGTGTGTGTGTGCTCAGATTTTTTTTTTTTTAATCGAGGATAATGGAATAAGCACTCATGTGCTTTTTTACATCCAGTCCCCGTGTGTATGTGGTTTTGTAAATTTTGTCATCTGTTCCCACTGGCACACAATGGCCTACTCTTTTGAAAAGCGGAACAGGATTTAACGTGTGCACAAGATGTTCTGCATGCGTTCGCACACAGGGCCTCGGTTAATAGTCTCATCCGAAGGATGGTGTGGTGTGTGTGTGTGTGTGTGTGTGTGTGTGTGTGCATGCATAGGTGTGATGTTGGATACAGCTTCACAGATTCATAAATCTTTGTCTGTGTTTCTTAATTCTGTCAGTTACAGAACACAGAAAGTAATCTCTACAATTCTGTGCTTAGCCAAAGCAGTGACAAAATGCAAGCATTATTACTACTTTTCTGTTGTTTATATCAAATGGTTAAACATGACATAATCATCAAGCACTTTTATTTTTCTTTTAGGATTCAAGCTTTGTACGTCATTTTTTCTTTCCACCATTTCTTTTATTGCTCTGTGTTGTTTTACGTGGACAATTAGTGTGCTGCATTCAGAATTATGTTTTATCTTATCTCCTCACCAACCACTCCTAGTACTAATTAGATAATGGAATGGTGAGGAAAATGCAAATGTGTATAGGAGTCAAGCAAGACTTGTATTTGTCACTTTGTGTCACTGCTACTGCACTTCTTCTCTGCCCATTATGACAGCTTTGACTAACAAAAACTGCTTTGTGATTTACAGCGACCTCGCAAGACTGGTGCTCGCTTTACTGGTGACAACATTGCTCCGGATGAAATCATTCCCAATCAGCTGCTCCAAGACTTCGAGGGAAAGCGGGACATCTGGACTGGCTTTGATCCCAAAGATCATCAGCGTAAACTCTTTGAGGAGTATAAAAAGATTGAAGAGGTGTGTACAAGTGCGGTTGTTGTTTTTCTTCTGATGATGTGTGTGTGTGTGTGTGTGTGTGGGTGTGTGCAGTTCACAGCAGTACATTTAGATGGTGAAGAGAAGGGAATTAATCTTGCCTCACCCTCCCTACCCATCCCCTCCCTTGCTGCTGGGGTGGGAAAGAGCAAGGCGGCCAGACAGGGGGATGGTTTGTGCACTGAGCTCTCTGCTGCCAGTTAGTTGCGTTATACTCTGCTGGTCTGGAAGTCTGTGAGCGTAATGTGATAGCTGTGTGTGGAGCTGTCTGCCTCATCAGCTTGTCTAAATAGTGTGTCTTGTTTTCTCATTAATGTTTCATGTCCAAATGCCATAAGTCTGGCGTGATGAATGTGGCTAAATTGTCCATTTACTAACAAGCACGACAAATCGGGATAGCTCAGTGGTCAGAGCACTCACTTTCCCTCAGCGAATGTTAAGCAGCATCAAACATGGTTACCATCTGGATGGGTGACCGTTTGCATGCCTTGACTTCAGTACAGTCCCCCAGTTCACCCAGCTGTAAATGGGTACCTGCTTCTTTAGGGTCAGGGAAGGTAAAGCAGCAAGGTAGAGGAGATGGGTGCCACCCTCAATATGCTGGCCCGTGGAGAAGCTGATGCCTCGCTCCCCTACGACCACACAGGTTATGGGACACCTTTACCATTACCTTTTTACAACAATGCCAAAATGATTGGATTTTGTTTATTCATACTGCATGTGATAAGCATTAAGTTTACACTAGCACAGTTTCTCACTATACAATACACGGGACGGGATAGCCTAGTGGTTAGAACATTGCGCTTGCAATCTGACAACCCGGGTTTGATGCCCTTTCTAGGGGATATTTTCCCCAGGAGTTAACATCAGTGCAGACTCCACTCTCCCCAAAATTCCTTCAGATGAGACTATAAACCAAGGCCCCATGTGCGAACGCAATCAGAACATCTTGCGTACACGTTAAAATCCTGTTCCGCTTTTCATAAGAGTAGGCCATTGTGTGCCGGTGGGAACAGATGACAATTTACATAACCGCATACACACGGGGACTGGATGTAAAAAAGCACATAAGTGCTTATGGTGGGTTTGTGACCAGGATTTCACAATCAGGGCATAGTAGGCTGCATGCACATGTTAGATCAGAACAGGCATCACTAAACACTACTGAACTAAACCAGATATTGTGCAGGACCTTTTCTTGTTGGTTGCCTCACAGCAGCTTATCATTGTTTCCTGTGTACTTCCTGATGGAGCTTGGGTATGGATGTGGTAATGGATCAGAATGAGTGGCAAAGTCTGAAATTGAGACCTAGGAAGCAAACAAAACAAAACCCAAAGAATTCATGGAAAAAAATCCTGTTTGTTTTCTGTTTCCATAATTTTGAATACGGCATGCACCACATTCAATTTAGTTGTCTCCATTGCTGCTGTCATTGGTTGGAGCTCCACACAATGCCACCAGCATTCGCCATCTTTCTCTGTCTCTGCTGAGTTTTATGATCTCCTGTAACCCTCCCAGACCACTGATCTCAGTGATGTTGGCAAAGTAGGATGTTAGTGGTCTGCCTCTTTTCTTTCTGCCCTCAGCTTTACCCTGGAGAACTGCCTTCATCAGATTTGTCTGTGTGTTTGTTTACATGACCAGCATATCTCAGTCTGCATTTATCAATTTCCACCTACTCCATCAAATTCAGAACAACTCAGTCAGCCTTTTTTGTACTATCCCTCATTGTGAAATCTCTTCTGTTTTTGTTGGCAATTTATTTGTCGTATTATATAGTAAGGACGTGTGACTGGATGCATGTACGTATGTCTGATAATTTCTTTGTTTGTGTTCTGATTGTGTTTCTGTATTGCCATTTTATATATTTTTTAAGTAAACAGACTACTGCAGTTGTTAAAGGATTTCACTTACTGGGCATGATCATGTTTCCTTGTTGTGCAGGCCAAGCAAGTTTTGAAAGAAGAAGCTCTGGAGAAGAACCTGATGGCTAAATCAGATGAGGCAAAGGTATGGACAATTTGTTTTCCTTTGGTTTTGATAGTCACTTGTAGCAGTCTTGAGCTGAAAGTGTTCAGAAACATGCGCTGGGACTATGTTTTATTCTTTTTAACACAGCTTTATGTGGCAACTTATATCAAATTTAACCCTTTGCTGGGCATAGCATCCCAAAATGGCCGAACATATCCTTGGGCACAACAGCCAAAAATGGCCGGCGACGTGACCATCACTTCAGCGCGTTCATACATTCGAAATTCCCGCCAATCTCGCTTCAGATATCGTGAAAATAGAAGCATCGAGACTACCCACGTGACTTCCGCATGTATATTGCAAATGTCGGCGGTTGGAGTGTGTTTGTAGCAAGTTTTTTTTGGGGAAAAAATCGCAATTTTCCCCAAGATGGACGCTATCTTCGAATCCGACATGTACGATTGTTTTTATGGCTTTCATGCCGAAAATATGATGCTGTGAGATGTGTATCCAGGCTCAAATATCGATGTAAGCGATCCTACTAGTGTGTGCACTTCTGACTTTGTTGATTGAAGTGAGAAAGACGGCTTTGACGATAACAAAGTTCGAGACGTAAATCGATTGTCAAATCTAACTCAGCCGATGCGCGTTTTGAAATCTGCTAATAGAATGGAGGAAATTACCTCGGATTTAGAGTTTGGCAATGGTTCACAACTTGCTATATTTTGTGAATTGATTGCTATTTGGGACTTTTGTTACGGTAGCAGCTCTAACTGTAAAGTTAACATGCATCGCAATCATCAGGGATCATTGGCAAACAAAATGGCGACCGTCGCAAGTCGCAATGTTTCATGCTTTCATGCATCATTCATCAAAAAAACTAAAAACCCAACAGCAGGTTGAAAACTTTTCTTCTGTAATTGTTCCTGAATGTTTAACTTTTTATTTTATCAAAATCCATGCATGTATTCCAAAGCTATTGCAACACTAACTGTGACACATACAAACCGATCAATGACCTTGCGTGTTTAGGCATTATAATTCTTAAAAAAACACAAAAATAACAACACACAATAGCAAATAGAAGTTTCTTTCTTCATTTCTGCATTTTGCTGTTTTTTATTTCACTAAAATCCATTAAACCATTGTGGAGTTATTGCATGTTAAATACACCCACCCACTCAGAGGCCATCCACCTCCATTTTGCTTGCCCAGCAGGAAGTGAACAAATGATTTTGCTGTGCCCAGCAAAGGGTTAAAGGAATGATTGCAGGGAAAACTACAGCTTTTAAGATGTGTAAATATTTGAGTTCATTTGACAGACATGAGAATTTTCCAATCTTTTGACTTATTTTTATGTATATGTATTAACAGGGCAGTGCACATTTCACTTTTTCATTGCTCTTCTTTTCACTTACATGTTTGGAGAACTGCTGCTTTTTATATGAAATATCTGCTATTGCTGCTTAAAAACAAAACAAAAAAAAACAAAACAAAAAACAAAAAAAAAATATATATATTATATATACATATATTCAAAACAAGTGTGTTTTTGACAAATAGTTGAAATCTTTTTATACAAACGTAGAAATTTGAAATGTATTTGGATCTTGAAGCATTACTAATCTGGCTTAGAAATGTAGCCACCACCAAATCAATAAAGTATTCAGAACTAAAAAATCATTTTGTTGCAGAAAGTGTAGGTATTCAGTAATTCTTTTCTTTTTTCTTTAAAATTTTTTAAAGATAAAATCTTTGGGAGGAAGCTGTGAGGTAATCGCTGTTTGAAGCAATTGACAGTGTAAGAAGTGTCAGTGTGTTGATGCTGTGATCCTCTGCTCTCCTGTGACTGTAGTGTGCTGTTACAGGAAAAGGAGAAGGGGGAGGATGATGAAGATAAGTATGCTGAGGACATGGACATGCCTGGACAGAAGTTTGAGACTAAAAACCGTATCACTGTGAGAAACCTGCGTATCCGAGAAGACACTGCTAAGGTAAGTGAAGTGTGTGTCTGTTTTTATAAAGTGTGTGTGAGTGTGTCTGTTTCTATAAAGTGTGTGTGTGTGTGTTTATAAAGTGTTTGTGTGTGTCAAGTCAAGTCAAATTTTTATTTCCAGGTGGTACATTGAATAAGCAATGCATTTGCTTTTTTTCATCATATGTGTGTGTGTGAAGTCTGTGTGTAGTACCTGTTTAAGCGTTTGAAAGTGTTATGTGTAGATATTGATGTTGAGTCAGCAGTACCTGTATAACCAGGCATCTCCACTATAATCAAATTTCTGCCCAATTTCCTAAACAGCAGCTGCCTCTTCTGCCGTTTTGGAGGTCATCGTCGGACACGACAGACAAACATACCTGTATAACCTAGAAGACTGATGTTTAACTTAATATTTGTCAACATTATCATTATAACCACAAAGAATGTGTATTTGTTGTTGAGGTGTGTGTTAACTCTATCTTATCTGTCCAGCATGGAAAGATAATGTCATTGTTGATATGTATCAACAGATTCTATAGATGAATTGTGTAATTGTTGACATGTGTCAACAGTACCTGTGATTGCTATGTGTGTGTGTCAACAGTACCTGTATAACCTGGATTTGAACTCGGCCTACTATGACCCGAAGACCCGCTCCATGAGGCAAAACCCTCTGGCTGGCACAGGCAAAGAGAGCATGATGTAAGTTTCCTGTTTGCTGTCTGTCTGTCTTTGTTTTTTCTCTCTTTCTTTATCTGTTTGTCTTTGTTTTTCTCTCTTTCTTTATCTGTCTGTCTTTGTTTTTCTCTCTTTATTTCCCTCGCTTTGTCTCTCTCTCTCTCTCTCTCTCTCTCTCTCTCTCTCTCTCTCTCTCTCTCTCTCTCTCTCTCTCTCTCTCTCTCTCTCTCTCTTCTCTCTCACTGTCCCATTATTCTCTCTCCAGGTACATTTTTCATTCCATTTGTCTTTTAATACTTATTGCTTACTTCTTCACATTTAAAGATTTAGGGGGAGGGGGGGGGGTGGGGGCGGGTTTACAGTGCAATTACATTTAACCCAATTTTATCCATTCATGGTAAGCTATTGTACTATCAGTTTCCATTGACTTTGTTTGAAAAAATAACTTCTTATCTTCATATACCCTTGTGAACTTCAGCACTGACCCCATTTTTCACATTTTCTCAAGTGCACATACAGTTCCAGGCAAGAAATGACAAATCACATCGCAAGATTGTTGATGACATGGTTTATTGGAGGGTGTGTTTTTTTTCTAAAATAAAGTTGAATTGACTTTCAAGTGCTAATAATTTTGTCTAAAATATGAGAGGCTGCAGGTAAGATCCTGCATGATGATAAAATGATGATGCAGCATACGCTATCAGTTAGCAACTTTAAAAGAACCCACAATAGTAAGAGCATTATCCATGGCAACATTTTGTAGACAAAATTCTCTTGTTGAAAGACATGAAAATACAAACAGAAAGAAAACATATTGTCATAGAGGGTTATGTTGCACTTGTAACAATGCACTTTTTCCAAAAAGAGCACCCTAGATTTATTGCAGAGAAACTTTTCATGATTGTTAGTGATGTACAATACAAATATATCAAGCCATTAGCTATAAGACTAGAGACAGGTGGTGGCTTGTTCTGGGAGATGGTCAGTTACATGTTTTTAGTGAAATCATTCTCCAATGTCCCAGAAAACAGTCTGTACATTGGAGGAAGTCAATTGTCAGCAGGCATAGTAAACTTGACTGACTATAACATGGGTCAAGTGTGTCTGTGATGTCATTTGTTTGGTCAGCGCTTTCAGCCATCTTTTTTTTTTTTTTCTCTCCAGATCTCAGTATGAGGGAGATAACTTTGTGCGTTTTTCTGGAGATGCTGAGGATTTCGCAAAGAAGCAGTGTAAGTTTTCTTACCTTTGAGGCTGCGTGATTAAAAAAAGTTTGAATTAGTAGACAGGCTTTGTGTGTGAGGGTAAGCGTGTGCAGTTTGTGTGTGTGTGTCATGTATGTGGGTGTGCGTGCGTGTGTGCGTGTGAGGCCATGGGTGTGCTTGTGCATGTGAATGGGAATGTGTGTATGTATGCATATATGCGTGTGTGTGTGTATGCATGCATGCGTGTTTGTGTACAGACATAGATTTATAAATGAATATGTTTATAATTAACAGATTGTTGAGGACCATTCAGGGATTTAGAGGGCAGTTAATTTTTCTGAAAGTTTCTCATAACTTCATTTTAATTGGTACTCTACTTAGCTTTAGGTTCTCCACGATGGAGTTAGTGGTTTTTTGCTCTTGTAGTGTCAAAAAATGTGGATTTTGCATACAAACTAACTGATCTTTGTCATTATTGTCATAATGTTGCATGTTAACACCCTGGGGGTCATCCAGAATGTGCACTCTTACTCCCTCATCCCATCTGGGAATCGTGAGACCATTAACTTCACACAGGATGAGACGTTCAGGTGTATAATTGTTGTCAAGGACCTCTTAATATAGGCAGCCGCACTCAGTCTTCAAATGATATTCTCATGATTGACATGTGTGACATCTTGCATTGCAACAAGAAAACGAAGGAGAACACCTGATTGATCGGATGTGTGTTTGTGAGCAGTGTTTGCCTGGGAAGCCTATGAGAAAGGAACGGATGTGCACCTGCAGGCTGACCCCACCAAGCTGGAGCTGTTGTCCAGAGAGTTCCACAACCGGCGTGACCAGTTCAAGAAGAGTGCCAAAGACAGTGTGCTGGACCATTACGGGGGCCAGGAACATCTGGAGGCTCCACCCAAACAGCTGCTGTTAGCCCAGACTGTGAGTAAATGGTGTGTGTGTGTGTGTGTTTGTTTTGCTTTATTCTGTTTCCCTTTTCACTTTTAAGTCTGTTTATGTCTCTGCTCTGCAAAATCATAACACCAATTTGTCAAACTTTTACACTCCTAATGATGGAAGTCTTATTACACTTGTCTTTTACAATGAAAAGTAGTCTGTCTAGTTTTTCATCTTTTTTATGGATTTTATCATTTTATAAAAAAAAAAAGTAAACTCATGCATGAACTGTTTAAAAAATAAAGTAAATTTAAGCATGAATTGAAGAGAGTGAATAGTGTTGGTGCTGTATGAGTTAACTTGGTTGATTAGTGCTCTTATGTTGATTTCACAAAAAGAGTATTGTCATTACACTATTCGACTTTGGTGTGTTTGCACTTAAGAGCAATATTTCTTGATTCAGTAATAGGTGATATGTGAAGATACATTACTTCTAAAACAGTTTCCAAAATAAAAAATACAACATTTACAATCAGTGGTTGGCCTTGGCCATGGCTTTTTTGTAATGTCTAGACCCCTACCCTCTCCTGTTTAGGTTTCATCTGAATGCATACATTTTGTGATAGTCAAATCTAGTCAGTCTGCTTTAGCCAGGAGATAATGGAAAGAACTAACAAAGAAAGTTTCTGAACAGTGAAGCTCTTTTGGATCTGCTTTGAGAAGAGGGAACTACCAAGATGTATTGTTGGTTTTGATCTTTGAGTTTTGTTTGGCAAATCTGTGTCAGCTGTCAGGTGATTTAGAGGAGTACCTCATAATGTGTACATGTGTTGTTGAGTGAGCTATATGTAACATGAGCACTAATAGAAACAGCGTGAAGCTATTGTTTTGTATATTTATGGGTGTGTCTTGTACAGTGGCTAGTTATTGCAAATGCCTTATTCATGACCAGTAGTTTTGGTAATGTATGCAAAACTGCTGAAATAGAAAAAATATTTTAAGTAAAGATGTTATTCATAACTTATAATACTGTTCTTCATGATCATTTATGATCTGTAACTTAGGTAAAATATGCAAAACAAGGCAGATATGTATATCTTTTCATATGATGTTGGTTTTGCATTGATCATATGATTTGAAGCATTGCATCTGTCAAATTTCACTCTTCTTTTAATGTGCTCATCTTTATCTAAATGACGCTGATGGGGAGTCCCCATACACAGCCATGATGATGTTATTTTGATCATAATGTGAACTCAGGAAGACTATGTGGAGTATTCACGGCATGGCACAGTGATCAAGGGACAGGAGAAGGCCCGCGTCAAATCACGCTATGAAGAGGACATCTACCTTAGTAACCATACGGTATGGCACTTATTTCTGTCTTCTGCAATTTTTCAGGCCTTACCACTTACTTAGACTTCTTTGTTAGACAGTCAGAGCCCCATGTTGGGATGCCAGGGGCTCTTTCAGTATAAAGAGCATCCCCAACTTCTGGAAATTCTGTGTTAGAAATATGTTTCTGTCTTTTTCTTTATCTTCCTGTCATCTCTCTTGCTTGCCTTCTTGCAAATCTTACCAAATCTGTTCTTTTCATACACATATGAAACACACACATTTTGCCTCCATTGTTTTGTTCTGGCGACCATGTAGTGAAATTGTAGACACTGGGATGGGAACAGGATGTCTATTTTGCATTTTTCATATGTATTTTTGATTACTTTGAAGTGTTGGTTATCTTTTCTACACTTTTTTATAAGCTGAGAATGATATAGATTTTTGTCCCAAAAATATTTTTAGAATGTGTTTTAACCTCTTAACTGCCAGGTGCAGGTGCACCCTATATGCTGGGGAATAAAATCCTATGTACCACTTGCTATGTTCATGTCCCTTTTACTCAGAAATTACTAAATGAATAATCCTGATAGTTTTCCCAATGACAGTATATATATCATAGATTGCTTTGAGGTAAGCTAAAATTAGTTAACATGATATTTCACTACGAAAATGCATTTTAAAATGTAAAATATCGACAAAAAATACCCTTTCTTCATCACCACTGTCATTCTCAATAACATCAAACATAAGTCCAGGCAAAATCTCATTAATTTTTTTTTTTAATGCACTAACTCCTGAATCATACACGATCGTTTTCATCACTGTCAGGAATATCTAAAGTTTTATTTGCCACTTTTTCAACTGTGTAAAGTTATCGATACCTTCAATGAGAAGAGTCAGCCATTTTGAACAAGAACTGCCCAAGCAGTCATGCACAATAACACAAAATACAAGCTAAAAAAACAATCGTTTTTGCCATGATTTTTGCAGCTGGATGTTGCCAAGCAACAGGAGAGTGATCTCTGCTAGTTTAGGAGTTCTTTCCCTTTAACTGTAGTCAAGGAAGCAGGCTTGTTTACCTCGGGATTGAAACCCCGGAAATTTTCCGTGTTGTAGGCGTATAGAGTGCACATTTAGCCCCAGAAAATTTCCGGGGTGGGGCAGTCTAGTGGTTAAGACTGTGCCTTATTTAGGTAAAGCAATGTTCCATCTTGGCATATTCATCACTCTTACTGTCAAATTTACTTGATTTCATTGCCAAGAAAATCATTTTCTGAAGTATGTGTACATCAAGAAATCATGTAAAATACTGAAATGTATTTTTTTTATAATTCAAATCTGTACTGTTTTTTCTTTCTTTCATTGTTTCTTTATTTTGTTACATTTTAGATTGGGGAGAGGTGCCTATTTATTCCGAACTCCATGAAATTCATGAAAAGTACGATAGCCATTTCTATTCCTTGCCCTTGACTTTCATTTTGAAGAATGTTAGATGTGTTACTGTCAGCTATACCTTAGATACTGTTAGATGATGAAAATATTACTGTCAGAACCAGCATTAGGTTGACCTGTCTGAAAATATTCAGAAGACAAAACAATAACCAGAAATGTGGATGTGTCAACAGAGTGTATGGGGATCGTACTGGAACAACGGACAGTGGGGATTCAAATGCTGCCACTCTTTGATCAAAGAATCTTACTGCACAGGAGAGGCAGGGAAAATGGCTCAGGAGGTAAGACATGTGCATCAGTTTTATATATATATATATATTTAGTAAAGTTTGTGTCAGTCTTGTCCCGTGTATTTTGTTGACAGCTGTTGAATTCAACATCTCATTATCAGAAAAGTTTGTGTAAGTTATGTCAGATATGTATTGTTGAAAATTCAATAATGCGTATTATTTATTGTAGTTTGTATGTCATGTCATATATGTATGTATTCATTGTTGACAGTTGGTAAAATGCAACTATCTTGAGAGAAAAAAAAAGAATAATGTTCTTCTTCCGGAAACTGTGGCAAAGATATAAGCGATCTTGTTTAATTATTTCTTCCATTGTGAATTCCTTGTCAGAAGGTTTACAAGGAGCTGATGTACTAGGGGCATGTTACTTTGTTGGAAAAGTTGTCATGGTGTTCTGATATTTCACTTTTAGTGCATTGCATTTCCAGTGGTGCATGACAACAATGATTACTTGCAGTTTCATGACTGCCCAAAGTACCTGTCAGGTTTTACCCTTTTTTCAGACTTTTCCCTCCCTTTTTTTTCCATTTCAGTTGCAAATTCTCTTGGGTGGGGGTAGGAGGGGGGGGGGGGGGGGGGGGGGGTGGAGAGTGAAATCTCATACCTAATGAAGGTAACCACATTCAGACTTCTGGGATGTCTGACTACAATACCAGTGTGCATGGGTTTTCTCTTCTGGGATGTCTGACTACAATACCAGTGTGCATGGGTTTTCTCTTCTGGGATGTCTGACTACAATACCAGTGTGCATGGGTTTTCTCTTCTGGGATGTCTGACTACAATACCAGTGTGCATGGGTTTTCTCTTCTGGGATGTCTGACTACAATACCAGTGTGCATGGGTTTTTCTCTTCTGGGATGTCTGACTACAATACCAGTGTGCATGGGTTTTCTCTCTCTGCGATGTCTGACTACAATACCAGTGTGCATGGGTTTTCTCTTCTGGGATGTCTGACTACAATACCAGTGTGCATGGGTTTTCTCTTCTGGGATGTCTGACTACAATACCAGTGTGCATGGGTTTTCTCTTCTGGGATGTCTGACTACAATACCAGTGTGCATGGGTTTTCTCTTCTGGGATGTCTGACTACAATACCAGTGTGCATGGGTTTTCTCTTCTGGGATGTCTGACTACAATACCAGTGTGCATGGGTTTTCTCTTCTGGGATGTCTGACTACAATACCAGTGTGCATGGGTTTTCTCTTCTGGGTTTTCGTTGTTGTTTGTTTGGGTTTTTTTATTTGTCACCTGTTCCTACTGGCACATAATAGCCCACTCTTCCAAAAGGCAGAATGGGTTTTTATATATACACAAGATGTTCTCTGTGTGTGTGCATATGGGACCTCAGTTGTCCAAAGAACTGTCAGGAAAGTGGAGTCAGCACTGATCCTCTTGAAAATCCCCTTGAACAGGTGCCTTGGTGGTGACTTGAATCTGGGCCGTCAAATCACTAGCACAGTGCTTTAACCTGTAGGCTTGCCTGCCCCCGTGTGCTGAATATAATATTGGTATTTGTGCTGTCACCCCGTGGGACTCCCGGGGTATGCTTGCAAAGCGAGCATTGCAAGAATAGGATCCTTGCCCTCAACCAGGCATGTCGTAAGAGACGACTAAAGTGGAACCCTTCCTCCAGGTTGGGGGTTGGGCACAGGGCTAACAACCCTGTCCCGTAAAAGAAGAGAAGTTACGGAAACAGCAACAGAGAAAATTTCTACTTTTGCGTGCAAAGGACCTCCCGGGTCCAGTGAGACTCGTATGAATGCTGATGGCCAAAGCCGAGAGGAAGCTACCAGCAGGATGAGGGAAGACCTGAACACCACCAAAACTAAGATCAGACTAGGACATTGGAACGTGAGGACAATGTATGAGACTGGTAAGCTGGCACAGGTAACATCAGAGATGAGAAGATTCAACCTCCATGTCCTAGGAGTGAGCGAGAGTAGATGGACTGGATCTGGGAGAATGAGAACCACCACCGGAGAAACCGTCCTCTACTCTGGGAGAGATGATGACCATGCACCACAGGGAGTTGCCATCATCTTCAAGAAAGGCAATCGAGCAATGCTTATGGAGTGAAGCCCATCACAGCAGACTAATGAGTGCGAACTCGAAGGAAGGCACATCAACATCACCATTATCCAGTAGCTACGCACCAACCAACAACACAACGATGAGAGCAAAGACAATAAGCGAGTCTAAGCCAGAGCGCAGCGAGAGACAGAAAGGCCCCCGCCCATGACCTCTTCATCATGGGGACCTCAACGCCAAGGTCGAAGCGACAACACCGAGACTATGAAAGAGTCATGGGAAAAACACGGAGTAGCAACCGGGACTTTGATTCTCCCATGACAATAGAATAGGAGGACTCTTATTCTCGCATGAACCGTAGACTCCTACAAGCTGACTTGGACTCGCTGAATGGAGAGACATGAACCAGATGTCAGCATACGATGACCATCTGATGATCAACGTATATGGAGACATCTCTTCTGGATGTGAGAACCAACGCAGTGCGGATGTCGGGAGCCGATCATTACCTGTGACCACACCCATCCAATAAACTGAAAAGAACACAAGACCAACCACTCAAGCGCGATTTGATACCCACGACTGAGAGACACAACGTGAAGTCTGCATTCATCAGCAGTCTGAGAACAATTCCACATCCTGCAGAACATGACAGAACAGCATGACATAATTGCGACATGGAAGCAATCTGTAAACTGTACACCTGAGAGCAGCAAGGAGAACATCGGTCATCAAAAGAAGAAGACCACACATGACTGGATCCAACAAGAGACCCCTTGATGCCATCAAAGAAAGGAGAGAGATCAAGAAGAGACTTCGCAAGTAAAGTCTCCACGCTACGAGAGAGCAGGAAGAGTTGTATCAGAGAGCACACCAGGAAAGTGAAGAGACTCGCACGCCGTGACAAGAGAGAAGCCATGGACCACTGGCAGCTGAGGCAGAAGAGAGGCTCAAGGAGAGCAAGGGAGAGTCTACAAGATCACCAAGAAAGGATGCAACAAATTTAAGAGGAACGCTGGGGGACCAATCAGGGACAGACAAGGGAAACTGTTGTCAACAGAGAAAGAGCAAGAAGAAAGATGGGCTGAACACTTCCAGGAAGTTCTCAACCGACCACACCACCACCTGACGAGACAGCCGACATCCCAGAAGCTACAAAAGACTTAGACATTGATGTCAACCCCCCAACAAAGGAAGAGATAGTGGCTGCCATCAAGACCCTCAAGAACGGCAAGTCACCAGGCCAGGACAACCTTGGTGCCGAACTGTTCAAGGCAGATTCTGAACTAGCAGCTGACATACTGCAACCACTGTTCACAGCTGCATGGAAGAACGAGAAAGTACCTGGCGATTGGACCAAGGGAGTGATAGTCAAAATCTTCAAGAAAGGAACTCTGAGCGACTGCAACAACTGGAGGGGAATCACTCTTTTGTCTGTGCCGAGCAAGATACTTGCCAAGGTCATCATCAGAAGAACATCAGACACTGTGGATGATGCACTGAGGAAGGAACAAGCAGGGTTCAGGAAGCAATGAGGATGTATAGACCAGATATTCACGCTCAGAAACATCATCGAACAGTGCACAGAGTGGCAAAGACAACTGTATGTGAATTTTGTGGACTTCGAAAAGGCATTTGACAGCATACACAGAGACAGCCTTTGGAGTATCCTTTGACACTATGGCATCCCATCAAAACTGGTACACCTTATCAAGAGCTTCTATGACATCTTCAGATGCTCTGTGGGCCATAGCAACACTGTCTTCGAAGTCAAGACTGGAGTAAGACAAGGATGTGTGATGTCGGCAGTTCTCTTCAATCTGGCCATTGATTGGGTGATGAGGAAGACGACAGAAGACACCCCAAGAGGGATTCGCTGGAGCCTGTTCTCAACACTAGATGACCTTGACTTTGCGGATGACCTGGCGCTGCTGTACACACACACACCAACATATCCAGGAGAAGACCAGCAGACTCCTAACATTCGGACAGCAAGTGGGGCTTTCGTATTAGCACCAAGAAAACAGAGACAATGTCGCTCAATGTGAACACACCAGCCCCTGTGAAAGTGAATGGAACTGACCTGCGCCAGACAGACAAGTTCACATACCTTGGCAGCAGCATCAAACCAGAGGGCGGCACAAAAGAAGACATCCACAACAGACTGGGCAAGGTCAGGAGTGTGTTTAGGGAGATAAACAATATCTGGAGATCAACTCAGTACAGCACCAACACCAAGCTGAAGCTATACCAGAGCTGTGTTGTATCTACGCTCCTGTACGGTTCTGAGTGCTTGAGGATGACGGAAGTGGATCTTACCAAACTTCGATCCTTTCACACCATATGCCTCCGAAGAATTCTCCGGATCTTTTGGCCAGAGAAGATCTCCAATGAAGACCTACTACGGAGATGCAGACAGGAAGACATGGGAACCATCATCACCAGACGACGGTGGAAGTGGATTGGGCACATCCTCAGAAGAGACCCACAGTCAATCACAAGAACAGCATTGCACTGGACCCCAGAAGGAAGGAGTAAGAAAGGAAGACCAAAAGCAACATGGAGGAGGACTGTAGAAAGTGAGATGAAGGCCATGCAGTACTCTTGGGGATCATTGACTAGGTTGGCCCAGGATAGGCAGGAGTGGAAGCGCTTTGTTGCTGCCCTACACACCACTGGGTGTAATGGTTAATGATGATGATGATTTGTGCTGTCAGGCTGTAGATCTAGGAAGAGTATTGAAATAGAAGTGTTTTCCCCTCGTCTACATGGTGAACTTGATTAATAGTTTCTGACAATGACTTGTCCATGCTTTTGAGAAGTGCTGATGAGGTCTAATAGACCACTTGAGTGACGTGTTGAACACAGTATTGGTGATGGTGATGTGTGCAGGAAAGCAGCATTGTTTTGGCTTCTCACTCTCAGGCCACAGATACCCCTACTGCTTCAAGTAGTCACAGAAAGTCAGCATCTGGGGACGAGGCTGAGGTAAGTTTGGTCTGAGACTTGTCTGTGTTTGTGATTCTGGAGGAATGAGCTCCTATGCTTTGAGCATACTTCTTTGAATGTTAAACTCTGACTGGCACATTACAAGAGGTAAGCACAGGCTAAAATCATCAGGGTGTAAATTCTGGTTGAAATTATGTTAAGAGTTTAAAGGCTTACTGAAAGAAGGATGACGAGTGCTGTAATCTTTTGTTGAAGGGATTCTTATTGTTTTTTGCTTGAAGTGATCTTTGAAAATCTACGAACAGATACAGATAAAGTTTGGGTTTGAGTGCTTGGACTGATTTTACCATGTATTAAATGTCATGGTGACTTTATGGTTTTTCTGTCTGTGTAAGATTCGCTTAACTCCTCATCAGGCTGCCTACCAGTCCTGCTGGTTTGGGGATTTTTCCCACTAAACTTAAAAAATAGTAGATAGTTTGTCCACCAACCAGAACATTGCAATCCCTTTTTTCTGTATAATTTCTTTACCAGTCATCTGTTGTCCTCCACGACAGCCAAGGTCACAGGACTGATGATGATGACATTACATGCACACAGTTATATTCTCCTGCTTTGACTGCCAGATAATAGATTTGTGACTGACCTTCTTGTCAGTATTTGTCTGTCCTGACGTGTCCATGTTTTGGCTGGCTGCAGGAACCAAAGTCCACCAAGGAAAAGAAGAAGAAAAAGAAGAGCAAAAAGAGGAAGAAGAAGCACAAGAAGAAGAGGGATTCCAGTGACAGTGACAGCTCTGATTCAGACTCCGACTCTGAGGAAAGAAAGAGGAAAAGACTGAAAAAGGTGAGTCATGACTTGATTGATAGGGATGATGGGGGATATGTCATGACTTGATTGATAGGGATGATGGGGGATATTTGTCATGACTTGATTGATGGGGGATATGTCATGACTTGATTGATAGGGATGATGGGGGATATGTCATGACGATTGATAGGGAAGATGGGGGGATATTTGTCATGACTTGATTGATAGGGATGATGGGGGTTATGTCATGATTTGATTGATGGGGGATAGGTCATGACTTGATTGATAGGGATGATGGGGGATATGTCATGACTTGATTGATAGGGATGATGGGGGATATGTCATGACTTGATTGATAGGGATGATGGGGGATAGGTCATGACTTGATTGATAGGGATGATGGGGGATAGGTCATGACTTGATTGATAGGGATGATGGGGGATAGGTCATGACTTGATTGATAGGGATGATGGGGGGTATGTCATGACTTGATTGATGGGGGATATGTCATGACTTGATTGATAGGGATGATGGGGGATATGTCATGACTTGAATGATAGGGATGATGGGGGATATGTCATGACTTGATAGGGAAGATGGGGGATATGTCATGACTTGATTGATAGGTTAGATGGGGGATATGTCATGACTTGATTTATAGGGAAGATGGGGGATATGTCATGACTTGATTGATAGGTTAGATGGGGGGTATATCATGACTTGATTGATAGGTTAGATGGGGGATATATCATGACTTGATTGATAGGTTAGATGGGGGATATGTCATGACTTGATTGATAGGGGATATTTGTCATGACTTGAATGATAGGGATGATGGGGGATGTTTGCTCTAAGTGAAGCTGCTAGAAACCAGCGGACAGACAAACAGGTATGAAACGAGCACCTTTTGTCACAGCATCATAATATACCCTACACTTTTGTCAATGGGTTGAACTGATCTCAGAACAGTTCTGGAGATGGTCAAAAGGGCAGATTCCGCCCAAAGAGGTGGAAAATTCTCATGTCTAATTTGTGAATTTTTTTGTAATTATTGTTTAATTTTTGTAATAAAAATTAACAACTCAGCTCAACTGTCTCCATTGCCACTGCCAAATTAAGCCACATAAAATAAGCTT
Organism: Rapana venosa; assembly: GCA_028751875.1. Taxonomy (NCBI): domain Eukaryota; kingdom Metazoa; phylum Mollusca; class Gastropoda; order Neogastropoda; family Muricidae; genus Rapana; species Rapana venosa. Next base: position 66,128,889 of record CM054136.1, on the reverse strand, counting down.
AGTGTAAAAATAGATTAAAAGAACAAGAGATAGTTTTCAATCACTGATTGTGTTAAAGACGTCTCCGAGAGACTGATCAGAAAACTCCAAACAAAATACTTATCAGCCATGTGAAATCCATGTTGGCTCACTGGAAGAGTGAAACCCCATTATCCTCGAAATAAAAGAATTTTTTTTTTTAAATTAATAAAAAAAAACCCACCAGATGACAAAAAGTGGTGAGTTGCATTCTTTATAGTGTATGAGAAATGTGATTACTGGTTTTTTTAATTATTCTTTTATATCAAGGATAATGGAATAAGCACTTATGTGCTTTTTTACATCTAGTCCCTGTGTGCATGCAGATTTGCGAATTCTGTCATCTGTTCCCACTGGCACACAATGGCCTACTCTTACAAAAAGCGGAACAGGATTTAACACAAGATGTTCTGCATGCGTTCGCACATGGGGCCTCAGTTTATACTTATAGTCTCATCCGAAGGACTTTTGGGGAGAGTGGAGTCTGCACAGATGTTAACTCCAGAGGAAAATATTGTTGAAAGCAGGTGAACATTATGAGGTCCAGACTGAAAGATACCTTAGGATCAACAAATTCTCCCTGACAGTTGTGAGGGAAATCTGTAGAGACAAGACTTTAAATGTCATATTCAAGAAGCTTGTTCACCAAAAGAGATAATTCCAAAAGCAAGTAAGAAGCAAGGACTGGAGATCATGATCCATCTTCGAGCATAAAGTATACATTCGCTGGACAGTCATGGCAATAAGGCAAATGAGTTGGTTTGCCCTTGTCATAAAAAAAGATACTGATGAAATATACCCCTGCTTTGAGGAGGGTAGCAGTAGTAATAATTGTAAAAGTAGCAGCAGCATTTGTAAGGGTAGCAGCAGCAGCAGTTGTAATAAGTAGTAGTAATAATATATCTGTATGTGTACTGTTTTGACTGCTTTGCCTTTGGTGTTTACTGTCATTGTTCTAAGTATACAGTGACAATAGAGAAATGGATCATTGTGTTGTTTCAGGCCCTGGAGGCAGAGACAGCACATCAACAGAGGATGACTGAGATGATGGCCATGGATGAGCGCAAGCGGCCCTACAACAGCATGTATGATGTGAAAGCTCCCACAGAAGAGGAGATGGAGGCATTCAGAATGAAGCAGATCAGAGATGATGATCCGATGGCGGCCTTTCTCTCCAAATAGATGACATGACTGCATCCTTCTGAAACAGAACATCAGTGTTTCAGTGTTCACATGTCAGTACTTCACTGTAACTATGTAATGTTGAAAGAGACACTAAAAACCTGTAATAAACATGTGATTGGGGGGAGGGGGGTGTTGATCTTTTTTTTATTTGGGGGGTGGAGGAGGGGTCATCCAGCAGCCAGAGCTATGAGGCTCACCGATGGTGAGATTTTGTGTATGCAGCCATTTTTGCCCACCGTTAAGGTAGTCGCATTCCAACTTTGGGAATATGAGAGACACGAACCCCATCCCAACCCCCCCCCCCCCCCCCCCCCAACAGAATTCATGTGATTGTACAACATTCTTATAGAGAGACAGAAAACCCATACTAAATCCATAAGTCAGTCTTTTTCCTGGCTGTTCTTAGCATGCAGTTTTAAGATTGATCATTTCAAATGAACTTTTTAAGACTTTTCCCTACTTGGAAGAAAATTCTGATTTTACTGTTTATTTTGCCTGGTGAAGAGTCTCTTAATATCAAGGTAGATAACAGGTTTGATTTGGATCAGATTAAGAAGAGACCATGGTAAACCCTTGTGAATAGTTTTCATTTATTTGCTCAGCCCTTTTTGATATAACATCAGTGTTACAACTTTTAACAATTAACTAGTCTTGTGTTCAGTGTAATAGCTGTTGAACAGCTAACCCAATTCAGCATCTATTTTTGCTTTTTTATATTGTTTTATGCACAACCGTGTTCTGATTGGGGTGGAAAGAACAACATTTTATTAGAAGAATTTTGTTCTTAAACTAAAGTAATAGCAAGAACAGCAACAAGGAAAAAATTAAGATTTTTTGGACAAAAAAGTCCATTCACTGCTGATGTATTCAGCTGATTGTCATGATGGAGCAGCAGGCTACGGACACTTCTTCCGGGCTGTAGTTTGCTCTGTGCCTGAAAGACTTCAGGCAGACAGGCAGAGGTCTTTGTACAGGTCTGCCAATGATCATCTGTCTTCAAGTGATAGCATGACTGCCAAGCCACATTTGCAAAGAAGCTGATCATCGCTATTGGTTTTGAAGCACTTCAGTTACTTTTAGATTTCACAGGTAGTTTCTTGCCTATACACACTTCTGACTTTGGCTCAGGAAACAGCTCTCTCTCTCTCTCTCTCTCTCTCTCTCTCTCCTCTCTCTCTCTCTCTCTCTCTCCCTCTCTCTCCCACAACTGCAGGGAGCATAGATTCTCATGACAAAGATGGGTGTCCTAGCAACCATGCTGCAAAGAACATTTTCACAGAACAACACTGTCATTCTGATAAGTATGGGTGGCTGTACACCCACAAAGTATGGCATGTCAGTTGCACTCTATGGAAGTATGGATGTGCTCACACCCAGGACATACTGAATACTGTTTGTTTATTTAGTTATTTATTTTAAAACACAATTTTCTGTGGATGTGTAGGATAGAGGGTTATTGATATAGTCATGAAATTTCAGGGAAGCAGCATAAACATTTCTTGAGGTGCAGAGTAAAATACATGGGTATGGGTGATTTCACACCCACAGCATTTGGGAAAGGTTAATTTGTTGGGGGGTTTTATTTTATTTTTAAAAATTCTACATCGTGAATATGCCTACAAAAAGTCGTTAAACTTAAAGAAAACAAGTGCATTGTTAATAACATGCGTTTCTTTCATGTTACATGTGTGTGTGAAAATTTTAGGATAAAACAGATTTCAGAGTGTGTATGTGAGGTGGGGGTGGGGGGAGGTGTGTGTGTGTAGAGAGAGAGAAAGATGTGAGTTTAATTGATGTTCTTAAAGACTATCTGAGGAATGCCTTTAAAAAAGGAAAAGAGTCTGCAATAAAAATGTAAAAACAAAGCAGTTCTGTGTGTGCAAGAGTGTATTTTAGAGAGAAACTGCATGTCTGTCAAAGTTTAAAGTAAGCCTTTGTTTCAAAGTTTTGTCTAAAGACCCGTTTCTCTGGGCCCGCTAATATGAAAAACTGATATGAATGATAATAACTGGAGATTTTGTTTGGCCCATGACCTACAAATGAGTGTACAGGAAAGGTAAAGGTGTCCCATTACCTATGTGGTCGTAGGGGAGCAAGGCATCAGAGACCTCAGCTTCTCCAGGGGGCAGCGTATTGGGGGCGGTGTCCCTCTCCTCTCCCTCGCTGCTTTACCTTCCCTGTCCTTAAAGAGGGCAGGTACCCATTTACAGCTGGGTGAACTGGGGAACTGTACTGAAGCCAAGGTGTGCAAACAGTCACCCATCCAGTTGGTAACCATCCTTGATGCTGCTGAACATTGGCTGGGGGAAAGCAAGTGCTCTGACCTCTGAGCTATCCCATCCCCAGTGTGCAGTATCTGACAGTAAATACTGTATATTCAAGGAGGGGAGGGAGGGAATGCCCTGTTGTTAAAAAGCTTTGTAAGAAGTGCCACCTTTCCTCAAGGGTGATCATATCACATAGATAGTGCTGTTTTAGGTCCATTGAGAATCCTCCTTTTCACAAAAGCGTACATATCTTCCAGAGATGATGTTCCACATCCTGTATGAATGGAGTGTGCCTGCATTCAGCACACCAGAAAGAAGACCCAGACCCTCTCAGGAAAACAAGTGTACAACACACAAGGGGAAACCTGTGTGAGTCATAAAGCTGCTGCAATGGAGAGAGATAATGTTCCATTGCCATAGATATTTCCTCCTATCATTATGTCCTGAGAATGTTTTAAGAGAAGCAATTTCTCCAAGTACCAGCTGCTATGGTGCATGTTGGGTTCCTGGCTGGGAGGTAGCTGGCTCCAATCTAAAGATTCACAGGGATTTTTGGGACCACAGCTCATTGGGATGACACAGTCAAGCATCATTCACTTCATGGATGTTCCTTTGAGAATGTTGCTCAAATTACTTGACCAACACTGCAGGTGTCTATATCTCTTGCCTTGATTGATGCTAGGATATTATTATGATGGGAAGTGTATACAAATACTTTATTATCTCAAAAAACAAGACATTCATGTGGGTTACCAAGCATAGCTCAAGACAAGTAAACATTGTCACATAAAATAATACACATTATATCATAGTTTCAGGCAGGCCTTTTCCTATACTTACAAACAAAGAGCATTCATATAATATACTTAAAGTGCATTCATATATCAGTGACATCCACCCACACATGTGCACACAAGTAGACAAGCACTGGCACATGCACACGCTTAGGTACACACACACACCGAACATTGTTATAACTTGTAGAATAAAAATACACCATAATTATGGTTGCTTCTCTCTCTCTCTCTCTCTCCCCCCCCTCCCCCTCCCCCCCCCCCCCCCCCCCCCCCCCCCCCCCCCCCCCCCCCCCCCCCCCCCACCCATTTGCAGTCAAAAAGAAAAAGCTGTTCATCTTCTATCATTACCTTACAAAAGGACAGACCCTATTTTGCAGAGAATCACTATATCGATGTATATTTCCATTCAATGGTTAATTTATTAAATCTTAATTGAGAAAGAGTAGCCTTGTAGCAATAAGTGTCAATATCATTCATATGCTTTTCTCTTTCCAAAACTGTATTAAAGGACCCATATTTTCACAGCTGTCACGCTAACTGTGGAAAACCATTGGTTCTTGTACAAAGACATCAATGAGTCTGCTAAATAAAAACGTTTTAAAATCCCTGACACCTTGCTGCAACCAGACAAATCTAAATCCAGTTGGACATAAAATGTCCCTGACTTTCGATACCCAGCAATCTTTCCCAACTCTTGTCTAAATCAAGCAACATCAGGTAATCATTGGACAGTAGCCTTTTACTTTCCATTAATTTTGTAGTGCTAGTGGCCTGAATGAACCAGTATGGTATGACTGAAAGTGAAACACTTAAATTGACATACAGAGGATGCCTTCCCAAATCTCCATAAACCATCTTATTTGAAATTCTTATAGGGACACCCAAAAATCTTTTACAGGCTAGCACATGTACTTTTTCTTGATGGTCTAACTTTTTTTTTTTTTGCTGCTTCATCTTCTGTGATGTCCCTGTCTTAATAATAATAATAATAATAATAATGTATGGAATTTATATAGCGCTGAATCTTGTAAAGTAAACAAATCAAAGCGCTTGCATTCAAATCATTCATACGCATGCAACCATCCATAAATATCAAGATAAACAAATATCAAATTTATATACACAACACACTTAGGTGGGGGTGGTGGAGGTGAAGGCAGCTATTGACAAGTAGGAACAGACAACAGGGGAAGATCTCAAGAAGAGTATAAGTGCGTTTTGAGGCTACATTTGAAAGAATCAAAAGAAGGCTTTTGGCGAAGTGGAAGAGGGAGGTCGTTCCATGTGGAGGGACCGGAAACAGAGAAAGAGCGACGGCCAACAGTGGTTTGTTTAAATCTGGGTGTTTGAAAGCACAACGTATCTACAGCTGAACGAAGGGAACGGGACGGAGTGTACAGGTGAAGACAGTTACAGAGATAAGAAGGTGCAGATTTGTGGAGACATTTGAAACAAAGGGTATTAATCTTATACTTTATTCTTTGTGAGACAGGCAGCCAGTGAAGAGATCGCAAAAGAGGAGTGATGTGTTCAGATTTTTTCTTTCTAAGGACCAGTCGAGCTGCAGAGTTTTGTATGCGTTGAAGGGAGTGGATGGATGATGCCGGCAAACCAGCCAAGAGAGAATTACAGTAGTCCAGTCGAGAAAGAATGAGAGACGTGACAAGTTTGGATGTTGTTTCAGTAGACAGATACTTGCGAATTGCACTTATGCGCTGTAATTGATATTAGCAAGACTGGCAGGTCTGGGTGATGAATTTTTTCATAGAGAGTGTGTTGTCAAGAACCACACCTAGATATTTCACAGAGCTGGACAGAGGAACCGACGTATTGCTGAATTCCACTGAAGCTCACCTCAATCTCCCTGCCACAGCCATACCCAGATTCGTTATGTCGCATCCTCATGGTCAGAAGTCCACAGGGAGCCCATCAGTGTCAGGCCATCATGGGGCCCCCATCAGATATCTTACAGAAAGACTTAGTTGTCATTTCCTTATGGTTTTGCAAGGCTCTATTCATCTGAACAGCTGCTTTCTTGCCCTTAGTTGCTAAAGGCTCAGTACCTTTCTTCATGCTTCCATATCTGAAAATAGATATATCTGTGTAGGTAAGAGCCAGCCATTTCAAAATAAAAATTAATGATAAAATTAATAATGTCAAGAAAGAAATCATAGATCACAGTATTACACTTATGTGTCATGACCATTCTGTCCACTATCTTGCTGCATGGTTTGGGGTGGTTTTTTTTTGTTATTCTCTACATTTTTATTTATAATGCCCCCCCCCCCCCTCCCCCCATTTCAGAATATGCAGAATGTAAATCTTTAAAAAATCTCCAAGAGCAGTATCATTTGCTATCAGATCCAGTACAGTGTTAACTGTTTACATAAAAAAAGAATATAATGGGGACAGAACCATGCCTTGCAGGGGACAAGTAAAAGTTGACTTCTGAAGCCCTGTGTTGGTGAGGTGTTGACGAAGTCCTGGTGTTGACGAAGTCCTGAAGGTGATAAAGTTCAGGCAAACATGATAACTGAAATCGGACAGATGTTGAAAGTTCTTGCGATGATGAGGTTCTGTAAAAACAAAACACCAATACATTAATATCTTAAAAGAGATAAATAGAGCATCATTCAAGTGAGGCAATTAAAAGGAAATGAAGAAAATGACACGAAGAAGAAACAAATCCTCACAGACCATAATACAGTATGCATCCTGACTTCATATAGTCTACTTTCTGGCTACACCTCTTTACAATTTTATTCAGTACATTTCTATCTATATTAAACTCAACATGTTTAGAATATACACAGCGCCAATTTCGTTAAGCCCCAAGAGCCGTGTCACCAAGGCACTTTATCCACAGAGTGGTATCAGATCCAGTACAATTAAAAACTGCATAAAGAATGAAGTGGACAGGCGACAGAAACATACTTTGAAGGGAACCAGTCAAAGTTGGCTTCTTCTTCTTCGCCGTCGTCGTCGAATGCTCTTAGAGTTTTGGCATTGAAGAAGTCTTGGTGAAGATGTGGTCATGGCGATGATGATGAAGTTTTGGCACTGAAGAAGTCTTGGCACTGAAGAAGTCTTGGCACTGAAGAAGTCTTGGCACTCGCTGAAGAAGTCTTAGCACTGAAAAAGTCTTAGCACTGAAGAAGTCTTGGCACTGGCTGAAGAAGTCTTGGCACTCGCTGAAGAAGTCTTGGCACTCACTGAAGAAGCCTTAGCACTGAAGAAGCCTTAGCACTGAAGAAGTCTTAGCACTGAAGAAGTCTTGGCACTAACTGAGAAGTCTTGGCACTAACTAAAGAAATCTTGGCACTGAAGAAATCTTGACCTTGATGAAGTATGGTTTTCCATGCACACCAGTGTCTGTTGAGTGTCAAAACCTTTGGGGTTGGCATCTTAGAGAAAAGTTTAGTGTTGGGACCTTGTGGTGCTCGCCACCCCAGCTGGGCATTTCATTCAGTATGGCTGCGTGAATAAGTTATCCTTGTTGTCAGCAGAGGGCTTAGAAGCTGATGTCCTGCAAAGGTTAGCTCAGACAGAACAGGCATCACTGAACACCACCAAAGTGACCCAACATCTGTGCAGAGTCCCTCAATGAAAAGATATGTTTTATGTAGTTTTATAATCGTATTCATGTCATGTGCTCTGACCATTTCTTTTTTAAATGAATGGTTGGTGCAATGCAAATAAACACCTATGAAACTGATTCAAAAGAACTTTGAGGGGAGAAAGACCCAATGATAGAACTCTTCTCCATGCAAAATGTATGTAGCATTTTCCTCTGTGTTTTTTGTACATTAAAGTGTTCATGATCGTTTTGTACTTTCCTGTAACCTGGGTAGAATACATTATGCAGAATGGCTGGCGCCCTCAGCAGGGCCTGGTTTTTATTGGCTGTAAGGAATGAAATGAGTAGGGTACTTTGTCATTTACTTGTTTTAATTGGCTGTAAGGAATGAAATGAGTAGGGTACTTTGTCATTTACTTGTTTTAATTGGCTGTAAGGAATGAAATGAGTAGGGTACTTTGTCATTTACTTTTTTATTGGCTGTAAGGAATGAAATGAGTAGGGTACTTTGTCATTTACTTTTTTATTGGCTGTAAGGAATGAAATGAGTAGGGTACTTTGTCATTTACTTGTTTTAATTGGCTATAAAGAATGAAATGAGTAGGGTACTTTGTCATTTACTTTTTTTATTGGCTGTAAGGAATTAAATGAGTAGGGTACTTTGTCATTTACTTTTTTTATTGGCTGTAAGGAATGAAATGAGTAGGGTACTTTGTCATCTACTTTTTTTATTGGCTGTAAGGAATGAAATGAGTAAGGTACTTTGTCATTTACGTTTTTTTTTTATTGGCTGTAAGGAATGAAATGAGTAGGGTACTTTGTCATTTCTATCTATCTATCTATCTGTCCCGTAGTCTGACGACCGTGGGGGCACCCTGAAAGACTCAACAACCAGTTCCCTCCATTCCTCTCTCTGTTCTGCCTTTCTCAGGGTTTTGTTGAGTTCTATTTATTTATTTATTTTATTTATTTATTTATACCACTTTAAGTCACGAGATTTCTCTGTGTGAAATTCGGGCTGCTCTCCCCGGGGAGAGCACGTCGCCACATGAGCAGCGCCACCCCTTTTTTTTTTTTTTCGTCTGCAACTGTATTTCTTTCCCTATCAGAGTGGCTTTTTTCTAAGAATTTTGCCAGGGACAGCTCTCTTGTTGCCGTGGGTTCTTTTTCGTGCGCTGCATAATTTTCTGTAACACACGGGACCTCGGTTTATGGTCTCATCCGAAAGACTAGCGCCCAGACCACCACTCATGGTCTAATGGATGGGGGAAAAGTTTTGGGCCCAGACGGGATACGAACCACGCACACTTCCGACCCGGACTTTTTGCTTTCTAGACAGGCGCGTTACCTCTAGACCACCGATCCACCTTCAGGCTTCTAGGCCTGTCCATTCGCTGATGTTATCCTCCCAGCTCTTCCTTGGTCTGCCTCTTCTTCTTCCTCCTTGGACAGTGCCTTGTAAAACTGTCTTTGCAAGTCCTTTGGATCTTGTGACATGCCCATACCATTTAAGTTTACGTTTTTTCAGATCGTTAGAAGGTTCTCATAGGGTCCAATGGTTTGCTGGATTCTGTTATGCACGCTTTCGTTGCTTATGTGGTCTTTGTAGGAGATGCCAAGGAGTCTCCAAAAGCATCTCATCTCCACCACCTGTACTCTTCTCTCCAAATCTGCAGTCAGGGTCCATGATTCACAGGCATACAGAAATATGGATATGACAAGGGAGCGCATTAGTCTGATCTTGGAGATAAGTGAGATATTTTTATCTCTCCAGATGGTGTTTAGTTTTGACAAAGCTGTTATTGTCTGTGCAGTCCTGCATACTACTTCTGGCTTGGATCCCTGGTCTGATACAATGGCTCCCAGGTACTTGAAGCTTTGAACTGTTTCCAGCTTCTGGTCATTAACCCTGATATCAGTGCTAATGCCGTTGGTGTTATTAGTCATCAGTTTGGTCTTCTCTGCACTGATTTCCATGCCCTATGTTTTGGAGGCCTTATTCAGGTGTTCTGTTAGGCTGGCAAGCTCTTTATCTGATCCTGCTATTCCATCAATGTCATCTGCGAAGCGGAGGTTTGTGATCGTTCTGCCACCAATGCTGACTGATCCTTCATGATGTTCCAGTGCATCAGCCATGATTCTCTCAAGGAAGATGTTGAAAAGAGTGGGTGAGAGTAGACAGCCCTGCCTTACTCCAACTGTTGTTCGAAACCATTCTCCAATGTTGTTGTTGTTGTAGTACACTGCACTGGTGGCCTCGCTGTACAGCTGTTTGATGACTCTGATCAGGTTTGCATTGATGCTGTACAAATTCATGGTTGCCTACAAAGCTGCATGCCACACCCTGTCAAATGCCTTCTTAAAATCGATAAATACGTGGTAAAGGTCTTGTTGATGTTGAAGGTACCGCTCACATAGTATTCTGAGGTTGAATATCTGTTCTGTTGTGCTGCGTCCTGCTCTGAAACCTGCTTGTTCCTCAGCAATGATGGTCTCTGCTAGTGGCTTCAGTCTATTCAATATTATCTGCAGCATGACCTTGCTTGGGTGGCATATGAGGCTGATTGTGCTGTAATTATGGCATTGTTGTAGATTTCCTTTCTTGGGGAGGGTGATGATGAGTGACTGTGTCCATGGTGTTGGCCATTTTCCTGTCTGCCAGATCTTGTTGCAGATTCTTAGTAGGGCGCTGATCATGGCTTCCCCTCCAGCTTGAGCCAACTCAGCTGGAATGTTGTCAGCCCCTGCTGACTTCCCCTTTTTCAGCGATCTGACTGCTGTTTCCACTTCTTCTCGGAGGATAGGGTGACTGTCTGTGTCTTTGCTTTCGGGTACATTAAGGACTTCTGGATCTCCTGCGGTTCTATAGTTATACAGGTCGGAGCAGTATTCTGTCCATCTGTTCAGAATATCCTGGTCGTCAGTGAGACACTTCCCATTTTTGTCTTGGATTGTTAAACCTTTTCCCTGTTTTGTGCTAGTCAGGTCTTTCACCAGCTGATATGCTTTCTTGCTATTGTTTTTCTTGATGTTCTCTTCAATGTCTTGGCACTGTTCACTGATCCATTTCTCTTTTGCCTCTGTCATGGACTTCCTGATTCTTTTGTTGACTGCCCTATATTGTTCTGCTCTTTCTTTTGTTTCATTTTTCTTTTTCTTCAACTCTCTACGCTTGTCGCATAGTTGTAGGATGTTAGGTGTGACCCATGGTTTTTTGACTGGTCGGTGTTTGCCAAGAAGCTCGCTTGCTGTTGCTCGCTTGTCATTTACCTTTTTTTTATTGGCTGTAAGGAATGAAATGAGTAAGGTACTTTGTCATTTACTTTTGTTTATTGGCTGTAAGGAATGAAATGAGTCAGGGAAGGTAAAGCAGCGAGGGAGAGGAGATGGGCGCCGCCCTCAATATGCTGGCCCTAGAGAAGTGAGGTCTCTGTCGCCTCGCTCCCCTACGACCTTATAGGTTATGGGACTCCATTACCTTCCTTTACCTTTTTAAGGAATGAAATGAGTAATGTACTTTGTCATTTACTTTTTTTTTTATTGGCTGTAAGGAATGAAATGAGTAAGGTACTTTGTCATTTACTTTTGTTTATTGGCTGTAAGGAATAAAATGAGTAAGGTACTTTGTCATTTACTTTTTTTTATTGGCTGTAAGGAATGAAATGAGTAGGGTACTTTGTCATTTACTTTTTTTTTTATTGGCTGTAAGGAATGAAATGAGTAAGGTACTTTGTCATTTACTTTTTTTTTTATTGGCTGTAAGAAATGAAATGAGTAGGGTACTTTGTCATTTACTTTTGTTTATTGGCTGTGAGGAATGAAATGAGTAAGATACTTTGTCATTTACTTTTGTTTTTCTTTTTTTCAGATTGAGGGTGTTACATTTTTGTGGGTATGGCTATAAACAGAATGAAATGACCACAGAACCCTCTAACACTTGTATTAATGTCTTCCCTTAGCTGTGAAGGTATTTGATGGTATTGATTTTGAACTTGAGCTGAATGTTAATGCAAATTTTTTTGCTGAAATTGCTTCAAAGTGACAGCCCTGATATTGATGGCCTTTAAGGTGGGTAAGGGCAGGGCTATCAACAGCATGAAATGAAATGATCCCAGAGCTTCCTAACAAAGAACTGGTCATTAAAATAAATTAGATTGAAACACTGATGATGACAATAATCATCAAATAAAAATAATAATGCGCGCACATGCACACATGGCACCACACAGCACATGTTGCTCAGACAGCTCATAGTCATTCCAGTCTTGGTAATGCTTGGGCACAGCTGAAGCAGTCCATTCAGACAGTCTTCTGCTCAGGGCATAGTGCATTGCCTGACAAGAGAGAAAGAGAGAGAGAGAGAGAGAGAGAGAGAGAGAGAGAGAGAGAGAGAGAGAGGAGAGAGAGAGAGAGAGATTTTTTTTTTTCTTTGGAGAGAGAGAGAGAGAGAGGAGAGAGAGAGAGAGAGAGAGAGAGAGAGAGAGAGAGAGAGAGAGAGAGACTGGATAGGGGGACTGGGATTTATCTTGTTTGTTTACTACTACTTGTTAATTCAAGACCGTATACATCATTGACAATCATGACACTTAAGTAATTGGTAATTGTTGACAGGAGTGCTATTCCAGTTTAGCCTGTCATTGTGCCTGCCTGCCTGTCTGTGTGTGTGTGTGTGTGTGTGTGTGTGTGTGTGTGTGTGTGTGTGTGTGTGTGTGTGCTGTTTTGTTGTAGTTGTTGTTGCTGTTAGGGTTTAGGTGTTCGAAGACATGGTGGATCGGTGGTCTAGAGGCAATGCGCCTGTCTAGAAAGCGAAAAGTCCGGGTCGGAAGTGTGCGGTGGTTCGAATCCCCTTTGGGCCCGAAACTGTTCCCCATCCTTTAGACCATGAGTGGTGGTCTGGGCGCTAGACATTCGGATGAGACGATAGGACGTCTCTCGTGTATTAGTCAAAATTATTCAGCGCGCGTAAAAGAACCCACGGCAACAAGAGAGTTGTCCCTGGCAAAATTCTTAGAAAAAAGCCACTCTGATTGGGAAATATATACAGACCTCCCCCCCCCCTCCCCAAAAAAAGGGTGGCGCTGCTCTTGTGGCGATGCGCTCTTCCCGGGGAGAGCAGCTCGAATTTCACGCAGAGAAATCTCGTGACTTAAAGTGGTATAAAAAAAAAAATATAATTAAAATAAATAAATATCATAAGAATTCTATCCAATCATATTGACTGAGAAGGATTAATTTAAGAATAGTCAATATTAGCTTCTTACTTGAGCTGCAGTGAAACAGTACATACCATCACATACACCCACACGTAAAATGGAATGGTTGGTTTAACACGTGTCCATAATTAACAATACTAACTACAAGTGTGGTAGTTCTGTATAATTAGCTCCACTGTGATGTCTTGATATTCGATGGCTATGTGTTGTAATTAATCCGCAGGCAACAATTTGTAGTTCATCTAATAAAAATGATCAAAACAATTAATTGTGGTCTGGCCTCTCTTCTGAAGACTTTATCATGCACGCGCATGCGCGTGCGCGCGTGCGTGCGTGCGTGTGTGTGTGTGTGTGTGTTGTCTGTTCGTACATGCGACACTGTGTGCGTGCATGCATGGTTTGTGTGTGTGTGTGTGTGTGTGTGTGTGTGTGTGTGTGTGTGGTGTTGTGGTGTGTGAGTGATTGAAAGAGAGAGAGGGAGGGGATGAGGGGGATTCTGATGTATAAAGAAATCTTACCATTTCTCCATAGAGTAGGCCTACGGTATTTGACAATTGGTTGGGACATTCAAAAAACTTTTAATAGTAAATATTTGTACACTTTTTCTATTTGTGAATTAACAGAAAGTTCCCATATTTCGGATGCATATGTAAGCAAAGGCTCTATTTGAACGTCAAACAAGTTCCACAATAAAGAACACTTTGCCGAATTCGGCGTTTGTAATGTTTTTATGATTACGATTTCGTTTTTTTTCTCCTTCCTGCAAGATTCTCACCATGCAAAAGTGAGGATTAGCTTAGTTAAAAATATTATCCCTAGGTTGATAAGAATTCACTATTTTCACTTAAGCATTTCCATAACACCATTTTTCACGCACTAACTTTTCACCCACTGTAAAAAAAATATATATATTTAAAAAAACCCATATATTTATATATACAAACATCATTATATATATATAAAAATGTTTGTGTCATCCATATTGACTGTTAAATCTAGGCGATCTGCCTCTGCCATTAATATAATTATTTAGTCGGTTTTGTAAACCTAGTGCCGTGTCATGACAAGAGAATTATTTCTTCGGCAAACAGTAGTAAAAATACTTTAATGGCTCCTGGGATAATTTGAATACCGCTATTGCCTTTGTTGTTGTTGTTGGGTGTTTTTGTTTTTGTTGTGTGTTTGTCTGTTTGTTGTTGTTTTGTTGTTGTTGTTGTTCGTTTGTTTGTTTTTGGGTGGGGTGTTTGTTGATTTAACGGCCAATTGTAGTAATCCATTTATAAACATAGAAAACAATTGTGGGCTTAAAATGAAACCTTGCTTTGAACACCTCTTTTGGACAATTCGAATCATTCATGATAATCATACGTTGCATGTACACATGCCAAGACTGTTTTATAAATACTGCTTAGTGCTATATATGATTTACTGTTTATTCTAGTTTTGCACAAAATGATCTATAAGATATTACGATGTACAGGATCAAACGCCTTTTGAAAATCGAAAAGTGCCACAAATCGTTTTTTATTTGATCTCAAGTGTTTTTGAAGAAGAGAGTAGAGGGTAAATATTTGATCGGTTGTTCTATAAAGTGCTCTAAAACCAGCTTGCTCTTCAATTAGTTTTCCATTGTCTTCAGCCCATTTAGTTAATCTTTTATTCAAAACAGAGGTATCAATTTTGCTTTCGATGCTAGTGAGGGCTACTCCACAATAATTGTCAACAATAGTACTGTCACCTTTTGTGAATAGGAATTCTCATAGACTTGGCCCACTCTAAAGGGAATGCACTTTTTTTCAACAGCATTGTTGTAGAGTTGAGTTAGGGAGGATGTTATATATATGAGTTAGCACTTTTTGGGTATTTCTTCTGTTATTTTGTCTAGGCCAGCACTTTTTTCTGGTAGTAATTAATCCACAGGCAACATTTTTTGGTTTGTCTGATGAAAAATAATAATAAATAATGAACTGTGCTCCCGTGCGCGCGCGTGTGTGTGCATGCGACTGTGCGTGTGTGTGTGTGTGTGTGTTAGAGAGAGAGAGAGAGAGAGAGAGAGAGAGAGAGAGAGAGAGAGAGGAGAGGGCAAGGCAAGGCAAGGCAAGGCAAGGCAAAATTCTATTATTTCGAGGCTACTGATGAACCACCAGTGTTTCTCGACACCAAGAGAAGACTCGGCGCTCGCTCAGCTGTTATAGGCTGGCCCCGAGACTGCAGTGCAGCTGCACCCACCCCACCCTCCCTCCCTCCCTCCGAGTGTCTGATGAAACATCTCAGCATTACTGTTCACGTACACTTCCATAATCTATCACTACAAAATTTTGAAAAAAAAAGAAAACAAAACAAAGTTTTGGTCATCAGATGAGAAAGTGAAGACTTTGAAAGTTGTAGTCGTCGTTGTTGTTGTTGTTGTTGTTGTTGTTGTTGTTGTTGTTGTTGTTGTTGTTGTTGTTGTTTGTTGTTGTTGTTGTTGTGGTGGTGGTGGTGGTGGTGTTGTTGTTGTTGTTGTATTGTTGTTGTTTTGTTTGTTGTTGTTTTGTTGTTGTTGTTGTTGTTGTTGTTGTTAATGGTGATGATAACGTTAGCGTTGTTCCAGGTCTTGTTTTGTATTTGTCATTTTCTCCTCCTCCCTCTCCTTTTCCTTCTCCTCTTCTCCATCCTTCTTTTTTCTTCTACATCTTCTTTCTGCTTTGTCTTTCTCCATCTCTTTTGTTGTTGTCTTCTTTTTCTTTGCTTTTCCTCATAATTATGTGGCTGCTTTTACTCAATCTTTGTCATGTGAGTTGTGTCCATGAGCTCCTGATTAGGCTGCCGTGGACGCTCTCTAAAACATTACATTAAATTGAGTGTTTTGATTAGAACTGGTTTAAGTGCACATTGGCACCCTTTTCCTGATGAAATGGTAGTTTCAGAGGTATAGTTTTTCTTCAAATTCAGACCATGGACAGCAGAACAGCATTCTCTCACAACACAACACACACACACACACACACACACACACACACACACACACACACACACACACACAACACACACACCACACCACACCCCACGAAATTTGTTATAAACATATTATATAATTAAGTACACCATATGGCTGATGTCCTATATTTCAGGAAAAAGTATTGGAATAAACGTAAAAAGTGCACACTTTGCATCCTGCATCCTGCATTTTTTTTTTAATCTCTCTCTCTCTCTCTCTCTCTCTCTCCCTCTCCCTCTCCTGTGGGCTCTCTGTGAAGTTTCTCAAGCTAGACGTGTGTTGCTACGCTCTGCCATTTTCATGGAACTGTCATGTCTAGGATGCATATTAGTTGGTGATTTGGGGCATATGAACTGATCATCAACATCTCCATTGTTGTATGTCAACATTTCTGCAAATGAACCAGTATACCGTTAGTTATTAGTACATAAATTATTACTGGCAAAATATAGAAACAGACTGTTGCCGTGATTTCTAAAGATAATTCACCGTTCTGTTGCCTCTACTTTCTCGTATCGTGTGCTGTACGCGCTGTGAAGTTGTGACAGGCAGGGCAGAAGTGTAAACAGTAGTTTGGTGCATGTGTACCTTGAGCCCTGTGGCCAAGGGACTGAACTCAAATAAACACTGACAATTAAATGACACTGGAAGGCAGTGAGATTGTTTTCCCTTGAGCAAGAACGCACAAACTTCGAAAAATGTCATGACAGGACATGTCGCATCCCCACTTCAATGTCATGCAATTTTTTTAATGGCGTTTTGCTCAAATTCAGCAAGAACTCTAGCTTCAGTCTACCCATATCAAAACTGTCATAGATGAGAGATTCAGAAAGCTAGACAACAATATGGCACAAGTTTTAAATGAGATGAGTGAGATGAAACAGGTGGTGACAAGACATTGATGATCTGAAGGAAGACAGCAAAGCAATTTCAGACAGACTTGACCGACTTGAAAAGAATCTTGAACAGATTGAACACGATGCAAAAACCTGCAACGTGATATTCTTTAATATTGAAGAAGACTTTCAGGAAAACAAGGCCTCAAGTACGGAGATCATTACAGACCTCCTGAATTCTTTTGATTCTACGACCAGCTGGCACCAGGAAGACATCATCAGGGCCTTTCGTCTTGGGAAACCTCAAGCCCAGGAAGCAATCCTCCGCCGGTTTTAGTCCAGTTCAGCCGTTGTCCCATAAAATGGCTGTTCTGGGGGATTCTCATCTCATAGACTACCTCAGATGGATTGGGATTAGTGTTGCTGCTGACCTTATGTCACGCCAAAAAGAACTGGTTGACTTTTATCGTAGATAGGAAAGATAGCCTACATTTTCAATGGAAAATTACAGGTGAAAGAAAAACAAGCAGCACACACAAAGTCATGGCTTCCTGACCAACGAAGCAGAAGGCATGGCGATACAGAATCTGTGCTGGACACTGAGGACTGGCCCCATCACCATCACGGCAGAAATGGCAGACAGGAAACAGGACACTCCAACAGACTACCGAGTGAAAACAACGGCCAGTCAAGCAGGTATTATTCAAGGTCTTCTAGTCAACCAAGCTATGGCACCACAGCATCAAAGGTGATGAAAAGAACGACCTACATCAATGAGTCCAGTCAACTGAATTATGGGGACTCAAGAAGCCAGATCAGAGACAGATCCATAGACTCTAATCTGGATAGGCAAATCACTCCAAGGCGTGATACCAACTGGAAGCCGAATGTCCCTGGTAACTTCACTTACAGTGAGGTGGTGAAAAAACCATCAATCTCAGACAGCGGAAGACTGATTTTTTACAAAGACAGAAGGAACAGAGTGACTGAAAACAGTTACAGAAGACAAAGAGAACAGTCTGTGCTTAGAGAACAGAACCAATCCACTGTGGTTCACAACACTAGCACTTCTCTTGTGCAGGACACTAACAGAGAGGACCAGATCAGCAACGACGAGTCAGCTATGAAGGACAGAGTAAAGCAAAAAACAGTGATGATCAAGACAATGACAGTACCATTGACAATGACAATAAAGATGAACGTACTGACGATGACGAAATTAGCAATGCCAGAACTGACGAGGACTTGGTAGACAATGTGGGTGACATTTACTGTCATAGGAATGATGATACCGACTTTGATCAAAATCATGAAGAAATACCAGAAGTGACTGACACTGATTTTGACATACAAGCTGAGTCTGCAAGTCTCAGTAAGAATGAAGTAGGTGCATCTACTCATAATAAGTCCAATGAAACAGTGACAAAGGATAGGAATGCACCAGAGAAGGAAGCAGTAGCTGAACAGTCTGACACAATTGCCACAGCAGCCATGTACCCAAAACACAAAAAATAACTGTAGAAAAAGAGAAAAGCGAGGCAAAACAGGGTAAACTCGCGATGCCCGTTTGTCAGCATCAGGAAGGCAAGCCAGGCCACCTAGGCGTGCTGCCTCTCAAAAACAGGCACACAACAAAGCACGCAGGGGGTCTCACGCAGATCTGACAGCCAGTCCAGCATCCTAGACTCTCTCCAAGGAGTGTCAGTGGATGACCACTCCAAAGGGAGTGAAAGGATGGGTGAGAAAGGGAAATATCATTCCAAAGGAGCATCTGGCTCCAGCAAATAGGAGACTGGCCGGGCCACAATAAGTGCAACCAAAGCTAGAGGTATTCAGAGTCCCCCTCATGGCAATGTTCGTATGCCCAAAGAAAGCCATAGCTGTCAATACTCTAGTTCTGTTATACATAATGTAAATAACACACAGCTTCGTTTTCTTAATAATAACGTTAATGGTTTGCTCCACAAACTAGAGAACAGGGATTTCATAGATTTTCTCTTGATGCATGATTTTATTTGCCTAACAGAAACTTTTGTAGCAGACACTTTTGATTCATCCCTTTTCTCTGATTTTGTTATATTTACTTCAAAAGCTAAAAAATTGTCCCACCAAGGAAGATATTCTGGAGGGGTGATTGTCATGATTAGAAAGAAAATAGCAGTTTTGTTGAAAAGGTTAACATTGAATATGAGAATACAACTGTTATTAAGATTTACAAAGATATGTTTTCAACTGAAAAAGATATACTGGTAATATGTACTATATTCCACCTCATGATTCCATGTTCTGGACACTTTAGCAAAATGGATATGGGATGGAAATGTTGGAACAATGTGTACTAGACCTGCAGGACTCAAATGACGATTTTTACCTTACGTTAATGGGAGATTTCAATGATAGAACTTCGAATGGTAACTATTCATTTTGTGATGATAATTTTGATTTTGATGTAACAGACTCTACCTCTGGTGATTTTTTGAGGAGTTCTCAAGATAACAATACAAACGTATCTGGCAGACAACTTCTTGAATTATGTAACATGTTTGATTGTATGATACTGAATGGTCTGTGTCAATCAAAATTTGACGATGGTTTTACATATAACTCACATTCAGGAGCCAGTACTGTTGATTAGTTTGTTCTCTCTTGCAAGTTATTTTAAACTGTAAATATTGTTGCCATTGATATAAAAAAAACGTGACTGAGTCTTATCATTTACCAATTGTTATGATGAGTAACTGGAATAATGACATAATTGAAGATAATAGTAAAGGAGAGATCAAACAGACAAATATTGATAGAGAAAAACTTGTCTGGAAAGAGGATAAGAAAGAGGACTTCATTAGATCACTAAGTAGTAACAGAATTAAAGAAAATATTAAAACGGCTATAGATTTACTCGACAGTGATGTAGATAAGGGTTTAGATCTTTTTGTCCAGTGTTTAAAGGAATCCAGCCAATGCATGTTAGTGAAAACTGTCAAGAGACAGAGA
Source organism: Rapana venosa (assembly GCA_028751875.1). NCBI lineage: Eukaryota > Metazoa > Mollusca > Gastropoda > Neogastropoda > Muricidae > Rapana > Rapana venosa. The sequence continues at coordinate 66,109,022 of CM054136.1, read as the reverse complement.
AAATAGTCAGAATTGTTTGATTCTGAGTGTTATCAAGTAAAAAAGGAAACTAGAAAAGCCTTGAATATTTTTAGAAAAATATTTTTAAAAATGATGATAACAGACTTTTGTATGTCACAGCACGAACAAAGTATAAAAAGTTATTAAAATCCAAAAGACAAGCCTTCAGAAAGCAAAAAGTAGGGTCTCTCACTACAAATATTTCTAACTCGGCACTTTTCTGGGGAAAAAATTAGAAGTATGGGCTGTAATAATAAAGAGAAACTTTAAAATAATATAAAAACTTCAGACTGGGTAAATCATTTTTTAAATGTTTCAAAGTAATGAAACTTCGCTTAATCAGCATGCACATATAGATGTTAATTTGTCCGAAGAGAGTGAACATTAACTCAACAAAGAGATATCTGAAGAAGAAGTACGTAGAACTGTAAATAAGTTGAAGGGTGGAAAAGCCAGTGGAATCGATGGAATTATGGCTGACATGATAAAAAAGGGTAGCAGTGAGGTTAAAAACTTTCAATACTATATTCAGCATGGGTATTTATCCTCATGTTTGGTCAAAGACTGTGATAATACTTATTTATAAGAAAGGAGATTTAGATAATGCAGACAATTACAGGGGCGTTTCACTGCTAAGCATCTTATCAAAATGTTATACATCCATACTTAACTCAAGACTGTATGAATGGCTAGAAAATAACGATCTCATTTGTGAAAATCAGGCAGGTTTTCGAAAAAAAAATAATCTACCGTCGATCAGATTTTTAACCTCTATGCAGTAGTCGAAAAATGTATGTCAAAGAAAGGCAAAAAGTTTTATGTTGCTTTTGTAGACTTCAAGAAAGCCTTCGATTCAGTCAGACATGAAAAACTTCATGAATGTATTGCAAACCAAGGTATAAGGGGTAAGTTCTTTGCTGCATTATCAGCTATATATATGTCGTTGGTGTCATGTATCAGAGTTAATGATGAATTGTCAGAGTTGTTTGAGTGCCCAATAGGTGCAAGACAAGGCTGTGTTCTAAGCCCTACATTGTTTACAATGTTCATCAACCAGTTGGCTAATCATGTTAATGAAAAGGGCAGGCATGGAATCCAAATACTGCCTTATATTTTTTAATTATTTGTATTACTGTTTGCAGACGACATAGCTTTACTTTCAGTGACCCCATTTGGATTGCAGTAGCAACTGAATGTTCTGCATACTTATTGTGATAACATGCAGTTAAATGTTAATATTGATAAAACTAAGGTGATGGTATTTAGAAAAGGGGAATTTTTAGCAAAACATGAAAAATGGTTTTATAAGGGTGTTAAGTTGGACGTAGTTAATCAATTGCTACTTAGGTTTCACTTTTACAACAAAGATTAGTACAAATTTTGGCACTGAGAAACTAGTAATTAAAGGGGGAAAAAGCAGTCATCCAGTTAAACAAAGCATTTAATAGGTATAAAGAAATGAACGCAAGCACGTTTTTTGAAAAAAGGTTTTTGATGTTAAAGTTCAGCCTATTTTGTTATATGCTTCAGAAAAAGTTCACATGTCAGCAAGTAAGAGGTTTTTAGGAGTTTCAATAAGAACACCCAAGAAAATGGTGTATGGTGAATTGGGTAGGTATCCTCTTTATATTAATTCTTATACTAATGTTATTAATACTGGTTTAAGTTACTACAAATGAGTCCGAATAGATTGCCATACAGTGCCTACCAAATGCTATTGGAACTAGATAAAAATGGAAAAGAATGCTGGGTATCAAAAATAAGAGAAATTTTGTGCGAAACAGGATTCAATATTGCATGGTTACAACAAGGTGTTGGCGATTTAAAGGATTTTTTTAACCATGTATTTAAGCACAGATTAGTAGACATGTTCATTCAAGAGTGGCATGGAACAATGAGAGAGGTAAAGGGAGGTATGAAAATTATAGATCATTCAAAACTATCTTTGGAAAAGAAGAGTACATTGACTTTATAGATACTTACTGTTTTCGAGTTGCCATTACACAGGCTAGATTAAATGTTTTGGCTCTTATGAATAATGTCCAATAGATACAGTATTAGTGATCAAGAAAAGTTCTGTCCATTTTGTAAAACAAAAGTCGAAAATGAAGCCCATTTTTTGTTCTAATGTTCAATATACTCAGCTCTAAGGGATACGTTTTTGGCCGAATGTATTAATATACCATGGTCAGTTTTACTTATAACATCAAATAGAGAATGTAGTCATTATCTGTCCAGAAATATTTTTCATTCTATCAATATGAGAAAGAAATTGCTGTGTCAAAATATCAGTTAATGATGGGTGTGTTAAAGCTTTGCATTCACAAGTATAGTCCAGATCCTGAATTGTAATGGTTCATTTTGACTGATACCGATTTTGATGTCTACTATCTAAAATATCGATGCAGTGTGACATGAATGTGTATCAAAAGCTAACCTTGTTCGAGATATGAGCCTCAAAGAATCGGTTGTTGTTTTTCATGTTTGATCACAATTTGCATACCAGTATATTGGTTTTCCTCCTTCCCCCAAACTCCATGTATTGTGGCCTAAGGCCAATGTACATATTAAAGCTGTTCAGAGTTCACTTTCTCTCTTCTAGTCACAGTATTTGTTTTTGTAGTTGTTAAGTCATTATAGTATCAGAACTGAAGTAGGGATTAATCTGTTTTTACATCAAATAGTTTAAAACTTGGATACTCTATTGCGCTTTTGATATGAAAGGAGTTCAAAATATTAGGATCCAGCATGTTTGTACCATCATTCACAATTTCTTTTGCTCTATCTCTCATTCCACACTCATACAGATTGTTTAGTTTCATTTGCGCACAACCCAGAATTTTGCTACATCGTGTTACTACTTTGTTCAATACGTTTTTGTTTTTGGCATTCAGTGTTTTATACCAAAATATCAAGGAAAAAGAAATGACAACCTGAATAAAGTATGTACAGAAATTCTTCAAAACATAAACATTTAACCTTAAGACCCCTGAGGTTTTGAAAGAAAAAGATACGAGAATTGCATTTCTTATTTATCAGGTCTGTATATTAACATTCAAGTTAATTTTTCATCAATAACAGTAGTTAAGTACTTATATTCATAAACGGGTTTGACTTTTATACCATCAATGTACAGATCCGGTACAGGTTCTTGGGTTCTTGCGGAAGTCGATCAGCATTTCTTTATTCTTTTCAACATTTAAGTCAAGATAAATTATTTTACGCCAGGAGGAAAATTCTGCGACTTGTTCAGAAATCACAAGATGAGAGCTGGACAGATCTTCAAGGGCAAAAATATCAGAATATTTAATCAGTGGTATAATATCACAACCAGTGCAGTCGTTAGTTTATAGAGTGAAAAAGGATAGGAGACAGAACAGTGCCCTGAAGAGAGCCAGTGGACAGTTCACTTTTCAGCTGATATTGCCCTTTGAAATCACACTATGTTCGATTCACCAGAGAGTTCATAATCCAAAAACCTGAACCGTGGACAGACATTCAGTGAAAGTAATTTGAGTGCTAGAAGATGGGGCTGGATGGTATTCAGGGCAGAGGAAAAGTCTGTAAAAGTATCCAAACAAAAGAGAGTACGCATTGTGCAACAGGGTAATAGTAGCATCAGTATTGTAAGCTCTTGTTTGCTTTACATACAAACTGGATAGGATTTAGGTAGGAATTCATGCACAGAAGAATATGTTTTAGAATAATGCTTTCGAAGCATTTAATAACAAAAACGTATTCTATGCACGACTTCCTACCTAAATTCTCTCTCTCATACACATACACACACACGCACACACGCACGCACACACACAAGCACACACCATGCATGGAGCGGTAGAAGTATTGTTTGTAAACGGAATGAATAATTTGAACCAGCCTTCTATTCCATGCATTTAAGTGGTGGACATTAACTAAAGTGATGGTCTAATGGCAGACTACTGTCAGGTGACAGCTCAGAAGGAGAGAGCCGTCCCTGGCCAACTTCTGTAAGGAAGCCCGCCATCAGAACCACAATTAAAATGCACGCAAGTAGGGGAAAAGTGATGTTGCTATATAAAGTAGCATAGTGATGCGTTATTCAAGGAGAGAGGAGTCCACAATCTACGCAATCTGCTGTGTCTGTAGACTTCAACACAATACAAACAATGCAGTCTCATCACACACACACACACTACACTACACTACACTACACTACACCACACCACACACGCGCACGCATGCATGAGTACACTCGACACACGTACCTACGCACGCACGCACATGTACTCTCGCACACACACACACACACACACACACACACAAGCACCAGTTTCATCACTGTGTACTCCTACCATCACCTCATACACTTCCTCCCCCACTGTTCTCCCCACCTGTTTCAATAATTCTGTTGAAAGAAGGTGTGCCATCTGGCTGAAAAAGCAGCTTTCCACCGGCTGGCTGGCCTGTCGGAGTGAGCGCTGGTGTGGTAGCTTACTTCTGTAATCTGGTGAAGTGTGACTTGTCAACGAAACTAGAAACTAGCTTAATCTGGTGAAGTGTGACTTGTCAACGAAACTAGAAACTAGCTTAATATGGTGAAGTGTGGATTGTCAAGGAAACTAGAAACTAGCTTAATCTGGTGAAGTGTGGATTGTCAACAAAACAAGAAACTAGCTTAATCTGGTGAAGTGTGAATTGTCAACAAAACAAGAAAGTAGCTAATTTTTGTGTGAATTGCCAATGAAACTAGATTGTAGCCTATTCTTCTGAAGTGTGAATTGCTGATGGCTCAGGAAAGTACTTTAACCTTGTTCTAAAGTGTAAATTTCCAATGATGCTTTAAAACAGTTTATTATGTTTTATTCTTTAAAGAAAAAATGTCCACCAGTAATGAGAATTAAACTTATCAAATTGAGTAGTTCAAGAAATGGGTTGTAACTTTGATCCAGGTGACATGAGCAGACCACAATAAATCAGGATTATGTGGCGAAAAGGAGGCCGAGTGGTGGTAAAAGTCGTGTGTGTGTGGTGTTTATTGGGAACTTACCACCTGTTTAGGGGGAGAGAAGATCGACCACTGATTCACCAGGAAAGAATTCGCCTCTTGGACCTAAGTCACAAAAGCGACAGACAACTCCGACAGTATGCTGGCGAGCCTGAGGAGACCACTGAGGGCTGGTGGCCAACTGTCACAGGAACAGGTGAGAAAGCACGAAGTGTGAAGTCCCTTGCTTGTGTGTAAAATTGATGAAAATACCATGTTGGGTCATGATTATCTATATTGTTCGTTTTGTGATTTGCATCCTTTTCTTCCCATCGTTTTCTGTTTCATCCTCCTAGTTTTTCTCTCCGGACTGGAGTAGTCTGGTCAACGCCGAGCTGTGTTGGGGGAACTTTCCCCTAGAGTTATTGCTGGCTCTGACTTCTTTCCCTGCAAGTCCAGATGAGTACAAAAACCAAGATCCCATGTGCAAACACACGCATTACATGTTATGCACAGCCTAAAAAATATCATCCATCTTCCGTAGAAAAGTAGGCCAGTTCTGGCCTACCAGTGAACCGGTTGACATAAGCATAGCCACCATGAAGTCTTAAGTTTAATCCACTCGAAAGATTAATCAGAAAAATACAAACGAATGGTTTGATGCAGAATGTAGAGAGTTGAGACAGTCTGCCAGAAGTATGGTAAGGAAGTTTAAGAGGTCTGGATAAGAAAAAGAATAGAATTTTGTGTTTGTAATGCAGGGAGAGAATATTACAAGCATTTGCTGAACAGGAAAAAGAAACATTTTAATAAAAGAGTATTAGAAAGACTAGTCCTTTTTTCAGCTGTCGGCCAGAATTTTCGGTGTAACACGCCCAACATTTCAGATAAGAAAAGGTATAAAACCAATAATATATCCATAGATGAATAGTTTTACTATTTTAGGAGAGTCCTACAAAAAGAAATGAATAGCAGCACAGTCATTAATAAGATCTCTCTCTTTAGATATATATATATATATATATATATATATATATATATATATATTATATATATATATATATATATATATATATATATATATATATATATATGCGTAGTAGCTCTAGTAATCAATGTACTAACCCTTACAGTAATAGTGAAGATGAGGAGCACGTATTTGACAACCCGATTTCAACAGAAGATGTAGTATCAATTTCAATTTGAAAACTGATGTGTGAAAAAGCAGGATGACATGCCAACATTTTTGCTCAATTCTTTAAGAATGGTACAGATGATGTGATCAATGTTTTGACAGTATTTGAATGTATTGTTTGATACAGGAATAAACCCTGAGGTTTGGAATGAATCGATTTATCTTCCATCGTTCAGAACGAAAATGGCTACAACAAATGACAACAGTGTATAAAGCACTCAAACGAACAAAAATCATTCTGATAAGTTTAAGCTTGTCCCCACCACTCTCTCTCTCTCTCTCTCTCTCTCCTCTCTCTCTCTCTCTCTCTTCTCTCTCTCTCTCTCTCTCTCTCTCTCTCTCTCTTTTATCAACGTGGAATAACTGGATTTGTGATCTATATAATGCCTTGCTGGATGATTTGTTGTTTTATTCTTGATTAAACCATTGACGCTGGGGGCAACAGCAAAGTGAGAGGCTTTTCCACTCATGGAATTCCACTTTACAGCTTAGTCTTTAGTGATCGACTATGACTCTGACTAGGAGGCTTGACTCGCACAGTCCTTATGTGCTGCAGCCCTGGGGGGCTGGTTGGCCTTTGGAGAGCATCTCCAACGCTGACTGTCCTTATGCCCACTTGGCCGAGAGAGTGGGGATGTGCTGTGGCCAAGGCATCTCCACTATAATCAAATTTCTACCCAGTTACCAAAACAGCAGCTGCCTCCTCTGCTGTTTTGGAGGTCATCGTCGGATACGACGGACAAATATATACAATCATATGAATGTATGTGTTTTCTGTGTGAGTGTGTGTGTGTGTGTGTGTGTGTGTGTGTGTGTGTGTGTGTGTGTGTGGTGTGTGTGTGTGTGTGTGTGTGTGGTGTGTGTGTGTGTGTGTGTGTGTGTGTGTGTGTGTGTGTGTGTGTTGTTGTTGTTTTAAATTCTATTATTTCGAGGATAATGGAATGAGAACTCATTGCGCACGTACGTGGGGGTGGTGTGTGTTGTGTGTGTGTGTGTGTGTGTGTGTGTGTGTGTGTGTGTGTGTGTGTGCACGTGCGCGCGTGCTTGCATGCGTGAATTGAAATTCTGATGTTTATGGTTTTTTCTTTATTATTTATTTATTTATTCTTTTATTTCGAGGATAATGGAATAAGCACGCGCGTGCTTTTTTACATCCAGTCCCCGTGTGTATGCAGTTTTATCAATTTTATCATCAGTTCCCACCGGCACACAAAGGCCTACTCTTCCGCAAAGCAGAACGGGCTTTAACGTGCGCGCAAGATGTTCTGCGTACGTTCGCACACGGGACCTCGGTTTATAGTAGCATCCGAAGGACTTTTGGGGAGAGTGGAGGTAGCACTGATGTTAACCCCACAGGAAAAATCCTCTTGAACGAGATTCGAACCCGGGTCAGAAGATCACAAATGCATCACTCTAACCACCAGGCTATCATGTCCCCCGTCTTTTGCTTTTTATGTTATGAAATGGTGTATGGGGTACGTTTTGTTCTGTTAATTTAGAATGATTTGGATTTGAGATTTAGAATATCGTCTTGGATGGTTTTCTTATTCCTATGGTCATTCATATGAATGTATGTATGTGTGTGTGTGTGTGTGTGTGTGTGTGTGTGTGTGTGTGTGTGTGTGTGTGTGTGTGTGTGTGTGTGTGTAAATTCTGATTATCTTGAGCTTGTTTTTTGCTGTTTATGCCATTGAAAGGGTGTAGGGTTGCGTTTAGTTCTGTTAAAGTAGAATCATTTGGATTTGTGATCGAGAGTGTCCTGTTGGATTATGTGTTTAGTTGTATGACTATTTATCTTGATTCGCGTGCATGAGTGAGTTGCTTGCACCTGCGCGCGCGCGCGCGCGCGCGCGTGTGTGTGTGTAAACTGGTGAGTGTGGAAAGAGTTGTAATATCATTTACTTTCATTGCAACAGCTGATGGAAAATCAGTCATTTCCATTTTTGTTCTGGCTTTTAAAAAAGCTGGGTTGATGGCTTGGTTTGGCTGTTAAAATGCATACTTATGCTTATACCAATGGCAATAACGTAAAGGTATCCTTAGTATGGTGTAAAATTTGATTTGTATAGACAGTTAATTTGGATTGATTGGTTGGTCTATTATATAATAGACTGGTAATGTGAGTAGTTGATCGCATAAATACCTAAGTGATTAAGTTTATTATTAACTTCATTAACGTGTGTATGTTACATATTTATTTATGTTTATTTGCCTGTTGTTGTTTGGTGTTGTTGTTTGTTTGGGTTTGGTTGTTGTTGTTTTTTTGGGGGGCGTTGCTGTTTTTGTGTGAGGGCCTGGTGTAAAGAAACCTCTGGCTTATCCATATACCCTCAATAAAACATTAAAACTCTCTCTCTCTCTCTCGCTCTGCCATTTATAAAACCTTAACAGAAAAGCATGACAAAAACAATACAACCTGCTCCCTCCCCAAAAAGCAACAACGATAAAACATAAAGAAAAAACGACAAGCAGGCCATCACATCCTCGCGAACACCAGCTTTGTCACATCATACAATTGTAACACATTTTGAATCCAAGTACAAACGTTTGGATCGTAATTGGAAAATAAAGTAACCCCTCATTCTGTCTCTATCTCTGCCTCCCCTCCCCCCCCCTCTCTCTCTCTCTCTCTCTCTCTCTCTCTCTCTCTCTCTCTCTCTGTGTTTACATGTGTGTAGTTATGTTGGGATGTGTCTACATGGAATGTGCATATGTGTGTTTTGTTCTTTGAGTTGTTCTTATTGCCATGGATTTGTCAGTTCATTTTAATAATTTGCTTGTTCTTTGCTTTTCTTTTCATAGGGTTGGGTGTAAAATCAATCTGTACAGCTGTTAGTTTCCCCCACTTTCAGCTGCTATCCAGCCCAGCCCAGCCCAGCCCAGCTGGTGCTGATTACAGCAGGAACTGATCCCACTTGCACTTGGTAAAAGGAAGGGGCGCCCTACATTTAGCTCTCTTGAGTGAGCGATGTTGGATTTGTGCGCTGTATCTGTTATTCAGTTTTTATTCACAAAGAGACTGGGAAACTATAAATACGAGAATGAAAGCAACAATAACTCACAATTTTAACATAAAAAGGGGAGGGATAGCCTAGTGGTCAGAGCTTTGCGCTCTTGATCTGACGGACTGGGGTCGAGTCACCACGAAGGCGCCCGTTTCAGGGCATTTTCCCATGGAGGTAACTTTAGGCTGACTCCACTCCTTCAAAAGTCCTTCAAATGAGACTATAAACTGAGTCCCCGAGTGCGACGAACGCAGAACATACTAAGGTAAAGGTGGTAAAGGTGTTCCCATAACCTAAGCAGTCGTTGGGGAGCGAGATATCAGAGACCTCAGCTTCTCTAGGGCCAGCATTTTAATGGCGGCGCCCATCTCCTCTCCCTCGCTGCTTTACCTTCCCTGACCCTAAAGAGGGCAGGTACCCATTTACAGCTATGTAAACTGGAGAACTGTACTGAACCAAAGGCATGCAAACGGCCACCCATGCATTTGGTAACCAGGCTCATTGCTGCTTGACCTTAGCTTAGGGAAAGCGAGTGCTCTGACCACTGAGCTATCCTGCAGAACATTATTATTGCGCACACGTTAAAAGCTCGTTCCACCATCAGAGTAGGCCTTTGAGTACCAGTAGGAACGGGTGACAAAAACAATGTTTAGACACCAACACAGAAGTCGCAATGCGGCTATCTCAAAGGTGGGTAAAAACAGCTGCATTAACAAAATCTTACCAAAGGAAAAAGAGAAACCCAAAGACACAAAAACATCAAAGTACAGAAGCCCACTACTGGTGACGCTTATATCATCATTATGTCAACAAGGTAAGCAGCTTTGCTGTTTAAACTGTTTTGATGAAACCCAACAGGTTTTCTCCATACTTACTGAATAATATAGGACACACAAAAACCCCACATGTCGGATAAAAGTTATACTGATGCATATACATAGCATTTGTAGATATTTTGTTTCCAAGAATTGAATCTCAATCGACACATTAGAGATACTATGTTCAGGTTACATGGAGGATTGATATTTCCTGAATATTTGAGGGACATAGATTTTTCTGATACCGAATAACTGTTGTGAGCTGATAACAGTTCAGTGCGCCTTGCTTTGCACCTCTCTCCCACACTTCATTCCAGTATAATCCACAATACGAGCTAGGGGACCAGCAAAGATCAACAACAGTACCCTTTGATAAGATGTAATGAACCATTGTACGTAAAAAAGGTATTGCTATGCTTATTCTATAACCCTCTGTAAATAGAATTGTTCATTTGTTTTTTTTTCTCTCTCTGTAGTTTTTAAAATTCTTTTATATCGAGGATAATGGAATAAGCACTTATGTGCTTTTATACATCCAGTCCCCGTGTGTATGCGGTTTTGTAAATTCTGTCATCTGTTCCCACCGGCACACGATGACCTACTCTTACGAAAAGCGGAACAGGATTTAACTTGTGTGCAAAATGTTCTGCGTGCATTCGCACACAGGGCCTCGGTTTATAGTCTCATCCGAAGGACTTTTGGGAGAGTGGAGTCTGTATTCCCCCAGTCAGTGCGTGCGTGCGTGCGTGTGTGTGTGTGTGCAGAAGGGGGGGGGGGGGAGTGTGTGTGTGTGTGTGTGTGTGTGTGTGTGTGTGTGTGTGTACGCGCGCGCGCGCGTGCGTGCGTGCATGTTTGTGTGTGCGCACGCGTGAGTGTGTGTGTTTGTATGTTATTTATTTATCAAATTTTATTGATTTATTATTGATCTATTTCGAGGATAATAGAATAAGCACTCATGTGCTTTTTTACATCCAGTCCCCGTGTGTATGTAGTTTTGTCAATGTCGTAATCCGTTCTCACCAGCACACAATGGCCTACTCTTCCGAAAAGCGGGCGGATTTTAACGTGTGCGCAAGATGTTCTACGTGCGTTCGCACTCGGGATCTCTGTGATTCAGATTCAGATTCAGAATATTTTATTGCCATTTAAGTCATGTAGACTTATTTGACACAACAAAAACATCAACGATAATTATTATCTATTTTGGCTAAAAGTGATATACACTAAAAACATGTTGTATTCTACTTCTCTTTTTCTCTTTTTTCAAAACACTCATACACATATCTGATGATATCTGCTTGATATATATCAACTGTGATAATGTCACTTAAATAATTTTATGTACACAGTTTTTGCGTTCTTTGTCTTTCGTTTTGATTTTTAATAACAAATTATTTCTGAGTTCATCATATAAAATGCATTCATCAAGTAAATGAAATTCATCTTCAATTTTGTAACAGTGTCTACATTTTCTGCCCTCTCTGGATATATTTTGGTGTCTCCCTTTCTCTATCATTAAATTGTGACAGCTTGTGCAAAATTTACAATATGTCTTCTTATGAGTTTTGTTTTCGTAGTTTACTAAGTATGGTTCCAATAATTTATGTATTCTTTGGTAGCAAAATCATAAAATTTTAGTTTTGCAAACTCTTTCTTTTGGTAGATCCAAAATGTTTTATACATGTCCTCAAGTTTTCTTCTAACAGCATAACTCAACCGATGAACATTAAGAGTGCTTTGGTTCTTCCAGACATGTTTGAATCCAATTGTGTACAGAATATTTTTCACTGTGTTTATCCATTTATCGTATGTATTCTTCTGATACAAATAATCGTATACTATTCTAATATAAGAGTCTGGTTTTGATTCTGTCAAATGAATCCAAAAGGATATTATCTGGCATATGATTTTAAGGGTCAGTGGAAATCTCCCTAATTCACCCAAAGTGGGTAGTCTATCTATCTATCTATCTATCTGTCCCGTAGTCTGACGACCGTGGGGGCACCCTCAAAGACTCAACAACCAGTTCCCTCCATTCCTCTCTCTGTTCTGCCTTTCTTAGGGTTTTGTTGAGTTCTAGGCCTGTCCATTCGCTGATGTTATCCTCCCAGCTCTTCCTTGGTCTGCCTCTTCTTCTTCCTCCTTGGACAGTGCCTTGTAAAACTGTCTTTGCAAGTCCTTTGGATCTTGTGACATGCCCATACCGTTTAAGTTTACGCTTTTTCACGATCGTTAGAAGGTTCTCGTAGGGTCCAATGGTTTGCTTGATTCTGTTATGCACGCTTTAGTTGCTTATGTGGTCTTTGTAGGAGATCCCAAGGAGTCTCCGAAAGCATCTCATCTCCACCGCCTGTACTCTTCTCTCCAAATCTGCAGTCAGGGTCCATGATTCACAGGCATACAGAAATATGGATATGACAAGGGAGCGCATTAGTCTGATCTTGGAGATAAGTGAGATATTTTTATCTCTCCATATGGTGTTTTTTTGAGGAATGGAGGGAACTGGTTGTTGAGTCTTTGAGGGTGCCCCCACGGTCGTCAGACTACGGGACAGATAGATAGATGGTGTTTAGTTTTGACAGTGCTGTTATTGTCTGTGCAGTCCTGCATACTACTTCTGGCTTGGATCCCTGGTCTGATACAATGGCTCCCAGGTACTTGAAGCTTTGAACTGTTTCCAGCTTCTGGTCATTAACCCTGATATCAGTGCTAATGCCGTTGGCGTTATTAGTCATCAGTTTGGTCTTCTCTGCACTGATTTCCATGCCGTATGTTTTGGAGGCCTTATTCAGGTGTTCTGTTAGGCTGGCAAGCTCTTTTTCTGATCCTGCTATTCCATCAATGTCATCTGCGAAGCGGAGGTTTGTGATCGTTCTGCCACCAATGCTGACTGATCCTTCATGATGTTCCAGTGCATCAGCCATGATTCTCTCAAGGAAGATGTTGAAAAGAGTGGTGAGAGTAACAGCCCTGCCTTACTCCAACTGTTGTTCGAAACCATTCTCCAATGTTGTTGTTGTTGTAGTACACTGCACTGGTGGCCTCGCTGTACAGCTGTTTGATGACTCTGATCAGGTTTGCATTGATGCTGTACAAATTCATGGTTGCCCACAAAGCTGCATGCCACACCCTGTCAAATGCCTTCTTAAAATCGATAAATACGTGGTAAAGGTCTTGTTGATGTTGAAGGTACCGCTCACATAGTATTCTGAGGTTGAATATCTGTTCTGTTGTGCTGCGTCCTGCTCTGAAACCTGCTTGTTCCTCAGCAATGATGGTCTCTGCTTGTGGCTTCAGTCTATTCAATATTATCTGCAGCATGACCTTGCTTGGGTGGCATATGAGGCTGATTGTGCGGTAATTATGGCATTGTTGTAGATTTCCTTTCTTGGGGAGGGTGATGATGAGTGACTGTGTCCATTTTCCTGTCTGCCAGATCTTGTTGCAGATTCTTAGTAGGGTGCTGATCATGGCTTCCCCTCCAGCTTGAGCCAACTCAGCTGGAATGTTGTCAGCCCCTGCTGACTTCCCCTTTTTCAGCTATCTGACTGCTGTTTCCACTTCTTCTCGGAGGATAGGGTGACTGTCTGTGTCTTTGCTTGTGGATACATTAAGGACTTCTGGATCTCCTGCGGTTCTATAGTTATACAGGTCGGAGCAGTATTCTGTCCATCTGTTCAGAATATCCTGGTCGTCAGTGAGACACTTCCCATTTTTGTCTTGGATTGTTAAACCTTTTCCCTGTTTTGTGCTAGTCAGGTCTTTCACCAGCTGATATGCTTTCTTGTTATTGTTTTTCTTGATGTTCTCTTCAATGTCTTGGCACTGTTCACTGATCCATTTCTCTTTTGCCTCCGTCATGGACTTCCTGATTCTTTTGTTGACTGCCTATATTGTTCTGCTCTTTCTTTTGTTTCATTTTTTCTTTTTCTTCAACTCTCTACGCTGTCGCATAGTTGTAGGATGTTAGGTGTGACCCATGGTTTTTTGACGGGTCGGTGTTTGCCAAGAAGCTCGCTTGCTGTTTCAGTCACTGCTGTATTGAAACTATTCGTCAGTGTATCTATGTCTGAGTCTATCACAGTGAGTGCTGCAAACTTTCCACCTATCCTTGCTTGAAAAATTTCTAATACCTCTGGGTCCTTCAGCTTCTCGAGGTCAAATTTGATCCTGATGTTGTTCCGCTTGTGGATTTTCTTTAGACGTAGTCGGAAAGTCATCATCACAAGATCATGATCACTCCCTATGTCTGCTCCTGGAAAACTTCGTGTCTGTGCGATGTTAACGCTAGACTGAAACCGTCTTTTCACCATGATATAGTCAATTTGGTTGTGGTGTTCTCCATTTGGGCTATGCCATGTCCATTTTCTGGATTTCTTGTGTGGGCCAAGTGTATTCACTAGCTGGAGGTGGTTGTTACTGGCAAACTCCAGGAGTCTCAAGCCTCTTTCATTTGATTGGTTATTGCAATGTGGCCCACAAACGCCCTCCCAATCTGTCCATGCATCGTCTCCTACATTGGCGTTCCAGTCACCTTGCACAAGAAGGATTGTCTTTCTTGGGAGTTTGATTCAGAACCTCTTGTAGCTGGTCATAAAATTCTTCTATGGCTTCATCTGTGCAGTCTGATGTAGGGGCGTATGCCTGTACTATAGTTATGTTAAAGGGGGTTGCTCTCAGGCGGATGGTAATAAGTCTGCTGGACACAGGCTGACAGCTCATGACGGTGTTCACGGTGTCTTTGTGAACGAGAAACCCCACGCCGTGTTCATGTTTATCCTGTTTTCCACTGTAGTATAATTTGTGGTCTTCCTGGGTCGTTGTTTCTCCCACGTTTTTCCACCTTACTTCGCAGAGCCCAAGGATGTGCCATTGATATCTGGACATCTCATGTGTCAGTTCTTCCACTTTGCCTGCAGCTCTTAGTGTCCGTACATTCCATGTGCCAATGATAATGTTGTTTCTGGCACGGATTTTGCTGTGTTTTACATCAGTAGCATACTTTCGACCTCTGTCCTGATGAGCAACAGAAGGCGCGGTCCTTGGTAACCCGGGCGACGACCGATCCGGTATGGAGATTCTGGCTGTCTTTGTCATGGGTGTGTCTTGGGCAAATCAAACCTGGCGGAACCCATCCCTCTCCAGGTCGGATTTTTTTAAGGAGAGGGAAGTGGGTAGTACTAATGCTTTTTTATGAACTCCTATCATTTGTTTACAAAATTTTACATGAAAATTCTCATACAAAAACTGACTGGATAAGCATGCCTTGAACAGTTTATCAATATGAAATTCTGTCTCCCCATTAAAACAAAAAGGAAACCAAACTTCTGCTCCATAGGTTAAAACAGGGGTTATCAGTGAGTCGAATAAACGCATTATTATAGTAGTCTTTAAATTTTGTCCATGAATTGCTCTTTTAAAGGCGTATATTGCTTTGTTGCTTTGTTTTACTAAATGTTCTTGTGTTGATTGAAATTTCCCGTTCTGATGAAAAACGACACCTAGATATTTATAAGTTTCTACTGTTTCAATTACATGCTCTCCACATTTAAAATGAATTGGAATTTTAGGAGGTGATCTCGTAAAGACTATTACCTTTGTTTTTGTTTTGTTTATCTCTAAACCCCAATTAGAACAGTATTCTTGCAGTTTATTCAGTTTAGTTTGAAGATCTATTTTGGTTGTTGATAGCAATGCCAGGTCATCAGCATAGAGTAAACAAGGAATTCTGTCTTTTGCGGTTATATATGGCGAATCTTTCTCATCAGTATATTGAACTATATCATTGACATATACATTAAATAATGTAGAACTTAATGTATTTCCCTGATGTACCCCTTTTCTGACTATGATTTCATCTGTGTGTTTGCCTCGTATTTTTGTAAATATTGTTGCATTGGAATACATGTTTTTAATGACATTAAAAGTTTTGCCTGTTATTCCTATTTCGTTTAACTTTATAAGAAGACCCTCGTGCCACACATTATCAAACGCTTTCTGAAAATCTACAAAGCAGCAATAAAGTCTTTTAGTTTTTACTTTCAGTACACTATCTATTAAATTGTTAAGTAGGAAGATATGGTCCGTTGTTCTGCATGCTTTTCTGAATCCAGCTTGTTCTCTGGCAATACAGTTGTTATTTTCTAAATATTCAGAAATTCTATGGTTCAGTATTTGACAAAAAAGTTTTCCAATAGTGTTTGTCAAAGTTATTCCTCTGTAGTTTTCTGGGTTGTATATGCATCTGTTTTTATAGATTGGGACATTCACCCGTTTCTAATACTAAATTGAAAATATTCCGCATTATCTCTATAACATTAGATGAAACTGATTTGATCATTTCGTTTGTGATTCCATCTTTTTCCAGGCGATTTGTTATTTTTCAGCTTTTTGATTGTTTTTGTAATTTCCTCTGTTGTAATTTGCTTATCTAGCAGTGGGTTATTAGATACTTTTAATTCATCAAACCTGCTTTGTACTTGCTTTTGTGGTCTGGATCTATTTGCGGTTCTTTACCAATAAGTGTTTTTAAGTGTTCAGTCCATTTACTGCTACTAATATGATTATGATGTTTTAATCCATCATCCACACTTTCTTTTAATTTTTGTAAAGTTTTCCACAATATACTCGGATCTTCGTCAATGGCATCATGTAGCTGTGATGCCAGTGAATGGGCGTGTGGGCGTGTGTGCATGTGTGTGTGTGTGTGTTGGTGGGGGAGGATGCCAGGGCCCTGTCAGTACAAATAACATCTCCACCTTCTGGAAATTCTGTGCTACGAAATTCCCTCTTTTTGTTTCTGTTTTTTTCCTGTTCTTCCTGTCACTTCCTTCTTGTCTATTTTCTGCTTTCTTGGCCCATTCTCTTGCCGTTTTTCAGGAAGATAACAGTTCTCTCCTATGCCAAGTCGGATGCACTGGGCCCGACTTGTCAGGCGCATAACGGCAGTGCAACGCATTTTCGCTCATATGGCAAACAACAATAGTTGCCGTCTGAGTATTCGACGAAGAAAAAAAATCTCAAAATTATCTTCCATGAGATATTACACACGTGGAAGTGGCTAATGCCTTAGCAACGTAAATTAGTGGTTTCAGGGTAAATTCACACACACACACACACACACACACACACACAACACACACACACACACACACACACACACACACACACACACACACACACACACACACACACACACACACAGAGAGAGAGAGAGAGAGAGAGAGAGAGAGAGAGAGAGAGAGAGAGAGAGAGAGAGAGAGAGAGAGAGAGAGATGGTGATGATAATTGTGATCTTTATCACAAAGGGTTAGAGATGAACATTTACTCTTTTTCATCCAGCCCTTGTCTGCAGAACCCACGGGCTCCTAAGGACTACAATATACAAACCTAAAATAATACCAGAACTCTACGTACGTACGGTATATCAAACTTTAACTAATTTAAGAGAATGGAAAATAAATAAAAACATTAGCAGACAGACAGACAAACAGACATGCAGATAGACAGGCAGGCAGAAATATAGACAGATAGACAGACAGACCAAAGAACAGGACAGAGAGACAGATGCAGATAACTTTTGATCAATCTCCACACTAAAATTACAATTATTTACATATAAAAAGATAATTCAGGAGACCAATAAGTGCTTATTCGTATCAACCATCAATCACTACCATCAAAATAATCAGCATCAGCAGTCCCTTGACCAAGATGATAGTGGCGAGGGGGGGGGGGGGGGGTACAGAGGGGTCGCGTTGGTCGATAATTCACCCCTGGCCGATCTGTTTTCAGCCTTTCGCAGCAACAGCGCCACGTCAAGGCCGGTCCAGTCTTTGATGTTCTGCATCATCCAGTTCTTCATCTGTCTGCCCCTGTGTCTTCTTCCTCCCTCAAGTGTCTCCTGTAGGGTAGTCTTGGCAAGAGAGTTATGTCGTGTGACGTGACCAAACCAGGTCAGCTTCCTCCTCTGTACAACAGCCAGAAGGGGTTATTGGGGCCCAGCTTTCATGACCACCTCTTGTCACACTGACTCGTTGATTTTGTGGTCTCGCCAGGAAACGTGTAGGAGCCCTCTGAAAGAATTTGTTTCAAAGGCTTGAATTTTCTTTTCTGTTCTGTAATCAAGGTCCAGCTTTCACGCCCCTATAGCAGTATGGAAATGACGAGAGCTCTCATCAACTTCAGCTTTGTTGGGAAGCTGATCTCCTAGCTTTTCCACATTGACACCAAGACTATTGCACTGTTAGCTCCAGTGTCACATCCTAAAAGTCTCATGGTTTTAGGGATATGCAGTAATTAAAGAATCTATGATTAAATAAAGCACATAAAAACCTCCATGCCCAAAGTCGCAAATGCAGTGCGGGGTGGGGGTTGATGGGGTGGGGGTGGGGATAATGGGAATCGCTGTATCTTTTTCGGTTCGGTAGCACCATATTTTCCATCATTCCATTGGATTTTTTAGGGGTAAGGGTTGTTGCCTATACCACAATGATAAACAGGGCACACACCATAGATTGCAGTGAATAATGGCAGATTGCTGAGCAAATTTGCCAGAAATGTAGATTTACTTGCTATAACGAAAAATTGTGATGTAACAATCTGTGGTGAAGTATAAATTAACAAATCCCAACGAAATAGAAGTGGGAGAGAAGGAGCATGTCGTTAAAGCAGTAACTACCTACAGCAGTGTGACACCTAACTAAATAGAACAGAATAATAAACACCTGTTAGGCCGAACAGATGTGGGATAACAAGCTCATTACACATAAAGACCAACCCTCTTAACACGCCCACATTCATTTACACATTATATCAGCACTGACGATGAATCCACAATAGCGGGATGGTTTTATAATGTCCAATGTGTTTGGCTGCATTTGAGTTATCTTCAAGGGGAGAAGGAAAACGCGTGCTAATATCCTTAATCAGAAAGAACACCATTATTATCGTCATTATCATTGCCATCATGGTACTGCATTTAATTTCGAAATGGACTGGCGTAGAATACAGAAAGATAACACAGCCACCATCTTTTTCAAGTCTTTTTCTTTTTCTTTGGCTGGTAATACTGGGAACCATTATTTTTTTTAATTAATGTTATCCAAGCAGATGTGTTTCAAGTGACAGCTATCAATCACAATTTACTAAGGCTCCAAGAAATAAATGGATGTCGGGGAGATAGATCAGTGAGTTACAGACCACACTGACCGGTCACAGCAATAAGTCATGCAATACTGTCGTACGCTAATAATAGTTGTTAATACAAAATAGAGAGACATTCATTGGCGACGCCACCTGTGAATGTCAAAATTCAGTTAAAAGTAATGTAGTAAAATTTTCTAATGAGATAAAAACTTGTCTTCTTATGGGGTTTAAACAAACCAAAAAGCATAGCATGTAACGTAATATATTTGTTGACCAAGACAAATGACTGTTTTGTAGTACGTGTGTCGAACAAGACAAATTAATGTTTTGTGATACGTTTGTCGAACAAGACAAATTAATGCTTTGTGATACGTTTGTCAAACAGGACAAATGAATGTTTTGTTATACGTTTGTTGAACGAAACAAATGAATGTTTAGTAATAACGTTAACGTTTGTTGAACAAGACGAGTTAATGTATTGCAGTAACGTTGGTTGACCAAGATAAATGGATGATTAGCAATACATTTGTTGAACAAGGCAAGTGAATGTTTAGCAATACATTTGTTGGACAAGGCAAGTGAATGTTTAGCAATACATTTGTTGAACAAGGCAAGTGAATGTTTAGCAATACATTTGTTGAACAAGGCAAGTGACTGTTGAGTAATACATTTGTTGAACAAGGCAAGTGACTGTTGAGTAATACATTTGTTGAACAAGGCAAGTGAATGTTGAGTAATACATTTGTTGACTAAGACAAGTGAATGGTTAGTAATACGTTTGTTGACTAAGACAAGTGAATGTTTAGTAATACGTTTGTTGACTAAGACAAGTGAATGTTTAGTAATAACGTTTGTTGAACAAGACAAGTGAATGTTTAGTATTAACGTTTGTAGACTAAGACAAGTGAATGTTTAGTACTACTTTTGTTGACTAAGACAAGCGAATGTTTAGTAATACTTTTGTTGACTAAGACAAGTGAATGTTTAGTAATACTTTTGTTGACTAAGACAAGTGAATGTTTAGTAATACGTTTGTTGACTAAGACAAGTGAATGTTTAGTAATACGTTTGTTGACTAAGACAAGTGAATGTTTAGCAATAACGTTTGTTGACTAAGACAAGTGAATGTTTAGCAATAACGTTTGTTGACTAAGACAAGTGAATGTTTAGTAATACATTTGTTGAACAAGACAAGTGAATGTTTAGCAATAACGTTTGTTGACTAAAACAAGTGAATGCTTAGTAATACTTTTGTTGACTAAGACAAGTGAATGTTTAGCAATAACGTTTGTTGACTAAGACAAGTAAATGCTTAGTAATACTTTTGTTGACTAAGACAAGTGAATGTTTAGCAATAACGTTTGTTGACTAAGACAAGTAAATATTTAGTAATACGTTTGTTGACTAAAACAAGTGAATGCTTAGTAATACGTTTGTTGACTAAGACAAGTGAATGTTTAGTAATACGTTTGTTGACTAAGACAAGTGAATGTTTAGTATTAACGTTTGTAGACTAAGACAAGTGAATGTTTAGTACTACTTTTGTTGACTAAGACAAGTGAATGTTTAGCAATACTTTTGTTGACTAAGACAAGTGAATGTTTAGTAATAACGTTTGTTGACTAAGACCAGTGAATGTTTAGTAATACTTTTGTTGACTAAGACAAGTGAATGTTTAGTAATACTTTTTTGACTAAGACAAGTAATGTTTAGTAATAACGTTTGTTGACTAAGTACAACGAATGTTTAGTAATATGTTTGTTGACTAAACAAGGACATGTGTAATTTTGTTGACAGACAGTGATATAGTTTAGAATAAGTTTATGCTATCTAAAACAAGGAATGCTAGTAATTTTTTTAGACTAAGAAATGGATGATGTTTGGTTAATATTATGTATTGTGTGGATAAGACAGTAATTGCTTAGTAATACTTTTTTGTTACTAGAAGGTGAAAGTTTAGTAGTTTGTTGACTAAACAAAAAATTCATTTAAGTACATATTGTGTAGACTAAAACCCAAGTGAATTGCTTAGTAATACGTTTGTTGACTAAGACAAGTGAATGTTTAGTAATACGTTTGTTGACTAAGACAAGTGAATGTTTAGTATTAACGTTTGTAGACTAAGACAAGTGAATGTTTAGTACTACTTTTGTTGACTAAGACAAGTGAATGTTTAGCAATACTTTTGTTAACTAAGACAAGTGAATGTTTAGTAATAACGTTTGTTGACTAAGACCAGTGAATGTTTAGTAATACTTTTGTTGACTAAGACAAGTGAATGTTTAGTAATAACTTTTTTTGATTAAGACAAGTAAATGTTTAGTAATACGTTTGTTGACTAAGTACAAACGAATGTTTAGTAATATGTTTGTTGAACAAGACATATGAATTATCTGTTGCTCAGGACAGTACTATTAAGAATTATTAAAAAGTTTCATGCATATCATGATTATACGGAAGAAAGCATGAGCACGGTTGTTTTTAGCCTATGATGATTATGGTGATGATGATTGTGGTGATGATGATTATGGTGATGATGATTGTGGTAGGGATGATGATGATGGCGGTGATGGTGGTGATAGAGGTTAGGGTTCATGTTATTTGATTTTATCGGTGATGATGGTGATGTGTATGTTGTTGTGGTGGTGGTGGCGGTGATAGGGTATAACAAAAAATTCCACTTTTAATGATAGCGGAATTGATGAGATAGAACAGTGTCAAATACCTTCAGCTTCAGGTCAGTTTATCTGCAGAGTTTTGAGTGAGCATTTTTGTACATAACTGCATGCAAATGCACATTAAAGATTCAAAAAGTCATGTCACTAGTGGGATGGAAGTGAAAACAGACAAAGACACCGCTTCATACAGAAACATCATAGAACATCAGGCAAATCCATTCACCAAGAAACAAGCAAACATGTAAGCTCAGCCAATCAGAAAAGATGTTGGCCAGAAAACAAATTACCTCCTGTGTTGCAATGATCCGCTTGTCTGCATCTGTGTGGGAGCAAAGCAAAACTGTTATATTGACTCTGTGTTTTCTTATGCTTGTTCTTTCATGGAGACAGACAGACAGACAGAGAGAAACAGAGAGGGGGGGGGGGGGGGGGAGAGGATGCACACATATGCACCCGTGCGTGTGGATGTAAGAGGAATGAATGTTGCCGTGTGTGTGCTTAGTAGTGCTATGCGCACGGAAAAATTGTGTGTGGCAAACTGGTCAGTGTCTTTAGTTCTGACTGCTGTGATGTGCAGGCTCCTCCCGCCGTCTGCTGGCAGCACTCCCCAACTGCACTCCCCGGGCAGTGGACCACTTCCCTTGGGATCACCTGACGGTGGAAGAACGTAAAAGCGGGTTGCTGGTGCTGCACATCTTGCTGGTGATCTACATGTTTGTGGCTCTGGCTCTTGTCTGTGAACGCTACTTTGTGCCCTCACTTGAAGTTCTCTGTGAATGTAAGTTACCTCAGTCTCCTCTTCTCTGTCCTCATCTGTCCCTCTGTCTGCCATTCTTTGTCTCTCTCTGTCTTACTTCGTCAACTGCCCACTGGGTTACCTCAACACCCCCAGCTCCCTTTCTGCATACCTTTTCCTTGCCTGCCTTTATTCCCCACGTCCACACTCGACCTCTTCTCTCTAGCCTTTTTTGTGAAAAAAATGACAATTTTCACGCTTTCCTCTTTTACACCAAATGAAAACAAAAAAGATACATTATCTATTAAGCTCTGATCATAGGATAAGCATTGTTATGAGAACAACAACAGCTACAGCATTAACAAATGAAAACAATAGAGTAACATAGCCATGCTGCCAGTATTGACAATGTTAAAAGTGTTTGCTGAAAGCTGTCTGGCCCATAAAGGGAAGCCACCTTTGAGCGCTATTCTAACACAGCTGCTTATGCCTGCATAGAACATAGCAATGAAATGAATCACACACACACACACACACACACACACACACAGTAGTTGGTTTTGTGCCTTCAAACAAGTGTTTAAGCAGGATACACCATCTGTTTATAAAACCTTTGTTGTTGTTCTTGCAGGTCTGCCACACTTGCCTAATCTGAACTGTTTCATTTTCATTGCAGTGTTCCTTATAAGCACGGATGCACTCATCTACAATGAACAACAACAACAAAATACACACACGCACGCACGCACGCACGCACGCACGCACGCACGCACGCACGCACGCACACACACACGCGCGCGCGCGCGCGCGCACACACACACACACACACACACACACTTCTAGATCTCGTGTGCCGACCCAATATAACATCTTATGCACAGGTCAAAAACTTATCTGTCCGGCGTGGAGGGGTAGACCAGTTATGGCTGATCGCTTGAAGGACTCCATCATGCCCACCATGCAATCTGTGCGCCAGTGAAGGTGCAGATGAAGCGTTGAGGGCTGGTGCAGCACTTATACAAAAGACGAAGACCAGCAGCATGTCTGTGACACTTGGTTTAATGGTGTGTACCGTTGCCTTGTCTTCAACTGAAGTGGTATGGACCAATACAGGGAGTAGTACAAGGGTGGAGACGAAGAGGCAGAAAGAGAAAACGATGGGAAGACAACATTAGAGAGTGGACTGGCTTTGAGTGGAACGACTTGCTACGGAAAGCTGAAAACCGCGAGGAGTGGATAAAGCTGGTTGCGAAATCTTCAGTGGTGCCCCAACGGTCTACAAGACAACGGGATAGGTGAAAGAAGGTAAAGACGTCTTCTAAAACTGATAATAATATATCAGAATTTCCTGCAATACCAGAGATGGAAAGTATTTTCGATTTCGCACCTTCCTTAAAAAATGACACCAAAAAGGAAAGACTAATCAAATAATAGTGCCCTGTCTTCCCTATCATTCTTTAAACCACCTCTACATCTTTCTTTTTTTTCTCTCCTTGACCACAGCTACGTGTTGGTTGGTTGGCAGGGTGGATGGTGGTTTGGTTGTTAATTTCCTTGGGGGGTGGGGGTGGGGGGGAAGGGGCTTCATGAGGCAAGATACTTGTTTTTCTACAGTATTACACTTCACTGACTGCTGGTGATTGTCTTTATGAAAACTTCAGTGTGTGTCACAAGGACGCTTCATAAAATAGCATGCTCATTGAAAAACACGAAGCGTTTCGCTGAGTGCCTGCCCTCAGCCAAGCCTTGCTTTGTTACAGACTTAAACCTCCAGACTGATGTTGCTGGTGCCACATTTATGGCAGCGGGCAGCTCTGCTCCTGAACTGGCCACAGCTGTTATTGGCGTGTTTATTACAAAGGTATTTTTTAAAAACTTATTTTGCGTGCGAAAAAGAAATGGAGGGTGGAATGAACTGAAGAATTGAAAGAGGGCAGATACTGATGCCACAAAGGACTGGCATGTGAGCTAACAAAGGTCATATGAACAGGCATGTTAATCGCAACGTATTTTGGACTTTGCAGTAGCATAAAAAGGTAGGCCTTCATAACAGCCTTTATTGCACATGTTCATGAATGTGTTGCTTCAGGGTGTTGTCTGTTTCTTCCTTTGCTCGTTTAGTTGTCGGCTTTCCTTTCTGCTGTCGGCTTGTTGTTGTTGTTGTTGTTGTTGTTGCCAGGTTGTGCTGGTTGCACTACACTTGTTGGCTCAGATAGCATTGGGGGACATTGCTCCAAATCTCAGATGTTTCTTGCAATTCTTCTTTTTTTTGGTACTTATATTTTCATTTAAAATTAATTCTTCTGTTGGTTCTATTGGCGAGAGGAGGAAAGTAGAGATATTCCACTGACTGCTCACACACACACACACACACACACTCTCACACACACACTCGCGCGCGCTACCAAACTATCTCATTGGATGGGCGTCTCGGTGGTGGCTGAAACCTGGCTTCAATCGCCGGCCGTCAAATCAAAAGCGGCAACACTCTAACCACCAGGCTATCCCGCTCCTCTCCTTATACCCCCCCCCCCCCCCCCCCCCCCCCCCCCCCCCCCCCAATGAGTGCGATAAATTTGAACATCTGCACTGGGGGTTTTGAAACAGACGAGATGACTTTTTTCAAACTTTTGTTTTTATTCTTTGAGTTATTCCTTACTGTTTTATTTTGTCGCTTTGTTTGCGAGTAGCTAATTACTGTGTCATCCTTTATTTACTGTGGTATGTATGATGTGACAGAAAGCTGGATGCCAGGTGGTTTAGTCATTGAACGTGGTGTTCACTTTAGTTCACCCTTTCAGGCCGACGTGGGACTGAGCACAGTGGTTGGGTCAGCCATCTACAACGTCATGTTTGTCATCGGCATGTGTGCTCTGTTTGCTACCTCGGTAAGTCCTGTCTGACGTTAGCGATGTCATCATGTTTATCAGTGGTTTGTTTGTTTTGTTTGCCATTTTGATCAGTTCTGTCTGACGTCATAATTTATAGTCAGCGAATGTGTTTTGCTATTTTGGGTCATTGACGTCATCAGCCAAAGACCTCCGTTATTGAAGACAAAGAGGGGTCAGTCCTTACAGAGAGCGCCACTATCATGAAGAGATGGACAGAATATTGCAGCGACCTGTACAACTACAAGCTGAAGGCTGATCCGAACAAACTTCACGAGCAAGATCCCAGACCATCAGATCCTGAAAGCACACAGGTGCTGGAGGAAGAGGTAGAAGAAGCAGTAAGATCCTTGAAAGGAGGCAAGTCACCAGGGATTGACAACATCCCGGCTGAGCTCATCAAGAACGGAGGCCCAGAGATGATCAAGGCATTAACAATCATCTGCCAACGCATCTGGACCAGCAAAGAGTGGCCTGAACAGTGGACCCAATCCATCATAGTTCCACTTCCAAAGAAGGGAGACCTGAAGAAGTGCCAAAATTACAGAACAATCAGTCTGATAAGCCATCCAAGCAAGTTATGCTACGCATTGCCTTGAACAGACTGAAACCACAAGCAGAAGAAATTCTTTCAGAAGAACAGGCAGGATTCAGACCAGGTCGAAGCACTGTCGAGCAGATCTTCAACATCAGAATGCTCATAGAGAAGCATCTCCAACATCAACTACAGCTCTACAACAACTTCATTGACTTCAAGAAGGCCTTCGACCGAGTGTGGCAAGAAGCTCTGTGGCAAGTCATGAGAGACTATAACTTCGACGAGGACCTGATTCAAGTCATCCAGGCGCTGTATGACAGCTCCCACAGTGCAGTCCTCATGGGTGGAGAAATCGGGGAGTTCTTCCGGACTTCAGTTGGAGTTCGACAGGCTGCCCGCTATCCCCCGTCCTTTTCAACGTGTTCCTGGAGAACATCATGCAGGAGGCCCTCCTTGACTTCAAGACCACAATCACAATAGGAGGAAGGCCAGTCTGCAATCTTCGATTCGCAGACGATATTGATCTCATGGGCCGCAGTGAAGAAGAACTCCAGGATCTCACCACCAGACTGGAAACATCAGCCAATGCCCACGGTATGGAGATCAGCACGGAAAAGAGCAAGATCCTAGTGAACAGTATCACACCGACCACTCCCACCAGCATCAAGATGAGTGGCGAGACACTAGAGGAGGTGGAAACTTTCAAGTACCTTGGAGCAGTCATCACCAAAGAAGGTAGAGCACACAAGAGGTGAAGATCAGACTTGCTGTGGCACTCTCCTCCATGACTAAGCTGGCGAAAGTGTGGAGAAACCACAACATTAGAACCCACACTAAGGTCAGACTCTACAAGGCACTCGTCACATCCATTGCCTTGTACAGCTGTGAAGCATGGACACTTACTGCCGATTTAGAACGTCGCATTCAAGCCTTTGAGATGAAGTGCCTCAGGCGGATCCTGAACATCACCTACAAAGACCGTAAAACCAATGACTACGTCTGGCAGCAGATCGAGGCACTGGCTGGCAAACAAGAACCATTGCTAGATACAGTCAAACGGAGGAAACTGAAATGGTTTGGCCACACAACAAGGCATAACAGCCTGTCAAAGACAGTCCTGCAGGGAATGGTGGAAGGAGCAAGGAGGCAGGGACGACCACGCAAAAGCTGGATATCCAACATCAAGGAGTGGACCGGCCTCACTGTACCAAACCTCCTGAAAGCAGCCCAGGACAGAACCATTTGGCGGTTCACTTGCAGCGTCCGTGCGGGTACCCCAACGGTCGTCCCGACCAAGGGATGAGTGAGTGAGTGAGTGATGTCATCAGTGGATCAGTGGTCAAGAGATAACACACCTGTCTGGAAAGCGAGAGGTCGCTGGTTCATCCTCTTTGAACTCAAACATGTCCCCTATCCACTAGAGTTTGAGCGCGGTCTGCTTGCTAGTCTTTCGGATGAGACGATAACACGTGGTCTCTTGAGCAACAGATAATTATTTTGCGCATGTAAAAAAATAAATACAAAAAACAAGGATTGTGAGAGATTTGCCCACGGAAAAGGTCTTTAGAAACAAGCCTTTCACAACGGGACGGAAATACACACACATTTACAGAGTTTTATTTTGAATTGAATGGCGCTGTTCTTACTGTGACACGCTCTTCCCCGGGAGAGCAGCCCCAGTTTCAGGCAGAGAGGTGTGGTGACTGAAAGTGGTACAGTATAATACATCACAAGTCAATGCAAAAAAGCGGTATAAAGTACAATACATTACACTACAATAATATACAATACAATACGATATAGTGCGATGTCACAATATACAATGCAAAACAACATTTTTTAATATCTCAACTTATGTGTTTTGTGTGCTTCCACATAAGTCTTGTCTGACGTAATGATGTCAACACGCTTGTCAGCGGTATGTATGTGTGCTTTGTTGGCTACCACAATAAGTCCTTTTTGACGTCAGTGATGTGGTATGTCTGTCATTACTATGTTTGTTTTATTGGCTGCCACAGTAAGTCCTGCCTTTTTGACGTCAGTGATGTGGTATGTCTGTCATTACTATGTTTGTTTTATTGGCTGCCACAGTAAGTCCTGCCTTTTTGACGTCAGTGATGTGGTATGTCTGTCATTACTATGTTTGTTTTATTGGCTGCCACAGTAAGTCCTGCCTTTTTGACGTCAGTGAGTGCTGTGTCTGTCATCACTATGTGTTCTTTGTTGGCTGCCGCAGTAAGTCCTTTTAGACGTCAGTGATGTGCTGTGTCTGTCATCACTATGTGTTCTTTGTTGGCTGCCACAGTAAGTCCTTTTAGACGTCAGTGAGTGCTGTGTCTGTCCTCACTATGTGTTCTTTGTTGGCTGCCACAGTAAGTCCTTTTAGACGTCAGTGAGTGCTGTGTCTGTCCTCACTATGTGTTCTTTGTTGGCTGCCGCAGTAAGTCCTTTTAGACGTCAGTGAGTGCTGTGTCTGTCCTCACTATGTGTTCTTTGTTGGCTGCCGCAGTAAGTCCTTTTAGACGTCAGTGAGTGCTGTGTCTGTCCTCACTATGTGTGCTTAGCTGGCTACTACTGTAAGCGCTGTCTAATGTAGTGATGTTATCATAATGTCATCAGAATGAGCCTTTGCTGTCAACCGCCTTTGCTGCGCTTTATCTGTTGTCAGTGTATAATATACTGAAGTTATATACAAATAAATCTTGTAGGTTCCCTGTTTGTTATCTATGTAGTCTTTTTTATATCGGTGACGTCATCGTGGTGTGGTAGGCATGTGTTTTTTGTTGCTACCTCGTTCACTATCTGATGTAAGTGGTGTGCATGATGTAAGTGGTGTGCATGATGTAAGTGGTGTGCATGATGTAAGTGGTGTGCATGATGTAAGTGGTGTGCATAATGTAAGTGGTGTGCATGATGTAAGTGGTGTGTATGATCTCAGCAGCTCACTTGGGCTATCCGAATTTGCAAATCCTGATATGGATGGTGCAGTTCTGATGTCAACAAGAGATGTGTCCTGCGGGTTGTTTTTTTAAAGAAATAAGTCACTTTTAAGTCTTGCAAGGGTTTATTGTGTCTGCTCAGTCCATAGATTGGAAATGAGCATAAATACCTTGCATGCTCGGAGAAGTCAGATAAAATCTACAGAGACAACAACTATCAATTCTAATAATGAGAACTATTGTGACTAGCATAGCCTGTTTTATCTACTAAAGTTTCAAAGTGAGATCAGACAAGGATTTTTTTTCTATCGGTTAATTTTGTGTTGTCTGGGCTGATGGCTTTATGATTATGACTTAAGTTTAGTTCTAGTTAATTCTGATTAATGTACAAGTGATACTGAGTGCGCGAACTCTCATAGGTGTGTGTGTGTGTGTGTGTGTGTGTGTGTGTGTGTGTGTGTGTGTGTGTGTGTGTGGTGTGCGCGTGCGTACGTGCATGCGTGCGTGTACACGTGCGTGCACATGAGTATAAATGCATGTCTGTATGTGTACGCGAACATGTGTATAGACATATCACCAATCGGTTTTGCACTTATTTGCTGACGTATGTGAATGTGCGTGTGTGCAATTGCGCGAGTGTGTGTGTGTGGGGGGGGGGGGGGGGGAGAAGAAAGCATTTCACAAGAACCTCTCTGTTGTTTCTAAGGTGGTGATTTTTTTGCTTGTTCTGCGTGAAGGAGGCTGATTTCCCCCTTTATTTTTGCATGTCTTTTCCGTGTCTGCTCCTGTTCATGGTAATATTAGCAATTTGCTTAAATCAGTAAAGTAATCGAGTTCAATCTCGATCTCAGTCTTAATCTCTCTCTCTCTCTCTCTCTCTCTCTCTCTCTCTCTCTCTCTCTCTCTCTCTCTCTCTCTCTCTCTCTCTCTCTCTCTCTTCAAATGAATGTCTACATCTGCCAATGCACAGATTTGATTAGCTCGTCTTCAATGGAATGAAATGGATAGAGGTTCAATTTGAAATGGAGTTACTGCGACATTATGCTGGCTCATTTGTTGCAAATATTTTGTTTCTATAAAAAGGCAACCATTTTTTGTTTCATAAATGTTATAACAATTGTATTGTACTCCTTGGCAATGTAACATGTTGAATATGATAAATCAATTTCAAATAAGCAACGTTTGAGCCATTATTCATCACTGTTACATTGTATTATAGTCATGGGCGTTGCATCATGTTGACGATTATAAAACACTTTCAAATGAGAGGAGAATGGGCCACTTCCTTGAGTGATGGCTGTGTGTGTATGATGTAGCCTACGTTGTGCTGTGCAGGTGATTCAGCTGCACTGGTGGCCCCTGTTCAGAGACTGCATTGCCTACCTCTTCAGCGTCGTCGCTCTCATTCTGATCATCTATGATTCTGAAGTTCAGTGGTAAATGCATGTTGATTTGCCATGCTAAATTATGTGTAAAAAGCAAGTTGGATCCACAAAGTGATTGAGAACAGTGGGTACTGCTTTACAATCTTTTCATCGTTCAGAGCTATGATTTCTGAAAAAAAATTAAATCTTTAAAACTGAGATCAAGAAAATTCAAGCATGAAATGTTGATAGTGTTTGGATGTCTTTGTTTCCAATGTCATTATTTTCACTGTCAGGCATGGCTTAGGTCTTTCACCTCCCCAAATAGTATAGTGATAGTGATGGTTAACTATCCGTGGTATAGAGGAGTGGAAACCCAGAGAAGTAAGGAACATTCCTTAAAGCCCCTAATGTCGTCTGTCTGTTCTATGCTTTGAGCTTGTCTTTAAACAGGAACAGAGAAGAACAGCGATGTGACAACGAAAAGATCAAACCTAGCACATCGAAAGCCGGGTGCTGTTTTTTAACTGTTTATTTTCTGTATCGACGTTGTCGTCCTGAATGGCGTGTTTGGAGTCAGTGCTTTCCTTGCTATTTCCTGACATGGCTGTCACATGTTACTCGACAACAACAGCTGTACTGTTACCACTGCTGCTGCTGCTCCTGATACTGACTACAAATTAATGCCTCTAGCTCTGCTGATGTTGCCACAAGTAGGCCTAATGCTGATGCTGTCACTGGCTGCTTCGGTTCTACTACTACTTCTACTTCTACTACTACTAGGCCTACTACTGTTGCTGCTATACAGCCTTGTTGCTGCTGCTGTGTTTGCTGCTGCTGCTGCCGTCACTGCTTAATATAACAGTGAATTAGGTGTTAAACTGTAGTGTCGATAATCCATAGGCTACATGCATGGGTAGATAAGATGCTAATGACAATACCGATGAGAGCATTTCACTGCAGGTACGAAACCGTAGCTCTCTTGGTGCTGTACGGGCTGTACGCGGGCTTCATGTTTGTCAACGAGCGACTAGAGCGGTGGTGTGTGCCCCGGATTGAAGCACTGAGTTTCTGCCTGCACTCCAGCCCCCCTACAGAGGACAAGGTGCTGTATGAACAGTTTGACGGGTCACAGGTTGTCAAGGGAACATCCTGGGAGTCCAAAGAGAAAGGTAAACAAGAACAGTTCATAGAAATTACTAACACAGGTAGAAAATCAAGGTACAACTGTCTTGCTTGGATCGATGACATTTATATGAATAAGCAGAAAGAAAGAGGTTTAACTATCTTTTTGAAGGGAATCCACTAAGAATGGAGAGAAGCACTATATCCTGCTCCAGAATTGTCTCTTCCACCACTCCTTCTTCTCTTCTCTTCTCTTCTCTTCTCTTCTCTTCTCTTCCCTTTCTCTTCCTCATCTCTTCCCTTCCCCAACTCTGTCAGTGATTATTGGGACACTGTACTGTATTCAATTTCCTCTATCTGTGTCTCTTGGGAAATCAAACCTGATGGAGCCCAACCTTTTTCTGGTACAAGGTGCATGCTTGGCATGTTTGTGTCTCAGTAATCCATTGAAAGCTAACAGGAATGGTGGGATCTTTAACGTGTTCATTTCATCTTCTAAAGTGTTTTAATGCAAATGGACTTAGGTACTGGCAGGAAAGCGCTTAAAGTTGACCTGAAAGATGGTAAAAATTCCCACCTTTACTTCACCAGCGGACACTAGAATGCACGTCATGGAATCAAAGTCAAACTCTCTGTCCACTCAGTTGTAGTCTGTGTGTATTGCCGCGGTTTATTGTAGACTAGGAATGATCATTTTCCCTTTTTCAAGCCGAGAGGACATAATAAATGTACAGGCACAAATGAATAGGCACGCTAATTTAAAGGCGCTGTCTGCGTTGGGTTGGTGGCCACGAACCCTAGGCCTATCCAGCACATCCTAGTTACGACAGAGGTGTCAACAAGGCCTGTAAATCAGGTGGAAGAAATGAAAAAGGCTGGGTCTGCTTTAGCTGTCGCCAACCAAGTGACTAACTAGGAGAGGCTGAATACTTTGTGCAAGAAAATAGGGGTACGGGTTAGGGTGTAAATGAATGCACTGCTTATGAAAGTGTGATTATGGCATACCATGTTTGCTCAATCCGGGAGTCACACTGTCGTATGTGCATTTAATGCAGTTGCAGGAGCTTGTGCATTTAATGCAGTTGCAGTAAGGCTCCCTCCCTCATGGGCTGTATTTAGTATAGGGCTCTCTCTCTCTCTCTGTCTGTCTGTCTGTCTTCGGATGAGACTATTAACCGAGGTCCCGAGTGTGAACGCACGCAGAACATCTTGCGCACACGTTAAAACCGGTTCTGCTTTTAGGAAGAGTAGGCCATAGTGTGCCGGTGGGAACGAACGACAAAAAATTACAAAAGCTGCATGCACACGGGGACCGGTTGTAAAAAAGCACACGAGTGCTTATTCCATTATCCTCG
Organism: Rapana venosa; assembly: GCA_028751875.1. Taxonomy (NCBI): domain Eukaryota; kingdom Metazoa; phylum Mollusca; class Gastropoda; order Neogastropoda; family Muricidae; genus Rapana; species Rapana venosa. Next base: position 66,076,268 of record CM054136.1, on the reverse strand, counting down.
AAATAAAAGAATAAAAATCTCTCTCTCTTTGTCTCTCTCTCTCTCTCTCTCCTCTCTCTCTCTCTCTCTCTCTCTCTCTCTCTCTCTCTCTCTCTCTCTCTCTCTCTCTCTCTCTCTCTCTCTCTCTCTCTCTCTCTCTCTCTTTCTCCACACACAGATGTGCACCCTAACCTACCAGTTCAATTTTGAAGTCAGTGTGTGTTGTTCTTTGACAGTGGACAGCAGTGACCATGCAGCTGGAGAACGGACTCATCTAACGGATCAACGTGAGTTGAAGAGACAGCTGTCGGTGCTTGAGGCTTAGAGATCTTGCGCGTGAAAACGCTGTTCTCGCAGTATGATTTATTCTCTTTCTCATTTTTCCTTCTCTCTCTCTCTCTCTCTCTCTCTCTCTCTCTCTCTCTCTCTCTCTCTCTCCTCTCTCCTCTCTCCTCTCTCTCTCTCTCTCTCTCCCTCTCTCCTCTCTCTCTCTCTCTCTCTCTCTCTCTCTCTCTCTCTCTCTTCTGTGACTTGTTTATGCCATCAGCGCCTGGGGTTTATCACAGTTCTTTGAGAGGCTGTATGACCAGTGGCTTTTCCACTCATGGAATTCCACTTTACAGCTTAGTCTTTAGTGATCGACTATGACTCTCTGACTAGGAGGCTTGACTTGCACAGTCCTTAATGTGCTGCAGCCCTGGGGGCTAGTTGGCCTTTGGAGAACATCTCCAACGCTGACTGTCCTTATTCCCACTTGGCCGAGACAGTGGGGATGTGCTGTGGGCAAGGCATCTCCACTATAATCAAATATCTGCCCAATTTCCGAAACAGCAGCTGCCTCCTCTGCTGTTTTGGAGGTCATCGGCGAACACGACGGACTAACATACATACACATACATACAGTATTGGTGAATGGGAAAGCAAACATGTTGATGGCTTGATGGTCTAGACGTAATTTTTGCTCCTACCATAAAAAGGAGGGACCAAATGCACGGCGTTAATACTCGCCATGAACGTATTTACGAGTAAGTAGTGTCCATTTTCTGCAATCCTTATACATTTTGTGTTTGCTTGTATAGGGGCATCATTTGGAGGTGTTAATGACTTTGCTAGGTTGTTTTAATTTCCTCCACGCCCTGACATGTATGATGAAAACATTTCAGGTCCTGCTGACTGGAATCCTGTTCAAAGCTGAGCAGTTAGCCTGGCTTTTGTTTTGTTTCCAAGAGCAGTTAGCCTGGCTTTTGTTTTGTTTCCAAGCTTAGAAGCTTCCCTGTGGCCACAGCTGAGTTCTTTTTTCGTTTTTATTTTGGTATTTTTTTACTGCCACATTTTCTTTGAGGTTACTGTCTTGTTGTTTCTAAGCCGCTCGCCCCAACCATTCTTAGATTCCTTATGTCGCATCCTCAGGGTCAGAAGTCCACAGGTAGCCCATCGATGTCAAGCTGCCATAGGGCCACCAGCCAGAGGGACCCTGCACTGCTGCTGGGTTATTTTGATGGTGTTCAGTGGTGCCTGTTCTGAGCTAACATAGCCAGGACACCACATCGTAAATTAAGCCCCCTACTAATAATAGTATTAGCTCAGTTGCGGAGCCGGAATGCGTGGGTTGCCCACTCGAGGTGGCGACCACCAACGACCATCCCCCGGGAACCTCCAACTCCGAAGGCTTTGACACACACTCACCACAGGCACAGAAGTGTATGGGGAAACTAAAACTGAGATCACCATGAGATCTAAGCATCCGGGGCCACCGAATTGGATACTTTTTTTTAATTGCAGATAATGAGTGGCAATGGGGATGATGTAATGATGCTGCTATGGAAGAGATGTGCTTTGAGGCTGCTTGTTAGGGTTGTATTATATGCTTAGAATATACAAACAATTAGAGTGGTATAAATAGATAAATAAATAAATAAATAAACAAATTATATCATGATATATCCCGGCGCTAACAAGGCTCAAGAGATACCGACACTTGCAGTATTGGTCAGGTAATTTAAATAGCATTCTCAAAATCGTATCTGTAAATTGAGTAGAGCTGGACTGTGTGGTCTTTGTCTTTCCGGTGAGCCCAAAGCAAACTCACTCTGAGTAGGAGCCAGCAGAACTCCGAAAAATCCTTGATACTTATGGGATTCGAACCCGTAACCTTCCAGTCCGTAACCCGAGGCGCTAACCAGTGCGTCTCGGCAGCTGGAGCTAACATAAAAACTGGTTCAAGGTTTGGGTGCTGATATAGGAGTCAGTCCAGTAGGTCAGGCTGCAAAGCCATGACCTGTTTACATTTTAAAAAAAATATTCTTTTATATCGAGGATAATGGAATAAGCACTTATGTGGGGTTTTTTTTTACATCCAGTCCCCCTGTGTATGTGGTTTTGTAAATTGTCATTTGTTCCCACCGGCACACAATGGCCTACTCTTGCGAAAAGCGGAACAGGATTTAACGTGTGCGCAAGATGTCCTGCGTGCGTTCGCACACGGGGCCTCGGTTTATAGTCTCATCCGAAGGACTTTTGGGATAGTGGAGTCTGCACTGATGTTAACTCCAGGGGAAAATATCCTCCTTGAACGGGAATCGAACCCGGGTCGTCAGATTGCGAGCGCAATGTTCTAACCACTAGGCTATCAACGCATATTAAGCGCGCTTAGAGGAACCCATGGCAACAAGAGAGTTGCCCTGGCAAAATCCTGTTAGACTTGATCCAAGAGAGAAACACTGCACACACAGACAGAGAGACAGAACATGATGGTGCTGTAGAGACGAGCTCTTTCTGACAAAGCCGAATTTTAGGTTGAGAGATCTGCCGTTAATAAGAATACCATCTTGTCTAATCCAATCCAGTGCAACACGATACAATACAACACCTTTAATACAATGAAAACACATTACAAAGTAATGAAATGCAACAAGTGCAACTAATACAACACAGTACAGTCTTCTACAAGCTTTTATACTTACTCGGGGTTGAACATTATTTTGACAGCTGTTCATCTCGGAAAATGGTTTCGTGTATAGACTTGTATATTTTTTTTCTCCAGAAAAAAGCTATGGGGAGTGCTGTCACATTGAAGTGACTCAGTGTCGTACGCATGATTTCAAGACTGATATCATTAATGCTGGTATCATGACAGTGTCATTAACGACACAGCTAGCTACTGAGGATAATAATAATAATAATAATAATAATAATAATAATGAATGGAATTTATATAGCGCTATATCTGCAAAAACAAATCAAAGCGCCTGCATACAACACACCCATACACATACAACCAATATCAATTAACAGAGTTCACAAATTCAAATGTACACACACACACACACACACACACACACACACACACACACACACACACACACACATACACACACACACACACACACACACACACACACACACATACATACACACACACAGAGGTTATACACTTTGGCAGGATAGTGGGGATTTCGCCGTTGAAGGCAGGGACAAATTTGAGATGAAACAAGAGGGAAAAATCTGGATGACATATCAAAGCTGCAAGAAAAGAATAGAAAGCCGAACAATGGAAATAGAACATCGATTTTGTGAGTGCTTCAGGTCTCGTGCAGGAGGGGAGTGGTTTTGAAGAAGAGTGGAAGGGGGGGAGACAGAGTGAAGGTACACAGGGCAAAGTTGTGGGGTAAGAATTCAAAATTCCTCCAGCGGCTGCTGCAACAAGCAAAAGATGGGCAGGTTGAAAAATGCCTAAGCGACCAAGAGCAGCAAGGTCACCTTTGCTATCTCCCAGTGTAATATGTAGGGAAGTGAGGAATGAGGAGAGACAGCTGAAGACAGTGTAGGGGGTATTTTTCCAGTCTACTTCAGCTAGTCATTTTACTGACAGTTTGTTCTGTTATTTGGTACTCCCTCCCCTCAACCACCACACACTGCTTCCTTTTTCATGTACTTCTTCATTTTGTGCACATTTAGTTAATCTTTCACGCAATTGCTTATATATTCCCATGTTGTTTCTTTATTCATTTGCATACTTGATCACTCTTGCCAATGTGCCTTTTGAACGAGGTAATTCTCGAAGTAGGAATGCGGCTACCTTCATGGTGGGCAAAAACAGTTGCATTCTCACCATTGGTAAAAACATCGGAACTCTAGCGGGGAAACAAGACAACTATTGTGTCAGAATTAGAAGTTATCTTATCTTTGAATTCCTGAATACAATGTGATAAAATGTGAACAATTTCAAAGGGGTCACACAGCTTCAAAGTAGACGTATAAATGTTCACACACAGAGAGATTATTATAATCAATCGTTATCATCACATCACCACCAGCACCACCACCACCACCACCATCATCATCATCATCATCATCATCATCATCATCATCATCATCATCATCATCATCATCATCACTGGTGCAAACATAAACGTGCGCACACCTACACACTGTAGGCACTGACACCCATGTGTATACACACGTTCCCTCCCCTCCCCTCCTTGCTTCCTGTGCTACCTTTCTGTCCTCCTCCTCCTCCTCCTCCTCCTCCTCCTCTCACTCTTGCTGCCTCATGGCGTTGGGTCAGCAGCAGACCACGCCCATCAGGAGGCCGTGTCCTGGCACCGACTGTGCTCAGTGCCTGAGCAGGTGGGATGGCGGGGGGTGTGGGCGCTGTCGCTGCCCCTGTCGCTGCTGCTGTACGTCACCGTGCCGGACTGCCGGAGACCTTCACTGAGGAAGCTGTTCTGGCTGACCTTTGTCATGTCCCTCCTCTGGCTGAGTGTCGTCTGCTTCCTCATGGTCTGGATGGTCACTGTCGTGGGTGTGTAGTCAGTCGTGGGGGACAGGGAGTGTGAGGGAGGGGGGTGGGGGGTGGACTGAGGAAAGCGGGAAGGGGAGAACAGGAAAAAAATTAACAGAGCGTGGCATTAAGGAAAGGGGTAGAGTTTGTGTGAAGCAGAGTAGTATATGAATATGTCTTCAACGCACGCGCTTATGCATGTGTGTTTGTGCAGGTGTGTGTGTGTGTGCTCACACACATGCACACGTGTACGTTTAGAGTGTATGTGCTTGTGTACGCGCGTGTGTATATGTTTCTGAAGCGTGGGTGTGTGCGTGTGGGTGTGTAGGTGTGTGTGCGTGCGTGCCTGCGCGCGTTTGTGTGCCTGCGTGTGCGTGCGTGCGTGCGTGCGTGTGTGTGTGAGCACGCGCACACCTTTTCACTTAAAGTGATAATATACATGTGTGTGTGTGTGTGTGTGTGCGCGCGTGCGTACGTGCGTGTGTGTGTATTGTATTTGCGCACCTGTTAGTGTGAGCGTCTGGGTGGTTGTGCTGGCCTCTTTATTTGAATAATTATTATTGTTAATGTTATCATCCTTTGAATCGGGGACATGATCACGTGTTTTGAACCCCTAACGTGCACATTGCTGTCTGATCTAGACACTGAGCTTTGATGAGGTGTGCTCACAGGTGTATGTCACGGGGACCGGATGTAAAAAAAAAAAGCACACAAGTGCTTATTCCATTGTCCTCGGTATAAAAGAATAAATAAATGAAAATGAATAAATGTCCCCTCATTGACACTGAGGTGTGCTGACATGTGTATGTCCCCCTCACTGACACTGAGGTGTGCTGACAGGTGTATGTCCCCCTCACTGACACTGAGGTGTGCTGACAGGTGTATGTCCCCCTCACTGACACTGAGGTGTGCTGACAGGTGTATGTCCCCTCACTGACACTGAGGTGTGCTGACAGGTGTATGTCCCCTCACTGACACTGAGGTGTGCTGACAGGTGTATGTCCCCTCACTGACACTGAGGTGTGCTGACAGGTGTATGTCCCCTCACTGACAGGTTACACACTGGACATCCCGGACAGCGTCATGAGTCTCACCTTCATAGCCTTCGGGGTCAGTCTGCCTGACGTCGTGGCCAGCGTCCTGGTGGTCAGAGATGGTCAGTATCTACACAGAAATAATCATAGTACTGGGGGAAAACTCCATTTGTTCATAAAGATGTTCTTTTGCATTGTTAGAGAGACGTGACAGTTCTTGAGGTTGTGCTTACTCAATAAAGAGAAGTGAATTTAAACTGTCTTGGAAGTGTTTGTAAGAAATAACTTGCATTAATTCAATTGACTTGACTTTGTCACCTAGCAGTTTTGGGGAATAGTGAATTAAGTCTGTAAATATTTAATTTATTGATGCTACAGGAAGGGAGTTAACTTTTTGAGTACTCTTCGCAGTATTGACAAAACGTAAATGTTAGCTGTTTTCCGATTTGCGCTGTCAAAAAGTGAATATCAGTCTTCAATGTTTCTTTTCCTATCGATGCTGGAAGGAAAGATATGAATTTTAGAGGTTGTTCTCTAAGATTCGCTGGAGAGAAGTAATTTAATTCTTGGCAAAGTCTGAGTAGAGCTGGAGATAAATTACCTAAGCCGTGAAGTTGTAACCAAGCATTGTTGATTTGAAATCAAATTATTCAGTGACGTTTCTTTTAACTAAGCAGCACTGGAGTGGAGTGGAACGTAAGTTTATTGTGGAAGTTGCAGTTCAACAGCACGGCAGCAAAGCTCAGAATCAGATGATCACAAACTGCAGAAACTGAAGAGAGAAGTAAAGGATCAGGTGATGGTGTAACTGCTTGTTGATGCAGGTATGGGAGACATGGCCATGTCCAACGCCATCGGCAGCAACGTCTTCGACATCCTGGTGTGTCTGGGGGTGCCTTGGTTCCTGGAGACTTGTGTTAAAAACCCGGGCACCAGTATACCCGTCTACAGTGAAGGTGAATACTGTACTGTAGAAAACACCCAGTTTGTGTCTACATTTTGAGCGTAATTATTTTATTTATTTATTTATTCATTCATTCAATTTTTTTTAAATTCTTTTATTTCGAGGATAATGGAATAAAGACTCATGTACTTTTTTGCATCCAGTCTCCGTGTGCATGCTGTTTTATGAATTTCGTCACCTGTTCCCAACGGCACACAATGGCCTTCTCTTCCAAAAGGCAGATCAGGTTTTAAACACGTGCGCAAGATGTTATGCGTGCTTTCGCACACGGGACTTCGGTTTATAGTCTCATCTGAAGGATTTTTTTGACTCTCCTATGTCTGTATCAAGTGTGGTGTCTTTTTGATATGTTTCATATTTTTTTTATACCGTAAAGTTACTTCTCGCGCATATTTCCGCACAATTAAACACACACACACACTCACACACACACACACACACTCGCACGCATGCACGCACACACGCGCGCGCAATCAAATAACGCAAAGTGAAAAGCCATGCTGAAGATTACTTGTTATAGCAGTGCAAGTTTCTCTGTGCATGCAAAACAACAAAACAAAACCCAGGATGGCAGTGCTGTCGATTGAGGTACAAAGATGTAACACATTGCACCGATTTATATTGTGTGTTTTCCTATTACTATTTGCATTGCATAATGAGAAAATAATTCTATGCGTGAAATTCGGACTGATCTCTCTGTGAAAGTGTGTAGCAGCACCTGCTGTTTTATCAAATGCAAGTACAAGCAGATTTTACTGGCAGAAGACAATTTGTCTGAAGAATGTTGCCGAGGACCACTCTCTTGTTGTTGCCGGTGGTTATTTTACACAGACTAAATGTATATGATGCATGTCAGCATGACTTAACAACTTGTATTTCCTCCCATTCGCATCACGAATTATTTATATATATATATATATATATATATATAACTGAGACAAAAGAGTGAGGAAAAACAAGTGCAGTATGTGTGTGTATATATGTGTGTGTGTGTGTGTGTGTGTGTGTGTGTGTGTGTGTGTGTGTGTGTGTGTGTGTGTGTGTGTGGTGTGTGTGTGTGTGTGTGGTGAAACGTAAGGAGGAAGAAAGGTACCTGAAAGGTACCTGATAGATTTTTTTGCTTATCATAACCAGCACCTTTAAGTTATCTGGTGATGACCAAAAAACTTCACTTTCTTTTACTTTATAATGATATTGTTGTTTATCGTCCTCAGCCTCCCTACTTCTGCTGCCACCTTGAGTGAACAGACTCTAAATCACTCCATTCATCTGAACGCATTTTCTGTAGTATCTGATAAACAGACTCTACATCACTCCATTCAGCTGAACGCATTTTCTGTAGTATCTGATAAACAGACTCTACATCACTCCATTCAGCTGAACGCATTTTCCTGAGGTTCTGATAAACAGACTCTAAATCACTCCATTCAGCTGAACGCTTTTTCTGTAGTATCTGATAAACAGACTCTATCTAAGTCATTCCATTCAGCTGAACGCTTTTTCTGTAGTATCTTATAAACAGACTCTACATCACTCCATTCAGCTGAACGCTTTTTCTGTAGTATCTGATGAACAGACTCTAAATCATTCCATTCAGCTAAACGCATTTTCTGTAGTATCTGATAAACAGACTCTATCTAAGTCATTCCATTCAGCTGAACGCTTTTTCTGTAGTATCTTATAAACAGACTCTACATCACTCCATTCAGCTGAACGCATTTTCTGTAGTATCTGATAAACAGACTCTAAATCATTCCATTCAGCTAAACGCATTTTCTGTAGTATCTGATAAACAGACTCTATCTAAGTCATTCCATTCAGCTGAACGCTTTTTCTGTAGTATCTGATAAACAGACTCTACATCACTCCATTCAGCTGAACGCCCTTTCTGTAGTATCTGATAAACAGACTCTATCTAAATCATTCCATTCAGCTAAACGCATTTTCTGTAGTATCTGATAAACAGACTCTATCTAAATCATTCCATTCAGCTAAACGCATTTTCTGTAGTATCTGATAAACAGACTCTATCTAAGTCATTCCATTCAGCTGAACGCTTTTTCTGTAGTATCTTATAAACAGACTCTACATCACTCCATTCAGCTGAACGCTCTTTCTGTAGTATCTGATAAACAGACTCTAAATCATTCCATTCAGCTAAACGCATTTTCTGTAGTATCTGATAAACAGACTCTATCTAAGTCATTCCATTCAGCTAAACGCTTTTTCTGTAGTATCTGATGAACAGACTCTAAGTCATTCCATTCAGCTGAACGCATTTTCTGTAGTATCTGATAAACAGACTCTACATCACTCCATTCAGCTAAACACTTTTTCTGTAGTATCTTATAAACAGACTCTAAATCACTCCATTCATCTGAACGCTTTTTCTGTAGTATCTTATAAACAGACTCTATTTAAATCACTCCATTCAGCTGAACGCTTTTTCTGTAGTATCTGATAAACAGACTCTAAATCATTCCATTCAGCTATACGCATTTTCTGTAGTATCTTATAAACAGACTCTATCTAAATCACTCCATTCAGCTGAACGCTTTTTCTGTAGTATCTGAAAACAGACTCTATCTAAATCACTCCATTCAGCTGAACGCTTTTTCTGTAGTATCTGATAAACAGACTCTAAATCATTCCATTCAGCTAAATGCATTTTTTGTAGTATCTTATAAACAGACTCTATCTAAATCACTCCATTCATCTGAACGCTTTTTCTGTAGTATTTGATAAACAGACTATCTAAATCACTCCAATAAATATTAACAAATCTCCCGGACCAGATGGCATATGCGGCAGAACCCTTAAGTTCTGTGCTACTGAGCTTGCCAGCGTCTTTCAGCACCTGTTCCAAGCCTCACTGGACACTAGCCAGATACCAGTTATTTGGAAGACTTCCAATGTAATACCTCTTCCAAAGAAACAAAATCCTTCTCGGCCCAACGATGTCAGACCTGTAGCCCTCACATCACTTGTGATGAAAACATTAGAAAAGATCATAAAATCTCTCATTCTTTCCGCTACAGAGAAAGACTTTGACCCACTACAGTTTGCCTACAGGACAGGACGAGGTGTTGAAGATGCCAAACTGTTCATTTTGAACAAGTTGTACAACCACTTAGAAGCACCTGACTCTCATGCCAGAATATTGTTTGCTGACTTTAGTTCAGCTTTCAATATAATGCAGCCTCATGTTCTTGTTCACAAAATACTTTCAAAATTTGATGTAGACTATCAACTTGTTCGTTGGCTGATTGAATTTTTAAGTAACAGGCCGCAGCGGGTTTTTGCCAATAAGATATCTTCATCGGTTAGATTTACCTGTACGGGTTCTCCACAGGGATGCGTTCTCTCGCCACTTCTGTGCATCCTATACACAGATGATTGCAGAAGCAGCTATGAAAATTCCTTTCTTGTAAAATTTGCCGATGACAGTGCTCTTTTGTCTCTCTTATCTGGATCTGTCCAAAACCATGGTCCAGCCCTCACTGATTTCGTCAATTGGTGTGATGAGGCATATCTGGAGCTAAATGTTTCTAAAACTAAAGATCTTCCTATCGATTTCAGAAGATCGGGTCACACTTCTGAGCATGTTACCATCCATAGTCAAGAAGTTGAAAATGTTTCGAAGTACAAGTATCTGGGAACTATTTTTGATGACAAACTAAAATGGGATGCTAACACTGACGCTATTGTCAAAAAGGGACAACAACGTATGTATTTTCTGAGGAAGCTTAACTCATTTTTTGTTGACAAAAAGATTCTTTCTTTGTTCTACAACTCCTACATAGAGAGTGTTCTAAGTTTTGCTTTCATCTGTTGGTACAACAACCTTAGTGTTAAAAACAAGAATAGTCTTCGGAGAATTGTTAGAATCTGCTCAAAAATAATTGGAGAAGAACAAAGAGATCTCAGGCCTACTGCGATCAGCAGCTTGTGCCCAAAGCGACTGCCATCTTCGCTGATCCATCCCATGCTATGTCTTCGGAATTTCAGTTATTGCCTTTAGGACGCCGCTTTCGGTGCTGCAACAGTAAAACAAATAGAAAAAGAAATTCCTTTGTTCCAGTAGTCATTCGAATTCTAAATTAAAAACAGCACTGACCAAACAGTTTTACATTCTCTGATATACCCCCCTGATTGTCAAGTGCGTGCGTGTGTGGGTGTGTGTGTGTGGTAATGAAAATAAGTACTCCTGTATCTTGCTTTTGGCTTTCAAGAATGATTTCTAAATTGTGTGTGTGTGTGTGTGTGTGTGTGTGTGTGTGTGTGTGTGTGTGTGTGTGTGTGTGTGTGTGTGTGTGTGTGTGTGTTTATGTCTTTACTAGATAATGGTCATTATGGTGCGCGGGTGCACGCGTGTGTGTGTATGTGTGATAAAACTGTGTTCATGTATTGGTGTGTGTATGTATGGGTGTGAGCGTGTGTGTGAATGTGCACGTGCGTGCACGCAAAAATTGTTTTCTTCCCAATCAATGGTATTTACAACATTGTATTCCTACATTGTTTGTTTGTTTGTTTGTGTGTGTGTGTGTGTGTGTGTGTGTGTGTGTGTGTGTGTGTGTGTGTGTGTGTGTGTGTGTGTGTGTGTGTGTGTGTGTGTGTGTGAGTGTGTGTGTGTGTGTGTGTGTGTGTGTGTGTGTGTGTGTGTGTGTGTGTGTGTGTGTGTGTTTCCCGGTGCGTGTGTGTGCGTGCACCTGGGTTTGTGTTTGTGTATGATAATATTTTAAAGCTATCTTGGAATGCTTATAACAATCTTAAATGTATTTTTCTTGTGTCTTGTGAGATAATTATAGGTATCAATGTGCCTGTCAGTATTGTAATTGCCCTTCATGGGATGATTAAAGTGTTTTTGACTTGACTTGACTTGACTTGATTCAGCTGAACGCTTTTTCTGTAGTATCTGATAAACAGACTCTATATAAATCAATCCATTCAGCTGAACACTTTTTCTGTAGTATCTGATAAACAACTCTAAATCATTCCATTCAGCTGAACGCATTTTCTGTAGTATCTGATAAACAGACTCTACATCACTCCATTCAGCTGAACACTTTTTCTGTAGTATCTTATAAACAGACTCTAAATCACTCCATTCATCTGAACGCTTTTTCTGTAGTATCTTATAAACAGACTCTATCTAAATCACTCCATTCAGCTGAACGCTTTTTCTGTAGTATCTGATAAACAGACTCTAAATCATTCCATTCAGCTAAACGCACTTTCAGTAGTATCTTATAAACGGACTCTATCTAAATCACTCCATTCAGCTGAACGCATTTTCTGTAGTATCTGATAAACAGACTCTATCTAAATCACTTCATTCAGCTGAACGCATTTTTTGTAGTATCTTATAAACAGACTCTATCTAAATCACTCCATTCAGCTGAACGCATTTTATGTTGTATCTGATAAACAGACTATCTAAATCATTCCATTCAGCTAAACGCATTTTCTGTAGTATCTGATAAACAGACTCTACATCACTCCATTCAGTTGAACGCATTTTCTGTAGTATCTGGTGAACAGACTGTACTTAAATCACACCGTTCCTCTTCACTCCCATTTTCTCACTTCACCTGATGGTGTTTCAGGTTTGCTGTACTCCAGTATTATGCTGTTGTCCACTGTGGTCTTCCTGTTGCTGGTCACTCATCTCAATGGCTGGCAGCTGACCACACGCTATGGCCTCCTCCTCCTCCTCGTCTACTTCCTCTATACCCTGATGGCCACCCTCTACGAGCTCAACGTCTTTGGCTACTTCCACCCGCCCGAGTGCCCCAGCAGCTACTAGTGCTAATGGAACTCTCTCTCTCTCTCTCTCTCTCTCTCTCTCTCTCTCTCTCTCTCTCCTCCTCTCTCTCTCTCTCTCTCTCTCTCTCTCTCTCTCTCTCTCTCTCTCTCTCTCCCCTCCCTCCCTCCCTCCCTCCCTGCTGCCTCATCTGGACTGCAGAGAATGGCAGTGTGCCCAATTAATTTTGCTAGCCATTAAGGTTCCCTTTTGTGTATCTTTGATGAGTTATACGTGTATTCAGATAAACATGCGCATGCCAGCAAAATATCAGTGAATGTACAGATATGTTCCATCACATACAATTGCTCATGTAGTCTACGTTTGCATGCACTTGCTCATATACACATTGATGCTCGAATGCACACATGCCACATTTTTGCACCTGCATGTTCATTGGCTGTAGTAAGAGAACAGTACTAGGAATAGTCACATGTTTACACACACACACACACACACACACACGCACACACACACACACACTCACAAACGCACGCACGCTCTCTCTTCTCTCTCTCTCTCTCTCTCTCTCTCTCTCTCTCTCTCTCTCTCTCTCTCTCTCTCTCTCTCACACACACACACACCACACACACACACACAACACACACACACACACACACACACACACACACACACACACACACACACACACACACACATACAGAGAGAGAGGAGCTACTCAATATGCTTGTTCATCATAATGTTTCTAATGGAGAAACGCGCAAGCTAACTAGTGTCCTGCTACTACACAGTACATGAAGTGGAAGCAACGAAAATAAAACTAACCAAATCTAGAGATATCTAGTCAGCAGGGATATACTTTTTTTAAAAGAAATAATGTTAGACTTTCAGGAACAAATAGGCTACATTTTACAGCATACATCGATTACAACTTAAGAAAACGCTTCTGCTTCGTTTCAAAAACTAAAAATAAGTTTTTAAAAAAAAACAACAAAAAACAACAACCAAAAAACACACCAAAAACAAAAAACAACCCTCCCCCCACTCACACACACACAGATACACACACACAGATACACACACACACACACACACACACACACACACACACACACACACACACACACACACACACACACACACACACACACACACACACACACTTAGTCCTATACTCGGTGTTTAGATTGCTTACAGGTTCGTTTGACCCTAACTATATCAGCCTGAATATGAAACAGAAGAGAAGTTTTTACATCTCAATGCTGTGATATCATCACTCAATGATGACTAAAAAATTCTTTTAAATTGTTAGTGAAGAATTAGCGCAGCTTTTGTAGGTTCAGTCCTACGTCTATGTTTCCTTGAAAAAGCATGGTCTGTATGCTGATCTTGTAGCACTTGTTGCACAGCTTGTTGCCTTTTCAGTGATAGTTTTCCTGATGTTCGTATTTGTTAAGCATCTTAAATTTCCTGGCACCCACACTGTTCAAATAAGTAAAATGATGCATTACTAAAGAGTTAAAGCACCGACGTCAGCTTCAGTTGGATGCCTTCTCTCTGTGGTCTCAACTGATACAAATTGGCCGATACATCTGCTACACCTGGAGTTCAGAACTCACATAGCACTTTTTGCCAAATATACACGTTTCAGCAAATAAGCTATGCATTTTTACCAATAATAATAATAATATGGAATTTATATAGCCCTGAATATTGTAAAACTAACAAATCGGAGCTCTACAGGCAACAGCTGTGGTAATATTGAGATGACCCAAAAAATTACTACTAAAAAAAAGGAATGGGTTTTTCTGTTGATATCATTAGCAAGAAGCTATCAATTTTATTCTGCATATTACTCCGTACCATCGCTATTTTTCCTCTTGGGCTAAATGCTTTGAAGATAAAACACTACCAAAAAATAATATTAAAGTCCTTTTATGGGTAAGAAGTAAACTTAGAACTCTTTCTTTTAATTCTACTACATACTTGCAACCCCTGTTCTCGCCAAATTTAATGTCTTTCAGAGATTGCACTCATTTTTCAGACTTCTGAAAAATAATGCCAAGTTTTGTACGTGTAAGTGAAGGTGCTTACAGTATTCTCGTTCTTCATCAAACCATGTGGTTTTCTTGCACATCTTAAATTTCCTGGCACCCACACTGTTCAAATAAGTAAAATGATGCATTACTAAAGAGTTTCTCTCTGTGGTCTCAACTGATACAAATTGGCCGATACATCTGCTACACCTGGAGTTCAGAACTTTGACTTTGACACACACGCGCGCGCGCGCGTGCGCGTGCGTGCAAAGAGAGAGAGAGAGGGAGGGGGGAGAGAGAGGGGGAGAGAGAGAGAATGCAAATACAAAATGGTTTTAGGTGATAGGCCCTTGTAAGTCCATATACATAGGAACAGAGGGGAAGGGACAGTACAAAATGTCAACATTTGAAGAAGAAAAAAAGACATCTAAAACTGTAGAAAAAAAATCAACATGGCATGGTATCCACATCATGGAATAATTGGAGGTGTTTTTCATTGTCTCAATACTTTCAATGATACTATTTTACACGATCGACTGGGTTAGCAACAGGGCAGCTATAACATACCTTTAGAAGGGTTTCCTGCCATCCCAGTTTTGCTTGTGACTGACATTCGTTTCAGGTCCTGACTGATACCATTCTTGTCGAAGCGTCATTAAACTGACAAAGGCATCTCATAGCAGCGCTCTAAGTGATTACGGATTTTGTGTATGTGTTCTCAAATTCAAAAACTTCTCATGAATGTTCAGAATCATGTGCACAGTCTACATCAGAATCACTGCCCACCAGCTCTAAAACACTCCATCCCACTTCCCTGTTCCACATCGTCACATTCTTCCCATTTACAATAAACAGAAATCCTTATCGTATCACAGATTGTTTCCACATCTTAGAAGATTTTCACTGTCTATTTATCTGTGTCACTTGATGACATGTTTATCTGTTTTGTCTTATTGGTTGTCATCTGAAAGTGGCACAGTGGAAGCGCTTGGTATGGATGGAGAAGAGCCAGTCGACACAAGAGTCTCCTGTTGGTCAGTAATAATGTATAACACATACTAGGTGGTGTTAGCATGAGCCATTCTGAAGGGGATGCAACACTTGCCTTCTTTTCACGGGCTGCTTTGTAAGCTTCAGCCCTCCTTCCGCCTCTGCAGTCATACGCGCATTCACACACGCACGCACACACACACACACACACACACACACACACACACACACACACACACACTCACACTCACTCACTCACTCACTCATCACTCACTCACTCACTCACTCACACACACACACACACATACACACACACTCTCTCTCTCTCCCTCTCTCTTTCTCTCTCCCTCTCTCTCTCTCTCTCTCTCTCTCTCTCTCTCTCTCTCTCTCTCTCTCTCTCTCTCTCTCTCTCTCTATCGCGCGCGCGCGCTCTCTTCATCATCATCATCAACAACATGATTTCCCCCACCTCATGAAGCACCAGTGAATTAACTTCCCTGGATCCTCCTCTACTCATACTTACTACCCTTCCCTGCCACTCAAACATCCCTCAGAATCACACACACGTACACACTCACACCCACGCGCACGCACGCACGCACGCACGCACACAGAGCACTGATCTAATCATGCACCACCCTTCACATCCAGACACTTCCCTTGACACTGGCATCCCTCACGGCCATGAACATGCATATCAGTAGCATTTGTATAACTCCATGTTTGCTCTAAATCCACAAAACCCCCACAAACAACACAAAAAAGGCACAAAATAATGGGATTACAACATTACTTTTGTGCTTCTTACCTAACTGAAAATTGCACCGTCGTTCTGCCCTGATACACGAATGCAAACGTTTGCCAGGAGCACACAATGCGTTTCTCGAAAACAAAACAAAAACAAAGAGATAATATACAAAATACCACATCAAGATAATGGATAATTTTTACCATTGTGTGTTGCTGTAAAACCACCTGTGATCTACTACAAATAAATCGGAGCACGCATTCACATATTTTGTTGTCAAAGTTTCAACGACCCCTACAAACCCCGAAAAGAGAGACAAACAGGGCATCACAGAAACCATCCAGCATCATCTTCTCTTCTTAGTGTTCAGCGTGACATCATGAAAGGCTTTAAGATCACTGGGGCCTGCTGCTTGTTCTTACACACCTGCGCGCGCACACGCACACGCACACACACACACACACACACACAGAGGGTGGGGAGGCAAGCGGGGAGGATTTAAAGAGCCGGTAAGCCCTTCCATTACTCCTGAACAATTTTCAAACTTAGGCCGTTTCCCTTGCGTGCGAGTTTAGTTTGTGTCTCTGTTCACGCAAGCGATTCTGAAATTTTACAAAATCAATCAAAGTATTTTTCCCCCAAAAGGAGCCACTTTATGTGGGGAAACACCAAACAGTAAAGGGCACCTGTAAGAAATCAACATAGTGAAAAATGCCGACTTCTTCAACTACTTTAATGAAAGCAACTTTGCCCTTGTAAATCTCGCGTGCACACTGTTTTGCAACAAAATGTAATGATTATTAAAAATCTTATTTCATTATCTTGATCTTGATCTTGATATGAGAGAGAGAGTTCATTGTCAGAAGGTGAAGGAATAAGCACGACAATTGCGCTTCTTTTTCTTTTTTTAACATCCACCCTTCCATAACAGTCTCTATCTATCTATCTGTCCCGTAGTCTGACGACCGTGGGGGCACCCTCAAAGACTCAACAACCAGTTCCCTCCATTCCTCTCTCTGTTCTGCCTTTCTCAGGGTTTTGTTGAGTTCTAGGCCTGTCCATTCGCTGATGTTATCCTCCCAGCTCTTCCTTGGTCTGCCTCTTCTTCTTCCTCCTTGGACAGTGCCTTGCAAAACTGTCTTTGTAATTCCTTGGGATCTTGTGACATGCCCATACCATTTAAGTTTACGCTTTTTCACGATCGTTAGAAGGTTCTCATAGGGTCCAATGGTTTGCTGGATTCTGTTATGCACGCTTTCGTTGCTTATGTGGTCTTTGTAGGAGATGCCAAGGAGTCTCCGAAAGCATCTCATCTCCACCGCCTGTACTCTTCTCTCCAAATCTGCAGTCAGGGTCCATGATTCACAGGCATACAGAAATATGGATATGACAAGGGAGCGCATTAGTCTGATCTTGGAGATAAGTGAGATATTCTTATCTCTCCAGATGGTGTTTGCTTTGACAAAGCTGTTATTGTCTGTGCAGCCCTGCATACTACTTCTGGCTTGGATCCCTGGTCTGATACAATGCTCCCAGGTACTTGAAGCTTTGAACTGTTTCCAGCTTCTGGTCATTAACCCTGATATCAGTGCTAATGCCGTTGGTGTTATTAGTCATCAGTTTGGTCTTCTCTGCACTGATTTCCATGCCGTATGTTTTGGAGGCCTTATTCAAGTGTTCTGTTAGGCTGGCAAGCTCTTTTTCTGATCCTGCTATTCCATCAATGTCATCTGCGAAGCGGAGGTTTGTGATCGTTCTGCCACCAATGCTGACTGATCCTTCATGCTGTTCAGTGCATCAGCCATGATTCTCTCAAGGAAGATGTTGAAAAGAGTGGGTGAGAGTAGACAGCCCTGCCTTACTCCAACTGTTGTTCGAAACCATTCTCCAATGTTGTTGTTGTAGTACACTGCACTGGTGGCCTCGCTGTACAGCTGTTTGATGACTCTGATCAGGTTTGCATTGATGCTGTACAAATTCATGGTTGCCCACAAAGCTGCATGCCACACCTGTCAAATGCCTTCTTAAAATCGATAAATACGTGGTAAATGTCTTGTTGATGTTGAAGGTACTGCTCACATAGTATTCTGAGGTTGAATATCTGTTCTGTTGTGCTGCGCCCTGCTCTGAAACCTGCTTGTTCCTCAGCAATGATGGTCTCTGCTTGTGGCTTCAGTCTATTCAATATTATCTGCAGCATGACCTTGCTTGGGTGACATATGAGGCTGATTGTGCGGTAATTATGGCATTGTTGTAGATTTCCTTTCTTGGGGAGGGTGATGATGAGTGACTGTGTCCATGGTGTTGGCCATTTTCCTGTCTGCCAGATCTTGTTGCAGATTCTTAGTAGGGCGCTGATCATGGCTTCCCCTCCAGCTTGGACCAACTCAGCTGGAATGTTGTCAGCCCTGCTGACTTCCCCTTTTTCAGCGATCTGACTGCTGTTTCCACTTCTTCTCGGAGGATAGGGTGACTGTCTGTGTCTTTGCTTGCGGGTACATTAAGGACTTCTGGATCTCCTGCGGTTCTATAGTTATACAGGTCGGAGCAGTATTCTGTCCATCTGTTCAGAATATCCTGGTCGTCAGTGAGACACTTCCCATTTTTGTCTTGGATTGTTAAACCTTTTCTCTGTTTCGTGCTAGTCAGGTCTTTCACCAGCTGATATGCTTTCTTGCTATTGTTTTTCTTGATGTTCTCTTCAATGTCTTGGCACTGTTCACCGATCCATTTCTCTTTTGCCTCCGTCATGGACTTCCTGATTCTTTTGTTGACTGCCCTATATTGTTCTGCTCTTTCTTTTGTTTCATTTTTCTTTTTCTTCAACTCTCTACGCTTGTCGCATAGTTGTAGGATGTTAGGTGTGACCCATGGTTTTTTGACTGGTCGGTGTTTGCCAAGAAGCTCTTTGCTGTTTCAGTCACTGCTGTATTGAAACTATTCGTCAGTGTATCTATGTCTGAGTCTATCACAGTGAGTGCTGCAAACTTTCCACCTATCCTTGCTTGAAAAATTTCTAATACCTCTGGGTCCTTCAGCTTCTCGAGGTCAAATTTGATCCTGATGTTGTTCCGCTTGTGGATTTTCTTTAGACGTAGTCGGAAAGTCATCATCACAAGATCATGATCACTCCCTATGTCTGCTCCTGGAAAACTTCGTGTCTGTGCGATGTTAACGCTAGACTGAAACCGTCTTTTCACCATGATGTAATCTATTTGGTTGTGGTGTTCTCCATTTGGGCTATGCCATGTCCATTTTCTGGATTTCTTGTGTGGGCCAAGTGTATTCACTAGCTGGAGGTGGTTGTTACTGGCAAACTCCAGGAGTCTCAAGCCTCTTTCATTTGATTGGTTATTACAATGTGGCCCACAAACGCCCTCCCAGTCTTTCCATGCATCTTCTCCTACCTTGGCGTTCCAGTCACCTTGCACAACGAGGATGTCTTTCTTGGGTGTTTGATTCAGAACCTCTTGTAGCTGGTCATAAAATTCTTCTACGGCTTCATCTGTGCAGTCTGATGTAGGGGCGTATGCCTGTACTATAGTTATGTTAAAGGGGGTTGCTCTCAGGCGGATGGTAATAAGTCTGCTGGACACAGGCTGACAGCTCATGACGGTGTTCACGGTGTCTTTGTGAACGAGAAACCCCACGCCGTGTTCATGTTTATCTGTTTTCCACTGTAGTATAATTTGTGGTCTTCCTGGGTCGTTGTTTCTCCCATGTTTTTCCACCTGACTTCGCAGAGCCCAAGGATGTGCCATTGATATCTGGACATCTCATGTGTCAGTTCTTCCACTTTGCCTGCAGCTCTTAGTGTCCGTACATTCCATGTGCCAATGATGGTGTTGTTTCTGGCACGAATTTTGCTGCGTTTTACATCTGTAGCATACTTTCGACATCTGTCCTGATGAGCAACAGAAGGCGCGGTCCTTGGTAACCCGGGCGACGACCGATCCGGTATGGAAATTCTGGCTGTCTTTGTCATGGGTGTATCTTGGGCAAATCAAACCTGGCGGAGCCCATCCCTCTCCAGGTCGGATTTTTTGGTTGGGTTTACTCCCCACATGTGGCAGGTGGTACTGGGTTACATGGTTACCAGTAGCAGAGGGAGTCTCTGACCTGACTATACCACAACAGTACCAACTAGTAAAAGCAAATTGATAACAAAGAAAATGGAAAAATCTATTAATTTGCACCAGATCGAGAGGGTGCCAAGTAAAGTCAAGTCAAGTCAAAACGATCTTTATTGAGAGTAAAAGATTAAATTTACACAATTTTTTCATCCTGCCCTCACAAAAAAATCAAGGACATTGACATGAAAGCATTCAAAAGACAATGTTGATATATGTTGAAAAGAACAAAAATATATGAGGATTTTTCAAAAATATAAATCCAGACTCACAAAACATGATAAAACAAAACTAAGACAGTATAACATAAGCTCAAATCATACAGACAAATGATGAAAATACAAAATAGGGTAGGAATAACAACAAAGCAGCCACATGTAAGGTAACATCGAGTATAAAACTGGAATTACAATATGTCCATCAGATGTTTCTTCAAGAGTTTCTTAAACGTTTGTTTCGAAGGAGTTGATTTTAAAGACAGAGGTAGATTATTCCACACTGTTCTTTCTGAATAAGCATCTATGCGACTTTTTAAAAAAAGAAGTAAGGTAGCCGCTTCGACTTTCGGAATAATATCTAAACACAACACCAATTTGGTTGCGGTTTTTTGGGTTAAAAAAAAAATTGTTTCATCCGTTTTTACCGGCACGAATGGGAGACGGGAAAGCCTAGTGGTTAGAGGGATACGAATTGCGCTCGTGATCTTCTGACCCGGGTTCGAATCTCGTTCAAGAGGATTTTCCTCTGGAGTTAACATCAGTGCCGACTCCACTCCCCCCACAAGCTCTTCGGATGAGACTATAAACCGAGGACCCGTGTGCGAACGCACGCAGAACATCTTGCCAACACGTTAAAACCCGTTCCGCCTTTCGGAAAAGTAAGCCATTGTGTGCCGGTGAGAACAGATGACAAATTTGACAAAATTGCATACACACCGGGACAAGATGTACAAAAGCACATGAATGCTTATTTCATTATCCTCGAAATAAAAGAATAAAATAAAATCAAATAATAAAAAACAAGAAAGGCAGAACGGGTTTCAACGCATGATTAAGATGTTCTACGTGCGTTCGCACACAGGACCTGGGTTCATAATCTCATCTGAAGGGTCATCGGGGAGTGTAAGCAGTCCTAATACTAGCTCCAAAAAAAATCCTTCAATGGGCGTCTTGGTGCTGGCTCGAACCTGGGCCGATACGAAAAGCATCCAGGTGCCAGTAGGAATAGATATCAAATTTATAAAACTGCATGCACACGGGGACCATGTAAAAAAGCAAATGAACACTTATCCATTCACCTCAACATATAAAAGAATCTATATAAATAGCCCCCTCCCTCCATCACCCCTCGCCTACACCCCACACACATCTCTCTCTCTCTCTCTCTCTCTCTCTCTCTCTCTCCTCTCTCTCTCCCCTCTCTCTCTCTCTCTCTAACAAATAATCAATTGTCTTCCAAATCTAACGTAATTAAAGATATTTCTGCTGAAAAACTAAACAATCACTTCATTAATATTTCTTCTAACATAATTAACAATGATAACACGAAGTCCAATGATCTCAATGAACTAAAACAATACTGCCAAGAAAAGCGTATTCCATCAAAACTCCACATACCATTCATATCTGTTTCTGAGGTCTACAATTACCTGACTCACCTCAAACAATTAAGTACGCGTGGTCTTGATGGAATAGATGGCAGAATACTGAAACTCTCAGCTCCAGTTATTACAGACACTCTGACACATATCTATAACCTTTGTCTTCATAAGAACTATTTCCCCAACGCTTTCAAAACTGCTAAGGTGATTCCGATCCACAAGTCTGGAGACACTTCCGATCCCTCAAATTATAGCCCAATCTCTATTTTATCTTACCTTTCAAAACCCTTGGAAAAACATATGAATAAACACATAGTCCATCATATAGATATTAACAACTTACTTCACCCAAATCGGTCTGGATTTTGAAAAAGTCACTCGTGCCATACGGCATTGACTAGTCTTGTAGACAATTGGCTGTCAAACATTAATGACAATAAATTTTGTGGAGTATTATTTATAGATTTCAAAAAAGCATTTGATACAATTGACCGCCGACTTCTCATTAAAAAGCTAGACTTATATAATCTCTCTACAAATACTCTTGAACTTCTTGCTTCTTATCTTACAAACAGGCAACAGTGTGTTTCAATAGCTACGTCCACATCCACACTAAAACCCATTCATTATTGAGTACCACAGGGATCCATCTTAGGACCAATTCTCTTTTCATTATACATAAATGACCTTCCTCTCCATATCAAATCTAAATGCGAACTTTTTGCTGACGACACAACCATACATACAAGCCATACTGACATTAACTCTCTTGCAAAGACATTGCAAAATAGTGCTGATGATCTTGTCAAATGGACTGAACTAAATCACATGTCTATACACCCCCAAAAAACAAAATGCATGCTTACCACTACCAGACAAAAGCGACAAAATCTATCTCATAAATTTTCTCCAATCCATATTGAAAACGAAACAATCGAACAAGCCTCTCACCACAAAGTTCTAGGAGTAACAATTGATGAAAATCTCAGCTGGTACCATCACATATCCCATCTGTGCAAATACATGTCTCAATATACCAACTGACTAAAATCAAACATTTTCTTGACTTTCATTCAAGAAAACTATTCTTTCAAGCTTATATACAATCTTCAATAGATTATGCTTCAACCCTGTGGGATTCTGCTAGTGCAAACACTATGAAACCATTATTAAGTCTGTATAAACGTGCTATTAAACTGGTTCTTCTGAAGAAGACTACCCTGCTAGAAGTGGATTATACTCAGTTAAATATTCTTCCCCTACCCAAAGACTAAGATTTAACAAAGGCATCATGATGTTTAAGATAATGACAGGAACTTTTCCCTCATCCTTAAAAGACAAGTTCCCAATGAATCACTCCAGAAATACTGCAAAGCCGAGTGTCCCAATCCCAAGAATAGATTTGTTCCAATCTAGCTTTCTCTACTCAGGCCCTGTGCTGTGGAACTCCCTTCCTGACTCATTTAGACAACACCAATCATTAACAATCTTCAAAAGTCCTTTTTTCATCCACTTGATGCATCAAAAATAAAAATCCACACTTGATCTGTTGGAAACAAAGTAAATATATCCTCCCTTATATTAGACCAAATTATCCCCTCCCTCTCTCTCTCTCTCTCTCTCTCTCTCTCTCTCTCTCTCTCTCTCTCTCTCTTCTCTCTTCTCTCTCTCCTCTCTCTCTCTCTCCTTTGTATATCGCTATTGAGTTATTGAAAAATTACTTTTACTTGGTTTGTTCTCCTTTATTTTATGGAGGTTCTGCTTTGTTTGGTTCTGTTTTGGTTGGGTTTGGGGTTGTTGTTGTTTGTTTGTTGTTGTTGTTGTTGAGGGGCAACTACTTGGTGTCACCTCTCCCCTTGTTGTTGTTGCCGCTTTTGTTTTGCTCTTGGTTCTTGCTATTTTTTCGGTTGTTTCTGTGTTTTCTGTTTTGCTTTCTTCCTTACTTGTTACTACTTTTTTTTTCTCTTCGGTGAATTTTGTGGATTTTTGTGTAGATTTTTTCCCCGTATACTGTGTAAGTGTATTGCTATAGGCTTCATTTTATTTTATTATCATATATATCCTTAAGGGCGGGGACTGGATGTAAAAAAGCACATGGGTGCTTATTCATTATCCTCGAAATAAAAGAATTTGTCATTGTCATTCTCTCTCTCTCTCTCTCTCTCTCTCTCTCTCTCTCTCTCTCTCTCTCTCTCTCTTCTCTATATATATATATATATATATATATATATATATATATATATATATATATATATATATATATATACTCTGCAGCACAGTGAAATTATATATATATATATACCGAGGCTCCATTCGCAAACGCACGCAGATCATCGTGCGCACGCACTAAAAATCTGTTCCACCTTTCGGAAGAGTAGGCCATTGCGCCAGGTGGGAACAGATGACAACATTTACAAAACCGCAAGCAGACGAGGACTGGGCGTGAAAAAGAAGAAGAAGAAGAAGAAGAAAGCACAAGAGTGCTTATTCCATTATCCTCGAAATATTTTTTTAAAGGGATAGTAGAGAAGGAAAAAGACCACACACACGCATACACACACGCACACTCGGGGCGCGCGCGCGCGCGCGCGCACACACACACACACACACACACACACACACACACACACACACACCACACACACACTGGAATAAGCACTCCTATACAAGGAACAGTCTGAGAGAAAACCCTCAAGACAGAAGATTTGGCCACCTTAACGTGCGACATGCAAGCCCACTGGTGTGTGGATACGCCCTGGTGCCCACGAGCCCCCCCCCCCCCCCCCCCCCCCCATCGAGAGACGTAAGAGAGTGCTCTAATGGCGGAACAGGCAGAGGAGAACCTGTCTCCCAACAGCTGTAGAGGCAAGGGAGGATGGCCTCGAGGGTAGATTGCACTCTGCAGGGCAGTGAAAGCAACCAATCTAGCAGGAGAATGACAACTAGGTCAAACAAATAATTATGTAAAAACACACCCAAGTAATGCGCTGGGCCTGACTTGTCAGGCGCTTAACAGCAGCACAACCCACTTTTGCCCATGTAACAGGCATACGTCAATTTTCTTGATTTTTTGGTTTTTGTTTTTGTGAGGGCAGGATGAAATATTTGTACAAACTTAATCTTTTACCCTCAATGAAGATCAGTTTGACTGGACTAGACTTGTTTGACAGTCTTAGACAGTCCAGATGTTCGTGTGATGTGCCCTCACTGCTTCAGTTTGCATTCTGTCACTGAAGTCAGGAGCTCTCCTATGGTGTTTTCTGTTCTGGTTTTCACTTCCTCTGTGACATCTGTATGAGATAGCAAGAAGTTTTCGAATGGGGTTCATTTCCATTGCCTGTATCCTTCTTTCAATGCATGCTAACATGGTCCACGTTTCACATACATAGAAAAATATGGACATGACCAAAGAACGAATCAATCTGGTCTTGAATGTTCTTGTCGTTCCGGAAGACTTTTGATTTGGTCATTGGTCTGGGCTACCCTGGAGAGAACTTCAGGTTTTGACCCTCCATCCGATACTATAGCTCCCAGGCATTTAGGGGTATGGACGGTCTTTGTTTTCATGGTTGTCTCTGGAAATGTCAGCGCTCATACCATTGGCACTATTTGTCATCAACTGGGATTTCCCTGCACTGATCTATATGCCATGTGCCAGAGACTTCTTCAAGGCGCTTTACCAAGTTGACCAGCTCTTGCTCTTTTCCAGTTAGGCCGTCGGTGTCGTCGGCAAAACTTAAGTTTGTACTTGTTCTGCTTCCAGTGCTGACTGTTTACTCGTGGTTTTCAAGTGCGTCAGCCATTATTTTCTCAAAGATGTTGAAGACGGTAGAGGAGAGCACACATCCTTGATGTATTCCAATTGTGGTTTGGAACCATTCTCCAATGTTGTCATAGTAGACTGCCCTGGTTGCCCTGTCATAGAGGCATTCTATGATTCAAATCAGGTTGGAAGTAACGTTATACACCCTCATGGTCGCCCACAAAGCTGTATGCTACAATATTATGTGAAACACCATCAGGACCACAAAGACGTGGTGATCTTGCTGGTGTTGCATGTACTTCTCAAAGAGTATTCTAAGGTTGAAAGTTTGCTCTTTTGTGTTCGGTACTGCATTTCCTTCTTTGATGATCTCCTCAGTTTAAAAATCTTCAGGAGGATTTTAAAGCATGGCTTTACTTGGATGGATGATCAGGCTGATGGTACGGTAGTTTGGGCATAGTTGTAAGTTGCTTTTCTTCAGGAAATTGATAATCAGGGACTGTGTCCGAGGTGTTGGCCACTGGCTGTCCGCCAGATCTTAATGCAGATAATGAGTAACACATCTATCATGGTTCTGATCAGGTTGGCATTGATGTTATACACCCTCGTGGCTGCCCCCAAAGCTGTATGCCAAACTCTGTTGAATGCTTTCATAAAGCCCACAAAGACGTGGACAGATCTTGATGAAGTTGTGTTACAGGTACTTCTCACAGAGTATTCTAAGGTTGAAAATTTGCTCAATTGTGCTCAGTCCTGCTCTGAAACCTGCCTGCTCTTCTTTAATGATCTCATCAACCTGTGGAGGATTGTTACCATGACTTTACTTGGCTGGCTGATCAGGCTGATTTTATGGTATTTTTGGCTTAGTTGTAAGTTGCCTTTCTTCTGGAGGGTGACAATATTATTAGGGACTGTGGTCAGTGCGTTGGCCACTGGCCTTTCCACAAGATCTTAATGCAGATGATGAGTTCATCTAACATGGCCTCTCTTCCTGCCTGAACCAGCTTCGATGGAATGTTGTCTACTCTGCTGGCTTCACTTTCTTCAGTGATTTTCATGTTTTACTTAGCTTAAATTTCTTCCGGCAGGATGGGGTAGCTGTCTTTGTTGGTTTGTGGAGGTACATCTAGCACCTTGGGATTATCTGTTGCTGCTCGCACGCTGCGTGCGCGCGCGCACGCACACACACACACACACACACACACGTCAGAGCTGCACTGTCATCATCAATGCCTTTGTGCCTTATTGGCAGGTAGGGCAGCAACAAATGTTTTCCACTCCTGTCTGTCCTGGGCCAGCTTCTGAATGGTTCCCCAGGTATGTTGGAAGGTCTTCAGCTCTGTTTCGACAGTCCGACGCCAAGTGTTCTTGGGTCGTCCTCGTTTGCGTTTTCCCTCTGGTGTCCAGTGGAGGGCTGTTCGGGTGATGTTTCCCTGTTCCTGACGGCAGATATGCCCTTATCCATCCCCATCGCCTATGCATGATGATGGTGTCCATGCTTTCCTGGTTGCAACGGGCAAAAAGTTCTTGGTTGGAGATGGTCTCAGGCCAGAAGATGCGCAAGATTCTTCTGAGATTCTTCGTGTGGAATGTGGATAGTTTGTCGAGGTCACTCTCAGTCATCCTCCAGCACTCCAAGCCATACAAAAGGGTGGAAAGTACACAGCTCTGGTATAGGCTTAGTTTGGTCCTGGTGCTGTACTGGGACGATTTCCACACATTGTTCAGATTTCTGTAAGCATTTCTTGCTTTGCTAATCCGGTTCTTGATGTCACTGCCTGCTCCGCCGTCATGCCTAACAGTGCTCCCGAGGTACGTGAACTCTTTAGTTGTTGGTAAATCTTCTCCATTCACTGTGACTGGTGAGGGGTTCTGAACGTTCAGTGTCATCACCTCTGTCTTCTTCTGACTAATTTTCAGGCCTACTTGCTGTGCGAAAGGATGTCTTCTCTTGAATGTGATGGTGGGTATGTGAGAGCACTGCCAGATCGTGGGCAAAGTCTAGGTCTTCAAGCGTTGAGAAGGGGGTCCATCTGATGCCCCGTGACTGGTCAGCTGTTGTCTGTCTCATCACCCAATCAATTGTCAGGTTGAAGAGTAGTGCTGATATGGGGCAGCCTTGTCTGACGCTGGTTTGTACACTGAAACTGGTTTTGCTGTTTCCTACTCTGCACGTGAAGTTGTTATAGAAGCTCTTAATGACTTGGATATATATATATATATATATAATATATATATATATATATATATATATATATATATATATATATATATATATATATTATATATATATATGTGTTGTGTGTGTGTGTGTGTGTGTGTGTGTGTGTGTGTGTGTGTGTGTTAGTCCGTCGTTTTCGACGATGACCTCCAAAACAGCAGAGGAGGCAGCTGCTGTTTCTGAAACTGGGCAGAAATTTGATTATAGTGGGGATGCCTTGCCCACAGTACATCCCCACTCTCTCGGCCAAGTGGGCATAAGGACAGTCAGCGTTGGAGATGTTCTCCAAAGGCTAACTAGCCCCCAGGGCTGCAGCACATAAGGACTGTGCAAGTCAAGTCAGAGAGTCATAGTCGATCACTAAAGACTAAGCTGTAAAGTGGAATTCCATGAGTGGAAAAGCCACTGGTCATACAGCCTCTCACTTTGCTGTTGCCCCCAGCGTCAATGCTTTAATCAAGAACTGTGATAAACCCCAGGCGCTGACGGCATAATGACTTGGATAATCTCCTGTGGAATTCCATATGCTCGGAGTATGCGCCATACACTTTCTCGATGAATGCTGTCAAAGGCTTTTTCAAAATCTACGAAGTTGATGTACAGCTGTCTCTGCCATTCCATGCACTGTTCATAATGTTGGGCAGGGTGAAGATCTGGTCTATGCATCTTCTTCCTGGTCGGAAACCTGCCTGTTCCTTTCTGAGTTAGAGCTGCACTGTGGCTCCTCTATATTATATCTTGTTCTTCTGTGAAACATTTCCCTACTTTTCTTGGGTGGTAGTGGTCCTCCATTGTTTCGAGTTTGTCACGACCTTAACAAGCTGGTAGGCTTTTTTGCTGTTATTTTTCTGTATGCTTTCTTCCACACGTTTGCATTGTTCTTCAGCCTATGTCTCCTTTGCTTTCTTCATGCCTTTCTTTCTTTTTATTTTACTTGCTGATTGGCTTTTCTGCATAGTTTAGTTTAAGGGATACATTTATTGTCTGTTAACTAGAAAATACAATTACACCTACATTCTTTATGTTTAACTAGACGGACTGGAAGGAAAAAAAACCCAAACAGTGTAGACATGTATACGGATTTTGTTAAAACCTTGTTAAACTGCTGTATACAGCCCTATACAGCCGATTTGAATAGAGCAGATTCTGCCTACACAAACAATAGGCCTATTATTGACAGAAAGTTTGTTAAGTTTTGAAGAAGGCTGTGAAGACTGATATTGAGATTTGATTTTTTGGAGGATAACTTCATTAATACAGTTTGTTTTGGAAAATATTTTACTTCCTATTTTTGTGGTCTATGCCCTGCCCTTGTACCGCCAATTTATGCGCATAAGTAGGACTACACTGTTACAAGGGAAATAAATCTGCCACCATTACCGTTGAGGCTACACACCGGTATTAATTTGGGGGTCACGTAGTATCTTGTATAGAGTGGGAGTGGAAAAAATGTTGTTGATTTTCACAGATTTTTTTAAGCATGAAAAAATGGACTGTGCACTTGATTTTTGGATTGAGGACATAGAGCAATACCAGGTAGTCACGAGAAAGTTGGAAATAACCATCAAATGAGGTTTGCCTGTATTCCTACAGCGTTGACCCCGCTCATGCATATTGTGGTAAGGAAGCTAGCAGACAACAAAGGACTGAGGGGTACAGTGTTTGCTGAAAAATAAAAAGAATTCAAACCTACCAAATTTGTTCAAAATCACATGAGTTTTGAGTCAGAGGCTAGTCTTTCACAAAAAGTGGTTTTTATTTCTGTGGATGCCTTAGTGCATGCGGTATGAATATAAGAGTTACATAGAAAAACAGAAGGAAAAGAATGATTTTTTAAATACCGGTGTGCAACCTGAGTGTGGTCTACACAACTCTGTCACTCTTTTGCTCTAAAATCAGAATAACTGTTGCTTCCGGGAGGCAGCGCGATATCTGTTGGTAGATTAAACCCAACGATCAAATTCCCAATGTTCAAGTCATTTTCTGATTCGATTCGCTCTTTATGGCAGTCGAAAACTATTGAGACTCTCTCAGCTTCTGGAAAGAAGAGAAAACGCCCGTCAAATGACGTGTGAGTTATTGTCTTTTATAACGATTTAGCTCAGTTTGTTGATCTGTCAAAAGTCTGTTTTAGTTTTACTTTCGCAGTTTCATAATAGGAACTGTTAGGGTACTTGGGATCTACATTTTGCACGTAGCCTAAGTGATGTATAATTCTGAGTGTTAAAGATTAAGATGAAGATGGCTGTACCCATAAGCCGTACTACTGTCAGATTCTCTCTTCCTTTGTAAAGGTGTCCCATAACCTATAAGGGGACAGGATAGCCTAGTGGTTAGAACATTGCGCTCGAAATCTGACGACCCGGGTTCGATTCCCGTTTAAGGGGATATTTTCCTCTGGAGTTAACATCAGTGCAGACTCCACTCTCCCCAAAAGTCCTATAAACCAGGTCCAGTGTACGAACAAACGCAGAACATCTTGTGCACACATTAAATCCTGTTCCGCTTTTCGTAAGAGTAGGCCATTGTGTGCCGGTGGGAACAGAGGACAATTTACAAAAGCGCATACACACGGGGACTGGATGTAAAAAAGCACATAAGTGCTTATTCCATTATCCTGGATGTAAAGGAATATAAAAAAAAAAGATAAATAAATATAAATTGTATAAGGTCATAGGGGAGCGACCTTGCTTCTCTAGAGGCCAGCATATTGAGCAATTTGAGGGTGGCACCCATCTCCACTCCCTCACTGCTCTACCTTTCCTGACCCTAAAGAAGCAGGTACCCATTTACAGCTGGGTGAACTAGGGGAACTTTTCTGATGTCAAGGTGCACTTTATAAACAGTCACCCATCCAAGTAGTAACCACACTTGATGAGCTGCTTAACTTGGCTGGGGAAAAGCAAGTGCTCCGACCACTGAGCTATCACATCCCCCTTTGTGACGGAAAAAAAATCTGCATTCTAAGTCATGTTGGAAAGTAGGCATATTACTTAGAGCTGTTAATACATTACAATAATACTAATACTAGTAATAGTAGGTAGGACCACGGCTGCCCCTAGCCAGAAAAACGTAGCCAAAAGTGGCCAATTTGACCCACTTTGCACCCCAATTTCTCCATACAAATCTAAAACTAGTAAAAGAAAACTTTAAAAATATACCAATGAAAAGTTCAATGCATCAACTCAATGTCTATAATATTTTACAAGAATGATGACTGGATACTTCATGAGCGATGCATTAAATACCGGTAATAAACTAAGAAATCACCACTGCTGGAGCCTTACTCGCTAAAAACGTGACGCAGTGAAGTCTCATGCTTCGTCTTCTTTCACATTCACCATTCAGGTAGCTTTCAACAACAAACCTGTTCATAATCATAGTGCATACCATTGGAAAGAAGAAACTTCCCACTAACCAAATATACAATGCAGTGTTGATTTTAGAGTGTGCCCTTGCGGGGTTCCTGCATTTGTTTCAAAATTGCCGCAAAACGATGTGGGCAGTGCGCCCTAACGGATGCAAAACAATCTTGGACAGCATGTTTTTGAACAAACAGTGTGCCACCATCGCAACTGCCATTTGTATAATCTCTAAAATTAAGCATTACTTTCCAAAGTTCTCCAATGATGCTTCTGGTTGGCTAAGCTCGTCACTTTTGACCAATCACAGAAACTGTAGTTCATCCTTGTCAGTTTCTTTGGGGGGGGGGGGGGTCAGTAGTGATGGCAAGATTTTCTGCAAGCCATCTTCATAATAAAGCTCGTCCTGCTCAGGTGTCCTCTTGGTTTATGTCATCTTCCAAGAAGCCTTCTACTCCAGAAATAAAGTGACCTGATTCAACCTGATTGGGACAGAGATCATTAAGGAGATAGCAGAGGCCAGGCCCAGCAGGTTCAGAGCTGGTAGCCCTGACTTGAGAACATGGCATGTGGTGTACTCCGATTTAAGGGATAAGTTTTTAACTGAATGTATTGATGTACCAATATCAGAGCTACTCAAAACATCAAATGGAGAACACAGTCATTATTTATCCAGATACATATTCCATTCCATGAATAGAAGGAAGACATTGTTGTGTCATAATGTGACTTAATTGATACATGTGTCAAATAAGATATGTCTCTACAAATATTGTTTCTATCAACCTGAATTTAAATATTACATTTTGATTTATACCGATTTTGATATATATTGTGTTATAAATATTTATGCAGGCAAATAGCATTGTTTATCTAGTTCATAGTCCAAGACTTGATCACTGTAGTCATGATTCACTTTAATCGGTTGTTGGTTTGTTTGTTTCCTTTTCTTCCATATACTATGGTACTGTATAAACCAGTATGTTGATTCCCCTCCTTCCCCCAAATTCCGTGTATTGTGGCCTAAGGCCAATGTACATATTAAACAGGTTCAGAGTTCTCAGAGTTCAGAGTTCTCTCTCTCTCTCTCTTTCTCTCTCACTCTCTAACCCTTGTCACAAGTGCTTACTACAGATTAACTGCAACACTTGAAGTGAATATTTGATCCTTTTTGCCTACCTATCTGCTTGTTTGTTTTGTTTCTCTTCCTTGAAAAAATAACGGAAACTAAGAGTACAGAGGGTACTATAAGCAAATACTACTTGCCCCCTTTTTAAGGAAGGGGGGGGGGGGGGGGGGGGGGTGCCCCCTTCTTTCATTTTAGGGGGCCCTTGGGCCCCTCATTTTGAAATCCTAGAATCAACACTGCAATGGGATTTTTGTGTGAAGGTTTTCATAGTATGCGTTTAAAAATTACCTACATCATAGAAATTTCAGTATTAATCATAACAAAAATCCCAAAGTACCATTAGAAAGCTTGTTTTTTCAAGAACAAATACCTCATTTCATTTTATCGCTTAATTCTGTGGATAATGTCCCATTTTCATTTGCATACAGTACTCCCCCCCATTCTCTTACGACCTAAAATGGCGGCCTCTGAGAGTCAACAGACAGACAGTGAGACACTTTACACTTGAGAACACTGACAGAGATTTTCGATGTGTACAGTGCAATACACTCACATTTGAAGAAGTAAATGCTGTGTTTTGTTATTTTGTACGTAGTTACCATCAAATCTCGATTTTAGAATTCAAATTTTTTTATTGTTTATAAATCACAAGTTATACCCGGACTGGGACCACATGGAATGAAGAACAAGGTCATAATGGGGTGCTCTCATAATTCATGAACTTGTGTGAAAATTTTCCGTTATAACAATTAATCAGGGTGATAATTCTGTTCAAAATAGTTTCTAATAGCGCTCTTCATTTTTTCTTAGCATCTGTAACTTGTAAGTACTTTGTATCATGTCAAAATGTTTGACAAAACATTGTGAAAACAAATGCAAGAACGACAACTCTTGCCTCAATTTAAATTAGAAATGTTGACTGATCTGTTTACCCTCTGTTGTTTCTATTTGTTTGCATGTTACTTATGTAAGATTTATTTTAAACAGAAGTAGTGATATACTATAGCGATTAGAAACCACTCACAAATGCATCCATTCAAATTCATGCAGATCCAAACTTTTTTTTCAGAATCAGAGTATGCAAGTGCTAATGAAATTAAATGAAACTTGTATTTGTTCTCTCTGTTGCTTTTACATTTTAAACAGTGAACGCATTTTCGTCACTCTTTTTCATGAAGTTGTGTTGTTTACCCAAACATGTAGCAGTTAGAAAGAAAAAAATACACACAACACACAGAAAAAATGGAAACTTTTGGCAGTTTTGCAATGCTTTTAAGTTTTATTGTGGCACAGTGCACAAAGTAGCCAATTTTATATTAATTTTTAACACAACATACACACAGAAACAGACACACAGACACATACATTATACATATGTGCATACATACATACATTGTCATACACACATACATACCGTCGGTATACATACAATGATACATACATACATACATACACACACACACACACACACACACACACACACACACACACCACACACCACACCGCACCACACCACACATATTCTACACCACACATACCCACACCAATAAATACTCTAAACTACACCTCCACAATTTGTGTATGCATACACACACACACACACACACACCACACACACACACACACACACACACACACACACACTGAAAAAACACACAAAGGTAACTCAGACTGTAAGAATGTGCAAGTGTGCATTAGCTTTTACTTGTAAGAAAAATGTTAACGATACAACACTAATAAATCTTTATATCACACATGCTTTGCAACAGTATGTCAGACAGTGAAAAGTATTTAGGCAGAGATCTATGGATTACCCAGAAAGAAGTTTTGCAAATGTTATCTCTGGGCACAAAAAAAGATAAGTCCTGGTTCTGCAAATTTGCTTTTGTGTAAAAACTCAAAACAAAACTGTGCTGACTATGGAAAAAAAAGTGTCAAAGAAGTGACAAGTTCGCAGTATTAGTATGTACAGCCCAGTTCCTGGTGAGTTAGAGAAAACTGCTGGACCTGTCCTGGAACCAGCAGGAGATAACATGTGAAATCACCAGATATTTTATATAAAAAACCCCAACAAACCCATGGATGATTACATGACTACACCTATGATCTCTTGTACTGAAGAAGATGCTTTGTGAGGGGAAGGGGGGGGGGGGGGGGGGGGGGGAGGGGGTAGTGGGGAAAAAAGATAAACAGAATCACTTGGAATGCCCTTTTAGTTTTAAAGGATTAATTGTTTGAAGCCAAACATTTTGTAAGTGTACCATTTCTGTCAGTCAATTAGAAGCTGAAATATGATGATATGCCTTGGGGGTGGGGGCAATAAACAGAATCACTTGGAATATCAATTAAAAAGACTCATTGTTTGAAGACAAACATTGTGATAGGTGTACCATTTCTGTCAGTTAATTAGAAGCCTGCCTTTGGGCAGGTCTTGTGTTATTGTTTGGACAGGGACTTTTGATACATTCACAAATTGCTGTCATAAAGGTGTTTCGGATGACTGCAGTTTGCCTCTACATTGTTTTAAAGTTTTTAAATAGGAAAATAAGTCAAAGGAAACAAATGGAATTTTACATCAAGATCTACTGGTTGTATGACTGTGTACGAATGAGTTGAGTGCAAGTGCTTTGATTTGTTTCTGCAAGATATAGCGCTATATAAATTCCATTTATTATTATTATTATTATTATTATTTTAGCTACTAGAAAAAAATACACAGCATTTGAGTAATAAGTACAAGCTGTAATATAGAGATATTAGATACCTTTAAGTGTTCTTGTGATTTTTACAGGAGGGTAAAGTAGCCCTTTCATCTCAATTCGCAAGCTATTTTTAGAAATTTTCTCTGATCTTGATGTACAATTCCATTTGTTTCCTTTGACTTATTTTCCTATTTAAAAACTTTTGTTTTTGTTTTTCAAAGTAACATAAGCTAAACAATATAAAACTAGTTTTAGCAATGTCAGATTCATGAGCATAAGGGACATGTCTAAATAGTGCTTTATATAACAAAATGGCATTTTCAGTCCTGTCTTAAAATGTTTAAAGTCACAGATAAATCATTCACAGATAATGATTTCAAATTTTGCATGCTTCTTGATCTTGTTCTTATCTTCTTTTTTGAAAGAAGAAAACATCAAATTCTGTGGTGTTTGAAAAAAAAATTAGTGGTCCTACCTAATAATATTGTCATGAATTCAATGATAGTTGTCCACATTTTTCAAAGTTACAACTATGTTTTAAACAAGAGTCATTTTTGACATTGGCTTGCACTTACTTTTGCACAATGGGCACATGTTCTTTGTTTTTGTTCTTTTGGTTCTACAGAACTCTGAAATCCATTGATGCTAGTGTTGGTGAGAATTTCATATTTTAAGTTATATATATATATATATATATATATATATATATATATATATATTTGGCCCAGGCCAAAAGCTGTGTCAGTTATTGATGTCAGCTAATTGCCAAGGCCTACATTAAAATGTTGTTATGTTTTAAAATGTTGTGTTGAGATTGCCTTCAGCCATGACAAGCTCTTAACATAACAACCTGCACTCTCCTTTGTTAAAGGAGAAAAAATCCTCTGAAGTCGGAGTATGGCTGCCTATTTGGCGAGGTACTTGAAAATAGTCATACATGCAAACTTCCATCCGGTGTGCTTCCTATCTCACAGTGATTCCCAGGTGGGATGAGTGAGTCAGAGTGCACGTTCTGGGTGACCCCCAGAGTGTAAAGCTGGGGAACGCACAAAACACAACAACAACAACAACATGTCCTGCTGTTTAAGTCTCCACACAGTATTATATCTACTTCATCAAATGACACCACACAACTGACTACACATTCTTCCAGCATAGCAGTTCCATTATCATTGTCAAACATGTTATAAAATGGTGAACCTTCAGGTGGTATATACACACATACCAATAATACATTTCCTGAAGTATACAACAAGGATTTGTCAAAGAGAAACACACAAATGTTAGAATAAGGAACATCTAAACATTTCACAAGGCAGCTAACTCATACTTTATTAAACACACTAACCCACCAGATCGTCTCCCTTGATGACTAACTTTAATTGCAGACTTACAGAAGGCCTCATAGCCACTAAAAACATCTGGCTGGATATTTTCCAGGAAAGTTTCTGTCAGACATATAAAATCGAAGCTAAGCACATAAGATACAAAATCCCTGTCAGTGAGTTTAGAAAGCAACCCATTTACCTTCCAAGATAAAAAGGAAAGCGTTTTATTTGTTTCATTTTTATTGCTATGATCCAATGCGTGTACATCATCTAAACTGACACTATCACTATTTATATTGATGAGACTAGAAACCAAGTTAATGCTATCATCAGTACTGCCATCATCATTTATTAACACTGGCTCTTTATTGGAGGGCAGCCTACAACCAGACAAGTCCTGGGGGACAGATGTTAGTCCTAAGCCTAGTACACCTTGGTCAGACCTGTCTTTGTCTTGCTTCTTAAGGCCAGTTGTGTCTCTGTCACGCTCCATAGCACAAACCCCTAATGGGATTGCCTGTGTGACTGACTCTGACCCACTTATGTGTAAGTTTACTTTCTGGCTTACCCTGTGAATTTCTTCTAGGGACAGATGTGTATGGACCGGCCAAACAGTTATTCCTTTCTTTGGAGATCATTGAGGGTCTCCTGCATGTAAAGATCTGGCAAGTCGAGGTGGAGGAGGCTTGTTGGTTTTGAGAAAGTTACGATTATTGAATAATAATGCTTTTGACTCCCCTGTGGGACTCCCAGGGAATGCTTGCAAAGCAAGCATTGCAAGAATAGGATCCCTGCCCTCCAACCAGACATGTCGTAAGAGGCGACTAAGATGGAACCCTTCCTCCAGGTTGGGGGTTGGGCACAGGGCTAACAACCCTGTCCCGTAAAAGAAGAGAAGTTACGGAAACAGCAACAGAGAAAACTTCTACTTTTGCGTGCGAAGGACTTCCCAGGGTCCAGTGAGACTCGTATTAATGCTGATGGCCAAAGCCGAGAGGAAGAAGACCAAAAGCAACATGGAGGAGAATTGTAGAAAGTGAGATGAAGGCCATGCAGCACTCCTGGGATCAGTGACTAGGTTGGCCCAGGATAGACAGGAGTGGAAGCGCTTTGTTGCTGCCCTACACACCACTGGGTGTAATGGTTAATGATGATGATGATTATATATATTTATATTATATAGATGATATATAACTTAAAATATGAAATTCTCACATGTACATACATATATGTGTGTGTGTATAACTTAATAATATTATATATAAAAATAGTTAGTATTTAGGCTACAGGACATAAACTGAAAAAGCTCAGACTGTAGTTTGTCAGCTAAAACTGAAATAATAATAAGTGATTAAAATTAAAGCTTTTAGTCTAAATATAAAATGTATATTTATATTTCCACTGTGTTTTTAAATACAGGTACTTATTAACTGATTTTTTCCCTTTGACTCAGTTGGTCTTTTTAAAGAGAATTGTACTCTTAAATTGTCAAAACTGTTATTTAATTTATCAAATGGCGTAATGGAATCCAAATAGATGTTAAAAGAAAATACTACATGCCATTCTTTCCATATTCCACAGGGATCCAGACGACTCAGATGTTGAGATTGTGTCGGTGAAGAAGCCCAGGCATGGAAATGTAAATTCAAGTTCTGGTTGTAAGTTGAGGGCATCTTGAGTGTTTTGTCCATCAATGTTACTTATGTTTATGTCACTGTCATTTTTTTCTTTGCATAGATTATCTATCTGTCTATCTATCTATCTATCTATCTATCTATCTATCTATCTATCTATCTATCTATCTATCTATCTATCTATCTATATCTATCTATCTATCTATCTATCTATCTATCTATCTATAAAAGTACATATATAATATTAGCATCAGTCCTTGATTACTGCCTGTAGACAGTGTGATGAAAAGGGTTCAGTTGATCAATCACAAGCAGATTCAGTCTCTTTTCATCAAAATAAAAAATGAACAGACGCCTTTAAAAAGTATAAGTTGGATTACTCGTATCATTTCTTCTGATTACATGATGTTTCCCCCTTCCCACACCTGGAACTAACTTTAACTTTAGGAAAGGAGGAGGGGTCAGGCCGAGGTGAATGAATTCACATGAGGTGGCATTGGAAAACAAATTCAGTAATCATGTAAAGCCACTGTCTAATCAATTGAAAATTGGCAATGGGGAAAAAAGAGAAGGAAATTAATGTGCTTTGATGAAAAGGTCTTAGTTGATTGATCAATCACTAAAGGGTTCAGTTACTTAAATCTCAAAACCGCTGTTGATGGAGCTATCATCTGGTTCTGTGCATATCTTTTTTTTTTTTCTTGACCAGTGCAAAGTTTTCTAATCTGTCTGTGGTTGTTGTTGCAGTGTTTTCATTCCTGACAATACCAATTAGCAAAATGTCAAATTGGGTGTGGAAGAAAACAGCGGGGCAGGAGCATATCTTTATTCAGCCTGTCCTAAGGAGAGCACCACAGACAAGGGGGGCTGGAGAAGGCCAGTTCCTTTTGCCTAACAGACACAATGTTCACACATCAGCCATGAATGGATCTCTCTCCTACATGATACAGGTACCGTTGTATGTTTATTGCCCATAAATATCACTTTGTATGTCAACATTCACATTATCTCCGTACAGCATTAACTCATTAGAGTGACTTTTAAGTTGACATTATAGCTGTTTTGTGCTGTGCCAGTTTTTTTTATTAATTATTTATTTATACCACTTTAAGTCACAAGATTTCTCTGTGTGAAATTTGGGCTGCTCTCCCTGTGAGAGCACATCGCCACAAGAGCAGCACCACCTTTTTTTTGTTTTTGTCTGCAACCGTATTTGTTTCCCTACCAGAGTGGCTTTTTTCTAAGAATTATTTATTTATACCGCCACAAGAGCAGCGCCACCTTTTTTTTTGTTTTTGTCTGCAACTATATTTTTTCCCCTACCAGAGTGGCTTTTTTCTAAGTATTATTTATTTATACCACTTTAAGTCAGAAGATTTTTCTGTGTGAAATTCGGGCTGCTCTCCCAGGGAGAGCACGTCGCCACAAGAGCAGCGCCACCCTTTTGTTTGTTTGGGGTTTTTTGTCTGCAACTGTATATGTTTCCGTATCAGAGTGGCTTTTTTCTAAGAATTTTGGCAGGGACAACTCTGTTGTTGCCGTGGGTTCTTTTACGTGCGCTGAATAATTTTTTGTAACACACAGGACCTCAGTTTATCGTCTCCCGAAAGACTAGCGCCCACACCACCACTCATGGTCTAATGGATAGGGGAAAGTTTCAGGCCCATCGGGGATTCGAACCACCGCATACTTCCAACCCAGACTTTTCACTTTCTAGACAGGCTCTAGTCACCAATCCATTGTTTGAAAATTCAGCAAACATAGATACATTGATAAAGTCAGGCATATTGTATATGATCAGTTTAAAAGTTTATTTTGTGTCCTTTTGATATTTATAAGGATTTTTTTTTATGTAGGTGAATATGTATTTGTGTATTTTGTTTTAAATGAAGTCAGAGCAAGCTATAAAACAAAACCTTCATGGTGGGCAAAAATAGCCCATACGCAAAATCTCACCATTTGGTGAACCACAGAGCTGTAGCCTAGGAACAAAAAGAACAACGAAAAAAGCATTCATTATTTATTTATTTTTATTTATTCTTTTATTTTGAGTATAGTGCTTTTTTAAGACCAGTCCCCATGTGTATGCAGTTTGGAAATTTTGTCATCCGTTCCCACAGCATACCGTGGCCTCCAAAAAGCGCAATGGATTTTAACATGTGTGCTAGATGTTCATGTAGGACATGTCTGTTTTGAGATTTTAAAAAAGAATCTTTCTCTTAGGTCTACAACAGTCCATATCTGTTAGAATATACTAGCAGACCTACCCACCTGCATGGCTTTTCCATATTTTTATGAAATTTTGACCCCAAACACAAAAATACTCATTTACTGATAAAAATACATGGTAAACTCAGGCATCTTTTAGGGTTATTTTTATAATGTGTGTAATTTTTCTTCTTTTCTTTTCTAGGTTTCATTTCCATTTTCAGCTTAGATATAGTAACAATTACCATCATCATCATCACCACTGCACAAAATCATTATTATTCCCCAAACTGAAACCATATAACAACATATCTTTAGTGAAAGGCATGTTTGGTCCTGAAAGATGACCCATGAATGATTGTATTTTCCAGAGTGACAGTGAGCTGTCCAGGCCGCCTTTACACAGTCACAATGGTGCTTGTGAAAATGGTAACAAAAAAATTTAAATTACAAAAGAGATCTAATGTCAATATTCATTTATTTTTAAGTCTATGAGTTCATTTCATCATAATACTATGTATATGCTTAAAAAAAGATATCAGAAGATCCCTGATAAGTAATTCAGCTATTTGAATTGTCGGTATTTTAACCCTCTTGTTGGAATCTACAGAGCTAAACTGCCTGTAGATTTTGAATTCTTTGCAGGTTTTCTACCCCCAACTGACTTACTTTACTCCTAAGACAATTGTGTGTGTGCATGACAAGCTATCAAGCTGAAATTTTGTCACAAGCTAGTTATTCTTTGTACTTGCATTTAGATGCAAGTCTATGTGTCTGGTCACCAGATGTCTTGTCATTGTCACCTTATTTGTCACCAATCACAGGTAATAATATGGTATATGCGATAAAACAGCAAATCCTGCATGGATTTGACAATAGTTCATGCATGTTAGTGGAATTGATACCCAGCTGATGTGTTTACCAATGGTTATGTGCAATAGTACTTCAAGGATGTGTCACACAATGTCCCCATAACACCTGTTGTTTAATGGTATGTCTCGAGGAGATAGAAGTTTTGTTCAACTCTTTTTTTCCTTTGAAAACAAGTCATATTCAATCAACATATGACCTTTATACT
The DNA here is from genome assembly GCA_028751875.1 of Rapana venosa. Classification (NCBI taxonomy): domain Eukaryota; kingdom Metazoa; phylum Mollusca; class Gastropoda; order Neogastropoda; family Muricidae; genus Rapana; species Rapana venosa. The sequence continues at coordinate 66,034,815 of CM054136.1, read as the reverse complement.
GCAGTTCATATCTGCATGTGCTACCACATGTTTGTTAAGTGTACAGAAGTGTATTATTGTACATGAGTGTCACACTGTCACCAGTGTCACCACACAGGTATGACAAGTTCAAAATAACACAGAACTTCTGTAATCCTACAAAATTTTAATGTTGGTAGTTTCTAAAGTAGTTGTAGTGATGGCACAGGCTCACATCACATCACAAAAAGCACAAATTATGGATGAGTGGGTGGTGTACCCATTGCTGTCACCTGTCGAACCTTGGCAGACCGGAGACCTTTTTTTTTCTTGCTATTTTCGTTATCAACATATCTGTTCGTTTTTGCCATTGCAGTTTCAAAGGATAAGCGTGGTAATAATGAGAAAACAGTCAAAAGGCATCATGTTTTCTGGTGTCTATGCCGCGGACCGGCCGGGAGGTCAAATTTCTCCACAGTCAGTGTGTGTAGCACGGGTCACAAATGTGTCGTGTAGCATGTTATTTTCTGGCTCACTCTTCTCCCTAACTGCAGCATTTCCTTCCTCCTCTTCCTCCTAAGCGTTTAATATCGGACTCACTTAACAATTCTCGTTTAAATGTTTCTACTTCCAAGACAATAACATTCAATTCATCGTCTCGCTAATCAGATGAATCGTCTGCTACTAAAGAATTCACCATTTTTTTCACCACGCTGCTACGATTGAAAAGCATTCTGGTCGCTGGCTGTTCTTTCTTCCATCCCTCCTTACTACACGCATGTTAGTGGTCTAAATTTATCAATGGCACCCTCTGACACCCCCTGCATCGCCCCACCAATTTTCAGACACATAGTGTGAAAACCACGAGGTCTGTGTGTGATGGAAAAGTACTGTTCTCGTGGGCAGCACTAACTGTCGGCTGCAGTCGTATTGGAATCTAGCAGTGGCCGCCGTTATTGTCGGCTGTGGCCTTAACGGGGTCAAGATGGTTAACTGATTTTTGGGTTTTTTTCAGTCTGATCGACTTAATTTTTTATGTCAACAGTTCTGTTCTTTGGCTCAGCCTTTTGAAATCCCCCCCCTTCCCCAAAGTTCTAGCTAGAAAGATGTCTCTGTTCTATCTGATCCTTGCTCTGCTCACACATGTATGCACAACATTTTCCCTTCTTATTGTTCACTGTGAATGGACTTGCTGCAATCTCTCTTTCTCCACAACCTTCAGCATTCTGTTAGGGGTCTTTTTTTTGTTGTTTGCCCCAGTCTGAAAGCTGCTTGAATCACTGTGATGTTGAATGGGGCTGCCCTGAGGCGGATGGCCATAAGCTGGCTGTTTACTGGGTAGTATCCTATTACCGAGTTCTTGATGTTCTTGTTGACAAGCATGCCTACGCCATTGATATGCTTGTCCTGCTCCCCGCTATAGTAGAGCATATGACCCTCGTCAGTATGGTGTTCACCGTGCTCTTTCCATCTGACCTCACAGAGACCTACCAGATGCCAGGTGTACCTGTCCAGCTCGTATATCAGTTCTTGGAGTTTGCCTGTTTGGGCCAGACTTCTGACGTTCCATGTTGCGATGGTGATGTAGTCCCTTCCTCTGATTTTAGTTTAGGGGTTCCACCAGTAGCACACTTGGCACCTCCGCCCTGGTGGCAGACGGACAACGGATCACGATGATGAAGTCGTAGAGGAATTCTACAACCAACTACAGGGCATCATCGATAAGATGAACAAGAAAGACATCTTGATCATCCAGGGAGACTGGAACGCCAAGGTGGGCGGAGACGCACTGAAAGACTGGAGCAAATTATGCGGTCCCTCCTGTAATGCGATCACCAATGAGCGAGGACTCCGACTACTGGAATTTGCCAGCTACAATGACACGACACGGTGCTCGCCAATACCCTTGGAGAACACAAGGCATCCCGACGCTGGACATGGCATGCACCCAATGGGATCCATCACAACCAGATTGACTACATCCTGGTGCAGAACCGGTTTCGATCTGGCATCAACAGAGCCAAGACGAGGACATTCCCAGGTGCAGACATGGGCAGCGATCATGACCTCGTGCTCCTGAACTTTAGAGTCCGATTGAAGAAGACCAATAAGACAAAGAACACCAGACTCAAGTTCAACCTGGACAAACTGAAGGACCCCACCATCGCCAAGTCCTTCCAAGCAACAATAGGTGGGAAATTCGCACCACTGCTGGCACTTAGAAGAAGATGCCGAAACGATGACCACCAGTTTTAACACAGTGATGACTGAGACAGCAAGCATACTTCTTGGCAAACATCGCCGAAAAACACAACCATGGGTCACAGATGAAATCTTGAACATGTGTGACAAAAGACGAGACCTGAAGAAGAGCAAGAACACTACAGGAGCAGTTGAGTACAGAGAAGTAAACAAGAAGATCAGGAGAGACATGAGGAAGACCAAGGAGGAATGGATAGAGAAACAATGTACAGAAATCGAAGAGAGCCTGACAAAGAATAATAGCAGAAGAGCATACCAGATTGTGAAAGAGCTCACCAAACAGAAACAGGCAAGAGTCAGTAACATCCAGGACAAAGAAGGGAATTGCCTAACAGAAAAGAAGGAAATCGTTGGCAGATGGACGGAATACTGTTCCAACTCTACAATCATCAGACGCTAGGCAACCCCAGCGTACTTGCAAGCCAAGCCTCATCGAATAAAGACAACTTCCCAATTCTACGCGAGGAAGTAGAAGTAGCAATTAGATCGCTGAAGAAAGGAAAATCAGCAGGAATCGACAACATCCCAGCAGAGCTGATCCAACACGGGGGAGAAGCAGTGACAGACATCCTTACAAGTATCTGCAACAAGATCTGGCAGACCGGAGAGTGGCCTACACCATGGACCCAATCACTCATCATCACTCTCCCCAAGAAAGGAAATCTCCAGCAGTGCCAAAACTACAGGACAATCAGCCTCATAAGTCATGCCAGTAAAGTCATGCTGAAAGTGATCCTGAACAGGCTGAAACCACAAGCACAAGAGATCATCGCCGAAGAGCAGGCCGGTTTCCGCCCAAATAGAAGCACCACAGAACAGATATTCAACCTGAGGGTTCTGTGTGAGAAATACAGCCAGCATCAACAAGACATCTTCCACGTCTTCATTGATTTTAAGAAGGCCTTCGATAGAGTATGGCATGACGCTCTGTGGGCCACCATGAACAAATTCAACATGGGCCAGAAGCTGATCCACACCATCAAGGAACTCTACTCAAAGGCCACCAGTGCAGTACTCGTACAGGGCACGGTAGGGGAATGGTTCCGTACCTCAGTTGGGGTCCGACAGGGATGTCTGCTGTCGCCGACACTATTTAACATTTTCCTCGAACGCATCATGACTGACGCCTTGGAAGACCACACAGGCACAGTCAGCATTGGAGGGCGAACAATCACCAACCTCAGGTTTGCCGATGACATTGACGGTCTGGCAGGAAATGAAGAGGAACTGGCCAACCTAGTGAAGCAACTGGACGAAATATCCTCACGATACAGCATGGAAATCAGCGCCGAGAAAACCAAGCTCATGTCAAACAGTGCCCAGCCAATCACCACCAAGATCACTCTCAGCGGAAAAGAACTGGAGACAGTTGACCATTTCAAGTACCTTGGAGCCATCATAAGTGAGGAGGGATCGAAGACCGAAATCCTAGCAAGAGCGGCACAAACAGCAGCAGCAATGGCAAGACTGAAGACCATATGGAGAGACAGAAACATCCCTCTCGGAACCAAGGTAAAGTTACTAAACGCACTAGTCACCTCAATCATGCTTTACGCATGTGAGGCATGGACACTGAACGCAGACCTACAAAGGAGGATCCAAGCAGTAGAAATGAGATGCCTCAGAAGGCTCCTTGGCATCTCATACAAGGACCATGTCACCAACAATGAAGTCCGCAGAATGATCACTCAACAGGTGCGGGACTATGAAGACCTACTGACCATGGCGAAAAAGAGGAAACTCAGATGGTATGGGCACGTAACACGCTCAGAAGGACTTGCAAAGACCATCCTGCAAGGAACAGTCCAGGGGAAGAGAAGACGGGGCAGACAGAGGAGAAAGTGGGCCGACGACATCCGTGATTGGACAGGGGAGGACTTCAGTGTCACCCAGACACTCGCCCACGACCGTGCTAAGTGGAGCCAGCTGGTCCACCGTTCGTCCACCATGCAGCGCCCCTACGACCCTTACGGGTTACGGGACCAGTGAACAGTGAAGTGAACAGTGAAAGCTGCATCTGCTTGCCATCATCTTCTTACTAATCTGGTGGTTCTTGTTTTTGTGTATGGATTTTCAATTTTCTTTTTCATTTTATCTCCACTTTTCCCTTTTCTGTCATCTTTTTGTATAACATCTGGTTGCAACCAGTTTATATGTGGGTTTTTTTTGTTGTTACTTCAGCACATGGATTTAAATGGAGAACAGGCAATGGCAATATCTTTGCTAATTGAAAAAGGAGAAGCAAGTGTTTGGTCTCTGGCTCTTGCCAGTTGGCAGACAAACATCATGCTAGCTGCCCCACATGGAAACCGACAGCCACACAAGGACTCAAATTTATTCCTGTTGTAGAACCTTTGGAAGGCAGATACAGATATTCTTGAAAATTATAAACAGATAAGGAGGGTCTTAGAGAAAGGGGCATAAATAAGGAGGAAGCTCAAAACAGAGAGAGATGGAGAAGGCTCTTCAATGTCAAACCTCCCCTGGGAGAAACATGACAAAAAAGGAAGAAGAAGAAGATAAGGAGGGTCATGTGGTGTTGGGCACCAACCCCCATGCCATGGATGGTAGAGCCCACCACAGTTGATTGGCTCAATTTTGGCCCCTTGTCCTGCCTCACAGCTGCACTGTTACTGCATGCCAGTCTGAACAATGATGAAACAGCTTGGAGGCCCATCCCTCAGAAACTTCTTCTTCAGGCATGGTACATCTCCGCGAATTCACGGAAATCCGCAAAAGGAAAAATTTATTTTTAAAAAAAAAGGAAAGGAGAAAAATATTAAACCTAGGAAAACTGGTTAGGCCTAAAGGATGTAACTCTTCTATGCGGATTACTTCCCTTCTCTTCTTGACATCACAAGTCATCACTAGGTAGCAAGTGGCCTGTCTCTGTTGAAAGAAGCAGGCCAGGTGTATCAACAGTAGGTATCCGGTGTCATGAAAGGGGTGGACTAGAGGGGTGAAAGGGGATGGTAGGAAGGGGGAGAGTTGGTGGTGGTGGGGGGCTTTCACTGACTGTTCCACTTCAGCTGAGGACACGGTCAGAGAGCAGCACTGTTTACAAAACAATCATTAGGCCTACCAGGAGATAGTCTGTCTGTCTGTCTGTCTGTCTGTCTGTCTGTCTCTGTCGTCTTCTCTCTCTCTCTCTCTCTCCTCTCTCTCTCTCTCTCTCTCTCTCTCTCTCTCTCTCTCTCTCTCTCTCTCTCTCTCTCTCTCTCTCTCTCTGCGGATTACTGTTAGATGAAAAGGGCAAGTTAAAAGAAAGTTATACGAGAACGGTTTTGGTTATGTGTGGCTCAATCAGGGCGTTGAAAATCACTCTTTGTTCTTACGACTTTTTCGTGATAGACTAATTGAATGTCAGTGGCAGGACTGGCATTCACACATTGAAAATAGTAGCAGATATGAAATGTATAGTCTGATTAATCCATCACATTGTATCTCTTTCTATTTAACATTGAAAATGGATAGGCATTTGAAAAGAATATTAACAAAATTTAGATTTGGTATCTCAGAATTGAACACGCATCATTTCTATTATAGACATGTAAACGAGAGAGCTTTGATTTGTTCTCTTTGTGAAAGTTCTTCTGAAGACGAAGTACATTTTCTATTCACTTGTTCACAACTTACGGAATTAAGAGAGCAGTTTATACCTCGAAAGTTCTTACGTCAACCATGTCTCCAGAGGTTAATCATGCTCATTACATCTGGAAATGAAGTTACTACAAAACAGTTAGCTCTTTTTCTATATAAAACATTTAGACTACGGGACACCCATATTAACTCTTGATAAATTATGGTGTTTTGCAAATGTTTTCTGAATTGATTGTTTATTTAAGTATTACTTGTATGATAGTGTGTGCTTTGTGTTTTTCCCCTTCAAATGTGGCCAAGGCCTTTTGAATAAACCATTTGCATTCGCATTCTCTCTTTCTCTCTCTCTCTCCCCTCTCTTTCTCTCTCCCACCCTCTCTCTCTCTCTCTCACTCTCTCTCTCTCACACACACACACTCTCTCCTCTCTTTTTCTGTCTCTCTCGGACACAATACACACACAAACACACTGCTTTTTGGGGGTATTATTCCATGTGTTTCCCCTTCATTACAACCCCTCCCCCCCCTCTCTCCCTCTCTCTCTCCTTTCTCTTTCTGTAGAGATTATTCATTTTTATTTCTGAAAATATGTTTTGTGCCCAGTCCCCTTCCCATTGTCCCCTTGTGCATGGGCTTTAACAGCTTATCACAATAAAATATTGTCAGTGTCTTTCTTTCTCTTTCTTCCTCTATCTCTGTTAGTGTAGATTTGTCTAGATATGCCCTTATTTTTGCTATGTAATTACTTGGGTATAAAACCTCGTTTGGGTTGAAGAAATGATTGATAAAGGAGAGCTTATTTTAAAGCAGAAATTGCTTACTATGAAGAACTGAAATTAATTCAAGGAGAGGCTTTTTTTCAGCCTAGAATTACTGAAAAACTTTCAGCTTCAGGGGGCAACGCCCCCTAACCCCCACAAGGGGCTCTGCCCCTTGACCTCGCCAAGGGACAAATGCCCCCTGGACCCCCAAACTGTTTCAGGGAAAAATGCTTTTCCTTCAGTACCATGCCTTTTCTTATGAAAGGTTGTTTTTATGGTTTAACACTATCCCTGCGTTAAGGGAGAGAACCCCTCTTTCCCAGTACATGTGCACTGTGCACATTTTGTATGCTACTGTAACCCAGTAGTGGGTGATACAGAGGGAAGGGTTAGTAGGTGGTTGGTTACCCTAAGCGGGTTACTGGGTATGGAAAAGGTTAACCAACCAACAGACTTCCTCTCTCTGATACACACATTGCTGGGATGTATCCTTGGTTCTTGTATCTTTCAGAAAGTCTCCCTTTGAACCTGTGACAAAGGTGATCTTTCATTACAGGACATTCAGTACAGGTTTCCTCCTTGCCCAGGCTTCTGGTGCAAGAATGAGTCAGGTTCACACCCTAAGTGTCTTCCATGGTGCTGTTGCATTCTTCTGTCCCTTTGCTGGGCACTGCACAATTATTTATTTACTTCCTGCAGGGCAGGAACATGGAAGATGGATGGCCTTTGAGTGGGTGTGTCTATTCAACATGCAGTAACTTTCACTGTTTGTATAATTTCTGTGGACAGGAGCGAATGGGGATGTTCACATTGTGGGTGTTCATCCAGGCCCTTGTCACCTGTCTTCTTCTTCACACCTCTCCTCCTCCATCAGACAGGGGCCAGGAAGACGCACTACTGTGCAGCAGGTAACTGACACAGGAATGGGACCAGTCTAAGCAGCAATTTGCCTTGACTGAGGCTAGATAGGTGGCCACCAAAAGATGAAATCCATTTAGAACTTACAAACTTGACAGTTTAATGTTGTGTTCATCAACACTGAATGTTTTCTTTGTTTTTCATTTTCATACCACTTTCAGTTACGGCAGATTTTTCTGCATGAAATTTGGGCTGTGCCACCCATTATTTATTTATTTATTTTTTTCTGTCTTCAGCTGTATTTGTTTACCTGTCAGAGTGGCTTTTTTTCTACAGAATTTTGCCAGGGACAACTCTGTTGTTGCTGTGGATTCTTTTACGTGTGCTGAATAATTTTGTGTAACACACGGGACCTCAGTTTATCGTCTCATCTGAAAGACTAGCACCCAGACCACCAGTCATGGTCTAATGGATGGGAAAACAGTTTTGGGCCCAAACAGGGATCAAACCACCACACACTTCTGACCTGGACTTTTTGCTTCTAGGCGGGTGTGTTAACTCTAGACCACTGATCCACTAATTCAGGACTTAGTCTTCAAGATGTTGATACTTTTAATAAAAAATACTCTGTGGTTCTGATCTCATTGATGAGAATCTTATTTTAAAAGTGAAAAGATCCTTGCTACTTCAAATTTCATGCGGTAGAACATTTACTGCATATTTTCATTAATACTTATGATAAGTTTGGACAAGACCGATAGGTACATAGTTTGTGAAATAAGTTTGTTAGCTTTGATTATCTTCAAAATAAGTGTTATTGATGTATTATTGGAAAATATATCTGGAGATGACTGTCAGTTTATTGCTGCAATTGATGAATTAATTAGAAGTCATATAGAATAATACTAATCTACATGACAATTGAATAAAAATGTTTTATTTACTCTTTATGCAGTAGTGTGTGTGTGAATGTGTGTGTGTGTGTCTATGTGTGTGTAATCTGCACATGTAATTATGGACAGTGGAGAATAAGGTGCTAGAGCTGGAAGTTGCTGACATAGGAACTAACAACTGCATGCAAATGGTAACAAGTGTCATCAAATCCAGTGTTTGCTTTCAGTGTTTCCAACTTAAGGAGAAGGAAGATTACCGGAAACTTCTGCAGCAGTACACAAGCATTGCCCTAGGCTGTGATGCTGCTCACAGCTCTTCCATTCATAACCGTCATACCCACAGGTAAGAAAGTAAAATAAATGTTCTTTTTCTCTCTGTCTGTCTCTGTCTCCCCCCCCCCTCTCCTCCTCATCTCCCTCTTTCTGTCTCTGTCTCTCTCTGTGTAAGTTGCTGTGGTTGCTGGATATGCCGTTCTCTTGATCATCATATATTCATTGACTTCATGTTCTGTTTTCATGTTTTATTGTCTTACTGTTTTGTTTATTTGGATGAATTATGTGGTGTGCATCAGCCAAGAGTGCTGGCTTGGATGGAAATTGTAACAATCTCTTTTTTGCATTTTAGTTCAATCACTTGCCTCTTTGCCCTTCTCACTGTATGTATTGTGGCCAAAGGCCAATATACATCAAATCTGTTCAGAGTTTTGTCTGTCTCTGTCTGTCTGTCTCACTCACTCACTCACTCACTCACTCACTTACTCACTCACTCACCCTGGGGGACATATTTTGACTTCATAGCAAATTATTTCATTGTACAGGTTGCATGCTGGGTATGTATCAGATCTATATATTTCTCTTTCGACTTTAATTTTTCATTCTGTTGAGGAGGAGGATCAGAAGAATTTTGCTTGTGTGGCTTATCAAGGTGATTGGTTTTTTAATTGTCACAGTCTTGTGTCCCCACCCTTGTGGAGCATGATGAATTCTTGTTGCTGTGGAAGCGTCTGGGCCATTGGCGGGTCTCCCAATTTATTAAAATGACTTATTTGCTTACCTCCCTAATATTGCTTATCTGGCCACATGGTAGTGACCAGTGAGGAAGACCATTTATTATGAATCAAGAGGTGTTCTTCGTTGAACGCTCAGACAGCAACTATTGTCGCCTGTCATATGAGCAAAAATGCCCTGTGTTGCCGTTAAGCACCTGACAAGTCAGACCCAGCACATATGACTTTTGTATATCCATCAAGAGGTGTTGAAATCATTGAAGGTCAGTTAATTTTAATCAACTTCACCGCAAGGTTTGGAAGAGAGAATTGTTGTGAACTATTTGTGAACTATGAGCGCTTTGATTTGTTGCTTTACAAGATTCAGCGCTATTTAAATTCCATACATTATTATTATTATTATTATCATTATTATTATTATTATTAACTATTTGCTTAGATTATGAACACTGACAGATGTTGAAAACATGTGTACAGGATTAACTTTTAACAGTTCACATCCTATCCAATCAAAATATATATTTCGATGCTGGGGTGTGGACATTTCCAATGACGTAGCTTTAGTAAAATTAATAAACGAACATGTTTAACCTACTGAATTGTGTTTTTTATTGATAAAAGTTATATTCTATCCCATAAATTTTTTAAATTATGATTTTTGTTATCGTTGTGGCGGATATTTATGACCTATTTTTCTGCATCTTTTATTTTAGGGGGCCCTTAGGCCCCTTATTGAAAATAAGTGAAATCCTAGAATCAACACTGGTGTGTGTTTGTGCGTGTGTGTGTGGTTTTTTTTTTCTTTTTCTTTTATTCTTTTATTTCGAGGAAAATGGAATAAGCATTCATGTGGTTTTTCATCCAGTCCCCGTGTGTATGCAGTTTTTGTAAATTTTGCCATCCATTCCCACTGGCACACAATGGCCTACTCTTCCGAAAAGTGGAAAGGGTTTTAATATGTGCGCAAGATGTTCTGGGTGCATTTGCACACAGGACCTCGGTTTATAGTCTCATCTGAAAGACTTTTGGGGAGAGTGGAGTCTGCACTGATGTTAACTCAATGGAGTCGCAGTGAAATGGATCCTACCATTTTGTGGTGATGCATGATTTTGGCTGTATTTGAAAAATTCAGCAGATTTACCCAACATAATAAAGACATGCAAATTATACATCATTGAAAAGTTTATCATGTTTACTTTTGAGATTATTACACAGTTTTTCAATAGATGACTAATTATTTTTTACAAATTTTCAAAATATGTCACTGAATGCTGAAAAATAAAAAGTTTTGAAAATTAGGGCTGCTTATCTTACATGGCTTGAACTGTCCATCAACTAGTCCCCTTGAAACAATGTGATGATTTTTCACAAAAGTAAAATTCCCTGAAGCTGGCTGAATCCATCTGATGTCACTTTTTGCATAAAACATTTTTTAAAATTTTTAATCTTAACACTGGAGAGCCTGAAATCCCAAAGATTACTCTTGTCGACACGTCAAAGAAGATTAGCCAACACATGCAAACTAGGCAAGCTACTGTGTTTAGAAAAATGATTGCCCTACAGGCCAGAGTAATTTCCCTTCTGTTAAAAATCGTTTAGTGTATTTAAAAAAATTCATAATTCTGCCAAATCTTAAGCTTCGGCACATCACAGTGAAGGAGAGGAGTGCCGAATCTTAAGATTCGGCACATCCTCATTGAGTTAACTCCTGAGGAAAAAATACTCTTGCAATGATAATCAAACCTGGTTCAGCAGATCATGAATACATCACTCTAACCACCAGGCTATCCCGTCCTCCTTGTGTGTGTGTTTGTGCATGGGTGCATGCGTGCGTGAGTACGTGCGTGCACATGCGCATGTGCATGTGTGTGCGCGCGCATATGTGTGTGTGTGTAGTGTTGTTTTGTTGCTTCGATTTTATGTCTGTTCACGTAAAGTAATATAAGTGTATTTTTGTGTGTGTTTATGTGTGTGTGTGTATTTGTATACCATTTAAGTCATGACAGATTTCTCTATAAGATTCGGGCTGCTGTCTCAGGGGAGAGCGCATTATCACACGAGCAACACCACACTTTTTTTTTCTTTTCCTGTCTGCAGGTGTATTTGTTTCCCTATCAGAGTGGCTTTTTTTTCTACAGAATCGTGCCATGAACAACTTTCCGCTAAATGCATGTAGCACATGGGACCTCGGTTTATTGTCTAACCCTAAAAACTAGCATTCAGACCACCACCCATGATCAAGTGGATGGAGGAAAAGTTTTGGGCCCAGTGTGTGTGTTTGTGTGTGTGTGTTAGTTAGTATGTGTTAGTATGTTGTATGTATGTGCGTTTGTTAGTGTCTTATGTTTATGTGTATGTTTTTGCAAGTTCCTTGAGAAGCCTATGCAGGTGATGGACAGCTTGGATGTTTGGTATGACCTTGCTGCTTATGAGAAGGATTGACCAATTGGATGGTTTACAAGGTCTTTTTCCAGGAACCCTTGGTCTTATCCGTCCTACACATGCGTTTTCACCAATGGATCCAAATTCCAGGAGGGGGTGGCCTGCACTGCCTATTGTCCCACCATCATGGAGTCCGCACTTTCTGAGCACATGCCTTCAGACAGCTTGGTGTACACTGTTGAACTAAGCGCTCTTGTTTATGTCCCTAAAACTGATCCAGCAGTCTGGAGAGAAAGGTTTATTTGTCTGTGTGGATTCGTTCTCAGCTCTGGAGTCCATTGTTTGTAGGAATATAAATCATCCCAAGCATCTAAACTCCTACAATCTGTATACTTGCTTCAGACAGGACAAGTGTAATGTTGTTTTTGTGTGGATCCCGGGTCACATGGGCAATGAAACAGTTGACCGACTCACCAAGAGTACAATGAAGATCTCAAAGTCTACTGTACCATACACAGATTTAAATCCTAAAGGTGAAGGTTACCCACAGTCCCTTTTGCAAGAAAAATGAACACTCAAGACCGACAAAAAACTTCAGATTCACACTAACCTGAAGGAAGTCTTTCCTTTTTGTACCAAAACCAGAAGGGAAGGAACTGTGCTCATCAGGATACACATGTGTCACCTCTCATTACTCATGTTCGTTTGCTCAAAGGCGAGGGAACCCCGTGGTGTGCGACTTATAATGTGCAAATAGCTATCATGCATCTGCTTCTGGATTGTTGAGATGTCCAGGATCTTCTTCCTTTTTTGTCATGTTTCTCCCAGGGGAGGTTTGACATTGATGAGCTTTCTCCATCTCTCTCTGTTTTGAGCTTCCTCCTTATTTATGCCCCTTTCTCTAAGATCAACTGCAATACAGGCAGCCCAGGTCTTGCTAGGTCTTCCCTTTGGTCTCTTTCCATCCACTACAAAGTTCATTGTTCTTTTTATGATGTGGTGGTCTGCTTTCCGTTGAACGTGCCCAAACCAGCGCAGTCTATTGGTACTAGCTACAGACTTCAGATCATCAACTTTGCACATTCTCCATAGTTCTTCATTCGTGATCCTGTCTTCCCATTTGATCTTTGTCATGTAGCGTAGCATTCAGTTTTCACAGCTCTTCAACAAACGTTCGACGTTTTTTGTGAAAACCCACGTCTCCGAGCCATACAGGAGAACAGGTCACGGCAGTCGTTTTCCCCCATTTCCTGCTGCACTTAGACGCTGGAACTTGACCCCTGATGTGCTTATTTTAGCTCTGGCACCGACCAGATGCCCTGGTCTAGTTTGGCGCCATCAAGATAGCACGGCGTTCTTTCCACTGTTTCAGCATGGGAAAGTGGCCACACGGATTTTAATTTCCAACTTTTAAGTGCTTTTTGATACGTTTGTCATTTTCTTCAGCGCTACATTCAGGTGTATTCAGTGCAGTGTTCTCTTGTTGTTGTGGAGACGTGAAGTTGAACAAGTATAACACTTTTGTGTTGGCGTTATAAACCAAAATAACAGATAGATTGGATGTTCTCACCAGATAGCTCTTCTTTGTTTAGTATTGAGAGTGATAATTTCTGTGCTAGTGACGTAAATTGATCGCAATTTTCCTCCTGAAACCATTTAAGTTTCACTTTGGCAAAGTCAGGTATGTAATGTTAATGTTTGATTTTTTAAGCTGAATCAACTTTTGTTGTATTTAGGATACGTGTTCATCAGTTTTGAAGGGCTCAAATTTGGGCAAAATCTTGTCTGTTTGCTGTCTCAATCTAGCCTAGGCTTAGTGCCTGTGTGTGTTAAGAGGATAGGCAGGCCGCACGCACGCATGCAGCGGGCTTGTCTTAGGTAATGTAAGCTTTGCTATCCTTTCCAGCCTAAACTAATTTCTGATTGTGTGTGTGTGTGTGTGGAACTGTGTACGTGTGTGTGTGTGTGCCTTGTGTGTGTGTTCGTGCGCGCGCGTGCTTGATAGTAGTGTGTAATCGAGATTTTATTCTGTTCTTGGTGTGGATTTTCTTTTTCATATCTATCTATCTATATCTGTGTGTGTGTGTGTGTGTGTATGTTCACAGGGACAGTTTGTAAGACTAGGTTTAGACTAAAATCTTCATCTTTGTGTATCAAAGATTCTCTCTCTCTCTCTCTCTCTCTCTCTCTCTCTCTCTCTCTCTCTCTCTCTCTCTCTCTCTCTCTCTCTCTCTCTCTCTCTCTCTCTCTCTTACACACACACACACACACACACACACACACACACATACTAAACTGCGTACGTTCATTGTTAAAACTGAGGTGTTTTTTTTTAACTAGCGTAACGCTCGCTACCTATACGGTATACCCATTCCTCTCCTGTAGGCCTAGCCTAGCCCAGATCTGCCGCGCGAGCATGTGTAAGTGCTACTAGGCTTGAGATGCTGTGAGGACGGGGAAGGGGAGGGGTGAAGAAATGGGAGGGGTGTGGGGGTAAAAAGGTCAGGGTGCGCTAATTTTAGCACTCTGCCTGAACCTTTGACTGAGCGCTGCTGTATAGGCGCGCTGTGAGGTCTGATGCAGGCCTTATTAATCAGGCAGCGTCTCTCCAGTGGGATTTTCTAATTTCCGAGCAGACTTGCCAATTCTTTCCATTTCTTCCAAGCACTCGCAATCCTGGTTCTGACAGCTAACTCAGATTTTGCTTCGCAGCTCATCATCTCTCCCAGGTAGCAGAATTCGTCTACCACTTCTATCTTCCCTTGTTCAAATTCTAGCTACTCCTTTCCTGCATTGGTATTGTCTTCACTCTTCTTATTCATACAACTGGGGCAGACAAATACTCCGTCCTCCTTCTTCAGACTTTTTAGCTTTGAGCATCTTTTGTGACACCAATATTGACATTTGGAGCATTTGATCGAATTGTTCCCTACACCTTTGTGGCAGATACCACACGGGTATTTGCCTTGCTCTCTATGTGTTCTGTGGTCTTTTCCAACTGGCATTGCTTTGGTCTTGTCAACATTTACCTTCATTCCTCTGCGTTCTAATCTCTGTTTCCAATTGCCAAATCTTTGAGTAGCGTCATCACTGTTCTCAGCTACCAGTACTAAGTCATCAGCATACAGCAGTTCCCAGATCTCTTCTAGCCTCTCCACTTCCTTGGATATTTCATTCATCACGAGGATAAAGAGCAGAGGGCTCAATGCGGATCCTTGGTGCACTCCTACTTTTATCTCAAAGCTTTCTGACATCCCAATTATAGTTTTCACTTTTGATCTGGAGTTCTTGTACAAAGTCATAACCATTGAGATGATGTGCTCCGGTACACCTTATTTCCTCAAGGCCCATTGGATTGTCTTTCTGGGTACTCTATCAAAAGCTTTTTCCAGGTCGATAAAGATGTGCGTCAAGCTCTTTTTCTTCTTCATATACTTTTCCTGCAGTTGTTTCACAATATATATTGCATCTATGGTTGATTTGCCAGCCTGGATTCCAAACTGTTTTTCATCAATATTGCACAGCTCTTCAGTCTTCTTTCCAATACTTTTTCCCAGATCTTCATGCCATGTTCCAGAAGCCTGATTCCTTTGTATTTTCCACATACTAGTGCATCTCCTTTACCCTTGAAAATGGGAACAGTAATACTGTCTTCCCATTCTTCGGGCATTTGTTCTGTCTGCTGTATCTTCTGACATTTTCGTAAGTTGTTTTACTCCTTCCTCTCCTGCTGCTTGTATCATTTCTGTCACCACTCCTGATGGCCCCGTGGCTTTTCTCTTTTTCATAGTTCGAATTGCTCTTCTGATTTCATCTTCAGTCACTTCTTGTACAGGTCCTTCAACTTTCTCCACTTCCTCGATTGCATGAGGATTCTCAATATTTAGCAGATCATGAAAGTAATCCTTCCATCTCTGAAGAATATTTTGCTTCTCAGTCATGATATTTCCAGACTCATTTTTTACAAATTTTGCTACATTGATGTCTTTCCATTCTTTCCTCATCTGCCATGCAATTCGAAACATCTTATGCTGACCTTCAGTTGTATCAAGTCCAACACACCATTCGTTCCATGCTTTTTCTTTAGCTTGGGCTACAGCTTTTGTGGCTTCTTTTGATTTCCTCCTGTATATCTCTCTGTCCTCAAACATCTTTGTTTGCTGCCACTTCCTAAATGGTTTCTTCTTCTCTTGGATTGCTACTTTCACTGCATCGCACCACCACCATGTTTCTCTCTGTCGATGTCTTCTTCCTTTGGTCTCTCCACACGTTTCTTTTGCTGCTTCCATGAGGATTTCTTTCAATTGGTTCCAGTCATGGTCTTATCCAGCCGCTTTTTCTCTCACTTTTTGCTCATATTCCAAGGCTATGTTCTTGTCTTTGAGCCGCCAAATTTTCAGTTTCTTCTCGATCACTTTCTTCCTTGGTCTTATCAAATCTTTTATTTGAAAATCTGTGCACAACAATCTGTGCTGTGAGAGGCATTCTTCCCCTGGAATAACTGTAGTTTGTTGCCATTGCAGCATCTCCCTTGAAGAGAATGATGTCCAGGATATTGGGCACAAATAGACTCCCC
Organism: Rapana venosa; assembly: GCA_028751875.1. Lineage (NCBI taxonomy): Eukaryota > Metazoa > Mollusca > Gastropoda > Neogastropoda > Muricidae > Rapana > Rapana venosa. The sequence continues at coordinate 66,018,519 of CM054136.1, read as the reverse complement.
AAAGATCCTTTTTGTGATGTTCCAGTGGTCAACATTTTTGACTGCCTGAGAGAATTTGACATTTTCTAGTTGATGTGAGTGAAGATGTCATAATTGGTTACAAAAAACAAGGCCAGTTTCAGTGAATCTGGCTTTGGTTTTATCTCATTTTATTTGATTTATGTGGTTCTCCCACAATGTGGTGACTGTCCTGGTTTGACCCTTATGGTTGGCTAGGGTGTTGATACAAAGAATGACAGTAGAGTTGGTTTTGAACCCTGTTTTGATCTGTATATAGTTGCACGGTTTCAGAATGGGTTTTGGAAATTTGATGAGGTGACAGCCTCAATATGGCCGTTGTGGTCAATGGGGCTGTAAACAACAAGATTGGATTGGATTGGAGCTGATATAATTTTATCCCTTCCCTCTTCCCATTCCCACCATTTTTTTTATAGTTTGCTTCTCCCCAGTGCTGTGATTATACCTGTGAGTCAAGAGACTGTAATTATGGGCCCTATGAGTAGTCCTACCTAATACATTCATTCTTTTATTCCTTCCTCCTAACAGAGTGGGTAAACGTAACCACAGCCTGGTGTCTGGCAAAGACAGTGTGGGTATATCAGGGCCACGGGGAAGGATGCAGCAGTCTCATAACCCACTCCCCACACGTGCACTGTCCAGACCACACCAAGGCAGATCATATCACGATAAAGGTACAACTTTTTTCTGCTTGTCTGCTGGTTTTCCTGTGTGTTCTGGTGACCATTTGCCAGATTTTTTTAATTATTTGATATATTTTTTATTTGGTTCACTATGTGTGAGTGTGTGTGTGTGTCTGTGTGTGTGTGTGTGTGAGAGAGAGAGAGATGACAATAACAATAACAATATTTATTCAAGAAAGGCAATGGCCCCATTTGAAAGGGTATCAACATATTCAAATTCGCTATAACATTCATTGACATAAATTGATTTGAGACAAGGTTTCCATGTCACGCAATGTCTTAATGTTTAAACAGGTAGGCTCACTGGCTCGCTCTGTTTCGTTTTACAATCACATGGCATGGTGTGCACACTTAGCTGTCCTGGCATGTTCAGCTTGCTCTCTCTCTCTCTCTCTCTCCTCTCTCTCTCTCCTCTCTTCTCTCTCTCTCTCTCTCTCTCTCTTTCTCTCTCTCTTCTCTCTTCTCTCTTTTCTCTCTCTCCTCTCTCTCTCTCTCTCTCACACACACACACGCACGCACGCACGCACGCGCACCACACACACCCCACACACACACTTGAATGCATGTACGCACCATGCATGCGTGAGATCACACACGCACACACACACACCCAACTACACACACACATCTTAGGGGAGTCTATTTGTGTCCAATATCCTGGACATCTCAACAATCCAGATAGCCTAGTGGTCAGAACATTGCATTCGCAATCTGATGACCCGGGTTCGATTCCCGTTCAAGGGGATATTTTCCCCTGGAGTTAACATCAGTGCAGACTCCACTCTCCCGAAAAGTCCTTTGGATGAGACTGTAAGTCAAGGCCCCATGTGCGAACGCACGCTGAACATCTTGTGCACACGTTAAATCCTGTTCTGCTTTTTGTAAGAGTAGGCCATTGTGTGCCGGTGGGAACAGATGACAAAATTTACAAAACCGCATACACATGGGGACTGGATGTAAAAAAGCACATAAGTGCTTATTCTATTATCCTCGATATAAAAGAATAAAATAAATAAACACACACACATAATGACTTACACACACGTACACACTCACACACACACACACACACACATGCGAAATCCACCTTAGATCTGAGAAGGATTTCGGTAAAAGGGCTGAAAAGATCCAGTCCTTAAAATCTCTCAATTCATTTGCTTCCGACATTTTTAGTCTTTCTAAAATACATGTAAAAAGCATTGCTTTTCAACCATCATTTGCGCCAATTCCTAGATGGGAATTAAAGAAACCTACATTTGACATAAGTATCACAAAAACAATTCATCTCATATTTTAAAGAGCTTGGTATACTATCCCATAGATAATCACTATAAAAATTATATACATATTTATATGTACGGTTCTGTACCTGAAGACGGTTGGGCAGGATCTGCTTTTGTAATCCCTGCATTAAAATGTGTGAAACAATATCATTTAGGCAGTTATTTATCTATTTTTACTGCTGAACTTGTAGCCATACTTATGGCTTTAAATTATATTTCCACTATGCCCATGAATGCTGGTCTCATCTTAATCTGTGTAGATTCTAAATCGGTGTCATCATGTGCGTAGATCTACTGACTAGAAAACAAGAAGTGAAATGACAACAGAAATAAACTACCTCATACATCTGTTATCAGTTAAATATGTGGCTGTAACATTCTTGTGGGTTCCTTCACACTGGGATTATTCCCAATGAAAGAGTGGATCAAGCTGCTAGAAAAGCAGCTCACAATTCTGAGGGTACAGAAACTCTCTCTATTCCTTTAGATCTACAGTTAAGAAAAATAAAGAACTTAAAAAATTTACATGCTAGGAAACTATTCTTTAATGCATATACAATCTCACATTGATTATGCATCCACACTCTGGGATCTAGCAAGTAAAAACATACTTAAACTGTTGCTTAGTGTTCATAAAAGAGTCATTAAAATCATCATTGATAAGTCATCTACTCTAACAGACTTTGACTACAAACAAGCAAATATTCTTCCCCTCCCAGTCAAATTTTTATGCAATAAAGGTATTCTCATGTATGGGGCAAATATATACACATTCAAACTTTTTCTGGATAGGATCCAATGTATGCTGAATCTTCTCCAGGCTATGTTCCATAGAAACATTGTCCCTTGTCATGGACCTTGTAGTCAGCCTCATGATGAACCCCCTATGAGTTCCTAGTGCAGCATTGTTCATATTTACAGATATATGATAGAGCCATGGCCTGGCTACAGCCAAAGCCTAGCCCCTGATGAGGCATAGCAGCTGAGGGCGTGGCTTAATGAATTAGCGCTGGCATGTTCATTCTGTCTTTCAGTTTTTTGTTTACAATATTTACTCTCATGTGGAATAAGTAAAAGGAGACTTTTGCCTCATGACACCATGAAAGGGGTGGGTTATAAAATTAGCCAGCGAGTGTGACGATCTCTAAATCGTTGCATTTTAAAACTTTAAAAATTTATTTATTTTATTCTCAATTTCGAGGATAAAGGATTAAGCACTCATGTGCTTTTTTACATCCAGTCCCTATGTGTATGCAGTTTTGTCAATTTTGTCATCCATTCCCATGGGCACACAATGGCCTACTCTTCTGAAAAGCGGAACAGGTTTTAATGCATGCACAAGATTTCTGTGTGCATTCGCACTGGGACCTCGCGTTCTTTGGCCCCATTCACTCATATTTCACACACACCCATGTCAGCTCTGCTCTGTTAGGTATGAAATCAGTCAAAACAAACAAAATAAGTGACAACTGCAAAGTTGAGACATTACTTGACCAAATACAACCATAATCCCAAAAGTAACTTTTGAAAGATTTTTGGTGAAAATCTATGCCGCAGTCCCCCTTAACCCTCTTGTTATTGGATTCTACAGAGCTAAACTGCCTGTAGATTTTGAATTCTTTGATGGTTTTCTACCCCCAACTGACTTACTTTACTTCTAAGACAATTGTCTATGTGCATGACAAGCTATCAAGCTGAAATTTTGTCACAAACTAGGTATGTCTTTGTACTTGCATTTAGGCGCAAGTTTATGTGTCTGGTTACCAGATGTCTTGTTATTGTCACCTTATTTGTCACCAATCACAGGTAAAAGTATATGATAAAACAGCAAATCCTGCATGGATTTGACAATAGTTCATGCATGTTAGTGTCAAATAAGGAACTGATACCCAGCTGATGTGTTTACCAATAGTTATATGCAATAGTACTTCAAGGATGTGTCACACAATGTCCCCATAGCACCTGTTGTTTTATGGTATGTCTCGAGGAGACAGAAGTTTTGTTTAACTATTTTTTCTTTTGAAAACAAGTCATATTCTATCAACATGTGACCTTTATACTGCAGTTCATATCTGCGTGTTCTACCACATGTTTGTTAAGTGTACAGAAGTGTATTATTTTACATGACTGTCACACTGTCACCTGTGTCACTGCACAGGTGTGACAAATTCGAAACAACAGAACTTCTGTAACCCTACAAAATTTTAATGTTGGTAGTCCCTAAAGTAGTCGTAGTGGTGGCACAGGGTCATATCACATCACAAAAAGCACAAATTATGGATGTGTGGGGGGTGTACCCATTGCTGTCACCTGTCGAACCTTGGCAGACCGGAGACATCTTTTATTTTTCTTCTTGCTGTTTTCGTTATCGGCATATCTGTTTCTGCCATTGCATTTTCAAAGCAAAAGTATTGTAATAATGATAATGATAATAGTCAAAAGGCGTCACTTTTTTAGGTGTCTATGTGCATATATGCGAATGGTAAAGGGTTAAAGTATAGTGTGGAGATATTCTCATCAGTTATCAGCTCCATCAGAAAGTATTCTAAGTCAGCTAGAGTAAGGAAGTAAAACTAGAAAAAAAAATCTCAAAGCAATGTATTATTGAATGCATTTAACAAAGCTTTGTCAATCTCTTTCATTTTCTTTTTCAGCTGGCTTAACCCTTTACCATTTGCATATCTTACAGAGAAACTCTGTAGTATTCGAACACTCACGCGGTTTTTTAAGAAAATAAGGTACCTCAAATACACAAAGTGCTGTACAGTTACTATTGTTCGCAGAGCATTCATATTTGGCCAAAGTATTCATATGATGTCATACTTTGTTCTGCACCCCAAGGTGTGTGTCCTACCTACATGTGTCGTGCTGCTGTCCTCTCTTTGTCACCAAATAAAGGTTTGCAGTGACATCATGCTGTTAGTCTACAACTACCCTCTAACATGCGCAATATACGAATGTGATTAAAAAAATAATAAGTGTGGTCCTGCCTGAATGTGTCCTCCATTGCATCCACTGTCATGGTAATTCATTCGAACATTCACACTTGTCACAAAATTACTGTCACCAAGTCTACATTTTCTGAGTGGAAAGTATTCAAACATATTGAAAACAATGTTGACTAATGTGCATATATACATTATTTACAAATATATGCTCACGCCTACTATTTACAAAAGCACTAGTGTGTCCTTCACCAATAGCCAGTTACATGGCTGGCACAATGCAGCTGTCACAGCTCAGTGTCACGTCCAGGTGTGTTGGCGTGCTTCTCAGGTGAAAATACTGATTAGTTTTGAGAAATCAGGTTTTTGTCATAATAGTACTGATCCCTGACTCAGAAAATCTCAAATCAGTAGACCAGTAGAGATGAAGCCTTGGCAAAACGCTTGATCCCCATCATTGTCAAAACTGACAGGTAAGCCCTAATTTCATCAGGTGTTGTTTCTGTCCATAATGGATCACTACCTAAGCCTTTCACGGCGATCTTTTGCCTGGCATAATTGTTAGTTTCATCCGCTGCAGTTTGGAAAAAATGTTGGGGCACAAACAAAACAAAGTAATCTAAGGGCTGGGCATTCAGTGGGAGAGTTTTGCCAGCCCAGTCGGCAGTGTGAAGTCTTGCACTGTGCCAGGCACTTGTGCGCCGGGCCATGTCGTCTGCAATGAAGCTGACAGAATGTTATCCTCAGCATCACTTTCCGACTCACTACCTTCTCCTATTTCATCTCCTTCTACATCTACTTCAACATAAGATTCGACATTTTATTCTCTTTCGAACTGTTCCACTTGAGCCAAAATAGCTTCAATTTCCTCATCAGTATATTCCTCCCAAATCGTATCCTCAATCTTTGCTGTCATTTTTAGCTACAAGAAAGCGTGGGAAAGACAAAGCCAGTCACTGGCCAATTTTTTGTGAATGGGAGGCTGTGTAGCACTAAATTTGGTGCCTATTCCTTCCTTAGTTTATGCTGACCTCAGTGGAATGTTCATTCATAGTGTGCATGTACTAGGTAGAGCTTAGTGCATGAGGGAAATTCCCCACTAGGCCACATTCAGCCAGCTGTAAATTGTCTCAGTGTTTTCAGTTTGGTCAGTACCAGCCACCGTCCATCCAACATGAGCTCTGCTCTCTTATTGACACAGTATGCTGCTTCAGCCTGGGTATAGTATGATAGTATTTTTAAGGTATGACACCATGTGAGCCGCCCCAAAAGGACTTTTGAAAATTTAATGCATAAAAAATTCTGAATTCTGGGTAGAGTTTTAGCAACTTGAAGGAATGCAAAGAGTTTAGCTGGAGGGATGCTATGGGATCCACTACCCTTATTGTCTCAATCTTACTCTGCAACTAAGCCATTATTGTCATCAGTAGGGGGCTTAGTAACAAGGTGACAGCGCTGATATGGCTTCTGTGGTTAGTAAGGCTAGAAACAATATGGATTGGATTGGGGGCTTGCTATGTGTCGTCCTGTATATGTTAGCTCAAAATGGGCACTATTGAACACCACCAGAGTGACCCAGCAGCAGTGCAGAGCTTTCTTGTTGGTGGCCCCATGGCAGCTCAGTATTGATAAGCTCCTTGTGGACGTCTGACCCTGAACACACCTTGGCATGGCTGAGGCAGAGATCGAAATGAACGGCTTGGGAGCAGGACAGCACCACAAAAGATGAACAGGTGAAAAAAAAATTTTTTTTTTTAAATATGGAATGATACCAAGAATAAGGCTTCTTTATTTCTCTTTTCAGCAGACAGTCAGCAGGTCAAGATCCAATCACCTTCAACTGACTCTGATCCAGATATTATCATTGTGGATGACGTGAATGGCAGGTAAAATGTGAACTCTTGATGTCTAAGTTTGTTATTGTGGTGTTTACATTGAGGTCCAAGCTGGGGGTAAAAACACATCTTTGCAAGATATATTCATACGTTACAGTGTATTTAATGAACACTGTGGGTCATATATTTTCAGCTATGTGGCCAGTGCAGGGTATTTGCCAATTGAGAAAGAATCAGCCCATGAAAGGAAAGAAACAATTCCACCATCAAGGCAGAAGTCTGTACACAGAAATGCCATTACTTAAAACGCTTAACATTGGAAGGATCAGAATTCTCATCAGCACAGCAGAAGTCTGTACACAGAAATGCCATTACTTAAAACGCTTAACATTGGAAGGATCAGAATTCTCATCAGCACAGATTTTGCACATAAATCCTTAGCTTTGGCCATAGGTGATGCTCTGTGCAAACATGTAACAAATACTATAAATCTGTCTGTTCACTTGTGTCAGTCCCTGCCTTAATTCAGACAAAGCAGTCAAAAGCCTTTACTTTCCTTGGGACTAGAAAATGTTTGTATTGATTAAGATTTTGTTTCAACCATTGTTTTTATGCATGACTTTCATTTGAAAAGAGAAATAGGATTATGTTAGTTGAGGATGGAAAAGTTGTTTTGTGAAGCAAGTTATTGTGTTTCCCCGCTTACCAGGTTTTGCTATATTTATGTTTGTTTTTAATCCCCCAACCTTCTTGACTCCATTATGACCACAACCAGCATCAGTGGCTGGTGGCTTTAGATTCCATTATGACTGCAACTGACCATTGTTGCTGACCACGTGGGCAGTACTTTTCTATCACCCATTTATCTCGTGGTTTTCACTCAAATAAGTCTGAAACAGGGTGGGATCCAGAGAATCTTCCAGACCACTAACACGTGCGTAGTAGGGAGGGAAGGGGGAAATCCTGAGATAGCTGCACTGTTCACATGTAGCAGCTTGGTGAAAAAATGGTGTCTCCTTTGGTAGCAGACTATTTTTCTGATTAATTGGATGAAGAATTGAATACTGTTGTATTGGAAGCAGACAAATTTGAACACAATATGCTAAGTGAGTCAGATATTTAAAGTTGAAGAGTGAGAGGAGGTAGGAAATGATGTAGATCTTAGGAAGAAGAGTGACCTGCAAAGTAATGAACTGCAAAGTAATGTGCCATTTGGTACATTCCTGCAAGTGTAGCTATCTGCACTATACAAACTGAGTGTGGAGAAATTTGACCTGACTTGTCCACAGCATAGACACCTGAAAACGTGAAGCCTTTGATTTCTTTCCCCATTATTACCACACTTATCGTTTGAAACAGTTATGGCAGAAACAAACAGATATGCTGGTAACAAAGTAGTAAGAAGGAAAAGAAAATATGTTGCCAATGTGCTAAGATGAGACAGGTGACAGCAATAGATACACTCCTGACACATCCACAATTTGAGCTTTCTGAAATGTGATGTTTCCCTGTGCCATCAATAAGACTACCTGAGATACAACTATGATTTAAATTTTGTAGGTTGACAGAAGTTCTGTGTTGTTTTGTGTTTGTCACACCTGTGTGAAGACACTATGACATTCATGTACAGTAATACACTTTTGTGCACATGTCAAACATGTGGTTAACACATACAAATATGAAGTGTAGTGTAAAGATCCAACATTGATGGAATAGAAGTTTTCAACAGAAAAAAAACAATTAAACAAAACTTCTGTCTCCTCAAGACATGTTATAAAACAACAGATGGTATGGGGACATTGTGTGACACATCCTTGAAAGTACAGGTGTACACAACCATGGATAAACACTTCAGTTAGGCATTAGTTCCTTATTTGACACTGACATGCATGAACTGTTATCATGTCCATACATGTTTTGTTGGTTTATCATATATATCATATTTGTATCTGTGGTTGGTGACATGTTGGGTGACAATGACAAGACATCTGGTGACCAGACATGCAAACTTACTTAGAAATACATGTACAAAGTTGTACCTAGCTTGTGATAAAATTTCAGCTCAATAGCTTGTCATGCACACACACAGTTGTACAGCAAGTCAGTTTGGAGTAGAAAACCTTCAAAGAATTCAAAATCTACAAGCAGTTTAGGTCTGTAGAATTCAACGACAAGAGGGTTAATGTAGTGTCTTTCTCAGCATATGTCTTTGTTTTGGTTTTCTTTCCCATTCGTAGCTCTGCTGTATAGTGGAGTGCAGGAGTAGACTTTTACGCCTAATTATACTGATAGCTTAATGTTTCCTTCACATATTTTGGTTTCAGCACAAATGAACACTCCTCTTCTTTAACGTTTCTGTCATCACAATATCTGGATGAAGACTGGATCAAAAGACTGTGAGTATAAGGCACATTCCATCTGAATTTTGTTGTTGAAAGTGTGTAGAGCATGTCCTGTCATTCTCTCAAGTGTGAGTATTTGAGGTAGTGAGGCTTTTGACCGACTTGCCAAGAGTGACACAAAAGAGACCTCCAAGTCCACTGTGCCATGCACAGACTTAAGTCCAAAAGCAAATGTTGTTTGCATTTTCTCTGAGAAGAGGAGTGGATTACCCATACTGACAACAAACTCATCTAGATTCGCCCTGACCTGAAGGAGGTCCTCCCTTTTTGTGCAAAAAAGGGGAAGAAACTTTGCTCGCCAGGCTACACACAGGCCTTTCTCACATTACCCACTTACATTTACTTTTAGGCGAGTGGACCTCTATGTGTGTGACTTGTGATGTGCAAAAAATCCTTTTTTTTGGTTGTTCCTCAGCCAGAGCTCCCAGATTTACCAAAGGTGAGATTTTGCATATGCAACTGTTTTTGCCCACCATTAAGGTAAATGCATTTTGACTTTGGGGATGATGTCTAACACTAGTGTGCATATGTTTTGAAGTTTTGTCATCCACTCCTACTGGCACACAATGGCCTACACTTGTGAACTGTGGAATGAGTTTTAACATGTGTGTAAGATGTTCTGCATGCATTCACATACAGAGCCTTGGTTTATAGTCTCATCTAAATGATTTTGGGGTAGTGGAGTTGGTACTGATGTTAACTCCAGGGGGGAAATGTCCTCAAACTGGTGGCTCAGTGGTGACTCAAACCCAAGCCATCAAATCAAGAGCTTGATCTCTAACCACCATGCTATCCCACCCCCCACATAACAATTCGATACCTGCTTCTCAATTGTTGAGATGTCATTCCTGCAAGTGTGGTGATCTGCGCTACACAAACTGACTTATAAATTTGACCTCCCAGCTGGTCGGCAGTGAAGTTTTTGACTTTTTTCTATATTATTACCACACTTTTCCTTTGAAACTGCAATGGCAGAAACAGATATGCTGATAAGAAGTAACAAGAAGCAAAAGTGTTGGAGAGTAACTTAATTCTCAAAATTTAATCATTAACTTCGGTAAGTACAGTTTAAAAAGCAACAGCGAACCATGACTAAGGATACAGGCCATTCAGGTGGTAATATCCAAACACCTGTATCAGAGCACTCAGCCGTGACAAGTCAAGGTTAAGCAGTGTGTGGTTACCTCTTTGATGGATGACCATTTGTACACCTTGGCTTCAGTACAGTCCCCTAGTTTACCCAGATGTAAATGGGTACTTTCCTTTTAGGGCCAGAAAAGGTAAAGCAGCGAGAGAGAGAGAGAGAGAGAGGAGATGGGCGTCACCCTCAAAATGCTGGCCGCTAGAGAAGCTGAGGTATCTGACACCTCACTCCCCAACAACTGCGATGTTATTGGAAGACCTTTTCTCTTATGTTGTCTTAGATGACTAATGAGCTATAAATGATATCAAAGAGATTTTGCCCACTCTCTGTCTTTTTTGGGGGGTCAGAAACTGATGCATATTTTTTTCATTTGAACAGAAACAAAAAGTATGCCTTGGCTGAAAGACAACGACAGCAACTGATTGAAGAAACTGAACTGAAGAAAAAAATGCTTGAAGACAAGGTAGGTATTGTTTGGGCATAATAGTGAATACTTGCTATGCTGTGTAAGATATTAACAAATATATATGGTGTGCTTTTCTTAAAAACATTCCTTGCAAAGTGTCACTGTTTTTCTTTTGTTTTGGTCTTGTGTTTTCTGTCTTGTTTTAAAGCTAAGGAAAACACATTTTTATTTTCAATATTGCAACATAATCTTGAAAGTGTGTATATCCTGAGTTAAGTTTTTGGTGTAATTTGAATTGCTTTTAATGAATAAATGGAATTTATTTATGTATGTATTGGAGATTTACTTTGTGGTGTTCATATCATATAATTTTTATGTGAATCAGTCATTTTCTTTATATGCTACGGTCTAGTGGCTAGAACATAGCACTTGTGGTTTTACGGCCCGGGATCAAGCCTGAGTTTGAGCTTGTTAAAGGGATTTTGCCCCTGGAAAATATTTTGTGTACTGGAAAACATACATCAGTACTTGACTTCACAAATGTCCTTCACAAGGATCCAGGGCCAAGACCTAAAGTTAGTGCGCCCATCCCCTTCCTTTCCCTCACCTTCCCTCCATCACTGCATCTCAAACCTTTTCATTCTTTTCACTCCCATGCTCTCACAGTAGGCCTAAGGTCACAGAGCAGTGAAAATGGTTTATTTATGTATTCTTTTATTTCGAGGATAATGAAATAAGCACTCGTGTGCTTTTTTTCATTCAGTCCCCATGTTCAAGTAGTTTTGTTAATTTTGTCAACCGTTCCCACCATCACACACATTTTCTTACTCTTCCGAAAAGCAGAACGGGTTTTAACATATGTGCAAGATGTTCTGCATGCGTTCGCTCATGGGGTCTCGGTTTATAGTCTCATCCGAAGGACTTTTGGGGAGAGTGGAGTTGGCACTGATGTTAATTAACTCCAGAGGAAAAATCCTCTTGAATGAGATTCGAACCCGGGTTAGTAGATCACGAATAGCAGATCACGAATACATCTTTCTAACCATCAGGCTATCCCTGGTGCGTGTGCGTGTGTGTATGCACTCAATGAGATACAGCCCAGACAAAGCATGCACATATGCATACATGTTTAAACCCGTTCTGCTTTTCAGAAGAGTAAGCCATTGTGTGCCGGTAGGAATGGATACAAATTTTCAAAACTGTGTACACACAGGGACTGGGTGTAAAAAAACACATGAGTGCTAACTGCTTATTCCATTGTCCTCAAAATAAAAGAATAAAATAAATAAACACCTGCATGCATGCACACATGCATGCACATGGAGACAGGATGGCCAGGTAGTTGGAGCATTGTACTCGCAATCTGACAGTCCAGGTTCAAGCCCAGATTCAAGCCTCCATCGAGACTCCCATTTAAAGAGATTTTTGCCCCCCGGACTCCTCTCCCAAAAGTCCATTGGATGAGACTTTCTCTCTCTCCTCTCTCTCCCAATCTCTATCTTCTCTCTCTCTCTCTCTCTCTCTCTCTCTCTCTCTCTCCTCTCTCTCTCCTCTCTCTCTCTCTCTCTTCTCTCTCTCATTTCCCCTCTGTGCATTCCCATGCCAGGCAGGTGCATAGTGCAAAGTCTTCTCCTATGCTTGTGACTTTATTGGAAGTCTGCCTGCTAGGCTCAATCGACACATTCTGACTTAAGAGACTATAAACTGAGGAACCATGTGCAAACACATTCAGAACATCTTCTGCACTCATTAAAACCTGTTCCGCATTTCAGAAAAGTAAGCCATTTGTGCTGGTGAGAACTGATGACAAAATTTATAAAACCGCATACACATGGGGATGGGATGTAACAAAAAAAAGGCACATGAGCGCTTATTCCATTATTCATGAAATGAAAGAATATACAATTTTTCAAATGGATAAAATAAATGCGTGCACTCAAACACATACACACACACACTGTGATTTGATTTACATGTATCATGTCTTTATGTTGTGGAATGTGACATGCATTCAAAAAGACACACACTTGAATTGCATGTACTATGCCTTTGTCTGATATGATGTGCAAGTAACATGCTTTGTAAACACACACTTACACAGCACAGATGCTTGCGTGCACACACACACATGCACATGCATGCATGCACACACATGCGCGCGCACACACACATGCACGCACACACATGCGCACGTGTGCACGCACACACACACACACACACAGATAATCCAAGTCAATGTCAGGTGATAGATGATAGAAGTCATATTTGAATTATGCACATTTACATCGGGGACGGGATAGCTCAGCGGTCGGAGCACTCGCTTTCCCCCAGCCAAGTTAAGCAGCGTCGAGCGTGGTTACCAGTTGGATGGGTGACCGTTTGCGCGCCTTGGCTTCAGTACAGTTCACCCAGCTGTAAATGGGTACCTGCCCTCTTTAGGGTCAGGGAAGGTAAAGCAGCGAGGGAGAGGAGATGGGCGCCGCCCTCAATATGCTGGCCCTAGAGAAGTGAGGTCTCTGACGCCTCGCTCCCCTATGACCTTATAGGTTATGGGACTCCTTTACCTTTACTTTTTTACCTTTACATTTACATCACAAACCAGTATGTTCTGTTGATCGATATTTTTGAGGTGTTGTAAAAGCCTAACTTGTACACCACCTGTAATGAGGCAATAAACTGGTGCCTCACAAAGTTGTATGGTGCAGGAGGTACACTGTTACATTCTCAACGACATAAGAATTGAAATCAATAAAACAGTCTTTCCCATGGATAATAGTCGTTCCTCATGTTAGTAATGGAAGGTTTCCCTAATAGTGCTGGCATCTCAGTTGCCAGTTGTGCTCATGTAGTTCTCATGCAGTAAAAATGAAAATAAATGTTCATTGAATAACAATAGCCTAGACATCATTATCATTGTGTGTGTGTGCAAGTGTAGCTCTCTGTCCTTCTCCCTGTATTCGTTCATCTCTACGCGCGCACTCATACGCACACACACATGCATGCATGCACACACACAAGCACGCACTCACGCATGCATGCATTCACACACACTCACACATGCATACATGCACATGCACGTATACACACACATACATGCACATGCACGTACACACACACACACATGCCTCATTCACACCACACAAGTAGGCGCAGGTGCTACATATTTCAACCTGGATTATTACTCTCTCTCTCTCTCTCTCTCTAATACACACACACACACACACACACACACACACACACACCACCACCACACACACACACACACACACACAGAGTCTGACAAAAAGGGAAGGATAGAGGGGTAGGCACCACTCGCCACACACATGCCACACATCCAGCACACTGATCATGTGTGCCAGACACTTGACTGACCTCTGCGCACACTCCCATAAGACAGCGAGTGATTGATTTTGCCAATCTTTATACCCTTTTAAAATTTTTGTTGGTTCATTCTTTTATTTCAAGGATTATGCAATAGGCATTCACATGCTTTTTTACATCCAGTCCCTATGTGTATGTAGTTTCGTAAAGTTTGTCATCCATTCCCACTGGTACACAATGGCCTACTCTTTTGAAAAGCAGACCAGGTTTTAACGTGCGTGCAAGATGTTCTGCTGTTCAAACTGAAAGATACTTTCTTTATATCCAATACTCCAGGAGCAATTATTGTCATATGAGCAAAAATGTGCTGCGCTGCTGTTAAGTATCTGACAAGTCAGGCCCAGCACATCTAAAGGACACATAAACAAAACTAGAAAAAAATGTGATTACACCTAAAAAGAATCATTCAATCATTAAAGAATGCGAATCTTACTTTTACAAACTGAACAGGGGAAAATTCCACCAAACTTACTCAACACACTGATAAGTTGAAGCTCTTTTTTTTCATTTTGGTATAATTTGAAATTGTCAATCATCACTATTAAAAACAAAACAAAAACAAACCAAAAAACAACACAAGCAAAACCCCAATTCTTTGTAGAGAGTAGGCCATTTGTGCTTAATCAGATGACAAAAAACACTCTTTAAAAATGGCTGCACACTGATGTCATATTTAGGCATCGTCCCTGAAGTCATAATGCGGCTACCTTAACTCAAAGAAGTCCCAGTGAAATGGATCCCGCCATTTTGTGGTGATACATGATTTTGGCTATATTTGAAAAATTCAGCAGCCTTACCCAACATAATAATGACATACACATTACACATCATTGAAAAGTTTATCATGTCTACTTGTTGAGATTGTTTCACAGTTTTTCAATAGATGACTGTATTTATTTTTTACAAATTTTCAAAATATGTCACTGAATGCTGAAAAATAATTGTTTTGAAAATTAGGGCTGCGTATCTTACATGGCTTGAACTGTTCATCAACTAGTCCCCTTGAAGCAATGTGATGATTTTTCACCAAAGCAAAGTTCCCTGAAGCTGGCTGAATCCATCTGATGTCACTTTTTGTACAACAAATTTTTTTTTAAAGAATCATAACACTGGAGAGCCTGAAATCCCAAAGATATCACTTGTTGACATGACAAACAAAATTAGCCAACAGACACAAACTAGGCTAGCTTATGGTGAAGGAAAGCAACTGTGTTTAGAAAAATGAATGCCAGAGTACTTTCCCTTGAGTTGAACATCACTTAGTGTATTTTAAAAAATTTGTAATTCTGCCGAATCTTAAGCTTCGGCACGTCACAGTGAAGGAGAGGAGTTTTGGCACAATCTCAATGAGTTAATGGTGGGCCAGAATGGTTGCTTATGCAAAAATCTCACCATTGGGAACAAAACCAAACAAAAATGTTACAGTGTATGCATTTTGTAATTTACCTGAATTTTTCATGTTTTAAAATAACCTGTTTGAATTTTTATTCATAATCTGTGTCATTTGCATTTTTAAAAGAAACTAGGCTGTCTCTGTTTCCATGGCTGCCTGTAACAGAGAGAAAATTATTTGTATCCTCACTGATAATCAACGTCTGTTTCCATTTTCAACAGAGAGAAGAAAGACTAGGAAGCCTTGATGAAAGAGTAAGTATTTTTACTTCAAATTTTTTGTGTGTGTAATAGTACATCATATTTACTTCATACCACACCAGCAATACAGTACATACACATACAGTGTATTTGTGTGTGTGGTGTGTGTGTCTGTACTTGAGTTGTCTTAAGTATGAGTTATCATCAGTATAACAAAATCAGCTCACTATTCAGATCACAAAAATTGCTCCAGTAAATGGTTAACGCGCATACTGCCAGCATCCATCTATCCATTGTCAATACATACACGTGTATACACACGTACTCGCATATACATGCACTTACAGACATGTTTACTCATATACATACTTTTACACACACACACGCATACATACATACATACATACATACATACATGTATACATATATACATACATACAGAGAGAGATGGAGAAGGCTCATCAATGTCAAACCTCCCCTGGAGAAACATGACAAAAAAGGAAGAAGTTACATACATACATACATACATACATAGATACATACATACATACATGTTGTTAGTATTACATTTGATTTTGACCAGAAAAACTTTTAAACAATTAAAAGTAATTCCATCCATCCCTAGAGCTGAACCGTTTTTCATTCTTGCTAGAGCATGCGATGCCTCACCAACTGACTCACTCTTGTATCTGTGTCATTATGAAGTGGAACATTGATACAAGTTATAAATCCAGCTGTGGCTTCTTACATGCTTTTGTATTCAGTTTTCTGATCATACAAGTTTTTGTAAAAAGCACTTGCGCATACATTGTATCTGTGGGAGTAGTCATCACATGCGCTGATTCAGTGATTAGACGTGTCATTACATTTTTTTGCTTTCTTACTTTCTCCAGACAACAAAAATATTTGGAGTTTTTCTCTCCATCTTCAATCCACTTAATCTGCTCTAACTTGGGCACCTTTGGCTTCTTGCATTTCTAAGATTTCTATCTTGCGTTTCACAGTGCACAAGTTCAGCATCACTCAGTCAAGAGCGCTAAAGTTAGCGTGCCCCTTCCTTTTACCTAGTCCAAGTGTGGTCACTGCCTGCTATAATTAGCATCTACTGGCCCCAGCTTGGCTGGGATGGGATGGAATGGAGAGCAGCTGAAAGTGGGGGAAACTGTCAGATGGGGTTTAACTTTTGTAATTGTCTTTGGAAGTTAACATTCTGGGGCTCTTTAATACTGTGTTTTAATAGTTTTTGTAAATCAGCTTTTTCATTTCTTTTATGACAGGCTAGATATCTACCAAAATTGATACAAAAGTTTTTTTTATTTTTGCTTTTAATGCCTCCCTCTTGTTAAGAGAGCTTAATTGACATTCATCATTTTGCAAATCTTTTTCAAGATAATCATTCATAGTTTTAATAAAGTGTTCATTTCTAAGCAAGCTGTTATTAAGTTTCCAGAATCCCGGACCTCACTCAAACTTAACCCTGTTCTAGTTCTATGACCACAGCTTTGTGATCAGAGTTATGATGAACACAGGATGAACACAGGTGCACAAGTTCGTCAGACATATGGCCAATAAATGTAAAGTCTGTCATCTGGGTGGAAAAGCCTCCACACATCTGTACTTGAAAGCTCCTGCAGTACACTTTGGAAAGCTCTGACTTCAGTCCTATTATGAGGATTTCCAGATATGACATCAAGGTTATCATTCAACGCACATTTAAAATCGACAGACAAAATCATGCTTTCTTCTACAGTGCGTGGAAAAATTTTTTTCTTTTGTGTCATTAGGGCTATAAATGTTAACTACATGTAAAGTATATTCTTTGTATTCTTTCTTGACTACTTGTATGCGTTCTTCAGCTTTTACTTGTTCAACCTTTTTCCTAAATTGCTAGAAATCAAAATAATTTGGCCTTTACTTTATGATGTACCTGTTCTTGACTAAAGATTCTACCTCCCAATTCCTTCTCCCAAGCTGGTTTATCCTTGTTTGAGATTTGAGTCTCTTGCATACATAAGGTATCAAAGTTCAGTGATTTAAAGTACCTTAACAAAGTGTTATGCTGCCATTTATTGTTCAAGTGTTTTGACCTTTGTGGGGTTCATCCCTCTTGGTCCTTCTAGGATTAACCTTTTCTTTCCAAAGTTAAAGTGTTTTATATTGGTGACGGCAGTACCCGATATAAGGTTGCCTTTTTGTGGAATTCCCAGTGAAATGCCTCACAGAAGGTATACAGGAAAACCTGGAAACAGCAGATTGAAGCTGCTCTGACGGCATTTGAGTCTGGCACTGCCCTGTGCTTGAGGTGATTGCGACAGTCCACTGCACAATTTTCAGCCATTTTTCTGGTGTCTCTTTATCACTTGGTGACAACACTAAAGTCTCCTCCTGTTCATTCATCCAGGACCACCCTGTCTTATGTGTAACCTGTAGATGTCTCATTTCAAGGCTTAAAATTGTAACCCTTAATGTGGTTACGTTATTACAGGTCCCAGTCAGCAGACTTCTCTCTCACAGATGTAGTTAACCCAGGAGGCTGACAAGATCTTTACCTGTTTTCACATTTAAGAGAAAATCGTTTCACAGAGAGCAAACAAAAAGCAGTTGCACCAGAGAAGAAATGAAAATGAAAGAACTTCCTTGACAATACCCAGGTCTTCTTTTTTGTCTTTCCCTTTACCTCAAGCAGTGCTAGTGGAGTTGTTTCCTTGACTTCCTTCCCCACAATGTTTAGTTCTACATTTCATACAGCTCAGCATTATGGTAGAGTCTAAAGCCAGAGAGCATTTCAGCTTGTCAGAAATGCTCTTTGCCTGGACTCAAATCACAAGTATGGTAGAGTGCAAAGTGATGGTCAGCTGAGTCGGAAAAGAAAGAAAAGACATCAGACAAGAAGCTTCAGTCTGATTAAATCAACAGTATTCATCACAGAATCAGCTGTCAGAGTGTTGTGCTCAGTGCTTCATTTGCGAAGTTTGATGTTTGCTGGACAAACTCTATTGCACACTCTGTTGGTATGGGACAAGCTTCATGCTAATGTAATGGTTTTTGGTATAGCCTATGTTGTCTAGGGACATTTTGAAAGGGTATGACATTGGCTAGATATATGCTGTCTATGTTAAAAACTTGGTTGGTGAATCAAGTTCCTGTAATCAAAAATGGCTGTATAAATAGAGGTTTTACTGTAGGTAAGGAAAAAAACTTATGTTATAACACCTGAACTTTTGTTATTAGAATCCTTTTGAAAATTCCTTACTCTCCAAAAAAAGAAGTATTTTGTCACATAAAGATTTCTTGCAATGTTCTCAATTGTGGTCATTTTTGCTTTCCTGTATCAAATGCAATACTCTTTATTCATCATTTGATATATTCAAATGTTTCAAAACACATGTGGTTTGTTACTGATTTAATTAATGTGTTTTTCAGTTGCAAAAACAGATGAAGATGTTTGATGATGAGGTGGAGGTGATGGAGGATTTGCCCTGGCCTGAAGTGGAAGAGCAAGAAAGTCCTTTACCAGGTCAGCTCTCACGCATGCAGCATGCATGTGTACACATACACATACATGTACACACATACACATGCATGTACACACAGAGTCACACACACAGTCATGCACCAACACATGTACATATACGTAACACACACACACACACACACACACACACACAAATGTACACAAAACAAAGAAGAAGAAAAGGAGCACTCTTTTAAGTACTAAGCATTTACTAAAACATGGGGCTGATGGTTGACATCTGCAACCTACTTACAGAGATGCATGAGTGCAAGCACACACACACACACACACACACACACACACACACACACACACACACACACACACACACTCACTCTCTCCCACCATCTCACCCCTCCACTCCTCTCTCTCTCTCTCTCTCTCTCTCTCTCTCTCTCTCTCTCTCTCTCTCACTCAAAGGCATGCACCTACACGTTCATGTATACTCACATTTGACTAATTTTTACTTTGATGAATGAAATAGGCCAAAGGACAACAGTTCTAGTGTGTCTATTGTGGCATGTGGATGAGAGTCTGTGTGCATGTACACGGTGTGTGTGGAAGGACCTTGGGGGAAAGTCAACATAATGCTTTGAATTTGATGTTTTGTCATTTTTTCACTTGAGGTGTTTGAATCCACTGATAAGCCATGGTGTAGGTTTAAAAATAAGATTTCACTAGGTTTTGTTTATTCAGACAATGCAAGCAAGAATCTGAGAACCAGACATTGGCTCAGTGTGCTGATAGAGCTGTTCCATGGTGACTGTTTCACTTCAGAGTGTGATAAAGTTAATTGATTTACAGTGTTTGTGCTGAAGCCACCACAAAGCTAAATAGTTCTGATGGAGAAGGAATTTGGCAACTTGGCAAAGTTAATGTTACAAAACAATTGACAACTGATATGAAATGATTCCAAATGATTTTTATATTGGCGTTTCCTTTTGCTTTTATATTAAAGATTGTGTGACTCACGAAATTTCTAAAATTGCAATAAGATTAAAAATTTTTTGTTGGGTTTTGTTTGATTGTTTTTATAGTGGTTTTTTTTTTAACCTGTTAGTGAAGCTGACTCTTTAAAAATGTGTTGTTAATGAAAAATCCAAAATGACTTGCAGGTGGGGTTTTGTTTTGTTTTGTTTGTTTGCTGGGTTTTTTGTTTGTTTGATTGTTGTTGTTTTTTTATCTTAACGATGTATAATGTTAAGGTGACTCTTTAAAGAAATGTATGTATAGTCTTCACTCTTGAACTGTCCAAAATGACTGCTAGACACTTTTTCAAGAGTCAAGCTGACTGTGTAAAGAAGTACTGGCATGGTGTAGGTTGACAAGAACAATGGCAGCAGGTAGGTATTCAGGCAGGTGTTGATGTTGTGTGCAGAACTGACAGACTCCATGCAGAGGGAGATTGCTGCAGCTTTGGGTGATGGTCCTCCACACCAGGTGTTGTCAGAGGGCTTCCGCTTACAGCTGAGGCGTGCTGACTTTGCCACCCTCAAGGGGCTCAACTGGCTCAATGATGAGGTATATCTGCACAAAAGTATCTATATGATTCTGTAAACATGTTTAGGGAAAGAGTGGACTTCATGTGCTCTTTCTTTGTTCTTTCTTTTGAATGCTTTCCTGTTGTTGATGGTCATTCAATTTAGTAAGTAATGTTCACCAACATGAACTTTTGTTCCTAAATAAATACATATATTTTCAAGCCAATACTATCACTTTGTGACATTACAAACAGAAAAGTTTCTTGAAGCTTTTGCCTGAGTGAGGTACTTTTGTTTTCAGTTATGCTGCATCACAAGCCAAATGAGAGCTTCCAAGCTGTTTTAAACTAGTAGAACCACAATTATTGATTTGAATTGAATACCACTTTAAGTCACGGCAGATTTCATTGCTTGAAATTTGGGATACTCTGCCTGGGGAGAGTGTGTTGGCCACAGGAGCAGTGGCAGCCATTGGTGTTGGTTTTTTTCCTGTCTGCAAGTGTATTTGTTTCCCTATCAGAGTGGATTTTTTCTACAGAAATTTGCTGCTGTGGTTTTTTTTGTTTTTATGTGCGTTGAATGCATGATGCACATGAGACCTCGGTTTATCATCTCATCTGAAAGACTATCACCCAGGCACCACTCAAGGTCTAGTGGATTGGGGGACAAGTTTGGGCTGAAACAAGAATCAAACCCATGCTTCTCACTTTATAGGCAGATGCATTACCTCTAAACCATTAATCGACCTCAAATTAGAGGTACAGTAGTAGGTTTAAACAGAATTTTATTGAAGAAAAGTGTCACAAAAACACAAGTTAAACCTTGACAGGACAGCAAGTAAACTTATAATAGTCCTGTCATAATTTACATGCACACATTGTTACTGATGACTTCACAGTATTAACAACAGTTGACTACTTCAAATTCTGTTCTTAGCTATTGTGTGTGCTGGTTCAGTAATTTAACAAAAGTAAGAAAAAAAAATAATTTCAATTGAACAAGCTACGTACCAACAAGTCATCTGCTCTTTATTCTTTTATTTTGAGGATAATGGATTATGCATTCATATGCTTTTTTACATCTAGTCCCCGTGTTTATGCATTTTTGAAAATTTTGTCGTCTGTTCCCACCGGCACACAATGGCCTCTTCTGAAAAGTGGAATGGGTTTTAAAGCGTGCACAAGTTGTTCTTGCATGTGTTCGCACACGGAATCTCAGTTTCTAGTCTCATTCGAAGTACTTATAGGGGAGTGGATTTGGCACTGATGTTAACTCCAGAGGAAAAAATCCTCTTGAATGAGATTCAAGTCTGGGTTAGCAGATCACGCACGCAATGTGCATCACTCTAACCACCAGCCTATCCTGTCTTCAAGCAAATGTATAAGTCTGATTGCAAAAATGAATTGGGAAAGTAAACAAACAATAATAGTGATAATTCCAAGTGTCAAGAGAGTAGTGGTTAGAGTGTCATACTCACGAACTGAGGGTTACTGAGTATGGGTTCACTTCTCTTCATGAGGTGTCTTTTCAAGGGAGTTTTTCCTCTGGAGCATCAACTCGGCTCCTGTGAAGGTCATTTGTGGACATATATAGAGCATGTTATAATCTCACACATCCAAATCCCATCCTGTCCACCTTTCATAGAAGAGGAGGCCAGATATAGCTGATGGCATGAATGACATGAGCATACCCAGCATGCACCCTGCTGCCTGCAGAGGGATTGGCTGCTCTAGGTTCAACTTGCCTACCACAGACTGCTTGAAAAATTCAGTGAGTGTGGTGCCCCAGTAACTTGTCAAGGAACTAAGGGAAACATTAAGTCAAGAATCACCATTCTGAAAGTATAGACAATGTTTACAAATAGTTTTTTGGTGAAGAGGAGGATGTTCTTGGTTTGTTTGGTTTTTTTTTTTACACAAAACTATGTAAAACTTACAAGAGATTTTCATTCTTGTACATGAAGCTATGCAAAGTTAGATACATTTGCCCCCTGACTCATCCTTTGTCAGGTCATCAACTTCTACATGAACATGCTGATGGAGAGAGGAAACCGGCCGGGTTTCAGCAAGACCTACGCCTTCAACACCTTCTTTTATCCCAAATTGATGGCTGAA
This sequence comes from Rapana venosa, assembly GCA_028751875.1. Taxonomy (NCBI): domain Eukaryota; kingdom Metazoa; phylum Mollusca; class Gastropoda; order Neogastropoda; family Muricidae; genus Rapana; species Rapana venosa. The sequence goes on along the minus strand of CM054136.1, from coordinate 65,995,720 downwards.
GGTCACTCTGGCGTGAAGAGATGGACACGCAAGGTGGACCTCTTCTCTCACCACTACCTTGTCATTCCTGTCCACCTGGGCGTTCACTGGTGTCTCTGTGTAAGGACAGTCTCATATTTCCTCTGTGTGTTGTTTTGATGTGTAGTGTAGTGTTAGGTTGTGGTGTTTGGATTTGTATTGTATTGTAAACATATTTTGAGGTTAGTTTATGAAATGCATATTTAACGAAATGTAGCAGAGATTATTCATTTTCTTTCCTGATTCATCCTTTTTCAATTCAAGAACTTCAACATTAACCCACAGCATTGAAAAGCACCCATGCCCCATCCTTGTAAAACACCCAAAAGCCCCCAGCAACATGAATGGCACTCTAGAGTGTTCAAGCAATAGAAATTCCCATAAATCTTGCCTCAGGTCTTGTGAAAATAGAAACAAGAAGACTTCCCACCATTCCATTCTCCTCTATTTTGCAAATGGTGGTGATTGGAGTAGATTTATGGGAAACATTGGAGGGAAAAAAATCAGTTTCTCTCAAAATAGGCAGTATTTTTTAATCCAACATTTACAATTGTTTTTATGACTTTCATGCTGAAAATATCATGCTGTGAGATGTGTATCCAGGCTCAGATATCAATATAAGTGAGCGATTCTGACTTTGGTATTTGAAGTGAGAGAGATGAGTTCAATGACAAAGAAATTGTAGGCGCAAATCGATCCTCAAATCTAACATGGCTGATGTGTGTTTTAAATTCTACTCAAAGAATTTGGGAAAGCATTGCAGAACGATCACAAACCTCCGCTTCGCAGATGACATTGATGGAATAGCAGGATCAGAAAAAGAGCTTGCCAGCCTAACAGAACACTTGGATAAGGCCTCCAAAACATACGGCATGGAAATCAGTGCAGAGAAGACCAAACTGATGACTAATAACACCAACGGCATTAGCACTGATATCAGGGTTAATGACCAGAAGCTGGAAACAGTTCAAAGCTTCAAGTACCTGGGAGCCATTGTATCCGACCAGGGATCCAAGCCAGAAGTAGTATGCAGGACTGCACAGACAATAACAGCTTTGTCAAAACTAAACACCATCTGGAGAGATAAGAATATCTCACTTATCTCCAAGATCAGACTAATGCGCTCCCTTGTCATATCCATATTTCTGTATGCCTGTGAATCATGGACCCTGACTGCAGATTTGGAGAGAAGAGTACAGGCAGTGGAGATGAGATGCTTTCGGAGACTCCTTGGCATCTCCTACAAAGACCACATAAGCAACGAAAGCGTGCATAACAGAATCCAGCAAACCATTGGACCCTATGAGAACCTTCTAACGATCGTGAAAAAGCGTAAACTTAAGTGGTATGGGCATGTCACAAGATCCCAAGGAATTACAAAGACAGTTTTGCAAGGCACTGTCCAAGGAGGAAGAAGAAGAGGCAGACCAAGGAAGAGCTGGGAGGATAACATCAGCGAATGGACAGGCCTAGAACTCAACAAAACCCTGAGAAAGGCAGAACAGAGAGAGGAATGGAGGGAACTGGTTGCTGAGTCTTTGAGGGTGCCCCCACGGTCGTCGGACTACGGACAGATAGATAGATAGTAATAGATTGCAGATTTTGGTTGCTATTTGGGACTTTGACACAGTAGGAGCTCAAACCGTTAAAGATAACATGCATTACAATCATCAGCAACCACAGTGGCAACAGTTTGATTGTTTTGTAAAAAAAATAAATAAATAAAACAGCAGATAGAAAATAATTTTCCTTTAATTGTTGCTGAATGCTTTATCATTTAGCATGCCTGTTATTCCTCTTCCACTTCTCTATCCTGCCTGAGAATCAGATATCTCTCTTCTACTTTATTTGTCATTCTGTTGAGGAAGATGATCAGAAGATTTGCTTGTTTGGCTTCTTCTTTTGTCAAATGCTCAGACAGCAACTATTGCTGCACTGCCATTAAGCGCCTGGCAAGTTGGGCCCTGCGCATTTGACTTCAGCATGGGAGAGAATTATTATCTTTCACATCTCTCTGGAAAAAAAAAGCAGGAGAAGGGAACAAGGAGGCAGAAAATCAACAAAAAAAGGAGGTTAGTCTTTAGTGATCGACTATGACTCTCTGACTAGGAGGCCTGACTTGCACAGTCCTTATGTGCTGCAGCCTTGGGGGCTGGTTGGCCTTTGCATCTCCAATGCTGACTCCCCTTATGCCCTTTTGGCCGAGAGAGTAGGGCACACTGTGGGCAAGGCATCTCCACCATAATCAAATTTCTGCCCAATTTCGAAACAGCAGCTGCCTCCTCTGGTAAAACACCATCATGGAACACCACGGACAAACATAAAAGTTTTCCAAACTGTGGATGATTTATGTCTTCTTGTTTATTGGGGTTTGTTTTGTTGGTTTTTTTTGTTGTTGTTTGTTTTGTTGTTGTTTTGGGGTGGGGTTTTTTGTTGTTGTTTTTTGGGGGTTTTTTGGGGGGGGGGGGGGGGGGGGGAGTTTTGGGTTCAGTAAATCTAAGCAAAGATAATGACACAGGTCTTTGGTCTGAGGATGGGGGTGGGGTGGGGGATCTCAACATAAAATTAATCTCTGTGTATTTCTGTCATGACTCAAATGAAAAGATAACATTCACATTGATTAAAGAGCTGGCAACCACTTTAAAAAAAAAAGGTGATAGAAAAGGAACATGGCAGAAACAAAGAGAGGGATAGAAAAGAGGGAATTTCTAGCACAGAACTTCCAGTAGGTGGAGATGCTCTGTATGCTGACAGGCCCCTGGCACCTCCATGGAAAAAGCATGTGTGACTTTTCAAAGCAAATATTCTGCAATTACCAGTCTTTAGTTCTCCCCCCCCCTCCCTCCCTTGTGGAGCATGATGAATTTTTACTGCTTCCACTCACTGGACCGCACATAGGCAGGGTGTTCCTGGATGACTACGCTGACCAGTTTACCAAAATCCCAGGAAATACAGGATTGATTGATGCAGCCAATAAAACAGACATCCTCTGTTCAAGCCAGATCAAAACCTTACCCTATTCCTTATACAGCCATGGAATCTATGAAGAAGGACTTTAGTGAAATTATGAAAATGGGTGTAATACAGGAATCCAAGAACTTCCAATATGCTTCACCTGTTCTTGTTGTCAAGAAGAAGGATGGAACAAATCGCATATGTGTGGATTATAGGAAACTGAACAGGATTACTGTTTTTGATCCAGAACCTATGCCAACAGCAGAAGAACTGTTTTAGAAACTGAGTGGAGATAAGTACTTTTCCAAAATTGACCTCAGCAAAGGGTACTGGCAGGTACTCATCCCACAAGAGGTCATCCCTAAAACAGCATTAATAACCCAGATGGAAGTTAGGAATTTCTGAAGATGGCCTTTGGTATGGTGAATTCGAGGGCTACACTGAAACATGGAATGAGACACATGCTGAAAGACCAGGAGAACACGGTGTGGTACTGGGATGACATTCTATTACACACAAGCATGTGGGAAAATCTTAAGAGCATGTTGAGGGATTCGGTGAGCAACACTCGAGCTTTGCGGTCACAGTTTTTTGGCTCTTGTCAATTACACCGTTTTTGAACTGAGCTCCTTTTTTTGGACTTAGTTTATTTTTCAACTGTAATCAAAGCGAATTTCTTCAACTGCAATCAAAGCAGTATTGTTTTTCTTTTCAAGTGTTATTGTTCTTCTTTGGACAATACACTAGGGCCTATAGAATAGATCACTGTTTTTACAGTGACAAGCTTCATGGCTACTTTCGCTACCGTGAAACCGGTCTTCCTCAAGCAGAAGTCCATTCCTGATTCGGACAATCAACGCCCGTCTGTTCTTGAGATCTGCGTCACTGCGGAGCGAACTTCTGGCCAGGGTTCGATCATCGGGGCACAGGACATAAAGGGGACTGGAGAATTTATCCAGCTTTGAAAGAAGCATGTACAGAAATCCTTTTGAAAGGAATACACCTGAGACACTGTCACTCAGGTATCAGACACTAACCCGTTCGTTCTGCGAGGTGGTACATGAGAAGAAAAACCTTCCACCAAAGTGTATATCAACAGCCTTCCTCTCTTGGTTGTGGACACGGAGATAGAACACTCGCTAACCAAGATGGAGTGAAAACTCCGATCAGCGGTGAAACAGGAAAGGGCAAGAGACAGTGACAACAAACAGCTGACCAGATTCCTGACAGGTAGGGGGTCAGTGTACATTACTGTCCCTGCAACTCCTCTCAACAAAGTGCTGACAGTAAGCGCACTTACAGCTAAAATTTACCACAAGAGCAGAAGCTTGTGAAACAAACAGTCGTATGTTCACGCTGCTTAGAATCTGGTCATCATCTTTCCCAGTGCACCAACGACATAGTGTGCAGAGAGTGCAAACAAGCAGGCCCCAAGCGTGGTGACGCCGTGTGTCAGTGCACAGAGAACCCTAGAGACAGACAGCAACAGGAGAAGAAAGACAGCAGTGAACACACTGAAATGCAGGTTGCAGAATCCGCAGCAAGTCCAAAGCAAGCAGCAAATCCAAAGCAAGCAGCAAGTCCGAAGCAAGCACCAAATCCGAAGCAAGCACCAAATCCAAAGCAAGCAACAAGTCTGAAGCAAGCAGCTGGAGGAACTGGCAGCGGCAGGAGAGGGGAACAGGGGGACAGAAGTTGTCCATTCACCTGCCAGGCCATTCTTCTGTCCTCTTTCGACTCGCAAACCCGCAGCAGATCAGCAACCCCCAACAAACGGCAACAATCTGCGGACTGGATCAGCCCAGGGGTATGAACGGAAAAACTGCGGAAACAAAACAAGCAGTGCTCCAGAAGCCTTACAGCTGACGACGCCATGAAGACGCCTGACCACATGACTTCTGAGAACTGGTGTTGACAGACAAACGATGATGACTCTCGACCTCCGAAAATGACCTGGTTATTGACTGTGGACAAATGGGTTTATGGTACGTATTACTATAAACATAATTTTTCTTAATTGCAATGAAAAAGATACAAATTTCATCATTAAATGTCAGAGATCTAAAAAACAAATTTAAACGACTGGCAATATTTCGCTATTTAACCCTCTTGTCCCCGATCCGGCCGCAGCCGACAGTAACAGAGGCTGCTGCTAGATTCCAATACGACCGCAGCCGACAGTTGGTGCTGCCCACGTGGGCAGTACTTTTCCATCACACACAGACCTCGTGGTTTTCACACTGTGTGTCTGAAAATTGGTGGGGCGATGCAGGGAGGGTGTCAGAGGATGCCAGTGATAAATTTAGACCACTAACATGCGTGTAGTGGGGAGGGAAGGAAGAAATAACAGCCAGCGACCGGAACGCTTTTCAATGGTGCAGCGTGGCGAAAAAAATGGCGTTTTCTTTTGTAGCAGACGATTCATCTGATTAGCGATACGATAAATTGAATGTTATTGTCTTGGAAGTAGAAACATTTGAACGAGAATTGTTAAGTTAGTCCGATATTAAACGATTACGAGGAAGAGGAGGAAGGAAATGCTGCAGTTAGGGAGAAGAGTGAGCCAGAAAATAACGTGCTACAGGGCACATTCCTGACCTGTGCTACACACACTGACTGTGGAGAAATCTGACCTCCCGGCCGGTCCGCGGCATAGACGCCTGAAAGTGTGATGCCTTTTGACTGTTTTCTCATTATTACCACACTTTTGCTTTGAAACTGGAATGGCAGAAACGAATAGATATGCTGATAATGAAAATAGCAAGAAGGAAAATAAAATAGATCTCCGTCTGCCAAGGTTGACAGGTGAGAGCAATGGGTACACCCCCGCCCCCCCACACACACATCCATAATTTGTGCTTTTTGTGATGTGATGTGACCCTGTGCCACCACTACGACTACTTTAGAGACTACCAACATTAAAATTTTGTAGAGTTACAGAAGTTCTGTGTTGTTTCGAATTTGTCACACCTGTGCTGTGACAATGGTGACAGTGTGACTGTCATGTACAATAATACACTTCTGTATACTTAACAAACATGTGGTAGCACATGCAGATATGAACTGCAGTATTAAGGTCACATGTCGATTGAATATGACTTGTTTTCAAATTAAAAAAATAGTTAAACAAAACTTCTGTCTCCTCGAGACATACCATAAAACAACAGGTGCTATGGGGACATTGTGTGACACATCCTTGAAGTACTATTGCACATAACTATTGGTAAACACATCAGCTGGGTATCACTTCCTTATTCGACACTAATATGCTTGAACTATTGTCAAATCCATGCAGGATTTGCTGTTTTATCATATATACCATATTTTTACCTGTGATTGGTGACAATTAAGGTGACAATGACAAGACATCTGGTGACCAGACACATAAACTTGCGCTTAAATGCAAGTACAAAGACATGCCTAGCTTGTGACAAAATTTCAGCTTGATAACTTGTCATGCACACACACAATTGCCTTAGGAGTAAAGTAAGTCAGATAGAGGTAGAAAACCTAAAAAGAATTCAAAATCTACAGGCAGTTTAGCTCTGTAGAATCCAACAACAAGAGGGTTAAAGAAACAAAGATTTGACATAATATGTTTACAAGAAGCCCACACCACAGTAGCAGATCTTCCAGTGTGGGAAAAACAATGGGGAGGGAAAATTTTTCATAACTATGGAAGGAACAAACCATAGTGGAGGGGAAGTAATATTGATATCCAAACACTACACAGGGGAGATTAATTTAGAAACTGCTGAAAACAGAATAGTGATGATTTCTGTATATCAAGAAGATCTTATATCTAGCAAATGTCTATGCTCATAACGATACAACAGAAGAAATAGCATTCTTTAGAAAATTACAAGACAGATTTCTTCATCTTAGTGACAAACATCTAATTATTTTTAAAAAGGAGGAGGTAAAGGAGTCCCATAACCTATAAGGTCGTAGGGGAGCGAGGCGTCAGAGACCTCACTTCTCTAGGGCCAGCATATTGAGGGCGGCGCCCATCTCCTCTCCCTCGCTGCTTTACCTTCCCTGACCCTAAAGAGGGCAGGTACCCATTTACAGCTGGGGGAACTGTACTGAAGCCAAGGCGCGCAAACGGTCACCCATCCAACTGGTAACCACGCTCGACGCTGCTTAACTTGGCTGGGGGAAAGCGAGTGCTCCGACCACTGAGCTATCCCATCATATTTTAGGTGATTTTAATTGCGTACTTAACAATGAAAGTGACATTATATCTGGTCAACACCGTCGCAATAATGAGGCAACAGAATTTAACAGTATGTTTAAGACACTGCAGTTAACTGACATATGGAGATCGTTTCATGCAGAAGAAAAACAATTCACCTGGATCAGAACAAACCCATTTATTGCACGCAGATTAGACTATTGTTTTATTTCTGAGTCGGTTCTTAACTGTTGTACTGTGTGTGACCATTGCACGGTTCTGAATTCCGATCCTAAGGCTGTAATAGTCGACCTGTGCAACAACCATTTCTCCCCTGGTCCAGGATACTGGAAGTTCAACAACAGCCTTTTGAAAGATGCCGAGTTTGTTGATAAAATGAATTATCTGTTAGATAAACAGCTTGGTGCTAGCAGTTACTGGTAATTATTCTAATGTATACCGATGGGAGGTATGTAAAGTAGAAATTGGGCAATTATGCAGTGAGTATATGAAAATATTGAAACAGAGAAAGAGAAACAATGAATTGAAACTTAATTTACAAATCTCGGAAATAGAAAAGCAAATGATAAGCAGGTCTAAGGACAAAGACCTGTAACTTAAGCTCGTAACTATTGAACACAGTTTAGACCTTAATCATATACATAAAGCCAAGGGCGCACAAACTAGATCAAGACTTAAATGGATAGAAGAGGGTGAGCGTAACACTAACTCCTTTTTTAACTTAGAAAAAGCTCGAAGCAAGAAAAAAGTTATCACCATGTTATGCAATGAATCAGGGGAATATATATAACAGATCACAGGAAAATACTTCCAGAGCAAGTCTCCTACTTTAGTACACTATATAGTCAGTCAACCCGAAACAGATAACTTAATAGAAGCTACTGACAGTTTCATTCAAAATGAAAATTCTCCGCGTTTAGATGATACAGAAGCAGCTTTGTGTGAGGGGGTTATCACATTGGAAGAAACAACAGCAGCATTTAAAAAAAAAAGAAAAATGGTTCAGCTCCTGGCTCAGATGGAATTACCACCGAATTTTTAAAAGTTTTTCTGGAATAAAAATAGGTAAAGCTTTAACAGAGGCCTTTGTGGAATCCTTTGATGTAGGTGAGCTATCACACACACAGAAACAAGGTGTAATAACTTTAATTCACAAGGGAAAGGAACTGAGCAAACACAGATGAAATAACTGGAGACCAATAATCCTAACCAATACAGACTATAAGGTATTAGCAAAAACTCTAGCTGATAGGCTTGGCAAAGTTATTAATTAGTAAACAACGATCAAGTAGGTTTTATCAAGGGAAGAAATATTGCTACAATAATTAGATCAATAGATGATGTAATAAATTACTTAAATATAACTTATAAATTCTGGGTATTTACTGGCAGTGGACTACTCGGAAGCCTTCTATTCAATATCAAAAAACTTTTTGTTACATGCTTTCTCTATATTTAAATTTGGGCCTAATTTCCAGAAATGGGTGTCAGTATTGATTAAAGGTAGTCAAAACTCAATTAACCATGGTGGTTGGATTTCTGAACCATTCCCAGTATCATGTGGAATTAAACAAGGATGCCCCTTTTCTCTCTTAGCATTTGTGCTAGCAGCTGAAATCTTAGCTATCAAAATTAGAAACAGTGCAATAGTAGGGATAAAAGTTCCATACAGTAACCTAAGACAAAGTGTGTCTATAAAAATCAAGCAGTTAGCAGACGATACAACTTTATTTCTTAAAGATACAAATGACATTAACTCGTGTCCTTCACTGTTACATGCCAAAGCTTAAGATTTGGCAGAATTACGAATTTTTTAAAATACACTAAGTGATGTTCAGCTCAAGGGTAAGTACTCTGGCCTGTAGGGCATTCATTTTTCTAAACACAGTTGCTTTCCTTCACCATAAGCTTGCCTTGTTTGTGTCTGTTGGCTAATTTTGTTTAACATGTCAACAAGTGATATCTTTGGGATTTCAGGCTCTCCAGTGTTATGATTCTTTTTTAAAAAAAATCTGTTGTACAAAAAGTGACATCAGATGGATTCAGCCAGCTTCAGGGAACTTTACTTTGGTGAAAAATCATCACATTGCTGAGGCAGAGTAACAGAAAAGCTTTTGAAAAGGTAAAAAGGAAAGTAATGGAATCCGAGAGAGAGAGAGAGTGGAGGACTGGGTATGTATGATCAATATAGTCGAATTAAAAAAACTCTTTTACCTGCAATGGATAGGCAAACTAAGCAACCCAAGGAAACAAGTAAACTGGTGGCCCATATCTAAGTGGCACATGCAAAAGATAGCCAACGAAGATAAAATATTTTATATTAAGTGCAGATCACAAGACATAAAACATTCTGAAGAAATAAAAAATATGGTTTTTGAAAAGAAGTTTTCGCTACTTACTTAGACAGCAAAGCGATTTGTCAGTCTGCAGAAGTTAACCACACTAACTTTCACTCCCAGCTTCTCTTCCATAATTCTTTGATGAAATACAAAGATAATGCACTGTTCTTTAAAAGATGGCAAAGTAAGGGTATTGAACAAATCAAGGATTTAATTCATGAAAATGAGAATAGAATATTGTCTTTAGAAGAAATTCAAGATCGTATTTGGACAAGACAGGGCAAGCACTCTCTTTGAACATAATGCCTTATTTAACTCTAGTCCCAAATCGTGGATACAGTGGGTTCTACAGGGTGAAATTGAAATCGAGTCTCAAACCAGTCCAGCTGTTATGTATAATGTGAAACCAAAGCAAATTAGACAATTACGAGCTGCAGATAAAGAAAGAGTTTACCCTTCTGCATATTTTTTTGGCTCAGAAAATTTGGTATCCATTTGGACAAATCAACATGGAACAGAGCAGCAGCAGTTACCATGGAAACTAGACTTAGAGTGTTGCACTGGAAGATACTACACAACATCTACCCTACTAACATTCTATTAAGTAAAATGAAAGTAACCGACACCAGTAAGTGCTCATACTGTATACACACCACTGATTTCATTGAGCATTTCTTCAGTGACTATCCAGTTGTACAGGATCTATGGAAACACATCGAACAAATAGTTCTCTTAGAAACAAATGTTTCATATAAACTTTCTACAACAGACAAATTATTTGGTATTGAAAGATAGACAGAACTCAAGGAACATCATACCTTTATCAACCAGCTAATACTAATCGGCAAAATGTGTATTAGCATCTTCAGAAAGACTGATTCCACCTTTCCCCTGGACTATATTTTCAACAGGGAAATGGGGATAAGAAGTCTTTCGCATTAATTACTACTCCATGGAAAATATACACAGGCCACTGTCTGCATGACACACACACACACTCACTCTCTCTCTCTCTCTCTCTCTCTCTCTCTCTCTCTCTCTCTCTCTCTCTCTCTTCTCTCTCTCTCTCCGAAAACGGTTAATTTAGAAGAAACTAAAACAAATGTGAATTAAGTATTTGTTAATAATATTACAAAAAATGTCAGCAAAACATGTGGAATGCAGGGAGCTGACTGGAACTGGGGGATGGAGGTGTGGCTGAGGGGGAATGAAGTGGAAATGATGAGTGAATGAGCCAGCACACCAAACACTAGAGCAACCAAAAACACAGACGAATGTATCAGTCAATGAATACTAAAGAATGCATGTATTGTCCATTAACTAGAGAATACAATGACACAACACACAATCTTGATGGATATGTGGAAGGACTGGAAAAAAACTACAAACATCACCAGGAAAAGAATGGTAGTATTTCATTATGCTATTTTTTTTGTTTGTTTCCAGTTTGGTATAATTTTAAATTGTCAATCAATTCTATTAATTTAAACCCCCCCCCCCCCCCCCCCCAAATATTCTGAAAAAAACACAAAAAACTTCCTGTCAAACTTGGAGACAGCTGACAGTCCCAGCTGATTATGAGAGAGTTGACAGTCATCAGCTAAGACACGTTTCATAGTTGGTCTAGGGACAGCTCATGTTGTCCACCCAAATGGTTGGGGGCTATGTGCTCATGTTCTTTTCAGAGCACGAAACACCATGAAACATAAAATGCTGTTTGTGATTTGAGTAGGTTGATTTGGGGCATTGTCTATCAATTGTACCTCCATTAATTTTCTAAGAATTAAACATCAGTAAAATCTTGTCAACAGCCAAACAAAAATTTTAAAAAATAGTTTGTTGAGACTGTACTGGAGCTATTGGACCATCTTGTTCAGGCCACGTCGACAGTGAGACCAAGTAAATGCATCCAGACAACAGCAGACAGTGTGGATTTCATTGGTTATACTCTCTAGGATGGCCAGAAAGGGCTTCATAAAGCCATTGTGAACAAATCAAGGATGCTGATCATCTTACTACCCTCTATAGTTATGGACAATTCCATAGAATAAAAGAAGTTAAACTTCATTCCTGAGTTAACTTAAAAGTATAGAAGGGTAGCCCTGCAGTCTAATTAAAGTATAGAAGGGTGGCCCTGCAGTATAGTAAAAGGACAGAAGGGTAGCCCTGCAGTCTAATAAAAGTATAGAAGGGTGGCCCTGCAGTATAATAAAAGTACAGAAGGGTGGCCCTGCAGTATAATAAAAGTACAGAAGGGTGGCCCTGCAGTATAATAAAAGTATAGAAGGGTGGCCCTGCAGTATAGTAAAAGTACAGAAGGGTGGCCCTGCAGTATAATAAAAGTACAGAAGGGTGGCCCTGCAGTATAATAAAAGTACAGAAGGGTGGCCCTGCAGTATAATAAAAGTACAGAAGGGTGGCCCTGCAGTATAATAAAAGTACAGAAGGGTGGCCCTGCAGTATAATAAAAGTACAGAAGGGTGGCCCTGCAGTATAATAAAAGTACAGAAGGGTGGCCCTGCAGTATAATAAAAGTACAGAAGGGTGGCCCTGCAGTATAATAAAAGTACAGAAGGGTGGCCCTGCAGTATAATAAAAGTACAGAAGGGTGGCCCTGCAGTATAATAAAAGTACAGAAGGGTGGCCCTGCAGTATAATAAAAGTACAGAAGGGTGGCCCTGCAGTATAATAAAAGTATAGAAGGGTGGCCCTGCAGTATAATAAAAGTATAGAAGGGTGGCCCTGCAGTATAATAAAAGTACAGAAGGGTGGCCCTGCAGTATAATAAAAGTACAGAAGGGTGGCCCTGCAGTATAATAAAAGTATAGAAGGGTGGCCCTGCAGTATAATAAAAGTATAGAAGGGTGGCCCTGCAGTATAGTAAAAGTACAGAAGGGTGGCCCTGCAGTATAATAAAAGTATAGAAGGGTGGCCCTGCACTTGAGCATGGTACAGACTTTCTCTGAGAGAACAAACAGACTTTAATGCAGAGAGATCTGTCACAACTGTAAGTAGTAGGATAATTTTTTAGCACTACATCTACCACAGGTTGTGTCGGTTGTTGTGAGGATAGTGTTTTAAAAATTGTGATTGTGGATTGTTGGGGCAGGTGGTGTTTATGGAGGAGCAGGCTATTCGATACTACGACTCCATGGGAGGAAACAATAATCAGTGCCTAAATGCTGTCAGGTAAGATTCGCATTCTAAGCTGTGGATTTCTGCTTTTTGCCATCATTTTTATTTGTGTGCTGTCTTTGACTGTCGTTTTTCTGCAGATTCAGATCTTGAGTTCATAGCTGTATTCAGGCTTTAACCACCAGAAGTAGTCAATGGAATAAGTCACCTGGTAGTGAAGGAAAGCCTGTCCATTATCACAGTTTATTCTATTTAACCCCCCTCCCCCCCCCCTCCCCAAATGGTGTGAGTGTTCATTCATTATCTAAAAGTACTTTACACGCAAATTACTAGGATTTTTCAGTCTTTTTTTCTTTTTTCCTTTTTTTTTCTAAAACAGCAAACAATCAAAAAATGGCAACAATGTCTTAACTCTGTGTGCAGAGGTGAGGGTAAGTTTTTCTGATGACTTGCACAACTCATGCAGGAGAAATATTTGTTATGATCTCACGTACTTTGGGTAAATAATACCATGTGGAGAAAGAGCAAGAGATTTTCATTAGTGAATACTGTTTCATTTCACATGCACTGCATTCTGTCAGTGTATTTCAAAATAATATGAAACGTATCACTTCTTTTGTTAAGATTTTTCCCCATTTTTTTCCCAGACAGTACCTGTACAACGAGAGTTTACAAAAAAGGAACGTACAACTGGAGTTATCTGAGTGGTCAGCAGAAATTGTCACGGTAAGGATGTTGAAATGTCTGTGTCACTTGCTGTATTTTGGCTTTTAAGCATTTATATTGGCACAATGTTGATACTAGGATGCGCCCTTGCAGGATTCCTGCAAAACGATGTGGACAGTGCATCCTAATGATCACCCCAAAATCCGGGACAGCGTGTTTTTGAACAAACAATAAGCCATCACAACTGCCGTTTGTATAATCTCTAAAATTAAGCACTACTTCTGAGGAGATAGCAGGTTCGGAGCTGGTAGATGTGGTGAGACAAGTAGCCCTGGCTTGAGAACAGTGATCAGGGCATGGGGTAGGCTGTCCCCTGTGTATCAAACATGGAAAGAGCAATGCCTTCACTAAAGGAGTTTGTGCCAATTACAGAACAGCTTTTAAAGCATCACACAAAAATCTGTGCCAATTACCAAGAGGCTGTACCAGATGAAACTCTTTAAGAAAGACTTTCATCAGTTAGGCAACTCTCTCTCTCTCTCTCTCTCTCTCTCTCTCTCTCTCTCTCTCTCTCTCTCTCTCTCTCTCTCTCTCTCTCTCTCTCTCTCTCTCTCTCTCTCTCTCTCTGTATGATCTTGGGGTTGAAAAAAACCAAGACTTTGGCATTGGCTTTAACTAATCATCAAGATCTAGACCTAGATCTATCTCTCTGGAATGTGGACATACAAATTTGGCCTCTCTCTCTCTCTCTGTTTTGTATAATTGATTATGAACATAACGTGTGTGACAGTGTGTTATATATTTGCTCGTAACCTTGTTTGAGAGTATTCTGTCTTTCCCTCATATTTTTTTTATAATTGGGGCTTGAGTGTGTGTGTGTGTGTGTGTATGGGTGGGTGGATAGGTGGGTGGGTGTGTGTGTTCATGTATTCTTCTTTAAATTCGTTTGGTTTGGATGAGATTTTGGTCCTAGGGAAAATTTGTAAAGAAAGGGATGGGTGGGCAGGCAAAGCAGAGATTCAGTGAGGGATAGTATGGAACATAAAAGGGAAGATTTTTGATGTGTTTGACTTTTTCTTACATTTCATTGCTTGGGTCATACTAATATTGACTAGTTTTTTCTGTAAGTTTCTTGCTTTGTTGTTGGTTGTATTTTATTATATTTTCCTTAGGAAAATGGGGAGGGGAGTAGGGCATGTGCAAAGAAACTTTGTGCTTATTCATTTCCCTACAACATGGTGTCAAATGCATATGTATATTCTCTGTCTGTCTGTCTGTCTGTCTGTCTGTCTGTCTGTCTCTCTCTCTCTCTCTCTCTCTCTCTCTCTTCTCTCTCTCTGATCTTCATCTATTATTAGTACTAGTATTTCATTATGATGGTCATTTGAATCTTCCTTTGATTATTACTGTTTGCATGTGTTTGTTTATTTGGAGCTTTTTTGCTGTTGGGTTTGGTTTCGGTTCTTCTGTTTTGATTAGAGTGTGTGTGTGTGGTTTTACTTGACTTTTTTTCTCGTCTTTTTTTTTCTTCTTCTTTTTTCTCTTTTTTCTTTTCTTATTTTTGTTTGTGAGAGCATGGTATAAAGAAGCCCTGTGCTTATCCATTTACTCTCAATAAACATTTCGAGTTTGAGTCAAGTTCTCTCTCTTTCTCAACATCTACATTTTCTGCTATGATGTATACCTACCCCCTGCCCGAAACATTTTGTATAATGGCCTAAGGCCTAAGTACAATAAAACTTTTCAGTGTTCTCTCTTTCTCTCACTTTTTCTCTCTCTCTTTCTCTCTCTATCTCTCTCTCTCTCTCTCTCTCTCCTCTCTCTCTCTCTCTCTCTCTCTCTCTTCTCTCTCTCTCTCTCTCTCTCTCTCTCTCATTGTACAAGCTAGGGAAAAAAGGTTTTGATATTGGCTTTTACCTTTCTCATCTAGATCTAGATGTATCTCCCCAACTCTGTGGAAATTCAAATTTGACTTTTTGCCTCCCCCCTTCTCTCTCCTCCCCCCCCCCCTCTCTCTCTCTCTCTCCTGTGTCATGAAAGCTTACTACAGATTAACTGCGACACTTAAGGTGAATATTTAATCCTGTCTGCCTAGTCTCTGCCTGTTTGTTTTTTTCTTCTCATTCTTGAAAAATAGCAGAAACCAAGAGTACTGAGGGTACTGTAAGCAAATACTACTTGTCCCCTTTTTATGACCGGGGAGAAGGGGTGTTGCGGCATTGCCCCCCTTTTTTCCATTTTAGGGCCCCTGTTTTTTTAAATCAAAGAATCAACACAGTAGGCATGTGTACTGAATAAAGTACAGCTGTCTTATTTTGCTTTGAGTGTGTAAGTTTTTGTATGTATGTATGTGGTTTTATGAGAGGTGGTGGTGGGGGGGGGGGGGGGGGGGGGGGGGGGGTCTATAAACTGCCATCAGTTATATGTGAAAGTACATTTAATATATTTCAAGATTTCAGCTCTGCTTGAAATACTTGAATTCTCTGAGGCCCTCTTTCAAGGTTGAAATCCCATTGAACATGACAGAAATTATATGAATACCAGCAGCAAGAACCTCTTTGAAAACTCTTGACAGTCATTTTATACTAGTAATTTGATTGTCAACTTTGGGAGGGGGGGGGGGGGGGGGGGATGGTATATCCCTGAAGTTTTGAAGCCTTGGAATTAGTTTTGTATAGAGAAATCTGTATAAATGTGGAGTTGTTTTCATTTTTTCTCAACTATTCAGCGATTGTTGATGGAGTGATTGATCCTTCTTTGCAGAACATTCCACAGCAGATGAATGGGTCAGACTGTGGCATGTTTTCCTGCATGTATGCTGAGTCACTGACCAGAGGGGCTAAAATCACCTTCACACAGGTAATAGGCTTCTTGTTGTATTTATTTATCTATTTTCCTGTAGCATTACTAACTTGAAAAATATTTTTAAAAGCCCATTGAAAGTCAGCATTTCAAAATGCTATTAAAAAATGATGTAAAGTTAATATGTTGCAGTTCTAAACAGCTGTTAGCTCATATAATGAGCAGGGCATAGTTAGTGTGACAGTCGGGGTGGGGGGGGGAGAGAGAAAGAATGGTGGGGGATGGTACAGATTGAAAGTAGGAATACTGGTGTGTGTGTGTTTGTACGTGTGTTTCTCTGGAAACCACTTAAGCATACCACCTGCCATGAAGCCTGAGGTACACTGTAGGCCTTTTGTGGACTGCCATGACTGTTATAGTTACGCTGATGCAGCAAAAGGTGGGAGCTATCCATCATCTGCTGCATTCAACTAGGAGATGACTTATACAACCCCCCCCACCCCCACCCCACCCCACCATGTGACCAGGGACACTACAATACCACACTCTTTGACAAAAACTTTCCTGTTTCTCAGCCCAGGAATCCCTAACGTTCAGATGTCGCCAATGTATTAGGGAGCGTGTGTGTAGGTGTGTATGCGTGCACATATATGCTGTGTATTTGTGGTTGGTTGTGGAGGACCCGTTTCTGTGAATGTGTGTGTGTGTGCGCGTGTGTGTGAGAGTGATGGGTGCGGGTCATGGAATACCCATTTCATCCACTGAGGTATAGACACAAAAAAGTCTCTTTGAAATAATAATAATATATGGAACTTATATAGCGCTGAATCTTGTCAAATCAAATTAAAGCGCTTGCAACTCTTCTTAAACATAATGAACAACATATTTCAAATCCATGCGCACGTACGCACGCGCGCACACACACACACACACACACACACTTAGGAGGTGAAGGATGCTGTTGAAAATTAGGGACAGATATGAGGGGAAAGTCTCAGGTAGAAAATAAGTGTGTTTTGAGGCTGGATTTGAAGGTATCAAATGAAGGCTTTTGGCGAAGTGAAAGAGGGAGGTCATTCCAGGTGGATGGACCAGAAATAATAATAATAATAAATGGAACTTATATAGCGCTATATCTTGCAAAGACAAATGAAAGCGCATGCATTCAACCTAATCTTACACAGTCATGCAATCAATGATAAAATAGTTTATACAAACGGATATTACAAACATGGTGCGCTGCAGACAAAATCTGTGAAATAAAATTTCAATAGTCAAATGTTTTTCAAAAGCATGCACACACACTCACACAGGTCGTATACTTTAGCAGGGTGATAGGACATGGGTTAGTGAGGGTGGGATAGTTCTGATATGAAACAGGAGGGGGGAAATCTTAGGTTTGAAATAAATATGTCTTGAGGCTGGATTTAAAAGTGTCATAACTAGGTTTCTGGCGAAGAGAGAGAGGGGGAGCTCATTCCAGGTCGATGGACCCGAAATAGAGAAAGAGCAGCGGCCAACGGTGGATTGGTTGAATCTAGGTATTTGTAGGCACAAGGTATCTGCAGTAGAGCGGAGGGAACGTGAAGGAGTGTACAGGTTAAGACATTCACAGAGGTAGGAGGGTGCAGTTTTGTGGAGACATTTGTAACAGAGGGTACTGATCTTATAATTTACTTTCTGTGGCACAGGCAGCCAGTGAAGAGATCGCAAGAGAGGGGTAATGTGCTCAGATTTTTTCTTTCTGAGGACTAGTCGAGCTGCGGAGTTTTGTATATGTTGAAGGGAGTGGATAGATGATGCTGGCAGACTAGACAAAAGAGAATTGCAATAGTCCAGACGTGAAAGAATGAGAGAAGTGACAAGTTTGGCTGTAGCAATGGTGGACAGGTACTTCCGAATTGCAACAATACGTCACAATTGATAGTAGCACGACTGACAGGTCTGGGTGATGAATTTTTGCATAGAGAGTGTGTTGTCGATAACAACACCTAGATACTTCACAGAAGTGGATAGAGGGACTGATGTATTGCCGAGTTCTATTGAAGCTGTTGCAATGGAAGAGAGTTTGTGTTTGATCCCTACAAACATGGCTTTGGTTTTATCTGCATTTAGCTGTAATTTGTTCTGTGTCATCCAGTTTTGAATATCTTCAAAGCAGTGGGCCATATTTGTCAAGAAAGAAGGCAGATTTTCAGGAGTAACACTGCTTTGAATCTGAGAGTCATCTGCGTAAAAATGATGGTTAATTTGATGACGGTTTATTATATGTGACAGTGGAGCAGTGTAAAGAGTGAAAAGAACAGGGTCTAGAACTGATCCCTGTGGGACTCCGCATTCCAGTTTGGCAGGTATTGATTGAATCTTGTTTACTGCAACTGTCTGGAATCAGTCAGTAAGGTATGAATTAAACCAGGTGAGGGCTGTGCCAGTAACACGGAACGTTTTTTGAAGATGGGAGATAATTGAGTGGTCTATAGCATAGAAATAGAAAAAGAGCGACGGCCAACAGTGGTTTGTTTGAATCTGGATGTTTGAAAGCACAAAGTATCTGCGGCTGAACGAAGGGAACGGGATGGAGTATACAGGTGAAGACAGTTACAGAGATAAGAGGGTGCAGATCTGTGGAAACATTTGAAACAGAGGGTATTGATCTTATACTTCAGTCTTTGTGAGACAGACACCCAATGAAGAGATCACAGAAGAGGAGTGATGTGTTCAGATTTTTTCTTTCTTAGGACCAGTCGAGCTGCAGAGTTTTGTATGCGTTGAAGAGAGTGGATGGATGATGCTGGTAGGCCAACCAAAAGAGAATTATAGTAGTCTAACGTGAAGAATGAGAGATGTGACAAGCTTGGAAGTTGCATCAATGGACAGATACTTGCGAATCGCGCTTATGCGCCGTAATTGATAGTAGCGAGACTGGCAGGTCTGGGTGATGAATTTTTTCATAGAGAGTGTGTTGTCAAGAACTACTCCTAAATACTTCACAGAGTTGGCCAATGGAACTGACGCATTGCCGAATGCTATTAAAGTTTTTGTGATGGAGGAGAGTTTATGTTCAGTCCCTATGAGCATGGTTCGGTTTTATCGGCATTAAGTTGTAACTTGTTCTGAGTCATCCAGTTTTGAATGTCTTGAAGGCAGTAGGACATATTTGTCAGGAGGGAAGGTAGGTTTTCAACAGTATCACTGCACTGAAGCTGATTGTCATCTGCATAGAAATGATGATCAATATGGTGGTTGTTTTATGTGAGAGTGGAGCAGTGTAGAGAGTAAAGAGAACAGGGCCCAGAACTGATCCCTGTGGGAATCCACATTCTATTTTGACAGGTTTTGATTGAATTTTGTTTACAATAACTTTCTGGAATCAGTCTGTGAGGTATAAAGTAAACCAGGTGATGGCTGTGCTATTAATACCAAATGTATTTTGGAGGCGAGAAAGAATTGAGTGATCTATAGTATCAAAGGCTGCAGATAAGTCGAGAAGAGTGAGGAGGGAGATTTTTCCTGCATCAGAAGCAAGTAGAAGTGTATCTAAAGTGTGGACTAGGGTGGTTTCAGTGCTGTTGTTGGGGCGATAGGCAGATTGAAAAGGGGGAATGAGATCATTGGAATGAAGGTGACTGTTGAGCTGTTTGAGAACAACTTTTTTAGTACCGTAAGTTTGAGACAGGTCTCTAATTCTTCAGAATGTTGGGATCGAGGTCGTGCTTTTTCAGTAAAGGTGTAACTATTTATTTATTTATTTATTTATTCTTTTATATCGAGGATAATGGAATAAGCACTCATGTGCTTTTTTACATCCAGTGTGTATGTGGTTTTGTAAATTTTGTCATTGCGGTTTTAAGAGCTGATGGAAAATTTCCTGACACAAGAGATGAGTTTACTATTTTAGTGATAATAGGTACCAGCTGTGGAAGGCATTGTGAGAAAACAGGGGCAGGTATGGGATCAAGATCGCATGATTTTATAGTCATTTCTTTCAGAATTGTCATGATTTCTTTTTCACTTGTGCGATGGACGGAAAAGAGAGGAGTGCCAGTGAACTGGGGATCAGGAGGTGCAGGCTGGAATTGAGTCTGATCCAGTCTGGAGCGTATGTTGCAGACTTTGTCTGAAAAGAAGGCAGAAAAGATGGATGGAAGTTCAGACAGGCTGTGGGTGTTAGGCAAAGGAGTTGTTTTTGCAGATCCAAGGAGATTTGAGGTGAGGGAAAAAAGAGATTTTATGGATGTAGCACAGAGAACTTGGGAAGAATAGTAGTCTGTCTTTGCTGAATGGATTAAGAGTTTGTTTACATGTTTTTGGAAAAGATGTTTGTTGATTTCGATTTTTGACTTCCGCCACTGCCGTTCTAGTTGCCAGCGTTTGCGCTTCGCTATCAAGATGTCTTGGGTATACCATGGTGCACAGGGTCTGTCAGGTAGGAGATGGTCAGTAGGGGGTGCATGCTCATCAAGCAATTGGCGGAGAATAGTGTTATAGTAATCAGAGAGGTCAGTGTGGTCAGAGGTTTGTGAAAAACGTTCGGAAGCTTGTGAAGAGAAGAGAAGGTATGAATATCTAAGGCCTTAAGATTGCGACAAGTAACATATTTCTTCTTTCTGACAGGTTTTGTAATGTTGAGGTGGAAAAGAATGGCGGAATGATCAGAATGCAGTTCGTCGGTGACAGAGACAGATGTGACAAGATTAAATGAAGCATTAGTAATCAGCCAGTCTAAAATATGACCAGATCTGTGCGTTACTTCGTTTACCAGTTGGAAGAGAGAATGGTTGGACAGAGAAAGAGGAAGACGTTTGACATCTGGAGAAGACTGGTTGTCGAAATGGAAGTTGAAATCACCGAGAATTATAAGTTTAGTGGGAGAGAGGCTGTAGTGGTCAAGGAGTGACTGGAATTCTTGGTGAAAAAGAGAAGATGTTAGGTTGTTTTTATGGCTGGGAGGTGGATGGTAAAGGCAGCAGATAGTAATAGAGTGGCCAGGTAGGTTGAGACTGATTTCGCAAACTTCAAAAGAGTCGTGAGGGAATGGAAGGTTGTGACTGAAAGAAAGAGCTGGTTCCAATATGTCTTTAAAAATTATGGCAATCCCACCTCCTCGAGAGAGTCGGGGAAAAGAAATAGTTTTATATCCTGGAGGAGTCAGCTGTTTTATTTTTGGCTCGTGGCCATGTGGTTGAAGCCAAGTTTTGGTGAGGAAGGTTAAGTCAATGTTTTTTTCAGAGATTAAATCAGAAATGTAGTCAGCTTTTCCATTTGGACAGACAGACTGCACATTGAACAAACTTGAAGGAGATCTGAAGGAGGTGGAGAGGTTGAAGATGAAAGTGGTGAGTTTGGACAAGAATCAGAGGAAGAGGATGAAGGCGATGGTGGAGATGTGGCTAGCGGAAGAACAGACAAGAGTTTGGATGGTGAATCAGGAGTAGAAGATGGTGAGAGAACTGTGTTAATCAGGGGATTCGGTATTTGAAACACATAATGATATACATCATCATCAGAACATAAAACATTGTCAGAGTCACAAACAACAGAACAATCAAAAGCTGAAGGGGCGGGTGGACGGCAGCATGGGGAAGAAGCGTTGTCAGGGGTAACAGAAGTGACCTCAGAGGTGAGAGGGGAGACACGGGAGAGGGAAGCCCACCACTGGCGATAACGTCGGCCTGCCCATGTTCCCCGTCTGGTTTTGCGGCGATGAATGCCTAAGTGTGTTATATGCTGCTTAATCTCAGGAGCAAGCGTGTACCGTTTTTGACAAAACTCAGGTGCGAGCATAGCTCTAATGTCCGCGTCTCTCACTGCCATGGTAGCAGAACAACACACACTAGACTTGATTGATGGGGGTGGTGTCAGTTTGTGAAACACGTGCAAATTGTTGAACGGCAGCAGGGTCAGTTTGAAGTGGGTCAAGAAGTTTGAACAATCAAACAGAAAATGAAAATTATACATTGAAATATCTCATTAAGTAGATAATAACAAAGAAAAATGTTCTGACCATACAACTCAGGGTGAAAAAACGAACAAGAAGATGTAAAAATTTCTCAAAAGGAAGCAGAAAAACACACACATCCAGCATTCAAAAACAGAGCCACAGGCAGTGCTGCCGACAGGTGCAAAGGTAATCACACTATTTGTGGATGGGTGGTGGGGGACCTGTAGCGTCCGCAGCCCAAAGTCGAGAGCGGCATCTGGCATAGATTAATCTAAAGATTGCCATGCCTATGAGACTAACCATAAGATTGAAAGTAATCAAGTGTGCCGCCAGCCTCCTGTAGCTGTTTGGTCATGGTTAGTGAAGAATTTTATGTATTGTTGATTTGTGCATATGAAAAGCAGTAGCATTTTTTTTTATTGTTAGTTTTTTATGTCTGTGTGCAGAAGGACATGCCATACTTCAGACAGAGGATGGTTTATGAACTGTTGAAGAAACAGTTACTATGATAACAGGCTGTTTTGATTTTTTTGTTTGTTGTTCATTCGTTTGGGGGGTTTTTTGTAGGAGAGGGGGATTCAGTGTTGATTCTAGAGTGCTCCATTGTGGGATTCCTGCATTTTTTTCAAAATTGCTGCAAAACGATGTGGGCAGTGCGCCCTAACGGATGCAGAAAAAATATCCAGGACAGCGCATTTTTGAACAAACGGTGCGCCATCACAACTGCCAAAGTTGATGCTTTGGATTGGCTAAGCACCTCACTTTTGACCAATCACAGAAACTGTAGTGTGCCATCACAACTGCCAAAGTTGATGCTTTGGATTGGCTAAGCACCTCACTTTTGACCAATCACAGAAACTGTAGTGCGCCCTTGTCAGTTCCTGCGGTGATCATTACGTTGGTAGGCTACCCCAGGGGCCGCATGATGTTCTGATTCATGCCTACAAGCCATCTTCATAATAAAGCGGGCTTGTCCTGCTCTGTTGTCCTCTTTGCTTACGCCATCTTTCAAGAGGCCTTGTACTCCAGAAACAAGTGACGTGATTGGGACAGAGATCGTTGAGGAGATTGCTGGTGCTGCATCCCAGCAGGTTTGGAGCTGGTAGATCTGGGAGACGTTTCCCAAAGTCCAACCCCTCGTCCACATCGTGGGAAACGGAAACAGGTCAAGCTGGCTAACGGGGCTCTGGCGAAGCTGTGACTGGCCTAGCAAGCCGACAGTGGATTTATCAACTGCTAAGAAAACTGAAAAGAGACACAAACGGACGGATACCAACGGAAAACGACCTCGCAATGGAAACGGACATCGAGATAGGAACAGTGACTACATTGGAACATGGAACATCTGTGGCCTAACAAACAAGGAACCAGAAATTGTGGAATTCATGACCAAAAGAAAGATCTCCATCATGGGCATTTCAGACACTAGGAAGAAAGAAGGATCGAAAGAAATCCTTTTTTTAAAAAACTTTTTTTCCCCATTGGAGGGAATCAAAAAAAGGGACCGGGAGAGAAAAGCATGGTGTGGGGATTCATCCTACCCCCAACATAAAAAGAAATCTTTGAGTACAAACACATTTCAGAAAAGATTGGAAAAAACGGTGTAAAAAAAAGCCCAAACCCAAAATCGTCTTTTTTTTCCAAAGCAAAATGCCCCGTGTAACGATTCACTCAGAAGAGGAAAAGGGACTATTCTTTAAAGGGCCCCTCCCCCCGGCCCCCTTTCAAAAAGCACCCCTGGAAAAAGGGACCGGGTTTTGTCAGGGGGGTTGATTTCAAGGGCCAGAGTTGGGGGAGAAAAGGGAAAACCCGTGGACAAAACATCTTGGGACCCCAAACCAGGCCCACGAACACCCTTGCAATTACAACGGGAACCCGTGCTGGAACTTTTTGCAGAGCATAAATCTGATCATCCCCAAAACCACATTTTTTACAACATCGACCCTCCCGGAATTTACACCCGGGTTTACAAATGGAACGATTAAACCCTCTCGTCTCAAATCGATTTTTATACTTGAAAATTTCTAGAACAGGTTACGCCATAAAAAGACCAAAACCCAAAATCCCCCAATCCAAAACCTTGACACTGACCACAAGGCCTGTCTTTTCCTACCTCCATTTCTCAGAAAAAAGGGAAAAAAACAACGTAGGAAAAACCCACCCTTTGAAAAAAAATCAACCCTCCTAAAAAGGGGGAAAGAGAAAGAAGTGCAAGAAAAAAGTTTTAAACATTTGCAAATCAAGGTGAAACTTGACCCATTGATACCACCTCTAAAACCATGGAGAAAGGGTTTTGGACACCTTCAAGCCAGCTTTTTTGAAAAAACCTTAAAGGGGAAGTTTTTGGGGGAAAAGAAAGGGGGGGAGGGTTAAAAAAAAAAAAAGGAAAAAAAATGCTACAGCTTGGTGGGGAACCCAAGAGGTGAAGGAAGCCATAAAGGAAAAAAAAAAAACCCATTAAAAGTTTGGGGGCCAAAAACCAAACGGAAAAGAACAAACCCCAAAAAAGAACAAAAACGCAAAAAAGAATAGAAAACTTTTTGTTTTTTGAAACCCTCCAAAAAAAAAATCTTGGGGGGATTTATGGAGAGAATTTAAGTGAAATTTGCAAGAACCCCCCCAAGGGAAAATTTTTTAAAAATTTTGGGGGAAGAAAAGGAGAGTAAGGGGTTTGACCAAATTCAACCAAAAACCAGAGTGAATGTTTGCAAAGGAGGGCACTGCCCAAAAAAAAGGGGAAGGAAATTCTAAAAACGAGGGGGAAAAAATTTTAAATTTTTTAAAAAATTTTTTTTTAAACCCATTTTGGGAGTACAAGTTTTCCAGCTCTCATTCTCACCACGTTTTTTTAAAGCCCAGTTAAGCCCCAATTTTTTCCTTGAAGTTTGAAAAAAAGGGAAAACAATAAGACCAGCCCAAAGGGCAAAGCGGCAGGGGGAGGGAGGGCCCCCAAAAACCCCAACTGAACCCATCCTTCCCATCGGAAAAAAAAACGGGATTTTAAAGGGTGGCCCCACCTTTCATCTTCCAGAAAGCGGGGGAAAGAGGGAAAAAGTAAAAAAGGGACGGGCGAAAATGAATAGTGGGGGCCCAATTTGGGGAAAGAAGAAGGGAAAGGGGAAAGGAGAAAAAACTGCGCACCTACAGGGGTTTTCACTTCCCCGCCATGTGGGGAAAAATTTAGAAAAAAGATTCGGGAACAGCCCCACAAAGCCAAAGCGGGAAAAACCTATGACCAACGCCCAGTTTGGTTTTTGGGAAAAAGGAAAAGAGGGGTTGGGGCCCCCAGATGCCTTTTCGCACCCCCGGGCCCCAGCTGTGGGAAAAGGGCCATCGAATCCCAACCCAAGCCTGCATACAGAAATTCGTTGATCGGGGAAAAAAGCTTTCGACCAAAGTCAACAAAGACAAGCCTGGAAGATCCGGGAAAAGCATACGACGTGAAGGGGAGTTGTTTGTTTAACTTTCAGAGCAATCTATCCCAAAACAAAATTTGGCGCAGCCCCCGAACAGCCATTTGGAAAAACCCCAAGGGTTCCCCGGGTTTTTACATCAGGGTGGGGCCCAAGGGGGTCCCTTTCCCCCCCTCCCCCTTCTCTTCGGGGCCTACATCCCCCAAATTTTAAAAAAAGGAAGCCAACCCAGATCTTGAGGTTTTTGGAACGAACTATTTTTTGCTGACGCCCAAAAGTCCCTAAAGAATCAGAACAAACACCCTTTTTAAAGTTTACACAGCCCAACCCAACACAAGCGCGAGGGGTTTTTAATTTTTGACTGAAATCAGTTTTCCCCAAAACAAAAATTTAGTCTGCCCGCGGGAAATCCGGGAAAGGGGGGGACATCAACATCAAGGGCACCCACTGAAAACAGACCAAAAAATTTTAAAATCCCTTGGCAGCCCCCTCACTGAAGATGGAAAAATTGGAAAAGAGAGTTTAGAAACAAAAAATCCGGGGAAACGAATGCAGTCGTTACCAACCCCGCCCCCTTTAAAACTTTTTCCAGCATCCCAATGGGGCCCCAAAGGGCAAAACTCTTTCAACGCCATTTTGTTCCAACACTACATACCAGTGTCAGACTGGGCCCAAAACAAAACCCTTTTTAAGAGGGGAAAATTTGGGTTTCAATGTGAAAGGCTGCCTGGGGAAAAGCTGTCAACAAGACCAGACGGGGGACAAGATCAAAATAAAGGGGGATCGGGGGCAGGGTTCCGGACAAACCCCAAATTTCCCTCCACCATGTCGAACAACAAAGGATCAGGGGGTTTTTGGTACCTCACTAGAAATGGGGCCCCAACCCCAGCCCTATGGGCTACCCCCCAAAATACAAGGGCGGGGAAAGCCAAGGAAGACCAAAGGAAACGATGGAGCGACCCCGGGGTGACACCTGGGAGCCCATGCCTGTCATTTAAAATTAAAAGCCTCACCCCCTTTTAGCTGCAAAACAGACATCTGTGCTCCCCGCGACGCCAAAAGGGGCACCAGGCCGGGCCAGAGGAAAGAAAGAAGAAGAAGTTTGGGGGAGACAAGTACCCTTTGGGTTGAGAAAAATTGATAAAGGGCATGAAAGTAGGGCTATGGGCTGGGGATCAAACAGGGAAAAAAAAACAATCCTTCACTAAAGGGGGGTTTGTGAAAAAATTTACAAAAACTCATTTAAAAGCATCAATGCAAAAACAGGCCCAAACCAGGGGGCCCGGGAAAGAAGATGGAATCTTCAAAAGACTTCCATCGTTGGGCCCTTCCTCTCTCTCTTTTCTCTGTGTCCTGTGTTAAGGATCTTGGGGTTTGGGGGGGGGGGGGGCGGAAAAAAAACAAAAAGATTTGGGGATATTGGTTTTTAAATTTTATTTTAAAATCCAGATCTATTTTCTTTAAAATGGGGAAAAAAAATACAAATTTTTTTATTCCTTCCTCTCCCCTTTTCACTCACTTCTCTCTCTTTGGTACAATCTTGGGGGGGAAAAAAAAAAAAAAAACCCCTTTGATATTGGCTATTGCCCCCCCTTTTCATAAAGATTATCTCCCCAATTTGTTTGAAATACAGATTTGATTTTAAAACCCTCCCCCCCCCTCCCCCCCCCCCCCCCCCCCCCCCCCCCCCCCCCCCCCTTCCCCCTTACCCTCCTTCCCCAAAACCCCCCTTTCCCCCCCCCTTTAAACCCCCCCCCCCCCCCCCCCCCCCCCCCCCCCCCCCTTTCCCCCCCCCCCCCCCCCCCCCCCCCCCCCCCCCCCCCCAACCCCCCCCCCTCCCCCCCCCCCCCCCCCCCCCCCCCCCCCCCCCCCCCCCCCCCCACCCCCCCCCCCCCCCCCCCCCCCCCCCCCCCCCCCCCCCAACCCCCCCCCCCCCCCCCCCCCCCCCCCCCCCCTCCCCCCCCCCCCCCCCCCCCCCCCCCCCCCCCCCCCCCCCCCCCCCCCCCCCCACCCCCCCCCCCCCCCCCCCTCCCCCCCTCCCCCCCCCCCCCCCCCCCCCCCCCCCCCCCCCCCCCCCCCCCCCCCCCCCCCCCCCCCCCCCCCCCCCCCCCCCCCCCCCCCTCTCTCTCTCTCTCTTCACTCTGTTGTTTTACGAGGCTTACTGCAATTAAACTCAAAATTAATGAATATTTTTTCTGTAGTATTCCCTTGTTTTTCTAAATATTATAGCAAAACCCTTGAGTGTTGGGTATGAAGAAATACTATCCCCTTTTTTTAAGGGGGGTGCCCCATTTTTCTTTTAGGGGCCCTTGGCCCTTTATTTGAATCTAAAATAAAAGGGGGAATTTGGTAAAGTTGGGAAAGGAGGGGGTAAGGGTTGTATTTATGCTTTTTGGAATAATCTTTAAAGTTGGAAATAGATGTTCAGAAGAGTTTTTATGTGAGACGAAGTATGTGCGAGAAGTATTTCGCTGGCGTTATTTCTGTGGACTGAATGTTGGGCCCAAGGGGAGCAGAGACAGTTAATGCACTCTTGAAGGGAAGGTGTCATGTGCAGCTGGCAGTGTTGCTGGAACAGGTTTTACTTTTTTCTTTTATTTCAAGAATAATGGAATAAGCACTCAGGTGCTTTTTTTTTACATCCAGTCCCCATGTGTATGCATTTTTGTAGATTTTGTCATTGATTCCCACGGCACACAATGGCCTACTCTTCCGAAAAGCAGAATGGGTTTTAATGTGTGTGCAAGATGTTCTGCATGCATTCACACACAGGACCTGGGTTTATAGTCTCATGTGAAGGACTTTTAGGGGAGTGGAGTCAACTCCAGAAGAAAAATCCTCTTGAACAAGATTCGAACCTGGGTCAGCAGATCACAAGCACATCACTGTAACCACTGGGCTATCCCAGGCCAGATGTCTGAGAATTCTATATGTAAACAGTTACAGTGTGAGTGAGAGAATAGGTGTGAGTGTGTGTGTGTGGTATGTGTTTGTGAACACATGAACATACTTATTAAAATTTTGTTTGTGGATCATATCGATATTTGATGTGTGTGTGCATGCATGCATGTGTATGGTTGTTGATGAAAGGTGTGGTTGTGTGTGTAGGAGTATTTTTACATATAAATATATTTTCATGTTTGTGAATCAAATGGATCCCTTGTATCAGACCAGGGATCCAAGCCAGAAGTAGTATGCAGGACTGCACAGACAATAACAGCTTTGTCAAAACTAAACACCATCTGGAGAGATAAAAATATCTTGCGTATCTCCAAGATCAGACAAATGCGCTCCCTTGTCATATCCATATTTCTGTATGCCTGTGAATCATGGACCCTGACTGCAGATTTGGAGAGGCGGTGGAGATGAGATGCTTTCGGAGACTCCTTGGCATCTCCTACAAAGACCACATAAGCAACGAAAGCGTGCATAACAGAATCCAGCAAACCATTGGACCCTATGAGAACCTTCTAACAATCGTGAAAAAACGTAAACTTAAATGGTATGGGCATGTCACAAGATCCAAAGGACTTGCAAAGACAGTTTTACAAGGCACTGTCCAAGGAGGAAGAAGAAGAGGCAGACCAAGGAAGAGCTGGGAGGATAACATCAGCGAATGGACAGGCCTAGAACTCAACAAAACCCTGAGAAAGGCAGAACAGAGAGAGGAATGGAGGGAACTGGTTGTTGAGTCTTTGAGGGTGTCCCCACGGTCGTCAGACTACGGGACAGATAGATAGATAGATAGAATCAAATGAATTACTTGTTATTTTTTAAGTGTGTGTGTGTATATGAGTGAGTAAAGATTTTGCAAGTGTGTTTATGTGCATTGATATGTGGGCATTTATTTACAGAGCATTTGGATATGTGCATGCATAAAAGACTTGAGAGATACGAAAAATTTTATTAATTTTATTTTGTTCAAATATAAAAAAAACTTATGTGAAATAGAATGCTGTCATCGTAAGTTATACTTAATGATTAATTTGCTCAAACATCAGATTTATTTATCAGAACTTCTTTTGTTACAATTGTTACAAAATAGTATAAAAAAAAATTGCTAAGCGCAAGATAAGGAGAGAAAGTGATTAGGAAAATAATTTACGGACATAGTTGGTTGAAAGAAAAAAGAAAAGCTATCAACTTTGGTTGGGGGGGGGTGGAGACATTTGAAAGAAAAAGAAAAGCTATCAACTTTGTTGGTGGGGGGGGGTGGAGACATTTGAAAGAAAAAAGAAAAGCTATCAACTTTGGTTGGGGGGGGGTGGAGACATGGGACGCCCCTCTTGGCTTGATCACAAAACAGCAAGGGGGGGGGGGGGGGGGGGGGGGGGGCAGTTTCTAGCTTGTAGTGTGTCTTAGGAGACAAAAAGAGAATACCAAACACATCACTGTGCTCAGCTGTGCCTGCAAATGGCTGGCATCATTTAATAATTGTCATTATATTTTGTCGTGTTTGATGTGAACCAAAAATCAATCTTTATCCAGCGTAGGGTAATATTCTAATTGCATTTTGTGTTGCAGTGGTATGTCCAAGGACTGCAGAGTTTTATCCACTGTGAGAAGTATGTCTTTGAGTCCACGCTCTGTGTTTATTTTCTTGCTGCTGTCAATGGCTGCAGTAAACCAGAACTCAGGCATAACAATTGGTTTTAAGTGACATGACTGCCTTGACAACCCCCTGTGTTGTTAGTTCCATAAACAGATGAGTATGGGGGAAGGGTGGGGAGGGTAAGAGAAATTGTCAGGACGAGAAAGAAAGTGGATAAATATGATGGTGTGATGTTTCGATTCTTTTTTCATCATCTTTATCCATGCATCCAAGGTTTCACAGCCATATAGCATGATGGGCCATACTAAACATTTCATCATTTTCATTTTTAGCTGGTAAGGAATGCTGCGATATTTCCAGATGTTGTTTAGTGGGATCATTCTACATTTGATAATGCCCACTTTTGTCTTTGGTATCTTGACTGTGAAACTGGGAACTACTGCCTGGCAAATGTTCCTGTAATCAGATGTTTTATCTGGGAACTACTGCCTGGCAAATGTTCCTGTAATAAGATGTTTTATCTGGAACTACTGCCTGGCAAATGTTCCAGCAATCAGATGTTTTATCTGGTAACTACTGCCTGGCAAATGTTCCAGCAATCAGATGTTTTATCTGGGAACTACTGCCTGGCAAATGTTCCAGTAATCAGATGTTTTATCTGGGAACTACTGCCTGGCAAATGTTCCAGTAATCAGATGTTTTATCTGGGAACTACTGCCTGGCAAATGTTCCAGTAATCAGATGTTTTATCTGGTAACTACTGCCTGGCAAATGTTCCCATAATCTTTAGATGCTATAGACAATGGGGTTTGTTGTGGGCACAGAACAAAACCTGGTTCCATTGTACCAAGCCAATTATTCTCATACAAAATAGTGTTCTCTCATATCACAGCACGTTTCTCGCTCTGTTGGCAAGAAATTTTAAAAATGTGTAAAAGGGAAGCTTTCTTGATTTGATTGAAATATGTGTATAATGTGGGAGCTTGCTTACTGAATTGAACAGTGCTGATCAGTAACTTTGATATATGCTGCTTATCTCAGCATTCAAAGTTCAAATTCTTTACTGGCCTCCTCTTTCATTGTCTTTGTCATTCTTAGACATACCGTGTATACAGAACAGAGGATACTTTTCATTTAACTCCACTGAAAATAAAAAAAACAGGGAAATGTTCTTTCCTAGATACATCGTTGACTGCTAAAAGCTACTATAAGTGGATGGGAGAAGAAAGAACTGAAAAGCATAGAGCAAGCTGCCTTTTTTGTGGGGGTCATCAAAGCTTACATCAATGAATGAAAGTGTGCTTAGGCAGCATAAGAGACAGTTTAACTCGATGGAGTCGCAGTCTATTTCACAGCTCTACACAATTGTGACACACTATTTTGGCTATACTTTGACAAATTATATATCACTATCAGATTGATAAAACCAAACATTATGTATCAAAGTTAAGTTTATTTGAAGTACTTTTAGGATTTACAAAGATCTCTGTCTACAGATCTCCCAATTTTTTGTGTGTTGCCTTAATGTAAGTCAGTGAATGCTAAAAAAAAAAAACACCACAAAAAACCTTTTGACACACGCACACACAGCCATACCTCAACAAGGTGTAAGTATCCATCAGCTAATTCACAAGAATCACATTAATTTCACACGCAGTAATGTTTTGTGAGGCTCAGGAATCACTTTGAAGTAAAATTTGCCAACAGTACCTCTCTCAATGTGTACATCTTCTTTGTCATTTTTGTCATGAAAAATCAACTCAGGGTGATGAAAGATAAAAGTCTCAAAGCAAACACACAACGAGGCAGACAGACAGAGAGAAGAACTTGTTTGAAAGGAAATTAATTCAGATAGCAACACAAGTAATTTCCCTTGGGTTGTGCATGATTAAGTGTTAATTTCTTTAAAAAATTGTTACATTTTATGAACAGCTACGACACAGTGAGTTGCCAGATGCAGCAGTATGGCTGATTGTTTTTTGTTTTTTTTTTACTTCTTCTTTGTTTTTTACTTCTTCTTTCTTCCTCTGCATCTGTTTTTATGAAAAGTAGATCTAGTTTGCCAAGTACCATCAACAGCTGTCAGTTTCCCCCAACTTTCAGTTTCTTTCAGCTGCTATCCATCCTGTCCCAGCTGGTGCTAATTATAGCAGAAACTGACCACACTTGGCACTTGGTAAAAGGGAGGGGCTAATTTTAGAACTGGGCCCTGGACCCTTGACTGAGTTATGCTGGATTCATGTGCTGTGCATCACTGCCAGTGCCTTTAACTTCGGCAGCACTAGTGCTAGCAGTGCCAGCGGTGAACCATAGCAATCAAAGATTAAACATGCTAGTGATGCTGACAGTGAACGTTTAAAGGTTGAAGTAATGTAGGCATTAACTCAATGAGAGCTTCGGCACTTCTCTCCTTCACTGTGACGTACCGAAGCTTAAGATTCGGCAGAATTACGATTTTTAAAAAATACACCAAGTGATATTAAACTCAAGGGAAAGTACTCTGGCCTGTAGGGCAATCATTTTTCTAAACACAGTTGCTTTGCCTTGACCATAAGCTTGCCTTGTTTGTGTCTGTTGGGTAATTTTGTTTGACATGTCAACAAGTGATATCTTTGGGATTTCAGACTCTCCAGTGTTATGATTCTTTTAAAAAAAATGTGTTGTACAAAAAGTGACATCGGATGGATTCAGCCATCTTCAGGGAACTTTACTTTGGTGAAAAATCATCACATTGTTTGAAGGGGACTAGTTGATGAACAGTTCAAGCCATGTAAGATACACAGCCCTAATTTTCAAAACTTTTTATTTTTCAGCATTCAGTGACATTTTGAACATTTTTACAAAATAAACACAATCATCTATTGAAAAACTGTGAAACAATCTCAAAAGTAGACAGTATAAACTTTTCAATGATGTATAATGTGTATGTCATTATGTTGAGTAAGTCTGCTGAATTTTTAAAATATAGCTAAAATCACGCGTCACCACAAAATGGCGACTCCATTGAGTTAAAGGCTGTTGACAGCCTCTACAGCTACAGATCATCTGAGCAGAATGGAGAATTGTGCAGACCTTTGCATGTTATGATCTTCAAAGTATTCTGTAAAGTCATGATAAGGTCCTTACAAGTCCGTTAATTAAAGGTCCTTTTCTGCTTCATGCCTTGCACCTGGGAACCCTTATAAGTGTATAAAAATGCTGAGGAGAATGTATTGTAAAGAACTGTATTGTATTGTATACCACTTTTAAGCCACAGCAAAGTTCTGGCTGTTCTCCCCATGGAGAGCACGTTCCCACAAGAGCAGCATCACCTTTTTTTTTCTTTTCCTGTCTACTTGTGTATTTATTTCCCTATCAGAGTGGCTTTTTTTCTACATAATTTTGCCAGGGACAACTCTCTTGTTGCCATGGGTTCTTGTATATGCACTAAACTCGTGTTCCATGGGACCTGGGTTTATCATCTTATCCGAAAAACTAGCACCCAGACCACCACTTAGGATCACTGTCAAGTGAATGGGGAGAAAGTATATTATTTGCGTTAGTTAAGTGACAAACGGACGTGGAAGCAGAAGTAGGTCAGTCTGTTGACCCTAGAGTTTTAAGGGCACTGCTAAATGCCTTCAATCCTCTGCTACTTCTAAACATATGCACATGTCAAACCTAACCATTCAGATCATCTGGTGATGGGACCACATTGACCTGGCTTTTTCTTTTATGGCTTCAACATTTATATTGTAGACCACTTTAAGTCATGGCAAATTGTGTGAAATTTGGTGGGGGGCTGTCCCTGGGGAGAGCGCATTGCCACAAGAGCAGCGCCACCTTTTTTTTTTTCTTTTCCTGCCTTGCATGTATTTTTTGTCCCTATCAGAGTGGCTTTTTTCTACAGAATTTTGCCAGGGACAACTTTCGTTGCTGTGGGTTCTTTTTATATGTGCAAAATGCGTGTTACACACAAGACACACAAGACCTCGATTTATCATATCCATAAGACTAACAACCAGACCACCATTCATGGTCTAGTGGATGGGGGCAAAAGCTTCAGGCCCAAATGGGGATCAAACCACCACACACTTTGAACCCGGACTTTTATTTTATTTTATTTTTTTGCTGCCTCATCTTCTGTGACGTCCCCCATCCCACTGTTCCCACGCCACTCATTCCAATGTCTCCGCCACAGCCATACCCAGATTTGTTATGTCTCATCCTCAGGGTTGGAAGTCCACAGCGAACCCATCACTATCGGGCCACCGTGGGCCACCAGCCAAAGGGGCCCTGCACTGCTGCTGGATCACTTTGGTGTGTTCAGTGGTGCCTGTTCTGAGCTAACATACGCAGGACACCACCTACTAAGCCCCCAACTAATAATAATAATGTATGGAATTTATATAGTGATGAATCTTGTAAAGCAACAAATCAAAGCGCTGGACAGTAACGACAGTATAACGACAGTATTAGCTCAGTCGCGAGCCAGACTTGGTTGCCACCCGAGGTGGCAACCACCACAACATCCCTCCAACAACCGTACCCCGAAGGCTTTGACACAAAATTCACCACAGGCACAGAAGTGTATGGGCAAACCGAATCTGAGGTCACCATGAGACCAGAGCAGCTGGGACCACCGAATCAGGTCTTTTTTTATTTTTATTGCATGATGATCAATGAGGATGACGTAATGATGCTGCTGTGGAAGTGCATATGCTTTGAGACTACTTGACAGGGTTGTACTCTACACTTACTATCATAATATATCCCGGCGTCAACCGGGCCCGAGAGATACAGACACCTGCAGTGTTGGTCAAGTAATTTGAACAACACTCTCAAACTCGCATCCGTTTAGTGGATGAAGCTCGACTGTGTGTTCCCACTCTTCCCACTGAGCCCACAGCACACTCACTCTGGGTAGGAGAAAAATCCCTATGACTCTTACGGGAATCGAACCCGCGACCTTCCATTCCATAACCCAAGGCACTAACCACTGCGCCATGGCAGCTGGTTTGAATCCTGACTTTCTCCTTTCAAGGTAGGTGCATTACTTGTAGACACCGATCCACCCATATTTCTTGCTACCTCCTATTTCTGACAATGTCTGAAAGATTTATTGTATCAAGATTCTGCTGCAGTCAGTATGTACAAATTTTAATCATGGCAGATCTGTTACTCCCTTTTTCAGTGAAGGTGTGTCAAGGTTGAGCAGTTAATTTGAAGTAAGTTGCTATGTTTACTCTTGTATCAAGAATTGAATAAGACCAGAAAGAGGTCCGTCTGTACAGAAGGTGACAGAAAAACCTTCATGGGATATTTATAGTTTTGGTTACTTGATTTTATAATTGAACTGGACTTATGTGTTGAAGGTGGAGTTTTATTAGGATTATTTAGATTACAGAGGTGTATTGGGCAATAAAATGTCCTCTTTCTCTTTTGCACAGGTATGTAAGTTGCCTGGGGGAGGGAGGACAATGTCCCCTTTTTGATTTTCGGTGATTTTCAAATCCTTGAATCATCATTATATCTCATCTGAAGGACTTTCAGGGAGGTGAGTCAGTTCTGATGCTCCAGGGCAAAAATCACCTTGAATGGGTGCCAGGGTGGTGGCTTGATCCAGGGCTATTAGATCATGAGTGCAACTCAAAACCACTAGGCTATCCTGCCCACCCCCCACCCCTACCCCCCATCCTTCCAACAATGTATGACCTAAAAACTTGGTCTTTCACATAAGTTGCGGCTTGAACCTCCAGACACTAGGTGGATGGCCAGCATGCAAGGTGATTTGAAACTGAACTCCAGTTCAGTTCATAGTAAATGAGGCTGTCTATAATACACAAGCAGGTATGGTACTGGAGGAAAACCATTTTTCCTTAAATAGTTTGGGGGTTCAGGGGGCATTGCCCTTTGATGGGGTCAGGAGGCAGAGCCTCTTGTGAGGGGTCAGGGTCCTGGAGCAGAAGGTTTTTCAGCAATTCTAGCCTGTAAAAAAGCCTCTCCTTGAACTCATCTCAGTTCTGCATATAGTGCCCTTCCCTTAGAAGAAAGTCATGGGGACACCTTTTTTTTGGTTGGTTTGTTTCTTATACCGGAGGTTTCTTATACACAAGGACTTGAATTTAAGAAAAATTGTTACGAGCATTTTCTTATAACCATGGAAATTATAAGAAAGAGATATAAAGGAATAGAACACATGTGTCAAGAAAACATGTATTCTATTTCAATATATTGTCCCTCTTCCATCATATATTATTCTTGTTGTAAGAAGACTAATAAGTGTATGCTGTTAGACCAAACACTAGAATGGATGATGTGATGCTGTGAGTCTTCTTTATTTCCTAGCAGAACACCTCACATCTTGGCAAAAATTCAAAATGCTGAGAGTTTATTAAATTTTGGGAAATTTTTAGTTTCAGTACCCATATACATGCACGCATATTCAGTGTGTATGCATTGTTTGTTTTTTTAGTCCTAGGCATACTACCCTCTTCTTTGAGAGTTTTGATAACTGACTTGTTAGTTTCATCATATTATTGCAACACCTGGAGAACCTGAGTTATTTGAGAAGGCTAGGCAACACAAAACAACACATTCAAAATGTTGGCACAAATTTTGGATATAGATTTTTTTCCTCACTATCATCTGTTCCAGGAATAGTGGTGGGGCAACCACTTTCTAGGCATGGGAGAACAGACAGTGTAGACAACAATGGTTGTCTGTAACACTGTTGCTGTGGCAAAGATCTCCCCACATCCAGCCCTCAAGAACTGTCTTCAATTGAAGAGTCTTTTCTGAGATGTACTGTCCAAGATCTACCCCAACGTAGGCAGTAAAAAACTGTTGATTCCGGCACATAAAATTAACTATCAAAGCTCTTAACTTCTCATGGCAGTCCTGCATGCCACACACTTTAGGGGAGACAGGATAGCCTAGTGGTTAGAACATTGAGCTCGCAATCTGACGACCCGGGTTTAAATCCCATGGAAGGGGATTTTTCCCCTTGAGTTAACATCAGTGCAGACTTCACTCTCCCCAAAAGTACTTCGGATGAGACTCTAAATCGAGGCCCCATGTGCGAACGCATGCACAACATCTTGTGCACATGTTAAATCCTGTTCCACTTTTTGAAAGAGTAGGCCATTGTGTGCCGGTGGGAACAGATGGCAAACTTTACAAAACCGCATACACAAGGGGACTGGACATACAAAAGCACATGAGTGCTTATTCCTTTATCCTCAATATAAAAGAATAAATAAAACTGAGCACTCTATACAATGTCCATCTCGCATGATGTTGACTTTGATGGGTTTTCCCAGTTGGTTTTTTTTTTGGTTTTCCATTCTGGCAGATCTAAAGGGGCTGGGAGACCAAGTCATTGACACTGCGTACTGCCACACATGCCAAGCAGCATTCATCGGTTTGAGGGTTTGGGAAGGTTCTGGTTCTGTCCCTACATTGTACAAACCAAATATCCTCATCCTGTCCTCTCCTTATTTCTCTCTCTCTTTCCATCTCTCTTTCCGTCTTCTCTGCTATCCGTTTTCTCTGGTTTCATTCCCTTTTCCTTCAATCTTTTCCCTGCAACCATCCCTTCTGTTTCCCTCCTTTCACCTTTCCTTCCTTCCCTCCATTCTCTGCATCCATCCATCACTTTCTCTTCATACATCTGATGACTCAGTCCAAAGCTTGAAATTCTTGTTTTATCCACTGTCGTCCTCTCCATCTGATGCATCCTTGGTGACCGTTTCTGTGGCTGATGTCAACAGAGCTGGAACAGTTGGGCAAGTTGTTGACCCATTGTTGCAACACCATCATCCACACTGTAGTAGTCAGAAGGAGAAATGTTCCATTCTTTGAAGAGGCATGTAAGAAGGGGCTCCTGTTTTTTGCTTAGAACAAAAGCCCACTTCCCAGAAAACTTTCAGTTTCCTTTACAGTCAAACATCTTTTCCAAAGAACTGAAAAGTGACCAGAAGTTTCTTGGATCAGAGAGAAATCGTGCCTGAAGCAAAATCATGCTTCTTGTTGATGAGGTTTCTTGTAACATAGTTTCTTATATAAGAGGTCTTGTAAGTAATCACAAAGAACAACCTCAGCAGGGACAATTTTTTTTTTTGCTTTCTTAAAAGCAGAGTTTCTTGTAAGCGAGCTTCTTATAAGCGGAGTCAACTGTACGAAGCAATTTCTGCCATACAATAAGCTCTCATAGACTTATTAGTCATTCCTTCAACCCAAAGGGGGTTTTAAACCCAAGTTAGCACATAGCAGAAGTTATAAATGTACGCTAATATAGAGGAAGAAAGAGAACAGACACAGACAAACAGAGAGAGGGTGGGGTAGTGGTGGTGATGGTGGGAGAAAAGCACATGGAATAAAACAAAAATGCAGATGTGTTGAAAACTCTCTATGGTGTGTAAGAAAGGA